>JAWNOU010000003.1:0-682410 GCA_035045725.1 Drosophila ezoana | reverse complement strand
ACACAAAATTTAATAATGTATTCCAGATAATTACAATAACCATATTTGTAATCATATTAATAAGTTTAACACTATATTTAACATATAAGTTCAAAAGCATACCTAAGAAATTAATAATAAAATATAAAAAACCAAAAGTAGAACAAACACCTGAAATAGTAGAAGATACACCAATTAAAAAAGAAGAAAATATTACACTATACCTAAACTTAAACACCTGAGGACAGGCACTTTTCTAATGGTTGGGGGAGTGACATATCCATAGTCGCACCCACCCTTTAACATAACTTAGCACACAAACATACGTATAAGCATAAGTATAAACATGTCTAATATTGTAAACAAAAAGCCTGGTGATAACATCGACATTGGTCAAGATCAAACTGTCCCCTTTGGTAGACAAACAATTCACCCTAACTATCACGCCACTGTCAATGTTCCCATTAGAGTACTATCCCACGCATAATTGCTGACGCAGCTCAAACTTCACTCAATTTTGACTCAAGCTCTCTCAAAGCGAAGTTTGCTAAGCGACCGCAACAGATAGATAAATTAGTTCATATTCGGGAGTCAAATCTGAATGTACTCGTTATAAGTAGTAGCCAATAGTGAAAATAAAAAATTGAAATATATTTTTTTAAAGTAACTATTCGTGTAAAACTTAATTATATATACATATATATTTATATATATATTTTTTTTCTTTTTTGGTAGATGCTTAATATTAGTAGATATCATTATTCAATTGTTTAAAGTAGTCCGATATTAAATAGTTCAGACATATGCCCGCTTGATAGCTGCACACATCATGCTGATTTGAATGGGATGAAAGCACTGGAGCATTCATATAGTCATTATAGTCCTCGACGCTTGTTTCTAGTATATATTGTAAGATGTCTTTTTCCTGACATCCGTACGTAATTATACGTTTGCCTTTAGTTTTTTCGCGAAGCCATCTTTTAGTTGAGCTGTAACCGTCCTCACTGATCTCCCACGAGAGCACTGCGTCTGTCCGTGCAACTTAAAAAAAGAGGTTACTATGAAATCGATTCACTTTTAGGAAAAAAGTAAGAGAAAAAAGTAAGAGGTTCTAGTCGGGAGCTCCCGACTAGGGGATACCCTGAACCCTCATATTCCAACACCAAATGCAGCGCGCGCTTATAGATAGAGAGTAGCGGGGAGGTGGCGATAGGTATAAAATGAAAGATAATCGATATATATATACTTTTCTAGAAGCAACATGTCAAGTTTGGTAACTCTAGCTCTTATTATTTACCAAAATTGCTTAAAAAACAGGATATCGATATACATTTTTATCGATTACTTGGAAACGGAGCAAGTTATCGATTATCGGAAACAAACTCGATCTGCGTAGGAACTAGGAGCATCTACATCTAATTTCAAGTCTCTAGCTCTTATAGGTTCTGAGATCCTTGCGTTCATACATACGGACGGAAGGACGGACGGACGGACGGACAGACAGACGGACATGGCTAGATCGACTCGGCTATTAATGCTGATCAAGAATATATATACTTTATGGGGTCGGAGATGCTTCCTTCTGCCTGTTACATACATTTGGATTTTGCACAAAAACATAATACCCCTTTTACCCATTTTTAATGAGTTCAGGGTATAAAAATTAAGTTAATTGCCTTTTTGGGATAGTTGCCTCTAATGTCTTGAGGCAGCTAAGCACATTATACTGTAATAAAGATACATTCAAAAAAAAAAAAAAAGGTTTCTTTTGACAGGGTTCGAGCTCGCAATTAACCGCATTACTTGCCACCTTCTCTTCTCAACAGCCACACCAGCCAAAACAAAAAAAAAAAAAATAGTTCCCACCACCTCTACTTAACAGCCAAACCCCTAATTGAGTCTTGTTGAAAAAAAAACGAATTAAAATAGCAGCACAGAAAACAATACATTCGCAATCGGAATGCTGTTGATGTATGTAATTCGAAGCAGACGCGAATGAATGTGTGTGTGTACAGAAATTCTTGGAACTGCGCTAACTGCAAACACGTGTTTCTTAACCGATCTTGATGAAATTTTCTACAGTATATCTTATTGTACCATAGAATATTTGTTTATTCTCAAAAAGTCAATTGCATTTAAATTGTGGCTTAAATTGGTTGGCAATACAAGTTGGGTTATTAACTTGATTTATAGCTCTGGGGTGGGAGCGGGGAGGTGGCGATAGGTTTAAAATGAAAGGTACTTGACATATATGTATATAATATTCTAGAAGCAACATATCATGTTTGGTGACTCCAGCTCTAATTATTTACCCAATTTGCTCAAAAAACAGTATGTCGATATCGATTTTAATCGATTGCTTGGAAAACGAGTAAGTTATCGATTGCCGGAAATAAACTCGATCTGCGCAGGCACTAGGAGCACCTACATCTAATTAATAACTAATTTCAAGCCTCTAGCTCTTATAGGTTCTGAGATCCTTGCGTTCATACAGACGGACGGACGGACGGACAGACAGACGGACGATGTGAAACTTATTTTATCAAACACTAATCCCTTACATCATTCTCGTCTACAAGACGATTTGAACGTTATGGGACTTTGGTGTTCGGCTTATTAATTGCATCTAAATTGTTCAAGTGTATTATGACCATTAAGCGCACTACTCCTTATCTTGACAGTTATACAATCGACAATACTCCATTGCAAATTATACTAACAGTTTGAAGAGCATAGTGAAACCTATAAAAGCCGACATTGGTCGCTACATCTTGAAAAACAAAAAAGTTTTTTAAACAAGAACCTAATTTTCAACCAATCGTTCCTTTGGCAACTATGTAGTATAAATATTCGATCCGGATTGTTCTGACATATGTATATACTATCTGCAACAAAAAGTCTGACCATTACTTATACTAAGCTCGGCTGTTGATGCTGATATTTAATATATAAATTAGCGAATCCGATGAGTTATAGATTTCAATTGTCAAAGTGTGGCTATGCCTGTCAACTTTGTTGTAGCCGAGTGGGAACAGTTCTTGGTTGTTAGAAACTTTATGTGCTACCCTCGCACTTAGCTCACACACTGTTGCATATTCCCTTTTGATGTCTGATTAGGCACGTAGGCAGATCATACGATAGTGCAGTTAAGCTGAGGAGCAATCGCTGAAAGCTTTTACCACCGTTACAGCTAGGCCTTTAAAATGAACGGATGACCGCGTGCGACAATCAGTCAGGTTGGCAGCGAATAGACGTGCTTCGTCAAGAAGATTAAAAGATCTAAAGTTACGTGCTGTTGCGCACGTAATATTGCGCATCTGCCATCCGGCGGTGAGCCTTGCTTTGCAGGGATTGAAGACTCTTTCTGTTTGAAGGAGCAGCCAAGTCCCAGATCTGTATGGCGTATCGCCAGATGGGTTCCACAATTTGTAAGTAAACAAGTCGTTTACTTGCTAGAGAAAGTTTGCTGTGAGAGTTGAGCAGCCAATTAAGCTTGGCCAGTTTATTTCGGCAGCGTTGCACAAAACCTCTAATGTGGCTGGCGAAAGTTAAACGCTTATCAAGGGTGACGCCCAAGTATTTTGTTTCGCTCCCTTGGTTTAGCGTCAGTCCGTTTAGCCTCAGCGCTGGCGGTACTCCTCTTCTAATTGGGAAGCACACAGTGGTGCTTTTTGCAGGGCTTACTTTGACGTTCCAGCGTCGAGCCCAGGAGCTAAGGAGGTCCGGGTAGTTCTGCGCAGCATCTGCAGCAACCACTGGGGATCTGGCGCTGACCATTTCGCAGACGTCGTTGGCATATGAGGCCATTAGGAGTGTGCACGAAGGCAGTCTAAGGGCATGGGCGTTTGGAGTCGGCATGTCTGCGGAGAAGAGGGAAAATAATAGTGGCCCTAGTACACTACTTTGAGGCAGAAGACTAATCGGCCTATATGACTCGGGGTCGTCCTCCGGCTTGCCAGGCTTGTGAATCATGGTCACGATTGAAATTTTCCACGCTTCCGGAAAGTATTTCACCCCCATTATGGCGTTGAAGATTAAGACCAGTAAGAGGACAGTTATCGCAGTGAGCCCTTTTAATGTGCGATTGCACACTCAGTCGTATCCCAGGGCTTTTATTTGGCTTTAGGAGTTGGAGCACATTTTCAATCTCCTCTGTGGTAAATGAAGTTGGGGGGGAGTCAGGCCCTGTCACTGAGGACACATCAGCTCTGGTCTCTGCAATCTCACCTTCAGTGGCGATGCTGAAAAGTGTGAAACGCTCTTCGAGGTGAGCAGCAAAGGTTGCAGCCTGCTCTGCGTCCGAGCGGCACCAGGAGCCGTTGCTTCTTTTGAGGGAGCCTCCTCAGAGGTTGGCGTTTTGTACCGCTTGTCGCCTCCCACACAAATAATTAATTAATTCTTTCGGTAAAATATATACATATTATATACATATATATATATATATATATATATATATATATATATATATATATTTATATATATATTTTTTTTCTTTTTTGGTAGATGCTTAATATTAGTAGATATCATTATTCAATTGTTTAAAGTTGTCCGATATTAAATAGTTCAGACATATGCCCGCTTGATAGCTGCACACATCATGCTGATTTGAATGGGATGAAAGCACTGGAGCATTCATATAGTCATTATAGTCCTCGACGCTTGTTTCTAGTATATATTGTAAGATGTCTGTTTCCTGACATCCGTACGTAATTATACGTTTGCCTTTAGTTTTTTCGCGAAGCCATCTTTTAGTTGAGCTGTAATCGTCCTCACTGAGCATTGTCCACGAGAGCACTGCGTCTGTCCGTGCAACTTAAAAAAAAAAGAGGTTACTATGAAATCGATTCACTTTTAGGAAAAAAAAATTAACTGCCTTTTTGGGATAGTTGCCTCTAATGTCTTGAGGCAGCTAAGCACATTATACTGTAATAAAGATATATTCAATAAAGATATATTCATAATAGTTTCTTCGGTAGGGCTCGAACTCGCGACATACCACACTACTTCCCACCACCTCTACTTAACAGCCAAACCCCTAATTGAGTCTTGTTGAAAAAAAAACGAATTAAAATAGCAGCACAGAAAACAATACATTCGCAATTGGAATGCTGTTGATGTATGTAATTCGAAGCAGACGCGAATGAATGTGTGTGTGTACAGAAATTCTTGGAACTGCGCTAACTGCAAACACGTGTTTCTTAACCGATCTTGATGAAATTTTCTACAGTATATCTTATTGTACCATAGAATATTTGTTTATTCTCAAAAAGTCAATTGCATTTAAATTGTGGCTTAAATTGGTTGGCAATACAAGTTGGGTTATTAACTTGATTTATAGCTCTGGGGTGAGAGCGGGGAGGTGGCGATAGGTTTAAAATGAAAGGTACTTGACATATATATAATATTCTAGAAGCAACATATCATGTTTGGTGACTCCAGCTCTAATTATTTACCCAATTTGCTCAAAAAACAGTATGTCGATATCGATTTTAATCGATTGCTTGGAAAACGAGTAAGTTATCGATTGCCGGAAATAAACTCGATCTGCGCAGGCACTAGGAGCACCTACATCTAATTAATAACTAATTTCAAGTCTCTAGCTCTTATAGGTTCTGAGATCCTTGCGTTCATACAGACGGACGGACGGACGGACAGACAGACGGACGATGTGAAACTTATTTTATCAAACACTAATCCCTTACATCATTCTCGTCTACAAGACGATTTGAACGTTATGGGACTTTGGTGTTCGGCTTATTAATTGCATCTAAATTGTTCAAGTGTATTATGACCATTAAGCGCACTACTCCTTATCTTGACAGTTATACAATCGACAATACTCCATTGCAAATTATACCAACAGTTTGAAGAGCATAGTGAAACCTATAAAAGCCGACATTGGTCTCTACATCTTGAAAAACAAAAAAGTTTTTTAAACAAGAACCTAATTTTCAACCAATCGTTCCTTTGGCAACTATGTAGTATAAATATTCGATCCGGCCGGTTCCGACATATATACTGCCTGCAACAAAAAGTCTGACCATTACTTATACTAAGCTCGGCTGTTGATGCTGATATTTAATATATAAATTAGCGAATCCGATGAGTTATAGATTTCAATTGTCCAAGTGTGGCTATGCCTGTCAACTTTGTTGTAGCCGAGTGGGAACAGTTCTTGGTTGTTAGAAACTTTATGTGCTACCCTCGCACTTAGCTCACACACTGTTGCATATTCCCTTTTGATGTCTGATTAGGCACGTAGGCAGATCATACGATAGTGCAGTTAAGCTGAGGAGCAATCGCTGAAAGCTTTTACCACCGTTACAGCTAGGCCTTTAAAATGAACGGATGACCGCGTGCGACAATCAGTCAGGTTGGCAGCGAATAGACGTGCTTCGTCAAGAAGATTAAAAGATCTAAAGTTACGTGCTGTTGCGCACGTAATATTGCGCATCTGCCATCCGGCGGTGAGCCTTGCTTTGCAGGGATTGAAGACTCTTTCTGTTTGAAGGAGCAGCCAAGTCCCAGATCTGTATGGCGTATCGCCAGATGGGTTCCACAATTTGTAAGTAAACAAGTCGTTTACTTGCTAGAGAAAGTTTGCTGTGAGAGTTGAGCAGCCAATTAAGCTTGGCCAGTTTATTTCGGCAGCGTTGCACAAAACCTCTAATGTGGCTGGCGAAAGTTAAACGCTTATCAAGGGTGACGCCCAAGTATTTTGTTTCGCTCCCTTGGTTTAGCGTCAGTCCGTTTAGCCTCAGCGCTGGCGGTACTCCTCTTCTAATTGGGAAGCACACAGTGGTGCTTTTTGCAGGGCTTACTTTGACGTTCCAGCGTCGAGCCCAGGAGCTAAGGAGGTCCGGGTAGTTCTGCGCAGCATCTGCAGCAACCACTGGGGATCTGGCGCTGACCATTTCGCAGACGTCGTTGGCATATGAGGCCATTAGGAGTGTGCACGAAGGCAGTCTAAGGGCATGGGCGTTTGGAGTCGGCATGTCTGCGGAGAAGAGGGAAAATAATAGTGGCCCTAGTACACTACTTTGAGGCAGAAGACTAATCGGCCTATATGACTCGGGGTCGTCCTCCGGCTTGCCAGGCTTGTGAATCATGGTCACGATTGAAATTTTCCACGCTTCCGGAAAGTATTTCACCCCCATTATGGCGTTGAAGATTAAGACCAGTAAGAGGACAGTTATCGCAGTGAGCCCTTTTAATGTGCGATTGCACACTCAGTCGTATCCCAGGGCTTTTATTTGGCTTTAGGAGTTGGAGCACATTTTCAATCTCCTCTGTGGTAAATGAAGTTGGGGGGAGTCAGGCCCTGTCACTGAGGACACATCAGCTCTGGTCTCTGCAATCTCACCTTCAGTGGCGATGCTGAAAAGTGTGAAACGCTCTTCGAGGTGAGCAGCAAAGGTTGCAGCCTGCTCTGCGTCCGAGCGGCACCAGGAGCCGTTGCTTCTTTTGAGGGAGCCTCCTCAGAGGTTGGCGTTTTGTACCGCTTGTCGCCTCCCACACAAATAATTAATTAATTCTTTCGGTAAAATATATACATATTATATACATATATATATATATATATATATATATATATATATATATATTTATATATATATTTTTTTTCTTTTTTGGTAGATGCTTAATATTAGTAGATATCATTATTCAATTGTTTAAAGTTGTCCGATATTAAATAGTTCAGACATATGCCCGCTTGATAGCTGCACACATCATGCTGATTTGAATGGGATGAAAGCACTGGAGCATTCATATAGTCATTATAGTCCTCGACGCTTGTTTCTAGTATATATTGTAAGATGTCTGTTTCCTGACATCCGTACGTAATTATACGTTTGCCTTTAGTTTTTTCGCGAAGCCATCTTTTAGTTGAGCTGTAATCGTCCTCACTGAGCATTGTCCACGAGAGCACTGCGTCTGTCCGTGCAACTTAAAAAAAAAGAGGTTACTATGAAATCGATTCACTTTTAGGAAAAAAAAATTAACTGCCTTTTTGGGATAGTTGCCTCTAATGTCTTGAGGCAGCTAAGCACATTATACTGTAATAAAGATATATTCAATAAAGATATATTCATAATAGTTTCTTCGGTAGGGCTCGAACTCGCGACATACCACACTACTTCCCACCACCTCTACTTAACAGCCAAACCCCTAATTGAGTCTTGTTGAAAAAAAAACGAATTAAAATAGCAGCACAGAAAACAATACATTCGCAATTGGAATGCTGTTGATGTATGTAATTCGAAGCAGACGCGAATGAATGTGTGTGTGTACAGAAATTCTTGGAACTGCGCTAACTGCAAACACGTGTTTCTTAACCGATCTTGATGAAATTGTCTACAGTATATCTTATTGTACCATAGAATATTTGTTTATTCTCAAAAAGTCAATTGCATTTAAATTGTGGCTTAAATTGGTTGGCAATACAAGTTGGGTTATTAACTTGATTTATAGCTCTG
The DNA here is from genome assembly GCA_035045725.1 of Drosophila ezoana. Taxonomy (NCBI): domain Eukaryota; kingdom Metazoa; phylum Arthropoda; class Insecta; order Diptera; family Drosophilidae; genus Drosophila; species Drosophila ezoana. Next base: position 673,957 of record JAWNOU010000003.1, on the reverse strand, counting down.
GGGTGAGAGCGGGGAGGTGGCGATAGGTTTAAAATGAAAGGTACTTGACATATATATAATATTCTAGAAGCAACATATCATGTTTGGTGACTCCAGCTCTAATTATTTACCCAATTTGCTCAAACAACAGTATGTCGATATCGATTTTAATCGATTGCTTGGAAAACGAGTAAGTTATCGATTGCCGGAAATAAACTCGATCTGCGCAGGCACTAGGAGCACCTACATCTAATTAATAACTAATTTCAAGTCTCTAGCTATTATAGGTTCTGAGATCCTTGCGTTCATACAGACGGACGGACGGACGGACAGACAGACGGACGATGTGAAACTTATTTTATCAAACACTAATCCCTTACATCATTCTCGTCTACAAGACGATTTGAACGTTATGGGACTTTGGTGTTCGGCTTATTAATTGCATCTAAATTGTTCAAGTGTATTATGACCATTAAGCGCACTACTCCTTATCTTGACAGTTATACAATCGACAATACTCCATTGCAAATTATACCAACAGTTTGAAGAGCATAGTGAAACCTATAAAAGCCGACATTGGTCTCTACATCTTGAAAAACAAAAAAGTTTTTTAAACAAGAACCTAATTTTCAACCAATCGTTCCTTTGGCAACTATGTAGTATAAATATTCGATCCGGCCGGTTCCGACATATATACTGCCTGCAACAAAAAGTCTGACCATTACTTATACTAAGCTCGGCTGTTGATGCTGATATTTAATATATAAATTAGCGAATCCGATGAGTTATAGATTTCAATTGTCCAAGTGTGGCTATGCCTGTCAACTTTGTTGTAGCCGAGTGGGAACAGTTCTTGGTTGTTAGAAACTTTATGTGCTACCCTCGCACTTAGCTCACACACTGTTGCATATTCCCTTGTGATGTCTGATTAGGCACGTAGGCAGATCATACGATAGTGCAGTTAAGCTGAGGAGCGATCGCTGAAAGTTTTTACCACCGTTACAGCTAGGCCTTTAAAATGAACGGATGACCGCGTGCGACAATCAGTTCAGGTTGGCAGCGAATAGACGTGCTTTCGTCAAGAAGATTAAAAGATCTAAAGTTAAAATAATTAATAAAAATAATAGAAAAGCTGTATTGATTGTATTAAGCACCGGTCCCCTTTTTCACCAATCTCTTGGTGCATATATTGGCTCGGAGGCAAGGGTAGTAAATATTCTCCAAGGATATATTGGCTCGGAGACAAGGGTAGTAAATCTATTCAAAGGAGATATCGGTGATGATCATTAAATGTGTCGCGATAAGTGACTTATTTAATTGGATACCGATGTCACAAGTTTTTTTCAGACCCACAAAGAAATTATGACTTAAAATCTGTGTTGACGAGTGTATTTGACTATTTATTCTCCTTTGTGCTACCTTCGTCGCTCTTATTGAAAGAATGAGAATTAGAATTTACAAAAAGTAAAGCGCATGGACAAGCCAAAAGATAAAAGCAATTACAATTAGTAAAACAGTCGCCCCCTGAACAAAATTCGAAGCACACATACATACATACATCACAATGAACTTGAAATTTTGTCTCTGCGATCAGCTGATGTCTACCTTATCTATTCCCATTGATCGAAGTAAATTTAAGCAGCTAAACAAACATGAAGAAAAATGTAAGGGCCCAAGTGCACGCAACGATGGAAGTATGAGTGAGTAATATGGAGTAGTGAGGACTATATTTGGTTAATCTATTGTATATATATATATTTACGATTGACATTGCATTGATATCGAACCTATTGCCATTCTCCAGTTTAGTTATGTTGGAAAACAAAAGTTATTTAGTTGAAGTATATCAGTATATTATTATATTTAAATCATGGATTCGGATTTGAATATTTCGGTAAATCTTAGGGAATTCATAATTCTCTTGTAATATAATCATGTATCTTAAGAGCAACCGCTTTCTTTAATTAAATGATTTTGTTATATTTTAATATGAATCCATGAATATTTATCTTGTCTGTCGAGTACCATGATGAATTCTGTTGAAATGCGTTAGATTCTTGCATAGGGGCAATCTACGATTTTCTGGTTGCTATGGTAGGGAGGGTAGAGACGAGGGACAACTAACATCAAGTTCCCTCCTGTAGGCATATTGGGTCCTGAGTTTTGTGGTGTTTGTCGGAATACTTATGTACAGGATCGGGAAATAAAGTTAATTTTTATGATGGTATTTGATGTGGTTTTTTTTTGCGTACTTGATATTCTTCATGTCAGTGTATTGGTGTTGATAGGCAGATTGAGCGAGGAAAAACCCCGACCACGACGAGCTTAATTGAGCAAAACAAGAAATTCGCGCCCCGAACCCAACGCCCCACGCCCAAACGTAAGCCACTATGGGCGAAACGCCATAGAAGTTTACAAATGGACGTGGACACTCCATGTGGAAGGCAGCGTCCACTGCCGCCCCGTATACATGTGAACACTACATAAGAAATGGCGCCCAACTAAGGGGCAGAGTATGATTTGCAACAATCCTAGATAATATTTGGTTTTCGAGGGTAAATCTCAGATTACAGCTAGTTTTACTACACAAAAATTGTCAAAGATCGTTTCGTTTAGTTGAGATTATATTTTCCCGGAATTCTCTGGTTATCCAAACAAATTACCATATGATTTGCTTTTAAGTTATTAAAAAAGTCTTAGATAAGCGTAGTTTGAAATTATAAGAAATATGTTGGAATTAGCGACTGCAATTCATGAATTGGATTGATCGGCCAAAATGGACTTGTTACGTATATTTAGTACTAACTGTGGTAGTATAAATTTGGTTTAAGCGCTCTTGAATGTATATAATTGCAATTATCTGGAACTATTCGGGAATTGACCTATTTATCAAGAGAAGCTTAATTCTAAATCAGCAATAGAAATCATTACATATAATAGACGACAACAAAGGAAACCTAACTTCGCCAAATTATTTCAACAGTATTTTAGCATTAGGGAAAAGGACAGATAGCTTTAGATATATGAAGAAAATAAAAAAGAATCAATTTGTTCCTGATATTGATATAGTGTTCAGCGCATGTAAAATTTGTAATGGCAGAACAAAGAACTAAAGAAAATATTGAAGCTGCCATAGAGCAGGTAGATCCCTTTTGTGAAATCTGCAACGAGGTGATGACTTGGTCACAATTGTTAGCTAATACTCCATGTAAGCAACGATTCCACAAAAAATGTTTGATAAAGTTCTTACAAAATACTCGAGCATGCCCTACATGTGCAGTGGATTGTGCAACTTTTGCGTTAAGCTTTTTTAATAACACTTTGGCGGAGTTGAACCTAACTGATTCAATACCACCATTACAGAACAAGAAGCAAATAAGCGAAATGCATTAAATAGGAGAGGCATGGGTAATAGACATAGAGTAGCTACTACTAAGAGAGGGATGACGAGTAGATCCACAAATTGAGCACCGATTTTGATCAGACACAAAGTAACATGTCTCTTGGCTCTCAAGTCGACATTGCTAATTATATTCAGAATATGATGAGCGTTCAGCAAACTCAGTTGATAGACCATATTACGTCATATTTATTTAAAACTATTGAGACCTCTATGCGAATCAACTCGCAAATTTGCAAATTTGCAAACAGTGATCCACCATCTTCTAATGGGATAGAGAACAGGGACCAGAAGCATTGATTCATAGATTGAGTGAAGCAGAGAGAGAAGCAGCCAAAGCTTTAGTGTGAATCCAGAAAAAGTATCAGGAATTATTCAGAGCTGGCGAATTATATTCGATGGCACTAAGCAAGGCATGCGTATGGATGAATTTCTTTAATTAACGACTACCATCTTCTTAATGACCATTTATATTAACTTCTTAATGGTAAAGCCAGCGATTGGTTTTTGAAGTTCCATCCCGCAAATACAAACTTTAATTGGGAAACATTTTGTCAAGAGTTCCGTAGAAGATTTGGAGACTCTGACACCGATTTAGAAATCTGGGAAATGATTGGGAAAAGACGACAAGGTGAGAGTGAGATTTTGACGACTATCAGTTTGCAATAGAAGACCTAGTTGACAGATTGCAAAAAGGAATCTTAGAAAATCAGTTAGTAGACCTTCTGATTCGCAATTCGAAGCCCAGTTTGCACCATTAACTTCTCCACGTTAGCATTCAGAATAGATCGCAACTTAGAGTTTAAGTGAGAAAACACGAGCAATTTTATGGCGACATAAAATCTTTTAAGGGAAGAACATTAGGGTCATATGTTTCGAAATTATCAGGCGAAGCCATTGGTAACTTGCCGCTTGTTTCATCGGAGGCTGAAATTCAGGAAATAAAACGTATAAACACATATCCAGTCTGCTGGAGCTGCGATAAAATCGGACATAAATTTGACCATTGTCTGGAGATCCGTTGTATTTTTTTGTTATGGCTGCAGAGCCAAAGAAGTTTTCAAGCCATGCTGTACAAAATGCAACCCCTCGGGAAACCGGAAGCGGGATGTACGACACAACACCAAATAGATACATCCCCAGCAAATACTCAGGCCTTGTCAAAAAAATTGACCCAAGTTACAAAAAAAAAATAAGGGCAAAACCGATAGCAAAGCGAGAAAAGCATTCGATCAGTTATTCTAAACATTATTCAGATTTACCTTTTCATATCAGACTACAGGATTATAGTTCAGCACGTAAGTGAATTTTTGCTTATTTAGATTCTTTTAGATAAATAAGTAACCCCAAGCGTTCTACAAATCGATTACGTACCTTTTGGAAATTAGTACGTAAAAATCGTAGGAATATAATATTATCTATTTTTCTAAGTTCAGATGAACGACTATACACTTCTTTCTGTTCAAATCGAGTATATATATCGAATTACTATTAGTTGCGCAGGAGGATCTGCAGCTCAACAACTACTTTAAAATAGTAATGCTAAGAGATTCACCGGACCTATTCGAACAGCAAATGGCACCGCTTGCAGAATTGTTCCTAAATTACGGACGCATATCAGTTATCGACAGTTAACTAGAAGTCTCCAGTTATTTATCATCCCAGAACTTAAACAGGATATGTATTTTGGTATTAATTTTTGGCGGGAAATTGGCTTGCTAGGAACAATTGCTAGGCAAGCTGAGATTTTGAGATATTTGAGCACCAGCAGAACAAAGGGAGCTTCCCAAATTTCATCTTCTAAAGAAGGCTTAGGCAGAACTAATTTGATTAGTCACTCCATTAATGTAGGCTCGACAACCCCAGTTAAGCAACGCCACTGGCTACAGTCTCTCCGGCCATTGTGGCTCACACAGATGGTATTTTGAGTAGGCTACCTCCAGCTAAATTCATTACCGGGTTAGACATGAAACATGCCTTCTGACAAATACCGTTAGAGGAGAAATCACGGCAATATACCGCCTTTACAATAACCAATCGACCATTTTACCAGTACAAGGTGATGCGACTTGGTCTTTGCAACGCACCGCAAACACTTTGTCGCCTTATGTATGAGGTTATTCTTGCCCATTTGCGTACACAAGTCTTTGTCGCTTTTTGGATCTGGCCGGATGGTATAGGCGTTTCGTAGAACAGTATACCACCATCATTTATCCGTTAACAGAACTTCTAAAAAAACAATAGTCTCTGGATTGGAATTCGGAAGCCACTGAAGCTTTCGCAATGTTCAAATCCTACCCGACTGCAGCACCTATTTTTATAACACCCAATTTTTCGAAATCTTTTATCCTGATTTGCGATGCATGTACTTACGGCATAGGTTGTGTACTAGCGCAGATTCGGGATCGCACGAGAGCTCAGCGTAACTACTCAGTCTCGCTGTTCTCAAAGGCATTCAAAAGTTTTGATCATATATAGAAGGTCAGGAGTTCACCGTAATTACTGATCATGTTTCTCTTAAATGGCTTCAGAAGCAGAAGGATTTGTCAGGACGACTAGCTAGATGGTCAATGTAGTTTCAGGGATTCAAATTCGATATCCAGCACCGAAGTGGTTCCCAAAACGTCGTTGCTGTTACACTCTCTAAAACTTACGAAGAAGTAGCAGAATTCGATGACCAAGGCCCTATAATAGATTTGACTTCAAATTGTTTTAAGGAGAATATCTAGCTTTAATTGCGAATGTAAAAGAGAATCAAGCTAGGTTGCCGGACCTCAAGTTGATGGATGATTACGTGTACACGAGAACACAGTTTGCGACTGGCAAGCAATCTCAAGAGAAGGTCTGAAACTGTGGGTACCTGCAAGTTTAGTTCCACAAGTATTACGCGATGCGCACAATCCACCTAGCTCAGCCCACTGCGGCATGGGGAAAACTGTACAGAAAATTAAAAGGTACTTCTTTTGGCCAGGTGTTGTGAGCCAGATAAGTACACACATTGCTACTGTAGCATTTGTAGATCTACCAAGATCCCAAATAAAGTCCTTAAGCCACCAATGGGCAAGCCAGTGACCTCAGATAGGCCATTTTAAAGATTATGTGTCGACCTGTTGGGACCGTATCCTCGTGCAAAAATGGGTAACATAGGGTTGTTGATCGTAGTAGATCACAACACGAAGTTTTATTTTCTTTGCCCTCTGAAAAGGGTCACCGAAAATTACAGAGTATCTCGAGAATTCGATTTTCTACACTTACGGTGTACCGGAATCTATTCTTACCGACAATGGATCGTAATTCCGATCAAATTTTTTAAAGCATTTTTAACTCGCTTTGGAGCTGAGCATAAATGTACTGCAATATACTCGCCGCAAGCTAATGCAAGTGAAAGATTAAACCGGTCAGTCTTGGCTGCAATCCGAGCTTATCTCGGTAAAGTCCTCACTAATTGGGATGTGCAGCTCAGTGCAATAAGTGCATCATTAAGAGCTACATTACACCGAAGCACAGGCTTTCCATCTTATTTCCTTGTTTTTGGACAAAATATGATCCTGAACGAAAAAGATTACACTCTGCTTAGAGACCTAAATCTATTAAGCGACGATTTTTACCTTAGCCGTACAAACACCATGCAATTAGCACGGGAGAAGGCCAAAGAAAAAGTATTAGATTGAAACTAGCAAGCGTATTTGTGCCAGCTGCAGTTCATAAGAAACTAAGTCCGTTTTATTATCAATTAGTCAATAGTAATAACAAATTGCTAGGAGTTTATTATCTGAAAGGCATTCAAATAAAACGTAATTATACCACCTCGTCTATTTTCAAATTAAACGCTCTTCGTAATATCTTGCTCATTTATTTGCGTCATAGTAGCCGAGTGGGAAGAGTTCTTGGTTGTTAGAAACTTTATGTGCTACCCTCGCACTTAGCTCACACTCTTTTGCATATTCCCTTTTGATGTCTGATTAGGCACGTAGGCAGATTATACGATAGTGCAGTTAAGCTGAGGAGCGATCGCTGAAAGCTTTTATCACCGTTACAGCTAGGCCTTTAAAAGGAACGGATGACCGCGTGCGACAGTCTTCAGTTCAGATTGGTAGCGAAAAGACGTGCTTTCGTCAAGAAGATTAAACAGTGTTAAAACGAAGTCTCAAGTTAAAATAATAAATAAAAATAATAGAAGAGCTGTATTGAAGCAGACGTGCAAGTGGAAAAGTATTTTAAAACCTAAGTAGTTAAAGATATTGAAACAGGTGATTTTATATTGGCCTAGTGTCAATAGATTGGTGTTTGACCTTTGTTAAATTTTACAGCCACGTGGCAGGGGTGCTGCCGCAAGCGCTGGTCCCCTTTTTCACCAATCTCTTGGTGCATATATTGGCTCGGAGACAAGGGTAGTAAATCTACTCCAAGGAGTTTTCGGAACCGTGCTCCAATGCCACATTCGAGACTGCTCGTTGATGATCATCAAATGTGGCGATAAGTGACTTATTTAATTAGATACCGACGTCACAAGTTTTATTCAGACCCACAAAGAAAATATGACTTAAAATCTGTGTTGCGTAGTGTAATTGACTATTTATTCTCCCTTGTGCTACCTTCGTCGCTCTTATTGAAAGAATGAGAATTAGAATTTACAAAAAGTAAAGCGCATGGACAAGCCAAAAGATAAAAGCAATTACAATTAGTAAAACAGTCGCCCCCTGAACAAAATTCGAAGCACACATACATACATACATCACATTGAACTTGAAATTTTGTCTCTGCGATCAGCTGATGTGTACCTAATCTATTCCCATTGATCGAAGTAAATTTAAGCAGCTAAACAAACATGAAGAAAAATGTATTTAATTGTGTTAAAGTACAAGTTCAATTATGTAGTTTGCCATCTCTAAGATTAATGAACCAGTTCACATTTGTTGTTATTCTATGAACCCTCTGTAATTAAACGTTCGTCGTGTGTTATTAATTTCATTTGGTTGCCATATTATTACTATATTGCCCTGTGCAGACTCTTTTACACTAACATTGGTTATGGGCCGAGAGCTACAAAAGTATTAATAAGCAAAATGAGTCAATTTCATATCGAGAAGTTAAATTTTTCATCAAGAACTTTGGAATGTAGTCTGTGGCAAGTTGGAGGTCAACGCAGCTGCTGCAAATACAGTTTTAATGGATGAAAAGGCGCTCGCGTGTATCGTGTTAAATGTTCATGTGACGCAATTAAGCTATGTATGTAAAAAATGCACAGTCCTCCAAAGAAGCGTGGGAAAAATTGCGTGAAGTGCATGTGCCGACAGGTCCAATTCATAAAGTTTCGTTATATAAAAAGTTGCTAAACATGAAATTGGACATATGGAAATATGTCGCAATATATAAATTCGTTTAGTGAGGTTATTGGCAAGCTAATTGAAGTGAGCATTGATTCGCAAGACGAGTAAAAGTAATTATATTACTGTCCAGTTTAAGCTCGGAATATGAACACTTCGTTGTTGCAATAGAGACAAGAGACTCATTGCCAGCTTTTGATGTACTTAAAATAAAGTTATTGGCAGAGGCTGATTGAATATCACAAAATAGTGAAATAAGCAACAAGCAGCAAGCATTCTTCATAGGCGCTCGTTCGGAGAAAAGAGAGCACAAGAACGAAGGTCGCGCAAAGAAAGACTGGAAATTCAACGGAATATGTTTAAAATGCGGTAAACGCGGCCACACATCGGCGGAACGCAAAGAGAAGCGAGAGAAACAAACGCAGTGCAAAAATCAAAACGAAGGACAGCAAAAATGCTCGTACGCCGTATACACAGCAATGCAAAAAGAACGTGCAAGAAAAGCTAGTTGGTGTCTGGACAGTGGTGCCACTACGCATATGTGATTTGAGAGAAATTTGTTTGGCGTTTAAAGAAGAAACATCACGAATTATGTTAGCCGGAGATAAATTCATAGAATCAAAAGGCAAAAGAGTCGTGAAAATAAAAACGCATAATTGTGTAATTCTGTTGCAAGATGTTTTGTATGTCCCGTCGCTGCATATAAACTTATATTTGGTCAGCAAAGCGTTGAAATTCGGACATTTAGCTGTTTTCAAGAACAAGCATGCAATAGTTAAATGCAAGAACGGCTCTGTGTTACTAATGGCTGATTTAAGCGGAAATTTATTTTTGTTTGATGATGTGAATCCAAATAAATTGTGTTCAATGCAAGAAAAGGCAATGGTTTGGCACAATCGGTATAGCCACCTAAATTTTCGCAGCTTAAAAGGGCTAGTAAATAGTGAATGTGTCCACGGTATTGAAATAAATTGCAACACATGTAATTCATCAAAAATTTGTGCATTACCATTTCAAAAGAACGATAAAGTCGCGACTAATTGTTTGGATTTAATACACACGGACGTATGCGGGCCTATAAATGTTGCTTCAATTGGTGGTGCGAAATAGTTCATAACATTTATAAACGATAGGTCAAAAAGAATTTTTGTTTATTTTTTGAAATCCAAAAACGAAGCTTTTGATAAATTTCAAACATTTAAAAACCTGGTTGAGTGTCATTTGCAAAAGAAAATAAAAGCCATCCGATGTGACAATGGCAAAGAGTTTGTAAATGGTAAATTCGATGCGTTTTTAAAAAGTTGTGGCATAAAAAGACAGTTAACAGTGCCCTACACGCCACAACAAATCGGAGTGGCAGAGGGAGCGAATCGGACGCTAGTTTAAATGGCTTGGCTATGATGGTCCATGCAAACGTTGAAGAATCCCTATGGGCTGAAGCTGTTGTAACTGCAGCTAACATACGGAATAGGTCCCCTCCCAGGCACTGCAAGGCGCTACTCCTTATGAAGTTTGGAGTGGGTTTTGGTCACCCATCCACGCGCTGGACAAATTGCATCACAAGAAATTTAAGCCGAAAGGAAAAGAATATATGTTTGTCGGTTACTCTCTTAGTGCAAATCCCCATATAATGACGATTTTACATCTTTATTAATAAGCTGTAACATGTATGGGGATCCCAATGTTGGAGAGGCAGCGCCAGAGGAGCTGCCAGCGCAGGCAGTTGCAGCGGAGCCAGCAATTAATGAAGAAATCCGAAACCAGAGACCATAATCGATAATCATTCAGACGATGATATGGAGAATTATGAGAGTTTTGGAGATTCTGATTCATCGAGCAGCCCTGCTGAAGAAGTGGGCATACGACGAGGCCCTGGCAGGCCTACGTTTATTCGAACTGGAAGACCTGGAAGGCCAAGAAAGCAGTACAACGAGCTTCATAATATGACATGCTAAAACGACAAATACAGCTAAGCAGGCGTTGTATGGAAAACATGCGTTTGAGTGGGAGGAATCTATGAAATGTGAGTACGATGTCCTCATTGCAAACAACACCTGGACGCTGGTTGATCTTCCACTCGATGCAAAAGTTATTGGATGCATGTGGATATTTAAAATAAAAAGAGACAGCCAGGGTAATATTGAACGGTTCAAGTCAAGACCAGTCGCCAAGGGTGGCAGCCAGCAATATGGCGTGAACTTTAGTGAAACATTTTCGCCAGTCATACGAATTGAAATATTAGGATGTTGTTAGCTGTAGCTGCAGAAAAAGAATTACATCTGCATCAAATGGACGTTTCAAATGCCTACCACAATAGCGAGCTCACCGAAAGTGTATATATGAAGCAGCCGGAACATTTGGCAATAAAGAATATTCAAATCGTGTTCTGAAGTTGAACAGAGCGTTGTACGGACTCAAGCAGTCAGGCAGAGCGTGGATCAGCACTCTAGATGACGCATTAAAAAGACTGGGATTCAAGGCCACACAAAATGAACCATGCTTGTATAAAAATATTTCTGAAGATTCGAACAATTTGATAGCTGTATATGTAGATGATTTAATAATAGCTTCTTCCAAACGCTCAGATCTAATGCACTTTAAGAAGAAGTTTCAGGAAATGTTTGATGTTCACGACAATGGCCAGTTAAATCATTTTTTAGGCATTGAAATACAGCGTGAAGGAGATTTAGGTGCTTTTTCTATATGTCAAAAACAGTATATAAGGTGCCTACTGGAGAAATACGGCATGAACGTCTGTCGTCCTGTGTCGACACCTTTTGTTCCTGGATTTCAAATAAGCTGCAACGAAGGCCAATGTCGCAAAGCAGACGTGACTGGATACCAATTACTAATTGGATCACTTCCGTACCTGGCCACCTCAACTCGGCCGGATATAGCTCATTCCGTAAGTAAGCTAGCGCAACGGAATACTGATCCGCATCACGAGCATGAGTCCGCCGCAAAGCACATATTGCGCTAACTGGGAAAGACAATTGACCTAAAGCTTCATTATCGCAAAACTGGTCAAGGATTGCATGCATTTGTCGATGCAGACTGGGTAAACGACAGCCTAAATAGAAAATCGTATACTGGCTTTGGATTTTATCTTGGAGGCTCAGCATTTTCTTGGGAATCGAAAAAACAAGGACTGGTCGCTCAGAGCAGTACTGAGGCTGAATATGTAGCCTTATCAACGACGGCAAAAGAGGCAACATATTTACGACGACTACTGGAAGATATTAAGTTTTATCGTCCAACAGAGCCCGTACAAATCTATGGTGACAATTTAAGGGCTCAACAAATTGCAGTTAATCCTGTACACCATAAGCGAACAAAGCATATCTATATTAAATTTCACTACATACCAGTGGTTCTAGCATTACAAATTATTTGTATTAATTATGTTCCCACAAATGAAAATGTCGCAGATATCTTAACGAAAAATGTACAGAAACATCAGAAATTTGTTAAATTGCTCGGTTTGGTTGAATAAGAAAAACTGTTTGTCAAATTAAAAATATTAACTTGAGAAGATGTGTTAAAGTACAAGTTCAATTATGTAGTTTGCCATCACTAAGATTAATGAACCAGTTCACATTTGTTCTTATTCTATGAGCCCTCTGTAATTACCGTTCACTCTGAAATAAACGTTCGTCGTGTTCACACTGTTCGTCGTGTGTTCTTAATTTCATTTGGTTGCCATATAATAACTATATTGCCCTGTGCAGACTCTTTTACACTAACATTGGTTATGGGCCGAGAGTCACAAAATACAGTTTTAATGGATGAAAAGGCGCTCGCGTGTATCGTGTTAAATGTTCATGTGGCGCAATTAAGGTATTGAAAAAAATGCACAGTCCTCCAAAGAAGCGTGGGACAAATTGCGTGAAGTGCATGTGCCGACAGGTCCAATTCATGAAGTTTCGTTATATAAAAAGTTGCTAAAATGAAATTGGAATATGGAAATATGTCGCAATATATAAATTCGTTTAGTGAGGTTATTGGCAAGTAATTAAGTGAGCTTATTCGCAAGACGATAAAATAATATATTATGTATATTTAAGCTCGGATATAACAATTCGTTGTTGCTAGAGACAAAACTCGTTGCCAGCTTTTATTACTTATAGTTATTGGCAGAGGCTGATAGAATATCACAAAATAGTGATAAATCAACAAGCAGCAAGCATTCTTCATAGGCGCTCGTTCGGAGAAAAGAGAGCACAAGAACGAAGGTCGCGCAAAGAAAGACTGGAAATTCAACGGAATATGTTTAAAATGCGGTAAACGCGGCCACACATCGGCGGAACGCAAAGAGAAGCGAGAGAAACAAACGCAGTGCGAAAATCAAAACGAAGGACAGCAAAAATGCTCGTACGCCGTATACATAGCAATGCAAAAAGAACGTGCAAGAAAAGCTAGTTGGTGTCTGGACAGTGGTGCCACTACGCATATGTGATTTGAGAGAAATTTATTTGTGGCGTTTAAAGAAGAAACATCACGAATTATGTTAGCCGGAGATAAATTCATAGAATCAAAAGGCAAAAATAAAAACGCATAATTGTGTAATTCTGTTGCAAGATGTTTTGTATGTCCCGTCGCTGCATATAAACTGAAATTCGGACATTTAGCTGTTTTCAAGAACAAGCATGCAATAGTTAAATGCAAGAACGGCTCTGTATTACTAATGGCTGATTTAAGCGGAAATTTATTTTTGTTTGATGATGTGAATCCAAATAAATTGTGTTCAATGCAAGAAAAGGCAATGGTTTGGCACAATCGGTATAGCCACCTAAATTTTCGCAGCTTAAAAGAGCTAGTAAATAGTGAATGTGTCCACGGTATTGAAATAAATTGCAACACATGTAATTCATCAAAAATTTGTGCATTACCATTTCAAAAGAACAATAAAGTCGCGACTTATTGTTTGGATTTAATACACACGGACGTATGCGGGCCTATAAATGTTGCTTCAATTGGTGGTGCGAAATATTTCATAACATTTATAAACGATCGGTCAAAAAGAATTTTTGTTTATTTTTTGAAATCCAAAAACGAAGCTTTTGATAAATTTCAAACATTTAAAAACCTGGTTGAGTGTCATTTGCAAAAGAAAATAAAAGCCATCCGATGTGACAATGGCAAAGAGTTTGTAAATGGTAAATTCGATGCGTTTTATGCGTGGCATAAAAAGACAGTTAACAATGCCCTACACGCCACAACAAAACGGAGTGGCAGAGGGAGCGAATCGGACGCTAGTAGAAATGGCTTGGCTATGATGGTCCATGCAAACGTTAAAGAATCCCTATGGGCTGAAGCTGTTGTAACTGCAGCTAACATACGGAACAGGTCCTCTCCCAGGCACTGCAAGGGCGCTACTCCTTATGAAGTTTGGAGTGGGTTTTGGTCACCCGTCCACGCGCTGGACAAATTGCATCACAAGAAATTTAAGCCGAAAGGAAAAGAATATATGTTTGTCGGTAACCCTCTTAGTGCAAATCCCCATATAATGACGATTTTACTTCTTTTATAATAAGCTGTAACATGTGTGGGGATCCCAATGTTGGAGAGGCAGCGCCAGAGGAGCTGCCAGCGCAGGCAGTTGCAGCGGAGCCAGCACTTAATGAAGAAATCCGAAACCAAGAGACCATAATCGATAATCATTCAGACGATGATATGGAGAATTATGAGTGTTTTGGAGATTCTGATTCATCGAGCAGCCCTGCTGAAGAAGTGGGCATACGACGAGGCCCAGGCAGGCCTACGCTTATTCGAACTGGAAGACCTGGAAGGCCAAGAAAGCAGTGCAACGAGTTTCATAATATGACATGCTATGACATGGAAACGACAAATACAGCTAAGCAGGCGTTGTATGGAAAAAATGCGTTTGAGTGGAAGGAATCTATGAAATGTGAGTACGATGTCCTCATTGCAAACAACACCTGGACGCTGGTTGATCTTCCACTCGATGCAAAAGTTATTGGATGCATGTGGGTATTTAAAATAAAAAGAGACAGCTAGGGTAATATTGAACGGTTCAAGTCAAGACCAGTCGCCAAGGGTGGCAGCCAGCAATACGAATTCGCCAGTCATACGAATTGAAATATTAGGATGTTGTTAGCTGTAGCTGCAGAAAAAGAATTACATCTGCATCAAATGGACGTTTCAAATGCCTACCACAATAGCGAGCTCACCGAAAGTGTATATATGAAGCAGCCGGAACATTTGGCAATAAAGAATATTCAAATCGTGTTCTGAAGTTGAACAGAGCGTTGTACGGACTCAAGCAGTCAGGCAGAGCGTGGATCAGCACTCTAAATGACGCATTAAAAAGACTGGGATTCAAGGCCACACAAAATGAACCATGCTTGTATAAAAATATTTCTGAAGATTCGTACAATTTGATAGCTGTATATGTAGATGATTTAATAATAGCTTCTTCCAAACGCTCAGATCTAATGCACTTTAAGAAGTTTCAGGAAATGTTTGATGTTCACGACAATGGCCAGTTAAATCATGAAGGAGATTTAGGTGCTTTTTCTATTTGTCAGAAACAGTATATAAGGTGCCTACTGGAGAAATACGGCATGAACGTCTGTCGTCCTGTGTCGACACCTTTAGTTCCTGGATTTCAAATAAGCTGCAACGAAGGCCAATGTCGCAAAGCAGACGTGACTGGGTACCAATCACTAATTGGATCACTTCCGTACCTGGCCATCTCAACTCGGCCGGATATAGCTCATTCCGTAAGTAAGCTAGCGCAACGGAATACTGATCCGCATCACGAGCATGAGTCCGCCGCAAAACACATATTGCGCTAACTGGGAAAGACAATTGACCTAAAGCTTCATTATCGCAAAACTGGTCAAGGATTGTATGCATTTGTCGATGCAGACTGGGTTAACGACAGCCTGAATAGAAAATCGTATACTGGCTTTGGATTTTATCTTGGAGGCTCAGCATTTTCTTGGGAATCGAAAAAACAAGGACTGGTCGCTCAGAGCAGTACTGAGGCTGAATATGTAGCCTTATCAACGACGGCAAAAGAGGCAACATATTTACGACGACTACTGGAAGATATTGAGTTTTATCGTCCAACAGAGCCCGTACAAATCTATGGTGACAATTTAAGGGCTCAACAAATTGCAGTTAATCCTGTACACCATAAGCGAACAAAGCATATCTATATTAAATTTCACTACATACCAGAGGTTCTAGCATTACAAATTATTTGTATTAATTATGTTCCCACAAATGAAAATGTCTCAGATATCTTAACGAAAAATGTACAGGAACATCAGAAATTTGTTAAATTGCTCGGTTTGGTTGAATAAGAAAAACTGTTTGTCAAATTAAAAATATTAACTTGAGAAGATGTGTTAAAGTACAAGTTCAATTATGTAGTTTGCCATCACTAAGATTAATGAACCAGTTCACATTTGTTCTTATTCTATGAGCCCTCTGTAATTACCGTTCACTCTGAAATAAACGTTCGTCGTGTTCACACTGTTCGTCGTGTGTTCTTAATTTCATTTGGTTGCCATATAATAACTATATTGCCCTGTGCAGACTCTTTTACACTAACATTGGTTATGGGCCGAGAGTCACAAAATACAGTTTTAATGGATGAAAAGGCGCTCGCGTGTATCGTGTTAAATGTTCATGTGGCGCAATTAAGGTATTGAAAAAAATGCACAGTCCTCCAAAGAAGCGTGGGACAAATTGCGTGAAGTGCATGTGCCGACAGGTCCAATTCATGAAGTTTCGTTATATAAAAAGTTGCTAAACATGAAATTGGACATATGGAAATATGTCGCAATATATAAATTCGTTTAGTTAGGTTATTGGCAAGCTAATTGAAGTGAGCATTGATTCGCAAGACGAGTAAAAGTAATTATATTACTGTCCAGTTTAAGCTCGGAATATGAGCAGAGGCTGATAGAATATCACAAAATAGTGAAATAATCAACAAGCAGCAAGCATTCTTCATAGGCGCTCGTTCGGAGAAAAGAGAGCACAAGAACGAAGGTCGCGCAAAGAAAGACTGGAAATTCAACGGAATATGTTTAAAATGCGGTAAACGCGGCCACACATCGGCGGAACGCAAAGAGAAGCGAGAGAAACAAACGCAGTGCGAAAATCAAAACGAAGGACAGCAAAAATGCTCGTACGCCGTATACACAGCAATGCAAAAAAAACGTGCAAGAAAAGCTAGTTGGTGTCTGGACAGTGGTGCCACTACGCATATGTGATTTGAGAGAAATTTGTTTGTGGCGTTTAAAGAAGAAACATCACGAATTATGTTAGCCGGAGATAAATTCATAGAATCAAAAGGCAAAGGAGTCGTGAAAATAAAAACGCATAATTGTGTAATTCTGTTGCAAGATGTTTTGTATGTCCCGTCGCTGCATATAAACTTATATTTGGTCAGCAAAGCGTTGAAATTCGGACATTTAGCTGTTTTCAAGAACGGCTGTGTTACTTATGGCTGATTTAAGCGGAAATTTATTTTTGTTTGATGATGTGGATCCAAATAAATTGTGTTCAATGCAAGAAAAGGCAATGGTTTGGCACAATCGGTATAGCCACCTAAATTTTCGCAGCTTAAAAGAGCTAGTAAATAGTGAATGTGTCCACGGTATTGAAACAAATTGCATCACATGTAATTCATCAAAAATTTGTGCATTACCATTTCAAAAGAACGATAAAGTCGCGACTAATTGTTTGGATTTAATACACACGGACGTATGCGGGCCTATAAATGTTGCTTTAATTGGTGGTGCAAAATAGTTCATAACATTTATAAACGATCGGTCAAAAAGAATTTTTGTTTATTTTTTGAAATCCAAAAACGAAGCTTTTGATAAATTTCAAACATTTAAAAACCTGGTTGAGTGTCATTTGCAAAAGAAAATAAAAGCCATCCGTTGTGACAATGGCAAAGAGTTTGTAAATGGTAAATTCGATGCGTTTTTAAAAAGTTGTGGCATAAAAAGACAGTTAACAATGCCCTACACGCCACAACAAAACGGAGTGGCAGAGGGAGCGAATCGGACGCTAGTAGAAATGGCTTGGCTATGATGGTCCATGCAAACGTTGAAGAATCCCTATGGGCTGAAGCTGTTGTAACTGCAGCTAACATACGGAATAGGTCCCCTCCCAGGCACTGCAAGGCGCTACTCCTTATGAAGTTTGGAGTGGGTTTTGGTCACCCATCCACGCGCTGGACAAATTGCATCACAAGAAATTTAAGCCGAAAGGAAAAGAATATATGTTTGTCGGTTACTCTCTTAGTGCAAATCCCGACAAAACGAGTGTCTTCCTCATTATTCCGTAGATTATACATACAAAAGATAATAGAATTATATGCTAAAAACCTAGTTAGATAACATAGTTCTCTAAATAGCATCACCGACCGATGGAGGTGTTTTAGTTGCCAGTCCGGCGAGCTGTGCCCCTTTTCACAGCTAAATTTGTCAGTGACGCTATTAGAGCCTACATCTAATCAGAAGGGTGTAAGTAGGAAAAAAGTGTTCTTAAGTAAAATTAAAAATAATCTTAGTTTGCTATATTAATTAATAAAATACAATAAATAGGAAAAAAGAAAGTAAGAAGAATAATGTTTATAAAGTAAAGAAATGGAGGCTAGATATATAGAGTGTTAAATAGATAGGACAGAGAGAAAAGTAATGGGAAATCACCGACCCGGTGGGGGAAATTTACAGCCTGTCCGGCAAGCTATGCCCCTGCTCATAGCTGGGAATGGTCAGTGACTTCCCGAAGGTATCCTGAAAGCAACGATTTTATTAGGGGTAGAGAAAGTTCGGTAGAGAAAACGTGATGCAAACTATTATAATTTTTACATAGCACGCGAAAAGGATTGTGCATAGCGTAGTCTGTTGTGCATGTAGACAGGAATAAGGGGCGGTAATTTCTGGTTGGTCTAGACGGAACAGAGAATTGAAGACGCCCTAGCAGAAAAGGAGAATCTATATCGCCAATAATCAACTTATGTAGAAGGACAACACCGAGAATTGTCCTACGGTTGGTTAACGACGGAAGGTTAAGAAGAAGCAGCCTGCTGGAGTAGGATGGCAACCGAAGATTATGGTCCCAATTTAAACTTCGTAAGGCAAAAAGCAGAAATTGCTTCTGAACAGATTCAATACGATCCTGGCTATTGTTATACTGCGGAGACCAGATGCAAGAGCAGTATTCAAGGATAGGGCGAACAAGAGAGATGTACAGAAGTATCGTTATAAAAGGATCGTTAAACTCTTTAGACCATCGTTTAATGAATCCAAGTACACCTTTTGCCTCATTAGCGATGGTATCTATGTGAAGATTGAAACAGAGTTTAGAATCAAATAGAACGCCTAGATCCTTAACTGTTAGTATACGTTGCAAAGGGGTATTGACGATTGTATAACTGACAAGATAAGGTGTAGTACGATTAAATGTCATAAACATACACTTTGAACAATTCAGATGCAATTGATTGGCCAAACACCAAAGTTGCATAGCGTTCAAATCGTCTTGTAGACGAGAATGATGTAGGGGATTAGTGTATGATAGAATAAGTTTCACATCATCCGCATACATGAGTACACGGGCATGTGATATAACAGAGGGGAGATCATTTATAAAAAGAGTAAAGAGTAAAGGTCCAAGATGACTACCTTGAGGAACACCAGAAGTAACGTGAACTTGTTTAGAGGTAGTCAGCCTCAGCATTACTCTTTGGGTCCTACCTTTTAAATAAGAATTAATCCAAAGCAAAAGAGACGGAGGGAAACCTATTCGGTCAAGTTTAAAAAGTAAAATTTCATGGTGCACAGAGTCAAACGCTTTACTGAAGTCAGTATAAATGACATCAGTTTGCATTTTCGAAAGAAAAGCATCGTTTACCAAGGAAGTAAACTCAAGCAGATTGGTCGTAGTTGACCGATTCTTTACGAATCCATGTTGAACAGGGGAAACAACTGATTTGCAGAAATGCTGCAAATTCGAAGTGATTATTTTTTCAAATAATTTAGGAATAGCGGACAGTTTTGCAATGCCCCTGTAATTTTGTATATCAGACTTTCCACCTTTCTTGTGGAGAGGAATGATATAAGATTCTTTCCAAAGAGATGGAAAGACAGAATATTCAAGAGATAGATTAAAAAGCTTTTGCAATGGGTAAAGAAGGGAAGAACTACACTCCTTGAGTAGACAACTAGGAATATTATCAGGCCCAGTAGAGTAAGAAGATTTTAAAGAGTTTATAGCGAAAAGGAGAGAGGAGTGTGAAATAATAGGAGGAGGTATAGAACTAGAGGAAGAAATTGTATAAGGGTAAGAATTATTGTTAGGACAGACTGAGGAGTAAGTTGATTGGAAAAAATTAGCAAAGAGGTTAGCAGAATCAGAGTCATTACTAGCTTTATCCATCCCGAAAGAAAAAGAAGTTGGCAAACTTGAAGATTTACGCTTCATGTTTACAAAATTGTAAAACTGTCTCGGATTTTGGGCAAATTGCCTTTTACAACGAGTTAGATAATTCTCATAGCATTGAGAATTCAGAAGAAAGAAGTTCGACTTGGCTATGGAATATTTAGCCAAGTCTGTACACGAACCAGACTTTTTAAACTTTTTAAAATATTTAGATTTTAGATTTTTAATATGTGACAATCTGGGAGTAAGCCAGGGTGGTTTTGAAGAAGTAGTCGAAGGAATTGACTTGGGAATACTCATATCTAAGAGGGAGTTAAGGGTGCTATAAAAAAAAGTAATAGCAGTATTTATATCAACCGAGTCATATAAGACAGACCAATCGGTTGCATAAATAAGCTGATTCAGCAATGAATAATTTCCTTTGCGAAAGCAGCGGCGGGGCTTATTGGCTGATGAGCACGAAATGAGACGATTACAATTGAACATTGTAATCTCTAAAGTAGGATGATATACATCCTCAGGAAGAGATAAAGGAGGGGACCTAGACACATTAGAAATAAGGTAGTCGTTAACAAATACAAGGTCAAGTGTTCTATTCAAATGATTAGAAATTGAATTGATTTGAAACAACGAAAGATCAAGCATGCAGTCTATAAAATCATGCTGTGCTGAGGGCACTAGATAATTTTCAGCAGTGAATAATGACCAAGAAATGTCCGCAAATTAAAATCACCCAACACCATAAATAGGTCATTTTCACGCACGTGTGAAGAAACTTCTTTAATACAAGTAATATATTTCATATAAACTTGAATATCAGAAGAAGGAGGGACATAAGAGCATGTAATATAGATATTCCGTGTAGGAAAAGACACCTTAACTGAGATAATCTCAGCGTCAGTAGGCGTACTAAAACAGAAAAGTTCTGACTGGAGAGTGGCTTTAACGGCAATTAACACCCCACCACCTCGAGTCGGCCGATCATTTCTATGCAAAATAAAACTATTTGAAAATACCTCAGAATCGGATATAGTTGAATTTAACCATGTTTCTGAAAAAGCTATTATATCCGAGTCGAAGGAAGTACTGGCCATGAAAAGATGTGTAAGCTTTGAAATAAGACCTCTGACATTCTGATAATGAATACAGATTTGGTCAGAAGATGAAGTAAGTTTTTTGGGGCAGAAATGGTACCCTGTATTGAAGGGACTGGAAGGGTGACAGGCTGGTTTTATAATAAGCTGTAACATGTGTGGGGATCCCAATGTTGGAGAGGCAGCGTTAGAAATCCGAAACCAAGAGACCATAATCGATAATCATTCAGACGATGATATGGAAAATTATGAGTGTTTTGGAGATTCTGATTCATCGAGCAGCCCTGCTGAAGAAGTGGGCATACGACGAGGCCCAGGCAGGCCTATGCTTATTCGAACTGGAAGACCTGGAAGACCAAGAAAGCAGTACAACGAGTTTCATAATATGACATACTATGACATGGAAACGACAAATACAGCTAAGCAGGCGTTGTATGGAAAAAATGCGTTTGAGTGTGAGGAATCTATGAAATGTGATTACGATGTCCTCATTGCAAACAACACCTGGACGCTGGTTTATCTTCCACTCGATGCAAAAGTTATTGGATGCATGTGGGTATTTAAAATAAAAAGAGACAGCCAGGGTAATATTGAACGGTTCAAGTCAAGACCAGTCGCCAAGGGTGGCAGCCAGCAATATGGCGTGAACTTTAGTGAAACATTTTCGCCAGTCATACGAATTGAAATATTAGGATGTTGTAAGCGGTAGCTGCAGAAAAAGAATTACATCTGCATCAAATGGACGTTTCAAATGCCTACCTCAATAGCGAGCTCACCGAAAGTGTATATATGAAGCAGCCGGAACATTTGGCAATAAAGAATATTCGAATCGTGTTCTGAAGTTGAACAGAGCGTTGTACGGACTCAAGCAGTCAGGCAGAGCGTGGATCAGCACTCTAGATGACGCATTAAAAAGACTGGGATTCAAGGCCACACAAAATGAACCATGCTTGTATAAAAATATTTCTGAAGATTCGAACAATTTGATAGCTGTATATGTAGATGATTTAATAATAGCTTCTTCCAAACGCTCAGATCTAATGCACTTTAAGAAGAAGTTTCAGGAAATGTTTGATGTTCACGACAATGGCCAGTTAAATCATTTTTTAGGCATTGAAATACAGCGTGAAGGAGATTTAGGTGCTTTTTCTATATGTCAGAAACAGTATATAAGGTGCCTACTGGAGAAATACGGCATGAACGTCTGTCGTCCTGTGTCGACACCTTTAGTTCCTGGATTTCAAATAAGCTGCAACGAAGGCCAATGTCGCAAAGCAGACGTGACTGGATACCAATTACTAATTGGATCACTTACGTACCTGGCCACCTCAACTCGGCCGGATATAGCTCATTCCGTAAGTAAGCTAGCGCAACGGAATACTGATCCGCATCACGAGCATGAGTCCGCCGCAAAGCACATATTGCGCTAACTGGGAAAGACAATTGACCTAAAGCTTCATTATCGCAAAACTGGTCAAGGATTGCATGCATTTGTCGATGCAGACTGGGTAAACGACAGCCTAAATAGAAAATCGTATACTGGCTTTGGATTTTATCTTGGAGGCTCAGCATTTTCTTGGGAATCGAAAAAACAAGGACTGGTCGCTCAGAGCAGTACTGAGGCTGAATATGTAGCCTTATCAACGACGGCAAAAGAGGCAACATATTTACGACGACTACTGGAAGATATTGAGTTTTATCGTCCAACAGAGCCCGTACAAATCTATGGTGACAATTTAAGGGCTCAACAAATTGCAGTTAATCCTGTACACCATAAGCGAACAAAGCATATCTATATTAAATTTCACTACATACCAGTGGTTCTAGCATTACAAATTATTTGTATTAATTATGTTCCCACAAATGAAAATGTCGCAGATATCTGAACGAAAAATGTACAGAAACATCAGAAATTTGTTAAATTGCTCGGTTTGGTTGAATAAGAAAAACTGTTTGTCAAATTAAAAATATTAACTTGAGAAGAAGTGTTAAGGTACAAGTTCAATTATGTAGTTTGCCATCACTAAGATTAATGAACCAGTTCACATTTGTTCTTATTCTATGAGCCCTCTGTAATTACCCTTCACTCTGAAATAAACGTTCGTCGTGTTCACACTGTTCGTCGTGTGTTCTTAATTTCATTTGGTTGCCTTATTATTACTATATTGCCCTGTGCAGACTCTTTTACACTAACATTGGTTATGGGCCGAGAGTCACAAAATACAGTTTTAATGGATGAAAAGGCGCTCGCGTGTATCGTGTTAAATGTTCATGTGGCGCAATTAAGGTATTGAAAAAAATGCACAGTCCTCCAAAGAAGCGTGGGACAAATTGCGTGAAGTGCATGTGCCGACAGGTCCAATTCATAAAGTTTCGTTATATAAAAAGTTGCTAAACATGAAATTGGACATATGGAAATATGTCGCAATATATAAATTCGTTTAGTGAGGTTATTGGCAAGCTAATTGAAGTGAGCATTGATTCGCAAGACGAGTAAAAGTAATTATATTACTGTCCAGTTTAAGCTCGGAATATGAACAATTCGTTGTTGCAATAGAGACAAGAGACTCATTGTCAGCTTTTGATGTACTTAAAATAAAGTTATTGGCAGAGGCTGATAGAATATCACAAAATAGTGAAATAAGCAACAAGCAGCAAGCGTTCTTCATAGGCGCTCGTTCGGAGAAAAGAGAGCACAAGAACGAAGGTCGCGCAAAGAAAGACTGGAAATTCAACGGAATATGTTTAAAATGCGGTAAACGCGGCCACACATCGGCGGAACGCAAAGAGAAGCGAGAGAAACAAACGCAGTGCGAAAATCAAAACGAAGGACAGCAAAAATGCTCGTACGCCGTATACACAGCAATGCAAAAAGAACGTGCAAGAAAAGCTAGTTGGTGTCTGGACAGTGGTGCCACTACGCATATGTGATTTGAGAGAAATTTATTTGTGGCGTTTAAAGAAGAAACATCACGAATTATGTTAGCCGGAGATAAATTCATAGAATCAAAAGGCAAAGGAGTCGTGAAAATAAAAACGCATAATTGTGTAATTCTGTTGCAAGATGTTTTGTATGTCCCGTCGCTGCATATAAACTTATATTTGGTCAGCAAAGCGTTGAAATTCGGACATTTAGCTGTTTTCAAGAACAAGCATGCAATAGTTAAATGCAAGAACGGCTCTGTATTACTAATGGCTGATTTAAGCGGAAATTTATTTTTGTTTGATGATGTGAATCCAAATAAATTGTGTTCAATGCAAGAAAAGGCAATGGTTTGGCACAATCGGTATAGCCACCTAAATTTTCGCAGCTTAAAAGAGCTAGTAAATAGTGAATGTGTCCACGGTATTGAAATAAATTGCAACACATGTAATTCATCAAAAATTTGTGCATTACCATTTCAAAAGAACAATAAAGTCGCGACTTATTGTTTGGATTTAATACACACGGACGTATGCGGGCCTATAAATGTTGCTTCAATTGGTGGTGCGAAATAGTTCATAACATTTATAAACGATAGGTCAAAAAGAATTTTTGTTTATTTTTTGAAATCCAAAAACGAAGCTTTTGATAAATTTCAAACATATAAAAACCTGGTTGAGTGTCATTTGCAAAAGAAAATAAAAGCCATCCGATGTGACCATGGCAAAGAGTTTGTAAATGGTAAATTCGATGCGTTTTTAAAAAGTTGTGGCATAAAAAGACAGTTAACAGTGCCCTACACGCCACAACAAAACGGAGTGGCAGAGGGAGCGAATCGGACGCTAGTATAAATAGCTTGGCTATGATGGTCCATGCAAACGTTGAAGAATCCCTATGGGCTGAAGCTGTTGTAACTGCAGCTAACATACGGAATAGGTCCCCCTCCCAGGCACTGCAAGGCGCTACTCCTTATAAAGTTTGGAGTGGGTTTGGGTCACCCGTCCACGCGCTGGACAAATTGCATCACAAGAAATTTAAGCCGAAAGGAAAAGAATATATGTTTGTCGGTTACTCTCTTAGTGCAAATCCCCATATAATGACGATTTTACTTCTTTTATAATAAGCTGTAACATGTGTGGGGATCCCAATGTTGGAGAGGCAGCGCCAGAGGAGCTGCCAGCGCAGGCAGTTGCAGCGGAGCCAGCAATTAATGAAGAAATCCGAAACCAAGAGACCATAATCGATAATCATTCAGACGATGATATGGAGAATTATGAGAGTTTTGGAGATTCTGATTCATCGAGCAGCCCTGCTGAAGAAGTGGGCATACGACGAGGCCCAGGCAGGCCTACGCTTATTCGAACTGGAAGACCTGGAAGGCCAAGAAAGCAGTACAACGAGCTTCATAATATGACATGCCAAAACGACAAATACATCTAAGCAGGCGTTGTATGGAAAACATGCGTTTGAGTGGGAGGAATCTATGAAATGTGAGTACGATGTCCTCATTGCAAACAACACCTGGACGCTGGTTTATCTTCCACTCGATGCAAAAGTTATTGGATGCATGTGGGTATT
Organism: Drosophila ezoana; assembly: GCA_035045725.1. NCBI lineage: Eukaryota > Metazoa > Arthropoda > Insecta > Diptera > Drosophilidae > Drosophila > Drosophila ezoana. The sequence goes on along the minus strand of JAWNOU010000003.1, from coordinate 648,223 downwards.
TAAAATAAAAAGAGACAGCCAGGGTAATATTGAACGGTTCAAGTCAAGACCAGTCGCCAAGGGTGGCAGCCAGCAATATGGCGTGAACTTTAGTGAAACATTTTCGCCAGTCATACGAATTGAAATATTAGGATGTTGTAAGCTGTAGCTGCAGAAAAAGAATTACATCTGCATCAAATGGACTACCTCAATAAATGCCTACCTCACTCGCGAGCTCACCGAAAGTGTATATATGAAGCAGCCGGAACATTTGGCAATAAAGAATATCCAAATCGTGTTCTGAAGTTGAACAGAGCGTTGTACGGACTCAAGCAGTCAGGCAGAGCGTGGATCAGCACTCTAGATGACGCATTAAAAGAGAGAGTTCTCAGTTGAGAGTGATTGACGTGTTTTACTTGTGCTCCAAGATTTTTATATATTTTTGCGCTTTAATCCTGCTTTTTATTTCGAAATTTTGCATTTTTGGTGCATTATTTAAAAAGCTTTCATAAATTGTGCAAAGTGTTATCTGTTGTGCAGCGTAAGTCTGTTAATTATTGCATTTATAAAACGCGGCGTCAGTTCCGTGTTTGTTGTTATTGCCTGTTTTTGATTCTTTTGCTTTGGTGCTCCCCCGTGCATACACTTGTTTGTGCGTGTGTTCGCTGCTGCATATTTCTGCTTGTGCATCGCGCTCTCGCAAATTTTTGCTATTGCTTTTCGCTCCAAACAATTTGTTTGTGTACGATAATTGTTTTTTGAGTGTTTACTTGCTCTATTTTTGTGCACCGTTTTCGTTTTGCTCTGCGCTCTCACAACTTGCATACTCTTGTAGCAATTATGTCATGCTGTAAGAAACCTTGCACGTTCAAGCAGGCTGATGATTCTGCACAGCCGCAATTTGTTAATTGCTGGCTGTGTGAGAATATGATGCATGCTAAATGTGCAGGTCTCACTGGGCGTGATTGCGACAAGATCGCTGTAGTTGCCAAGAAGGGCTGCGGTGGCTTGCGTTGGTCGTGCCCAGTTTGCATCGAAAAGCAAATTGATTTCTCCAGGATGTATAATTCTGTGAGAAATCAATTTTTAAAATTGAATAACGTGGCTAAGCAGCTGTCGAGTAATTTTGACTCGAGTTTTGAGTTGCTTGCAAATTATAAATTCGAGTCTCCAACCAATCGCCGGTTGGAGCCTCAACTTTCGCAATTGCCCTCTACGTCTGTTCAGACACCTACTCCTTTCTTGTCCCTACCTAGCAACTTGGATTTATCTCCAATGTTGTCTTTATCGCCTTCTCCAAGCGATTGCCCAAATACCCCCATTTCATCCCCTATAGTAGTTTCAGTAGAGCCCGTACCTGATACTGTCCCAATTATCCAAACTGCCTCAGCCCCGTCAGCTCCTGGCCGCAAAGGTAGACCTACGCGTAATCTTGCCCAGATTGTTAAACACAATCATGGTGCCTCTTTAGCTCCTCCAACTCCTGTATTACCTGCAGCCCCATCAGTACCTACTTTAACGGTTGTTGCCCCTCGTAGGCAAGTTTTTGTGTCTCGACTTTCATCGGACACCACTTCTGAGTCATTGGCAGCCTATATTGCTAGCAAATCTTCTGCTAGCGTGTCAATAACCAAATTTAATTTCTCCACCCCTCGTGAAATATCATCATTCAAAATAAATGTTTCACATGATATGTTCCCAATCATTTGTGATCCCAAATTTTGGCCTCCACACATGATTGTTCACGAGTTCAAGCCAAAAAAGCGTAACCAGCCTGTCACCCTTCCAGTCCCTTCAATACAGGGTACCATTTCTGCCCCAAAAAACTAACTTCATCTTCTGACCAAATCTGTATTCATTATCAGAATGTCAGAGGTCTTATTTCAAAGCTTAAAAATCTTTTCATGGCCAGTACTTCCTTCGACTCGGATATAATAGCTTTTTCAGAAACATGGTTAAATTCAACCATATCCGATTCTGAGGTATTTTCAAATAGTTTTATTTTGCATAGAAATGATCGGCCGACTCGAGGTGGTGGGGTGTTAATTGCCGTTAAAGCCACTCTCCAGTCAGAACTTTTCTGTTTTAGTACGCCTACTGACGCTGAGATTATCTCAGTTAAGGTGTCTTTTCCTACACGGAATATCTATATTACATGCTCTTATGTCCCTCCTTCTTCTGATATTCAAGTTTATATGAAACATATTACTTGTATTAAAGAAGTTTCTTTACACGTGCGTGATAATGACCTATTTATGGTGTTGGGTGATTTTAATTTGCCGAACATCTCTTGGTCATTATTCACTGCTGAAAATTATCTAGTGCCCTCAGCACAGCATGATTTTATAGACTGCATGCTTGATCTTTCGTTGCTTCAAATCAATTCAATTTCTAATCATTTGAATAGAACACTTGACCTTGTATTTGTTAACGACTACCTTATTTCTAATGTGTCTAGGTCCCCTCCTTTATCTCTTCCTGAGGATGTATATCATCCTACTTTAGACATTACAATGTTCAATTGTAATCGTCTCATTTCGTGCTCATCAGCCAATAAGCCCCGCCGCTGCTTTCGCAAAGGAAATTATTCATTGCTGAATCAGCTTATTTATGCAACCGATTGGTCTGTCTTATATGACTCGGTTGATATAAATACTGCTATTACTTTTTTTTATAGCACCCTTAACTCCCTCTTAGATATGAGTATTCCCAAGTCAATTCCTTCGACTACTTCTTCAAAACCACCCTGGTTTACTCCCAGATTGTCACATATTAAAAACTTAAAATCTAAATATTTTAAAAAGTTTAAAAAGTCTGGTTCGTGTACAGACTTGGCTAAATATTCCATAGCCAAGTCGAACTTCTTTCTTTTGAATTCTCAATGCTATGAGAATTATCTAACTCGTTGTAAAAGGCAATTTGCCCAAAATCCGAGACAGTTTTACAATTTTGTAAACATGAAGCGTAAATCTTCAAGTTTGCCAACTTCTTTTTCTTTCGGGATGGATAAAGCTAGTAATGACTCTGATTCTGCTAACCTCTTTGCTAATTTTTTCCAATCAACTTACTCCTCAGTCTGTCCTAATAATAATTCTTACCCTTATACTATTTCTTCCTCTAGCTCTATACCTCCTCCTATTATTTCACACTCCTCTCTCCTTTTCGCTATAAACTCTTTAAAATCTTCTTACTCTCCTGGGCCTGATAATATTCCTAGTTGTCTACTCAAGGAGTGTAGTTCTTCCCTTCTTTACCCATTGCAAAAGCTTTTTAATCTATCTCTTGAATCTTCTGTCTTTCCATCTCTTTGGAAAGAATCTTATATCATTCCTCTCCACAAGAAAGGTGGAAAGTCTGATATACAAAATTACAGGGGCATTGCAAAACTGTCCGCTATTCCTAAATTATTTGAAAAAATAATCACTTCGAATTTGCAGCATTTCTGCAAATCAGTTGTTTCCCCTGTTCAACATGGATTCGTAAAGAATCGGTCAACTGCGACCAATCTGCTTGAGTTTACTTCCTTGGTAAACGATGCTTTTCTTTCGAAAATGCAAACTGATGTCATTTATACTGACTTCAGTAAAGCGTTTGACTCTGTGCACCATGACATTTTACTTTTTAAACTTGACCAAATAGGTTTCCCTCCGTCTCTTTTGCTTTGGATTAATTCTTATTTAAAAGGTAGGACCCAAAGAGTAATGCTGAGGCTGACTACCTCTAAACAAGTTCACGTTACTTCTGGTGTTCCTCAAGGTAGTCATCTTGGACCTTTACTCTTTACTCTTTTTATAAATGATCTCCCCTCTGTTATATCACATGCCCGTGTACTCATCTATGCCGATGATGTGAAACTTATTCTATCATACACTAATCCCCTACATCATTCTCGTCTACAAGACGATTTGAACGCTATGCAACTTTGGTGTTCGGCCAATCAATTGCATCTGAATTGTTCAAAGTGTATGTTTATGACATTTAATCGTACTACACCTTATCTTGTCAGTTATACAATCGACAATACCCCTTTACAACGTATACTAACAGTTAAGGATCTAGGCGTTCTATTTGATTCAAAACTCTGTTTCAATCTTCACATAGATACCATCGTTAATGAGGCAAAAGGTGTACTTGGATTCGTTAAACGATGGTCTAAAGAGTTTAACGATCCTTTTATAACGAAACTTCTGTACATCTCTCTTGTTCGCCCTATCCTTGAATACTGCTCTTGCATCTGGTCTCCGCAGTATAACAATAGCCAGGATCGTATTGAATCTGTTCAGAAGCAATTTCTGCTTTTTGCCTTACGAGGTTTAAATTGGGACCCTAATCTTCGGTTGCCATCCTACTCCAGCAGGCTGCTTCTTCTTAACCTTCCGTCGTTAACCAACCGTAGGACAATTCTCGGTGTTGTCCTTCTACATAAGTTGATTATTGGCGATATAGATTCTCCTTTTCTGCTAGGGCGTCTTCAATTCTCTGTTCCGTCTAGACCAACCAGAAATTACCGCCCCTTATTCCTGTCTACATGCACAACAGACTACGCTATGCACAATCCTTTTCGCGTGCTATGTAAAAATTATAATAGTTTGCATCACGTTTTCTCTACCGAACTTTCTCTACCCCTAATAAAATCGTTGCTTTCAGGATACCTTCGGGAAAACACTGACCATTCCCAGCTATGAGCAGGGGCATAGCTTGCCGGACAGGCTGTAAATTTCCCCCACCGGGTCGGTGATTTCCCATTACTTTTCTCTCTGTCGTATCTACTTAACACTCTATATATCTAGCCTCCATTTCTGTACTTTATTAACATTATTCTTCATACTTTCTTTTTTCCTATTTATTGTATTTTATTAATTAATATAGCAAACTAAGATTATTTTTAATTTTACTTAAGAACACTTTTTTCCTACTTACACCCTTCTGCTTAGATGTAGGCTCTAATAGCGTCACTGACAAATTTAGCTGTGAAAAGGGGCACAGCTGGCCGGACTGGCAACTAAAACACCTCCATCGGTCGGTGATGCTATTTAGAGAACTATGTTATCTAACTAGGCTTTTAGCATATAATTCTATTATCTATTGTATGTATAATCTACGGAATAATGAGGAAGACACTCGTTTTGTCGACCTTAAATAAATAAATAAAATAAATAAATAAATAAAAAGACTGGGATTCAAGGCCACACAAAATGAACCATGCTTGTATAAAAGTATTTCTGAAGATTCGTACAATTTGATAGCTGTATATGTAGATGATTTAATAATAGCTTTTTCCAAACTCTCAGATCTAATGCACTTTAAGAAGTTTCAGGAAATGTTTGATGTTCACGACAATGGCCAGTTAAATCATTTTTTAGGCATTGAAATACAGCGTGAAGGAGATTTAGGTGCTTTTTCTATTTGTCAGAAACAGTATATAAGGTGCCTTCTGTCGTCCTGTGTCGACACCTTTAGTTCCTGGATTTCAAATAAGCTGCAACGAAGGCCAATGTCGCAAAGCAGACGTGACTGGGTACCAATCACTAATTGGATCACTTCCGTACCTGGCCACCTCAACTCGGCCGGATATAGCTCATTCCGTAAGTAAGCTAGCGCAACGGAATACTGATCCGCATCACGAGCATGAGTCCGCCGCAAAGCACATATTGCGCTAACTGGGAAAGGCAATTGACCTAAAGCTTCATTATCGCAAAACTGGTCAAGGATTGCATGCATTTGTCGATGCAGACTGGGTTAACGACAGCCTAAATAGAAAATCGTATACTGGCTTTGGATTTTATCTTGGGTGTTCAGCATTTTCTTGGGAATCGAAAAAACAAGGACTGGTCGCTCAGAGCAGTACTGAGGCTGAATATGTAGCCTTATCAACGACGGCAAAAGAGGCAACATATTTACGACGACTACTGGAAGATATTGAGTTTTATCGTCCAACAGAGCCCGTACAAATCTATGGTGACAATTTAAGGGCTCAACAAATTGCAGTTAATCCTGTACACCATAAGCGAACAAAGCATATCTATATTAAATTTCACTACATACCAGAGGTTCTAGCATTACAAATTGTTTGTATTAATTATGTTCCCACAAATGAAAATGTCGCAGATATCTTAACGAAAAATGTACAGAAACATCAGAAATTTGTTAAATTGCTTGGTTTGGTTGAATAAGAAATACTGTTTGTCAAATTAAAAATATTAACTTGAGAAGAAGTGTTAAAGTATAAGTTCAATTATGTAGTTTGCCATCACTAAGATTAATGAACCAGTTCACATTTGTTCTTATTCTATGAGCCCTCTGTAATTACCCTTCACTCTGAAATAAACGTTCGTCGTGTTCACACTGTTCGTCGTGTGTTCTCAATTTCATTTGGTTGCCTTATTATTACTATATTGCCCTATGCAGACTCTTTTACACTAACAAATTGAATTAAAAATTAGTCGATAGATATAAGAGCAGCAGTAGTAATATTCCTTTTGTCCTATAAATATACTTGGCAAGGGTAAGGTTGTGATATTCTTATGGACATCAATATTTATATTTATAATTACAATTAACCTTCTTTGTAGAATGGCAACAACGATACACATACAATAATATGCATACACACACCCACCAACATCGACGTCATATTGGGCCCAAGTGCACGCAACGATGGAAGTATGAGTGAGTAATATGGAGTAGTGAGGACTATATTTGGTAAATCCATTGTATATATATATTTACGATTGACATTTCATTGATATCGAACCTATTGCCATTCTCCATTTTAGTCATGTTGGAAAACTAAAGTTATTTTGTTGAACAAAAATCAGTATATTATTTTATTTAAATCATGGATTCGGATTTGAATATTTCGGTAAATCTTAGGGAATTCATAATTCTCTTGTAATATAATCATGTATCTTAAGAGCAACCGCTTTCTTTAATTAAATGATTTTGTTATATTTTAATATGAATCAATGAATATTTATCTTGTCTGTCGAGTACCATGATGAATTCTGTTGAAATGCGTTAATGCGTTAGAGTCTTGCATAGGGGCAATCTACGATCTTTTGGTTGCTATGTTAGGGAGGGTGGCGACGACAGGCAACAAACACCAAGTTCCCTCCAGTAGGCATATTGGGTCCTGAGTTTTGTGGTGTTTGTCGGAACACTTATCTAGAGGATCGGGAAATAAAGTTAATTTTTATGATAGTATTTGATCTCGTTTTTTTTTGCGTAGTTGATATTCTTCATGTCAGTGTATTGGTGTTGATAGGCAGATTGGGCGAGGAAGAGCCCCGACCACGACAAGCAAGAAGTACGCGTCCCCGAACCCAACGCCCGCGCCCATATGTAAGCCACTATGGGCGAAACGCCATAGAACTTTACAAATGGACGTGGACACTCCATGCGGAAGGCAGTGTCGACTGCCGTCCCGTATACATGTGAACACTACATAAGAAATGGCGCCCAACTAAGGGGCAGAGTATGATTTGCAACAATCCTAGATAATATTTCGTTTTCGCGGGTAAATCTCAGATTACAGCTAGTTTTACTACACAAAAATTGTCAAAGATCGTTTAGTTTAGTTGAGATTATATTTCCCCGGAATGCTCTGGCTATCCAAACAAATTACCATATGATTTGTTTTCAAGTTATTAAAAAGGTCTTAGATAAGCGTAGTTTGAAATTATAAGAAATATGTTGGAATTAGCGACTGCAATTCATGAATTGGATTGGTCGGCCAAAATGGACTTGTTACGTATATTTAGTACTAACTGGTAGTATAAATTTGGTTTAAGCGCTCTTGAATGTATATAATTGCAATTATCTGGAACTATTCGGGAATTGACCTATTTATCAAGAGAAGCTTAATTCTAAATCAGCAATAGAAATCATTACATATAATAGACGACAACAAAGGAAACCTAACTTCGCCAAATTATTTCAACAGTATTTTAGCATTAGGGAAAAGGACAGACAGCTTTAGATATATGAAGAAAATAAAAAAGAAATAATTTGTTCCTTATTTTTAAAATATAGAAAATATTGAAGCTGCCATAGAGCAGGTAGATCCCTTTTGTGAAATCTGCAACAAGGTGATGACTTGGTCACAATACTCAAAATACTACATGTGCAGCGGATTGTACAACTCTTGCGTTAAGCTTTTTTAATAACACTTTGGCGGAGTTGAACCTAAGTGATTCAATACCAGCATTACAGAACAAGAAGCAAATAAGCGAAATGCATTAAATAGGAGAGGCATGGGGAATAGACATAGAGGAGCTACTACTAAGAGAGGGATGACGACTAGATCCACAAATTGAGCTCCGATCCTGATCAGACACAAAGTAACTTGTCTCTTGGCTCTCAAGTCGACATTGCTAATTATATTCAGAATATGATGAGCGTTCAGCAAACTCAGTTGATAGACCATATTACGTCATATTTATTTAAAACTATTGAGACCTCTATGCGAATCAACTCGCAAATTTGCAGATTTGCAAACAGTGATCCACCATCTTCTAATGGGATAGAGAACAGGGACCAGAAGCATTGATTCATAGATTGAGTGAAGCAGATGTTAAAATTAACAGAGAGAGAAGCAGCCAAAGCTTTAGTGTGAATCCAGAAAAAGTATCAGGAATTATTCAGAGCTGGCGAATTATGTTCGATGGCACTAAGCAAGGCATGCGTATGGATGAATTTCTTTAACGAGTGCGCCTTAACCAAACAAAATTTGGGTAACGACTACCATCTTCTTAATGACCATTTATATTAACTTCTTAATGGTAAAGCCAGCGATTGGTTTTTGAAGTTCCATCCCGCAAATACAAACTTTAATTGGGAAACATTTTGTCAGGAGTTCCGTAGAAGATTTGGAGACTCTGACACCGATTTAGAAATTTGGGAAATGATTGGGAAAAGACGACAAGGTGAGAGTGAGTCTTTTGACGACTATCAGTTTGCAATAGAAGACCTAGTTGACAGATTGCAACAAGGAATCTTAGAAAATCAGTTAGTAGATCTTTAAAAGGAAGAACATTAGGGTCATATGTTTCGAAATTATCAGGCGAAGCCATTGGTAACTTGCCGCTTGTTTCATCGGAGGCTGAAATTCAGGAAATAAAACGTATAAACGCTGGAACTGCGATAAAATCGGACATAAATTTGACCATTGTCTGGAGATCCGTTGTATTTTTTTGTTATGGCTGCAGAGCCAAAGAAGTTTTCAAGCCATGCTGTACAAAATGCAACCCCTCGGGAAACCGGAAGCGGGATGTACGACACAACACCAAATAGATACATCCCCAGCAAATACTCAGGCCTTGTCAAAAAAATCGACCCAAGTTACAAAAAAAAAATAAGGGCAAAACCGATAGTAAAACGATAGCAAAGCGAGAAAAGCATTCGATCAGTTATTCTAAACATTATTCAGATTTACCTTTTCATATCAGACTACAGGATTATAGTTCAGCACGTAAGTGAATTTTTGTTTATTTAGATTCTTTTAGATAAATAAGTAACCCCAAGCGTTCTACAAATCGATTACGTACCTTTTGGAAATTAGTACGTAAAAATCGTAGGAATATAATATTATCTATTTTTCTAAGTTCAGATGAACGACTATACACTTCTTTCTGTTCAAATCGAGTATATATATCGAATTACTATTAGTTGCGCAGGAGGATCTGCAGCTCAACAACTACTTTAAAATAGTAATGCTAAGAGATGCACCGGACCTATTCGAACAGCAAATGGCACCGCTTGCAGAATTGTTCCTAAATTACGGACGCATATCACTTATCGACAGTTAACTAGAAGTCTCCAGTTATTTATCATCCCAGAACTTAAACATGATATGTATTTTGGTATTAATTTTTGGCGGGAAATTGGCTTGCTAGGAACAATTGCTAGGCAAGCTGAGATTTTGAGATGTTTGAGCACCAGCAGAACAAAGGGAGCTTCCCAAATTTCATCTTCTAAAGAAGGCTTAGGCAGAACTAATTTGATTAGTCACTCCATTAATGTAGGCTCGGCAACCCCAGTTAAGCAACGCCACTGGCCACAGTCTCTCCGGCCATTGAAAAACTAATGTTTGCAGAAATTGACCAAATGCTAGCTCTAGATGTAATAGAACCTTCTACCAACCCCTGGAGTAGCAATTGCATTCTGGTTAAACGCGGAGATAGGTGTCGCTTATGTTTAGACTCAAGAGAGGTTAACAAAGTGACGCAAAAGAATGTCCATCCTTTGCCTCACACAGATGGTATTTTGAGTAGGCTACCTCCAGCTAAATTCATTACCGGGTTAGACATGAAACATGCCTTCTGGCAAATACCGTTAGAGGAGAAATCAAGGCAATATACCGCCTTTACAATAACCAATCGACCATTATACCAGAACAAGGTGATGCCACTTGGTCTTTGCAACGCGCCGCAAACACTTTGTCGCCTTATGTATGAGGTTATTCCTGCCCATTTGCGTACACAAGTCTTTGTTTATTTAGACGACTCATTAGTGTTATCAGATAATTTCGACTCAAACCTAATTGTGGTCCAAGAGATTGCGTTATGTTTCAGGAAAGCAAATCTAACTATAAATATTAACAAATCCAAGTTCTGCATGACAGAGATTAGATACCTCGGGCTTATCATTGGAAACAGCCAACTCAAAACGGATCCTGAGAAAATACAGGCAATCAGTGAGTTCCCTATTCCGAAAACGGTCAAGCATTTACGTCGCTTTTTGGATCTGGCTGGATGGTATAGGCGTTTCGTAAAACAGTATACCACCATCATTTATCCTTTAACAGAACTTCTAAAAAAACAATAGTCTCTGGATTGGAATTCGGAAGCCACTGAAGCACCTATTTTAATAACACCCAATTTTTCGAAATCTTTTATCCTGATTTGCGATGCATGTACTTACGGCATAGGTTGTGTACTAGCGCAGATTCGGGATCAGCGAAACGCACGAGAGCTCAGCATAACTACTCAGTCTCGCTGTTCTCAAAAGCATTCAAAAGTTTTGATCATATATAGAAGGTCAGGAGCTCACCGTTATTACTGATCATGCTTCTGTTAAATAGCTTCAGAAGCAGAAGGATTTGTCAGGACGACTAGCTAGATGGTCAATGAAGTTGCAGGGATTCAAATTCGATATCCAGCACCGAAGTGGTTCCCAAAACGTCGTTGCTGATACACTCTCTAGAACTTACGAAGAAGAAGTAGCAGAATTCGATGACCAAGGCCCTATAATAGATTTGACTTCAAATTGTTTTAAGGCACCAGAATATCTAGATTTAATTGCGAATGTAAAAGAGAATCAAGCTAGGTTGCCGGACCTCAAGTTGATGGACGATTACGTGTACACGAGAACACAGTTTGCGACTGGCAAGCAATCTCAAGAGAAGGACTGAAACTGTGGGTACCTGCAAGTTTAGTTCCACAAGTATTACGCGATGCGCACAGTCCACCTAACTCAGCCCACTGCGGCATGGGGAAAACTGTACAGAAAATTAAAAGGTACTTCTTTTGGCCAGGTGTTGTGAGCCAGATACGTACACACATTGCTAACTGTAGCATTTGTAGATCTACCAAGAGCCCAAATAAAGTCCTTAAGTCACCAATAGGTAAGCCAGTGACCTCAGATAGGCCATTTTAAAGATTATGTGTCGACCTGTTGGGACCTTATCCTCGTGCAAAAATGGGTAACATAGGGTTGTTGATCGTAGTAGATCACAACACGAAGTTTTATTTTCTTTGCCCTCTGAAAAGGGTCACCGAAAATGACAGAGTATCTCGAGAATTCGATTTTCTACACTTACGGTGTACCGGAATCTATTCTTACCGACAATGGATCGTAATTCCGATCAAATTTTTTAAAGCATTTTTAACTCGCTTTGGAGCTGAGCATAAATGTACTGCAATATACTCGCCGCAAGCTAATGCAAGTGAAAGATTAAACCGGTCAGTCTTGGCTGCAATCCGAGCTTATCTCGGTAAAGTCCTCACTAATTGGGATGTGCAGCTCAGTGCAATAAGTGCATCATTAAGAGCTACATTACACCGAAGCACAGGCTTTCCATCTTATTTCCTTGTTTTTGGACAAAATATGATCCTGAACGAAAAAGATTACACTCTGCTTAGAGACCTAAATCTATTAAGCGACGATTTTTACCTTAGCCGTACAAACACCATGCAATTAGCACGGGAGAAGGCCAAAGAAAAAGTATTAGATTGAAACTAGCAAGCGTATTTGTGCCAGCTGCAGTTCAGTTTAGTCAATAGTAATAACAAATTGCTAGGAGTTTATTATCTGAAAGGCATTCAAATAAAACGTAATTATACCACCTCGTCTATTTTCAAATTAAACGCTCTTCGTAATATCTTGCTCATTTATTTGCGTCATAGTAGCCGAGTGGGAACAGTTCTTGGTAGTTAGAAACTTTATGTGGCACGTAGGCAGATCATACGATAGTGCAGTTAAGCTGAGGAGCGATCGCTGAAAGCTTTTATCACCGTTACAGCTAGGCCTTTAAAAGGAACGGATGACCGCGTGCGACAGTCTTCAGTTCAGATTGGTAGCGAAAAGACGTGCTTTCGTCAAGAAGATTAAACAGTGTTAAAACGAAGTCTCAAGTTAAAATAATTAATAAAAATAATGGAAGAGCTGTATTGAAGCAGACGTGCAAGTGGAAAAGTATTTTAAAACCTAAGTAGTTAAAGATATTGAAACAGGTGATTTTATATTGGCCTAGTGTCAATAGATTGGTGTTTGACCTTTGTTAAATTTTACAGCCACGTGGCAGGGGTGCTGCCGCAAGCGCTGGTCCCCTTTTTCACCAATCTCTTGGTGCATATATTGGCTCGGAGACAAGGGTAGTAAATCTACTCCAAGGAGATTTCGGAACCGTGCTCCAGTGCCACATTCGAGACTGCTCGTTGATGATCATCAAATGTGTCTGGCGATAAGTGACTTATTTAATTAGATACCGACGTCACAAGTTTTATTCAGACCCACAAAGAAATTATGACTTAAAATCTGTGTTGCATAGTGTAATTGACTATTTATTCTCCCTTGTGCTACCTTCGTCACTCTTATTGAAAGAATGAGAATTAGAATTCACAAAAAATAAAGCGCATGGACAAGCCAAAAGATAAAAGCAGTTACAATTAGTAAATCAGTCGCCACCTGAACAAAATTCGAAGCACACATACATACATACATCACATTGAACTTGAAATTTTGTCTCTGCGATCAGCTGATGTCTACCTTATCTATTCCCATTGATCGATGTAAATTTAAGCAGCTAAACAAACATGAAGAAAAATGTATTTAATTGTGTTAAAGTACAAGTTCAATTATGTAGTTTGCCAACACTAAGATTAATGAACCAGTTCCCATTTGTTGTTATTCTATGAACCCTCTGTAATTACTCTTCACTCTGAAATAAACGTTCGTCGTGTGTTCTTAATTTCATTTGGTTGCCATATTATTACTATATTGCCCTGTGCAGACTCTTTTACACTAACATTGGTTATGGGCCGAGAGTCACAAAAGTATTAATAAGCAAAATGAGTCAATTTCATATCGAGAAGTTAAATGATAAAAACTACGATGTATGGAGTATACAGATGAAAACTTTTCTAAGTCATCAAGAACTTTGGAATGTTGTCTGTGGCAAGTTGGAGGTCAACGCAGCTGCTGCAAATACAGTTTTAATGGATGAAAAGGCGCTCGCGTGTATCGTGTTAAATGTTCATGTGGCGCAACTAAGGGTTTGAAAAAAATGCACAGTCCTCTAAAGAAGCGTGGGACAAATTGCGTGAAGTGCATGTGCCGACAGGTCCAATTCATAAAGTTTTGTTATATAAAAAGTTGCTAAACATGAAATTGGACATATGGAAATATGTCGCAAAATATAAATTCGATTAGTGAGGTTATTGGCAAGCTAATTGAAGTGAGCATTGATTCGCAAGACGAGTAAAAGTAATTATATTACTGTCCAGTTTAAGCTCGGAATATGAACAATTCGTTGTTGCAATAGAGACAAGAGACTCGTTGCCAGCTTTTGATGTACTTAAAATAAAGTTATTGGCAGAGGCTGATAGAATATCACAAAATAGTGAAATAATCAACAAGCAGCAAGCATTCTTCATAGGCGCTCGTTCGGAGAAAAGAGAGCACAAGAACGAAGGTCGCGCAAAGAAAGACTGGAAATTCAACGGAATATGTTTAAAATGCGGTAAACGCGGCCACACATCGGCGGAACGCAAAGAGAAGCGAGAGAAACAAACGCAGTGCGAAAATCAAAACGAAGGACAGCAAAAATGCTCGTACGCCGTATACACAGCAATGCAAAAAGAACGTGCAAGAAAAGCTAGTTGGTGTCTGGACAGTGGTGCCACTACGCATATGTGTTTTGAGAGAAATATGTTTGTGCAGTTTAAAGAAGAAACATTACGAATTATGTTAGCCGGAGATAAGTTCATAGAATCAAAAGGCAAAAATAAAAACGCATAATTGTGTAATTCTGTTGCAAGATGTTTTGTATGTCCCGTCGCTGCATATAAACTTATATTTGGTCAGCAAAGCGTTGAAATTCGGACATTTAGCTGTTTTCAAGAACAAGCATGCAATAGTTAAATGTAAGAACGGCTCTGTGTTACTAATGGCTGATTTAAGCGGAAATTTATTTTTGTTTGATGATGTGAATCCAAATAAATTGTGTTCAATGCAAGAAAAGGCAATGGTTTGGCACAATCGGTATAGCCACCTAAATTTTCGCAGCTTAAAAGGGCTAGTAAATAGTGAATGTGTCCACGGTATTGAAATAAATTGCAACACATGTAATTCATCAAAAATTTGTGCATTACCATTTCAAAAGAACAATAAAGTCGCGACTTATTGTTTGGATTTAATACACACGGACGTATGCGGGCCTATAAATGTTGCTTCAATTGGTGGTGCGAAATAGTTCATAACATTTATAAACGATAGGTCAAAAAGAATTTTTGTTTATTTTTTGAAATCCAAAAACGAAGCTTTTCATAAATTTCAAACATTTAAAAACCTGGTTAGGTGGCAAAAGAAAATAAAAGCCATCCGTTGTGACAATGGCAAAGAGTTTGTAAATGGTAAATTCGATGCGTTTTTAAAAAGTTGTGCCATAAAAAGACAGTTAACAGTGCCCTACACGCCACAACAAAACGGAGTGGCAGAGGGAGCGAATCGGACGCTAGTATAAATGGCTTGGCTATGATGGTCCATGCAAACGTTGAAGAATCCCTATGGGCTGAAGTTGTTGTAACTGCAGCTAACATACGGAATAGGAGCCCTCCCAGGCACTGCAAGGCGCTACTCCTTATGAAGTTTGGAGTGGGTTTTGGTCACCCATCCACGCGCTGGACAAATTGCATCACAAGAAATTTAAGCCGAAAGGAAAAGAATATATGTTTGTCGGTTACTCTCTTAGTGCAAATCCTCATATAATGACGATTTTACATCTTTTATAATAAGCTGTAACATGTGTGGGGATCCCAATGTTGGAGAGGCAGCGGCAGAGGAGCTGCCAGCGCAGGCAGTTGCAGCGGAGCCAGCAATTAATGAAGAAATCCGAAACCAAGAGACCATAATCGATAATCATTCAGACGATGATATGGAGAATTATGAGAGTTTTGGAGATTCTGATTCATCGAGCAGCCCTGCTGAAGAAGTGGGCATACGACGAGGCCCAGGCAGGCCTACGCTTATTCGAACTGGAAGACCTGGAAGGCCAAGAAAGCAGTACAACGAGCTTCATAATATGACATGCCAAAACGACAAATACAGCTAAGCAGGCGTTGTATGGAAAACATGCGTTTGAGTGGGAGGAATCTATGAAATGTGAGTACGATGTCCTCATTGCAAACAACACCTGGACGCTGGTTGATCTTCCACTCGATGCAAAAGTTATTGGATGCATGTGGGTATTTAAAATAAAAAGAGACAGCCAGGGTAATATTGAACGGTTCAAGTCAAGACCAGTCGCCAAGGGTGGCAGCCAGCAATATGGCGTGAACTTTAGTGAAACATTTTCGCCAGTCATACGAATTGAAATATTAGGATGTTGTTAGCTGTAGCTGCAGAAAATGAATTACATCTGGATCAAACGGACGTTTCAAATGCCTTCCTCAATAGCGAGCTCACCGAAAGTGTATATATGAAGCAGCCGGAACATTTGGCAATAAAGAATATCCAAATCGTGCTCTGAAGTTGAACAGAGCGTTGTACGGACTCAAGCAGTCAGGCAGAGCGTGGATCAGCACTCTAGATGACGCATTAAAAAGACTGGGATTCAAGGCCACACAAAATGAACCATGCTTGTATAAAAATATTTCTGAGGATTCGAACAATTTGATAGCTGTATATGTAGATGATTTAATAATAGCTTTTTCCAAACTCTCAGATCTAATGCACTTTAAGAAGAAGTTTCAGGAAATGTTTGATGTTCACGACAATGGCCAGTTAAATCATTTTTTAGGCATTGAAATACAGCGTGAAGGAGATTTAGGTGCTTTTCTATTTGTCAGAAACAGTATATAAGGTGCCTACTGGAGAAATACGGCATGAACGTCTGTCGTCCTGTGTCGACACCTTTAGTTCCTGGATTTCAAATAAGCTGCAACGAAGGCCAATGTCGCAAAGCAGACGTGACTGAATACCAATCACTAATTGGATCACTTACGTACCTGGCCATCTCAACTCGGCCGGATATAGCTCATTCCGTAAGTAAGCTAGCGCAACGGAATACTGATCCGCATCACGAGCATGAGTCCGCCGCAAAGCACATATTGCGCTAACTGGGAAAGACAATTGACCTAAAGCTTCATTATCGCAAAACTGGTCAAGGATTGCATGCATTTGTCGATGCAGACTGGGTTAACGACAGCCTGAATAGAAAATCGTATACTGGCTTTGGATTTTATCTTGGAGGCTCAGCATTTTCTTGGGAATCGAAAAAAACAAGGACTGGTCGCTCAGAGCAGTACTGAGGCTGAATATGTAGCCTTATCAACGACGGCAAAAGAGGCAACATATTTACGACGACTACTGGAAGATATTGAGTTTTATCGTCCAACAGAGCCCGTACAAATCTATGGTGACAATTTAAGGGCTCAACAAATTGCAGTTAATCCTGTACACCATAAGCGAACAGAGTATATCTATATTAAATTTCACTACATACTAGAGGTTCTAGCATTACAAATTGTTTGTATTAATTATGTTCCCTCAAATGAAAATGTCGCAGATATCTTAACGAAAAATGGACAGAAACATCAGAAATTTCTTAAATTGCTCGGTTTGGTTGAATAAGAAATACTGTTTGTCAAATTAAAAATATTAACTTGAGAAGAAGTGTTAAAGTATAAGTTCAATTATGTAGTTTGCCATCACTAAGATTAATGAACCAGTTCACATTTGTTCTTATTCTATGAGCCCTCTGTAATTACCCTTCACTCTGAAATAAACGTTCGTCGTGTTCACATTGTTCGTCGTGTGTTCTCAATTTCATTTGGTTGCCTTATTATTACTATATTGCCCTATGCAGACTCTTTTACACTAACAAATTGAATTAAAAATTAGTCGATAGATATAAGAGCAGCAGTAGTAATATTCCTTTTGTCCTATAAATATACTTGGCAAGGGTAAGGTTGTGATATTCTTATGCACATCAATATTTATATTTATAATTACAATTAACCTTCTTTGTAGAATGGCAACAATGATACACATACAATAATATGCATACACACACCCACCAACATCGACGTCATATTGGGCCCAAGTGCACGCAACGATGGAAGTATGAGTGAGTAATATGGAGTAGTGAGGACTATATTTGGTAAATCCATTGTATATATATATTTACGATTGACATTTCATTGATATCGAACCTATTGCCATTCTCCATTTTAGTCATGTTGGAAAACTAAAGTTATTTTGTTGAACAAAAATCAGTATATTATTTTATTTAAATCATGGATTCGGATTTGAATATTTCGGTAAATCTTAGGGAATTCATAATTCTCTTGTAATATAATCATGTATCTTAAGAGCAACCGCTTTCTTTAATTAAATGATTTTGTTATATTTTAATATGAATCAATGAATATTTATCTTGTCTGT
Source organism: Drosophila ezoana (assembly GCA_035045725.1). Taxonomy (NCBI): domain Eukaryota; kingdom Metazoa; phylum Arthropoda; class Insecta; order Diptera; family Drosophilidae; genus Drosophila; species Drosophila ezoana. The sequence goes on along the minus strand of JAWNOU010000003.1, from coordinate 630,082 downwards.
CGAGTACCATGATGAATTCTGTTGAAATGCGTTAATGCGTTAGAGTCTTGCATAGGGGCAATCTACGATCTTTTGGTTGCTATGTTAGGGAGGGTGGCGACGACAGGCAACAAACACCAAGTTCCCTCCAGTAGGCATATTGGGTCCTGAGTTTTGTGGTGTTTGTCGGAACACTTATCTAGAGGATCGGGAAATAAAGTTAATTTTTATGATAGTATTTGATCTCGTTTTTTTTTGCGTAGTTGATATTCTTCATGTCAGTGTATTGGTGTTGATAGGCAGATTGGGCGAGGAAGAGCCCCGACCACGACAAGCAAGAAGTACGCGTCCCCGAACCCAACGCCCGCGCCCATATGTAAGCCACTATGGGCGAAACGCCATAGAAGTTTACAAATGGACGTGGACACTCCATGCGGAAGGCAGTGTCGACTGCCGTCCCGTATACATGTGAACACTACATAAGAAATGGCGCCCAACTAAGGGGCAGAGTATGATTTGCAACAATCCTAGATAATATTTCGTTTTCGCGGGTAAATCTCAGATTACAGCTAGTTTTACTACACAAAAATTGTCAAAGATCGTTTAGTTTAGTTGAGATTATATTTCCCCGGAATGCTCTGGCTATCCAAACAAATTACCATATGATTTGTTTTCAAGTTATTAAAAAGGTCTTAGATAAGCGTAGTTTGAAATTATAAGAAATATGTTGGAATTAGCGACTGCAATTCATGAATTGGATTGGTCGGCCAAAATGGACTTGTTACGTATATTTAGTACTAACTGGTAGTATAAATTTGGTTTAAGCGCTCTTGAATGTATATAATTGCAATTATCTGGAACTATTCGGGAATTGACCTATTTATCAAGAGAAGCTTAATTCTAAATCAGCAATAGAAATCATTACATATAATAGACGACAACAAAGGAAACCTAACTTCGCCAAATTATTTCAACAGTATTTTAGCATTAGGGAAAAGGACAGACAGCTTTAGATATATGAAGAAAATAAAAAAGAAATAATTTGTTCCTTATTTTTAAAATATAGAAAATATTGAAGCTGCCATAGAGCAGGTAGATCCCTTTTGTGAAATCTGCAACAAGGTGATGACTTGGTCACAATACTCAAAATACTACATGTGCAGCGGATTGTACAACTCTTGCGTTAAGCTTTTTTAATAACACTTTGGCGGAGTTGAACCTAAGTGATTCAATACCAGCATTACAGAACAAGAAGCAAATAAGCGAAATGCATTAAATAGGAGAGGCATGGGGAATAGACATAGAGGAGCTACTACTAAGAGAGGGATGACGACTAGATCCACAAATTGAGCTCCGATCCTGATCAGACACAAAGTAACTTGTCTCTTGGCTCTCAAGTCGACATTGCTAATTATATTCAGAATATGATGAGCGTTCAGCAAACTCAGTTGATAGACCATATTACGTCATATTTATTTAAAACTATTGAGACCTCTATGCGAATCAACTCGCAAATTTGCAGATTTGCAAACAGTGATCCACCATCTTCTAATGGGATAGAGAACAGGGACCAGAAGCATTGATTCATAGATTGAGTGAAGCAGATGTTAAAATTAACAGAGAGAGAAGCAGCCAAAGCTTTAGTGTGAATCCAGAAAAAGTATCAGGAATTATTCAGAGCTGGCGAATTATGTTCGATGGCACTAAGCAAGGCATGCGTATGGATGAATTTCTTTAACGAGTGCGCCTTAACCAAACAAAATTTGGGTAACGACTACCATCTTCTTAATGACCATTTATATTAACTTCTTAATGGTAAAGCCAGCGATTGGTTTTTGAAGTTCCATCCCGCAAATACAAACTTTAATTGGGAAACATTTTGTCAGGAGTTCCGTAGAAGATTTGGAGACTCTGACACCGATTTAGAAATTTGGGAAATGATTGGGAAAAGACGACAAGGTGAGAGTGAGTCTTTTGACGACTATCAGTTTGCAATAGAAGACCTAGTTGACAGATTGCAACAAGGAATCTTAGAAAATCAGTTAGTAGATCTTTAAAAGGAAGAACATTAGGGTCATATGTTTCGAAATTATCAGGCGAAGCCATTGGTAACTTGCCGCTTGTTTCATCGGAGGCTGAAATTCAGGAAATAAAACGTATAAACGCTGGAACTGCGATAAAATCGGACATAAATTTGACCATTGTCTGGAGATCCGTTGTATTTTTTTGTTATGGCTGCAGAGCCAAAGAAGTTTTGAAGCCATGCTGTACAAAATGCAACCCCTCGGGAAACCGGAAGCGGGATGTACGACACAACACCAAATAGATACATCCCCAGCAAATACTCAGGCCTTCTCAGAAAAATCGACCCAAGATACAAAAAAAAATAAGTACAAAACCGATAGTAAAACGATAGCAGAGCGAGAAAAGCATTCGATCAGTTATTCTAAACATTATTCAGATTTACCTTTTCATATCAGACTACAGGATTATAGTTCAGCACGTAAGTGAATTTTTGCTTATTTAGATTCTTTTAGATAAATAAGTAATCCCAAGCGTTCTACAAATCGATTATGTACCTTTTGGAAATTAGTACGTAAAAATCGTAGGAATATAATATCTATTTTTCTAAGTTCAGATGAACGACTATACACTTCTTTCTGTTCAAATCGAAGGGAATGAGTATATAGGAATTTTGGATTCAGGAGCTACTATTAGTTGCGCAGGAGGATCTGCAGCTCAACAACTACTTTAAAATAGTAATGCTAAGAGATGCACCGGACCTATTCGAACAGCAAATGGCACCGCTAGCAGAATTGTTCCTAAATTACGGACGCATATCACTTATCGACAGTTAACTTGAAGTCTCCAGTTATTTATGACGCAGAAGAATGACCATCCTTTGCCTCACACAGATGGTATTTTGAGTAGGCTACCTCCAGCTAAATTCATTACCGGGTTAGACATGAAACATGCCTTCTGGCAAATACCGTTAGAGGAGAAATCAAGGCAATATACCGCCTTTACAATAACCAATCGACCATTATACCAGAACAAGGTGATGCCACTTGGTCTTTGCAACGCGCCGCAAACACTTTGTCGCCTTATGTATGAGGTTATTCCTGCCCATTTGCGTACACAAGTCTTTGTTTATTTAGACGACTCATTAGTGTTATCAGATAATTTCGACTCAAACCTAATTGTGGTCCAAGAGATTGCGTTATGTTTCAGGAAAGCAAATCTAACTATAAATATTAACAAATCCAAGTTCTGCATGACAGAGATTAGATACCTCGGGTTTATCATTGGAAACAGCCAACTCAAAACGGATCCTGAGAAAATACAGGCAATCAGTGAGTTCCCTATTCCGAAAACGGTCAAGCATTTACGTCGCTTTTTGGATCTGGCTGGATGGTATAGGCGTTTCGTAGAACAGTATACCACCATCATTTATCCTTTAACAGAACTTCTAAAAAAACAATAGTCTCTGGATTGGAATTCGGAAGCCACTGAAGCACCTATTTTAATAACACCCAATTTTTCGAAATCTTTTATCCTGATTTGCGATGCATGTACTTACGGCATAGGTTGTGTACTAGCGCAGATTCGGGATCAGCGAAACGCACGAGAGCTCAGCATAACTACTCAGTCTCGCTGTTCTCAAAAGCATTCAAAAGTTTTGATCATATATAGAAGGTCAGGAGTTCACCGTAATTACTGATCATGCTTCTGTTAAATAGCTTCAGAAGCAGAAGGATTTGTCAGGACGACTAGCTAGATGGTCAATGAAGTTGCAGGGATTCAAATTCGATATCCAGCACCGAAGTGGTTCCCAAAACGTCGTTGCTGATACACTCTCTAGAACTTACGAAGAAGAAGTAGCAGAATTCGATGACCAAGGCCCTATAATAGATTTGGATTCAAATTGTTTTAAGGCACCAGAATATCTAGCTTTAATTGCGAATGTAAAAGAGAGTCAAACTAGTTTGCCGGTCCTAAAGTTGATGGATGATTACGTGTACACGAGAACACAGTTTGCGACTGGCATGCAATCGCAAGAGAAGGACTGAAACTGTGGGTACCTGCAAGTTTAGTTCCGCAAGTATTACGCGATGCGCACAATCCACCTAACTCAGCCCACTGCGGCATGGGGAAAACTGTACAGAAAATTAAAAGGTACTTCTTTTGGCCAGGTGTTGTGAGCCAGATACGTACACACATTGCTAACTGTAGCATTTGTAGATCTACCAAGAGCCCAAATAAAGTCCTTAAGTCACCAATAGGTAAGCCAGTGACCTCAGATAGGCCATTTTAAAGATTATGTGTCGACCTGTCCTCGTGCAAAAATGGGTAACATAGGGTTGTTGATCGTAGTAGATCACAACACGATGTTTTATTTTCTTTGCCCTCTGAAAAGGGTCACCGAAAATGACAGAGTATCTCGAGAATTCGATTTTCTACACTTACGGTGTACCGGAATCTATTCTTACCGACAATGGATCGTAATTCCGATCAAATTTTTTAAAGCATTTTTAAGTCGCTTTGGAGTTGAGCATAAATGTACAAAATGTGCAATATACTCGCCGTAAGCTAATGCAAGTGAAAGATTGAACCGGTCAGTCTTGGCTGCAATCCGAGCTTATCTCGGTAAAGTCCTCACTAATTGGGATGTGCAGCTCAGTGCAATAAGTGCATCATTAAGAGCTACATTACACCGAAGCACAGGCTTTCCATCTTATTTCCTTGTTTTTGGACAAAATATGATCCTGAACGGAAAAGATTACACTCTGCTTAGAGACCTAAATCTATTAAGCGACGATGTTTACCTTAGCCGTACAAACACCATGCAATTAGCACGGGAGAAGTCCAAAGAAAAAGTTTTAGATTGAAACTAGCAAGCGTATTTGTGCCAGCTGCAGTTCATAAGAAACTAAGTCCGTTTTATTATCAATTAGTCAATAGTAATAACAAATTGCTAGGAGTTTATTATCTGAAAGGCATTCAAATAAAACGTAATTATACCACCTAGTCTATTTTTAAAATAAACGCTCTTCGTAATATCTTGCTCATTTATTTGCGTCGTAGTAGCCGAGTGGGAACAGTTCTTGGTAGTTAGAAACTTTATGTGCTACCCTCGCACTTAGCTCACACACTTATGCATATTCCCTTTTGATGTCTGATTAGGCACGTAGGCAGATCATACGATAGTGCAGTTAAGCTGAGGAGCGATCGCTGAAAGCTTTTATCACCGTTACAGCTAGGCCTTTAAAAGGAACGGATGACCGCGTGCGACAGCCTTCAGTTCAGATTGGTTGCGAAAAGACGTGCTTTCGTCAAGAATATTAAACAGTGTTAAAACGAAGTCTAAAGTTAAAATAATTAATAAAAATAATAGAAAAGCTGTATTGAAGCAGACGTGCAAGTGGAAAAGTATTTTAAAACCTAAGTAGTTAAAGATATTGAAACAGGTGATTTTATATTGGCCTAGTGTCAATAGATTGGTGTTTGACCTTTGTTAAATTTTACAGCCACGTGGCAGGGGTGCTGCCGCAAGCGCTGGTCCCCTTTTTCACCAATCTCTTGGTGCATATATTGGCTCGGAGACAAGGGTAGTAAATCTACTCCAAGGAGATTTCGGATCCGTGCTCCAGTGCCACATTCGAGACTGCTCGTTGATGATCATCAAATGTGTCTGGCGATAAGTGACTTATTTAATTAGATACCGACGTCACAAGTTTTATTCAGACCCACAAAGAAATTATGACTTAAAATCTGTGTTGCGTAGTGTAATTGACTATTTATTCTCCCTTGTGCTACCTTCGTCGCTCTTATTGAAAGAATGAGAATTAGAATTCACAAAAAATAAAGTGCATGGACAAGCCAAAAGATAAAAGCAATTACAATTAGTAAATCAGTCGCCACCTGAACGAAATTCGAAGCACACATACATACATACATCACATTGAACTTGAAATTTTGTCTCTGCGATCAGCTGATGTGTACCTAATCTATTCCCATTGATCGAAGTAAATTTAAGCAGCTAAACAAACATGAAGAAAAATGTATTTAATTGTGTTAAAGTACAAGTTCAATTATGTAGTTTGCCAACACTAAGATTAATGAACCAGTTCCCATTTGTTCTTATCCTATGAACCCTCTGTAATTACTCTTCACCCTGGAATTAACGTTCGTCGTGTGTTCTTAATTTCATTTGGTTGCCATATTATTACTATATTGCCCTGTGCAGACTCTTTTACACTAACATTGGTTATGGGCTGAGAGTCACAAAAGTATTAATAAGGAAAAATGAGTCAATTTCATATCGAGAAGTTAAATGATAAAAACTACGATGTATGGAGTATACAGATGAAAACTGTTCTAATTCATCAAGAACTTTGGAATGTAGTCTGTGGCAAGTTGGAGGTCAACGCAGCTGCTGCAAATACAGTTTTAATGGATAAAAAGGCGCTCGCGTGTATCGTGTTATATGTTCATGTGACGCAATTAAGCTATGTATGTAAAAAATGCACAGTCCTCCAAAAGAAGCGTAGGACAAATTACGTGAAGTGCATGTGCCGACAGGTCCAATTCATAAAGTTTTGTTATATAAAAAGTTGCTAAACATGAAATTGGACATATGGAAATATGTCGCAAAATATGAATTCGTTTAGTGAGGTTATTTAATTGCAAGCTAATTGAAGTGAGCATTGATTCGCAAGACGAGTAAAAGTTATTATATTACTGTCCAGTTTAAGCTCGGAATATGAACAATTCGTTGTTGCAATAGAGACAAGAGACTCATTGCCAGCTTTTGATGTACTTAAAATAAAGTTATTGGCAGAGGCTGATAGAATATCACAAAATAGTGAAATAATCAACAAGCAGCAAGCATTCTTCATAGGCGCTCGTTCGGAGAAAAGAGAGCACAAGAACGAAGGTCGAGCAAAGAAAGACTGGAAATTCAACGGAATATGTTTAAAATGCGGTAAACGCGGCCACACATCGGCGGAACGCAAAGAGAAGCGAGAGAAACAAACGCAGTGCGAAAATCAAAACGAAGGACAGCAAAAATGCTCGTACGCCGTATACACAGCAATGCAAAAAGAACGTGCAAGAAAAGCTAGTTGGTGTCTGGACAGTGGTGCCACTACGCATATGTGTTTTGAGAGAAATTTGTTTGTGGCGTTTAAAGAAGAAACATCACGAATTATGTTAGCCGGAGATAAATTCATAGAATCAAAAGGCAAAGGAGTCGTGAAAATAAAAACGCATAATTGTGTAATTCTGTTGCAAGATGTTTTGTATGTCCCGTCGCTGCATATAAACTTATATTTGGTCAGCAAAGCGTTGAAATTCGGACATTTAGCTGAAAGAGTTTGTAAATGGTAAATTCGATGCGTTTTTAAAAAGTTGTGGCATAAAAAGACAGTTAACAGTGCCCTACAAGCCACAACAAAACGGAGTGGCAGAGGGAGCGAATCGGACGCTAGTAGAAATGGCTTGGCTATGATGGTCCATGCAAACGTTGAAGAATCCCTATGGGCTGAAGCTGTTGCAACTGCAGCTAACATACGGAATAGGTCCCCTTCCCAGGCACTGCAAGGCGCTTCTCCTTATAAAGTTTGGAGTGGGTTTGGGTCACCCGTCCACCCGCTGGACAAATTGCATCACAAGAAATTTAAGCCGAAAGGAAAAGAAAATATGTTTGTCGGTTACTCTCTTAGTGCAAATCCCCATATAATGACGATTTTACTTCTTTTATAATAAGCTGTAACATGTGTGGGGATCCCAATGTTGGAGAGGCAGCGCCAGAGGAGCTGCCAGCGCAGGCAGTTGCTGCGGAGCCAGCAATTAATGAAGAAATCCGAAACCAAGAGACCATAATCAATAATCATTCAGACGATGATATGGAGAATTATGAGAGTTTTGGAGATTCTGATTCATCGAGCAGCCCTGCTGAAGAAGTGGGCATACGAGGAGGCCCTGGCAGGCCTACGCTTATTCGAACTGGAAGACCTGGAAGGCCAAGAAAGCAGTACAACGAGCTTCATAATATGACATGCTAAAACGACAAATACAGCTAAGAAGGCGTTGTATGGAAAACATGCGTTTGAGTGGGAGGAATCTATGAAATGTGAGTACGATGTCCTCATTGCAAACAACACCTGGACGCTGGTTGATCTTCCACTCGATGCAAAAGTTATTGGATGCATGTGGGTATTTAAAATAAAAAGAGACAGCTAGGGTAATATTGAACGGTTCAAGTCAAGACCAGTCGCCAAGGGTGGTAGCCAGCAATATGGCGTGAACTTTAGTGAAACATTTTCGCCAGTCATACGAATTGAAATATTAGGATGTTGTTAGCTGTAGCTGCAGAAAATGAATTACATCTGCATCAAACGGACGTTTCAAATGCCTACCTCAATAGCGAGCTCACCGAAAGTGTATATATGAAGCAGCCGGAACATTTGGCAATAAAGAATATCCAAATCGTGTTCTGAAGTTGAACAGAGCGTTGTACGGACTCAAGCAGTCAGGCAGAGCGTGGATCAGCACTCTAGATGACGCATTAAAAAGACTGGGATTCAAGGCCACACAAAATGAACCATGCTTGTATAAAAGTATTTCTGAAGATTCGTACAATTTGATAGCTGTATATGTAGATGATTTAATAATAGCTTTTTCCAAACTCTCAGATCTAATGCACTTTAAGAAGTTTCAGGAAATGTTTGATGTTCACGACAATGGCCAGTTAAAACATTTTTCAGGCATTGAAGTACAGCGTGAAGGAGATTTAGGTGCTTTTTCTATTTGTCAGAAACAGTATATAAGGTGCCTTCTGTCGTCCTGTGTCGACACCTTTAGTTCCTGGATTTCAAATAAGCTGCAACGAAGGCCAATGTCGCAAAGCAGACGTGACTGGATACCAATTACTAATTGGATCACTTCCGTACCTGGCCACCTCAACTCGGCCGGATATAGCTCATTCCGTAAGTAAGCTAGCGCAACGGAATACTGATCCGCATCACGAGCATGAGTCCGCCGCAAAGCACATATTGCGCTAACTGGGAAAGACAATTGACCTAAAGCTTCATTATCGCAAAACTGGTCAAGGATTGCATGCATTTGTCGATGCAGACTGGGTAAACGACAGCCTGAATAGAAAATGGTATACTGGCTTTGGATTTTATCTTGGGTGTTCAGCATTTTATTGGGAATCGAAAAAATCAAGGACTGGACGCTCAGAGCAGTACTGAGGCTGAATATGTAGCCTTATCAACGACGGAAAAAGAGGCAACATATTTACGACAACTACTGGAAGATATTGAGTTTTATCGTCCAACAGAGCCCGTAACAAATCTATGGTGACAATTTAAGGGCTGAACAAATTACAGTTAATCCTGTACACCATATTAAATTTCACTACATACCAGAGGTTCTAGCATTATAAATAGTTTGTATTAATTATGTTCCCTCAAATGAAAATGTCGCAGATATCTTAACGAAAAATGAACAGAAACATCAGAAATTTGTTAAATTGCTTGGTTTGGTTGAATAAGAAATACTGTTTGTCAAATTAAAAATTTTAACTTGAGAAAATATTAAAGTATAAGTTCAATTATGTAGTTTGCCATCACTAAGATTAATGAACCAGTTCACATTTGTTCTTATTCTATGAGCCCTCTGTAATTACCCTTCACTCTGAAATAAACGTTCGTCGTGTTCACACTGTTTGTCGTGTGTTCTCAATTTGATTTGGTTGCCTTATTATTACTATATTGCCCTATGTAGACTCTTTTACACTATCAAATTGAATAAAAAACAAGTAAGAGGTTCTAGTCGGGAGCTCCCGACTAGGGGATACCTTGAACCAAAGACATACATTTGAATGCGACGCAAAATTTCTAGCCTGGCCTTTCATCTGGCCTTTGAGGCTTCGTACGACATGCCTGTCGACTGACTGTTCGTTCTCCAAAGACCAGACGAACGAATGCCGAAGTCGCGGCTTGCTGATGCTGACACGAGCAACGAAGTTAGTCGCCAGCCTGTCTTCAGCAAAGCTGGTCGATGGTGCTTTGCGTCGCTTCGTTTTCGAAGTACATTGAGCGAAAATGTTTAAAACTTACGATCGACGCAAGGTGCTTGTTCTTTATCCATGAAATGCATGCTTTAATAAAATGATATATTACTCTAGATACTAACGATTAATTTTACAGGAAAATTTAAGAATTAAATAATTTTTTCACAAGGCGCATCTTGTGCAATAACTACGATAAGAAAATAGCACACCTAGATTGATTTCACTTTTGTTTTCGAACAGTGTATGCTCGAGAAAAGTTCTTGTCTCAGCCAATGGCGTGCAAGCACCTTTGGTTGTATGCGTGAATTATGCATGCATATGAACTTTAAAGTATGTATGTATGTGTTGTTATTCACTACTCTGGCTTTAGCTGGCAAGAAATGAATTTTGTTAGTTTTCTAGCGCTGATCACGACCTTCCCCAATTTTGTATTCACATATGAGTGCATGTTGTGTACTGAGGTTGGCTCCGTAGAAAATATGTATTTTTAAGTCGATGCAAAATTTTTATATAATTTCTTTAAATTAAATTAATATTATTTTTATTCCCCAATTATGAAATAAAAGAGTGCTAAGAAATACAAATCAAATATTTATTTGTATAAATAAATATGATTTATGACCCAATATTTAGTTAGATAGTTTATTAATTCAATTAAGATAATTGCGCTTGCAACTCTGTGGGCCAAAAAGGGCGCCAAGCTTTGAGAATACTTGAACGTTCTAACAAAATGGGCAGTCACATTTGCGTTTTCGTTTTACGAGGCATTTTTAAAAAATGGAAATTTATTTTAAACTATTTTGTTCCTGAAACAAATATAAATGGAGAATGCTTGAAAGCCCTTATTTTAAGAAATATAAATATTGCTGAGAATATCGGATTCACATTAAGGGGTGTAGTCTATGATCAATGAGGAAATAATAGAAAATGTACCTCATTGTTCAAAGTGACAAAGGAGAAACCATATTTTTATAATAATAATAAGAGATATTATATGTTCTATGACATTCCTCATCTTTTTAAATCTATTAGGAATAATCTCCTAAAAGTCGATTTCGACGTTATAAGGGAGGTTTACGAACTTGAACAAGGATCAGTCACGAGAATGACTAAATTAACGAAAAGTCACGTGAATCCAACAAGGTTTGAATTAATGCGTGTATGTTTGGCTACGCAAATTTTCAGTCACACCGTAGCAGCGGCTATTAGAACTTGTAATAAAAACAAGCAACTGCATCGAAGCAGCTCCGAAGTGGCTGACGCAACCGCAACTTTTGTTGAAAAAGTTAATGACTACTTTGATTGCTTGAATAGCAGAGTTTTAAATGACAACAACCCCATGAAATGTGCACTCCAAAAAGAAAATATAGTCTGGAAAAAAATAAAAGAAATGCAGGTATACTTAAGAAATAAAAGGTACCAAGGCAATTTGACATATTGTATTGATGGCTTCCTCCAAACTACTGAGGCTATTTTTGGACTTGTCGAAGACCTTTTTAAAGAACATCCCGACAATTTTTTCTTTTTGACAAGTCGAATAAATCAAGATCCACTTGAAAATATATTTGCATCCGTTTGAGCCAAAGGTGGAAACTGTAGAACCCTTCAGTTTATGAATTCAACATCATTATAGCAAAATTAATTTCATTACACATTTTTCATTTTACCAAAAAATCGAATTGCGAGTCCGATGATGATGTTGTGCTGCCTGTTGAATTCGATTCAATAATATATGAACCTTACGAAAATAATGAAAGTAAGGTATTGATTGAGTTGACATCAAGTAGATATTTTGTAGGCTATATTGCAGAGGGATCAAATTGCGAAAAATGCCAAACGTACCTTATTAAAAATAGTGAATTGTTAAAGGCACCTTCAGAAAATTTATATCTCAAAAAAAATTACTCGAAGGAAACGGACTTTGGTAACTTAAAAGCACCATCAGATTTATTTTTTAATGTTAGCAAAATTCACATAAAGGTTTTTGAAAATATATTTTCAATTAATAAGATGCAACTCAACATTAAAAAATGCATTATAGAGTAATGTATAAAGTGCACTAAAGAAAGTGCTTACTCATCGTGGTTTGATGAAAATGATTCATGCTTCACCCATAAAATATCTCTTTTGGACAAACTTATTAAAGTTTTACTATTTAAACATTGTAAATGGACAGTGATGACGGATAGCTATAAAAAGAAAGCAAAACTGAATATACTTTCACATAAATGAACATGTTACAAAACGAATATGCAGGTATATGCCAGATCTAAAAGAAAGAACTTCTATAATAAAAATAACATTGTTGGGGAATATAGAAATATTTTAATTAAAAAAATTAAAGCATTTCAAGTCGACTCAAAGGTCGCGGTGTTCCCTGGGTACCGACCATCGGTAGCTAATTCGAGCGGCGACTTTGTTCTTTATAATTCGAACAAAAATAGTATTACTTAAAAATAATAATTTAATTAATAATTTCAAATATAAAAAATTACATAAATATTTGCATGGACTTAAAAATACATATTTTGTACGGAGCCAACCTCAGTACACAAAATGCATTCATATATCAACACAAATTTGGGGTAGGTCGTGATCTGCGCTAGAAAACTAAGAAAATTGTTTCTTTGCCAGCCAGAGACTTTGCCAGAGCAGTGGATAACAACACATTCAAATATGCTGTTATGTATGTATATTCACACGCATACAAACATAATTGCTTGCACGGCCCTCATAGAGCCGAAGCTGAGGCACCTTCTATTTTTAGCTTTTTCGTTCTCTCGGCTGTGAGAGCGCAATGATACAGAGTTCGTTTTCGTTCTCAATTTTCAAAAAATCAAGCTGCATAGTAGCATTTCGTTATACGGCGTTACTCATCTTAGTGTTTATATGGTCTTTGCTTGAACCCTCTTATTCCAACACCAAATGCAGCTCGCGCTAATAGATAGAGAGTAGCGGGGAGGTGGCGATAGGTATAAAATAAAAGATACTTGATATATATATAATATTCTAGATGCTACATGTCAAGTTTGGTGACTCTAGCTCGTAATATTTACCAAAATTGCTAAAAAAAAAAAACAGGATGTCGATATCGATTTTTATCAATTACTTGGAAACGGAACATGTTATCGTTTATCGGAAACAAACTACAGCTACTACAGCTAAAATTTCAAGTCTGTAGCTCTTATAGGTTCTGAGATCCTTGCGTTCATACATACGGACGGACGGACGGACGGTCGGACGGACGGACGGACGGACAGACGGACAGACGAACATGGCTAGATCGACTCGGCTATTGATGCTGATCAAGAATATATATACTTATGGGGTTGAAGATGCTTCCTTCTGCCTGTAACATACATTTGCACTTTGCACATATACAATATACCCTTTTTACCCATTTTCAATGCGTTCTGGGTATAATAAGTCGATAGATATAAGAGCAGCAGTAGTAATATTCCTTTTGTCCTATAAATATACTTGGCAAGGGTAAGGTTGTGATATTCTTATGCACATCAATATTTATATATATAATTACAATTAATTTCTTTGTACAAAGGCAACAATATACACTATTTTACTCTCTGCAGTGAAAAGAATTTCTTATATTATATGCTATAAAATATATTAGCCCTATCTTACGGTGAAGATTTACAATACTATCGACCACCCACCACAGACATGGCTAATGACATCAAAGAACCAACTTTGAAGCTAGTTAGATGGAGATTACGGTTATATATTATATTATACGGATATAATATACAATAGGAATTACCAAATACGAGCGTGGGCTCATTAAGTATAATTAAAATTGACATTCACATAAACGAAAAACATAAACACTATAAAAAGAAAGCAAAACTGAATATACTTTCACATAAATGAACATGTTACAAAACGAATATGCAGATCTAAAAGAAAGAACTTCTATAATAAAAATAACATTGTTGGGAATATGGAAATATTTTAATTAAAAAAATTAAAGCATTTCAAGTCGACTCGAAGGTCATATTTAGTTATGACCCCATTATAATTATAATGGCCTCCTCGCGGTGTTCCCTGGGTACCGACCATCGGTAGCTAATTCTAGCGGCGACTTTGTTCTTTATAATTCGAACAAAAATAATAAAATAAAAAAAAAAATTATTTAAATGTATCTTTGAAAACAACAAATTTGCACTTTTATTTCCTTAATTTATAATGTATTACTTAAAAATAATAATTTAATTAATAATTTCAAATATAAAAAATTACATAAATATTTGCATCGACTTAAAAATACATATTTTGTACGGAGCCAACCTCAGTACACAAAATGCATTCATATATCAACACAAATTTGGGGTAGGTCGTGATCTGCGCTAGAAAACTAAGAAAATTGTTTCTTTGCCAGCCAGAGACTTTGCCAGAGCAGTGGATAACAACACATTCAAATATGCTGTTATGTATGTATATTCACACGCATACAAACATAATTGCTTGCACGGCCCTCATAGAGCCGAAGCTGAGAGCACCTTCTATTTTTAGCTTTTTCGTTCTCTCGGCTGTGAGAGCGCAATGATACAGAGTTCGTTTTCGTTCTCAATTTTCAAAAAATCAAGCTGCATAGTAGCATTTCGTTATACGGCGTTACTCATCTTAGTGTTTATATGGTCTTTGCTTGAACCCTCTTATTCCAATACCAAATGCAGCTCGCGCTAATAGATAGAGAGTAGCGGGGAGGTGGCGATAGGTATAAAATAAAAGATACTTGATATATATATAATATTCTAGATGCTACATGTCAAGTTTGGTGACTCTAGCTCGTAATATTTACCAAAATTGCTAAAAAAAAAAACAGGATGTCGATATCGATTTTTATCAATTACTTGGAAACGGAACATGTTGTCGTTTATCGGAAACAAACTACAGCTACTACAGCTAAAATTTCAAGTCTGTAGCTCTTATAGGTTCTGAGATCCTTGCGTTCATACATACGGACGGACGGACGGACGGACGGTCGGACGGACGGACGGACGGACAGACGGACAGACGAACATGGCTAGATCGACTCGGCTATTGATGCTGATCAAGAATATATATACTTTATGGGGTTGGAGATGCTTCCTTCTGCCTGTAACATACATTTGCACTTTGCACATATACAATATACCCTTTTTACCCATTTTCAATGCGTTCTGGGTATAATAAGTCGATAGATATAAGAGCAGCAGTAGTAATATTCCTTTTGTCCTATAAATATACTTGGCAAGGGTAAGGTTGTGATATTCTTATGCACATCAATATTTATATATATAATTACAATTAACTTTCTTTGTACAAAGGCAACAATGATACACATATGTTTACTCTCTGCAGTAGAAACGAATTTCTTATATTATATGGGCTATAAAATATATTAGGCCCTATCTGTACGGTAGAAGATTTACAATACTATCGGACCACCCACCACAGACATGGCTAATGAGCATCAAAGAACCAACTTTGAAGCTAGTTAGATGGAGATTACGGTTATATATTATATTATACGGATATAATATACAAATAGGAATTACCAAATACGAGCGTGGGCTCATTAAGTATAATTAAAATTGACATTCACATAAACGAAAAACATAAACACTAAAGAAAGTGCTTACTCATCGTGGTTTGATGAAAATGATTCATGCTTCACCCATAAAATATCTCTTTTGGACAAACTTATTAAAGTTTTACTATTTAAACATTGTAAATGGACAGTGATGACGGATAGCTATAAAAAGAAAGCAAAACTGAATATACTTTCACATAAATGAACATGTTACAAAACGAATATGCAGGTATATGCCAGATCTAAAAGAAAGAACTTCTATAATAAAAATAACATTGTTGGGGAATATAGAAATATTTTAATTAAAAAAATTAAAGCATTTCAAGTCGACTCGTAGGTCATATTTAGTTATGACCCCATTATAATTATAATGGCCTCCTCGCGGTGTTCCCTGGGTACCGACCATCGGTAGCTAATTCGAGCGGCGACTTTGTTCTTTATAATTCGAACAAAAAATAGTATTACTTAAAAATAATAATTTAATTAATAATTTCAAATATAAAAAATTACATAAATATTTGCATGGACTTAAAAATACATATTTTGTACGGAGCCAACCTCAGTACACAAAATGCATTCATATATCAACACAAATTTGGGGTAGGTCGTGATCTGCGCTAGAAAACTAAGAAAATTGTTTCTTTGCCAGCCAGAGACTTTGCCAGAGCAGTGGATAACAACACATTCAAATATGCTGTTATGTATGTATATTCACACGCATACAAACATAATTGCTTGCACGGCCCTCATAGAGCCGAAGCTGAGGCACCTTCTATTTTTAGCTTTTTCGTTCTCTCGGCTGTGAGAGCGCAATGATACAGAGTTCGTTTTCGTTCTCAATTTTCAAAAAATCAAGCTGCATAGTAGCATTTCGTTATACGGCGTTACTCATCTTAGTGTTTATATGGTCTTTGCTTGAACCCTCTTATTCCAACACCAAATGCAGCTCGCGCTAATAGATAGAGAGTAGCGGGGAGGTGGCGATAGGTATAAAATAAAAGATACTTGATATATATATAATATTCTAGAAGCTACATGTCAAGTTTGGTGACTCTAGCTCTTAATATTTACCAAAATTGCTAAAAAAAAAAAAAACAGGATGTCGATATCGATTTTTATCAATTACTTGGAAACGGAACAAGTTATCGTTTATCGGAAACAAACTACAGCTACTACAGCTAAAATTTCAAGTCTCTAGCTCTTATAGGTTCTGAGATCCTTGCGTTCATACATACGGACGGACGGACGGACGGACGGTCGGACGGACGGACGGACGGACAGACGGACAGACGAACATGGCTAGATAAATAATAAATATACTTGGCAAGGGTAAGGTTGTGAATTCAACAAGGTTTGAATTAATGCGTGTATGTTTGGCTACGCAAATTTTCAGTCACACCGTAGCAGCGGCTATTAGAACTTGTAATAAAAACAAGCAACTGCATCGAAGCAGCTCCGAAGTGGCTGACGCAACCGCAACTTTTGTTGAAAAAGTTAATGACTACTTTGATTGCTTGAATAGCAGAGTTTTAAATGACAACAACCCCATGAAATGTGCACTCCAAAAAGAAAATATAGTCTGGAAAAAAATAAAAGAAATGCAGGTATACTTAAGAAATAAAAGGTACCAAGGCAATTTGACATATTGTATTGATGGCTTCCTCCAAACTACTGAGGCTATTTTTGGACTTGTCGAAGACCTTTTTAAAGAACATCCCGACAATTTTTTCTTTTTGACAAGTCGAATAAATCAAGATCCACTTGAAAATATATTTGCATCCGTTTGAGCCAAAGGTGGAAACTGTAGAACCCTTCAGTTTATGAATTCAACATCATTATAGCAAAATTAATTTCATTACACATTTTTCATTTTACCAAAAAATCGAATTGCGAGTCCGATGATGATGTTATGCTGCCTGTTGAATTCGATTCAATAATATATGAACCTTACGAAAATAATGAAAGTAAGGTAGTGCCTGATAATGAACTTTTACTATCATTATCACAAATTGTAAAAGGTAATGAAACCTATTTTGACGAACATATGGACAATATGTTGACAAATGATTTACCGATTGAGTTGACATCAAGTAGATATTTTGTAGGCTATATTGCAGAGGGATCAAATTGCGAAAAATGCCAAACGTACCTTATTAAAAATAGTGAATTGTTAAAGGCACCTTCAGAAAATTTATATCTCAAAAAAAATTACTCGAAGGAAACGGACTTTGGTAACTTAAAAGCACCATCAGATTTATTTTTTAATGTTAGCAAAATTCACATAAAGGTTTTTGAAAATATATTTTCAACTAATAAGATGCAACTCAACATTAAAAAATGCATTATAGAGTAATGTATAAAGTGCACTAAAGAAAGTGCTTACTCATCGTGGTTTGATGAAAATGATTCATGCTTCACCCATAAAATATCTCTTTTGGACAAACTTATTAAAGTTTTACTATTTAAACATTGTAAATGGACAGTGATGACGGATAGCTATAAAAAGAAAGCAAAACTGAATATACTTTCACATAAATGAACATGTTACAAAACGAATATGCAGGTATATGCCAGATCTAAAAGAAAGAACTTCTATAATAAAAATAACATTGTTGGGGAATATAGAAATATTTTAATTAAAAAAATTAAAGCATTTCAAGTCGACTCGAAGGTCATATTTAGTTATGACCCCATTATAATTATAATGGCCTCCTCGCGGTGTTCCCTGGGTACCGACCATCGGTAGCTAATTCGAGCGGCGACTTTGTTCTTTATAATTCGAACAAAAATAGTATTACTTAAAAATAATAATTTAATTAATAATTTCAAATATAAAAAATTACATAAATATTTGCATGGACTTAAAAATACATATTTTGTACGGAGCCAACCTCAGTACACAAAATGCATTCATATATCAACACAAATTTGGGGTAGGTCGTGATCTGCGCTAGAAAACTAAGAAAATTGTTTCTTTGCCAGCCAGAGACTTTGCCAGAGCAGTGGATAACAACACATTCAAATATGCTGTTATGTATGTATATTCACACGCATACAAACATAATTGCTTGCACGGCCCTCATAGAGCCCATAGAGTAATAAACAGACCAAGAGGAGGCATTTGGATCAAAAGCTCTTTTTCAAAAATTCTGAAGCCAGATACAGAGGTTGCAAACACAACGCCCGGCTGTCTGCAGCAAATTCAAAGACAACTTCAAAACAATTTCCATAAGAACCAACAACAACCATGAACAAAACAAACGACTCGACAATGAAAAAAGCACACCACAAATTCTATCCCTTTTTTGTTTGAGGCTACAGCCTATGATCTTAGCTTCTGCACCCTTCTAACTCATTGTTGTGGTTTCTAAGCACTGTCGCGAAGTCATGTCTTCTTCTTCCCCACTCACTTTCAACGTGCAAGCAGCTCGGCAGATTTTTATAATTTTTCATTTTTCGACCAGCAAGGCACCCTTTCTCAAAATAGGGTACTCTAATAATTCATAAGCAATGTAACCAACTAGCACAAAACTTCTTATAAATACATTTTTATCCAATGCCTATGAAAAATATAATTTCCTATTTAGTGTGCAACTATTGGTACAATTATTATTAATTTTTTTCTTGAAACATTATATACCATTTCTATAAATAAGGGTATTAATGCCGCGACGCGCCTAATAGTTGTTGTATGTGTGTCTCATCGCACACATATTGGTGCAAATCTGCAAGGGAAGTCTATGAACTTAAGAAGGTTGCAATATTCTGTTGCGCATGTGACGTCACAGCCTAAGGCTTTTTCCGTGCGATCATTTCGTAATTAAAATGATTACATATGTCAATCAATTATTTACTATAAAGGACCCTATTCATAAATTATTTAAATGTATGTAATAAAGGTAGAAATATATACTAAACATCACAAGAAATAAAATTCTGTGAAATGTGACGTCATAATATATGATGTTGTTGCGCCGTGCGCGTAACCCTTTGATCTGAATGCCATGGCCTGCTGGCATTCAAATTTTCTACCTACTTGCGCCGAGACTCGGCTCTGCAACAACAATTTAATACCCAAATTGTGCTGTTGTTGTTTCTACGCGCTGCCTTGTCGGAACGACAGAGAAACCCGCAAAGAACACAGTGGCACTATTTGTCCCTATTCTTTGCACTGAGTTTCCTATGTCCTCTAAATCTTGCTTCAGAATTTCATAGATCACAACGGGGGACGGGGAAAAAATGGGTTTTCGTGCGCAATGTTGTTGTTTTGCTAGTGATTTGTTGTTGCTTCCTATGGTAAATGAGCTTTATTTCTTGAGTTTGATTTTGCGTTTGCGGACCAACCTTAACGACCTGGCTTCAGAATTAAAACGGTAATAAAAGCTCGGAGCGAATCTTCCGCTCTTGGTCTGTTTATTACTCTATGCATAGAGCCGAAGCTGAGGCACCTTCTATTTTTAGCTTTTTCGTTCTCTCGGCTGTGAGAGCGCAATGATACAGAGTTCGTTTTCGTTCTCAATTTTCAAAAAATCAAGCTGCATAGTAGCATTTCGTTATACGGCGTTACTCATCTTAGTGTTTATATGGTCTTTGCTTGAACCCTCTTATTCCAACACCAAATGCAGCTCGCGCTAATAGATAGAGAGTAGCGGGGAGGTGGCGATAGGTATAAAATAAAAGATACTTGATATATATATAATATTCTAGATGCTACATGTCAAGTTTGGTGACTCTAGCTCGTAATATTTACCAAAATTGCTAAAAAAAAAAAACAGGATGTCGATATCGATTTTTATCAATTACTTGGAAACGGAACATGTTATCGTTTATCGGAAACAAACTACAGCTACTACAGCTAAAATTTCAAGTCTGTAGCTCTTATAGGTTCTGAGATCCTTGCGTTCATACATACGGACGGACGGTCGGACGGACGGACGGACGGACGGACAGACGGACAGACGAACATGGCTAGATCGACTCGGCTATTGATGCTGATCAAGAATATATATACTTTATGGGGTTGGAGATGCTTCCTTCTGCCTGTTACATACATTTGCACTTTGCACATATACAATATACCCTTTTTACCCATTTTCAATGCGTTCTGGGTATAATAAGTCGATAGATATAAGAGCAGCAGTAGTAATATTCCTTTTGTCCTATAAATATACTTGGCAAGGGTAAGGTTGTGATATTCTTATGCACATCAATATTTATATATATAATTACAATTAACTTTCTTTGTACAAAGGCAACAATGATACACATATGTTTACTCTCTGCAGTAGAAAAGAATTTCTTATATTATATGGGCTATAAAATATATTAGGCCCTATCTGTACGGTAGAAGATTTACAATACTATCGGACCACCCACCACAGACATGGCTAATGAGCATCAAAGAACCAACTTTGAAGCTAGTTAGATGGATATTACGGTTATATATTATATTATACGGATATAATATACAAATAGGAATTACCAAATACGAGCGTGGGCTCATTAAGTATAATTAAAATTGACATTCACATAAACGAAAAACATAAACACTAAAGAAAGTGCTTACTCATCGTGGTTTGATGAAAATGATTCATGCTTCACCCATAAAATATCTCTTTTGGACAAACTTATTAAAGTTTTACTATTTAAACATTGTAAATGGACAGTGATGACGGATAGCTATAAAAAGAAAGCAAAACTGAATATACTTTCACATAAATGAACATGTTACAAAACGAATATGCAGGTATATGCCAGATCTAAAAGAAAGAACTTCTATAATAAAAATAACATTGTTGGGGAATATAGAAATATTTTAATTAAAAAAATTAAAGCATTTCAAGTCGACTCGAAGGTCATATTTAGTTATGACCCCATTATAATTATAATGGCCTCCTCGCGGTGTTCCCTGGGTACCGACCATCGGTAGCTAATTCGAGCGGCGACTTTGTTCTTTATAATTCGAACAAAAATAGTATTACTTAAAAATAATAATTTAATTAATAATTTCAAATATAAAAAATTACATAAATATTTGCATGGACTTAAAAATACATATTTTGTACGGAGCCAACCTCAGTACACAAAATGCATTCATATATCAACACAAATTTGGGCTAGGTCGTGATCTGCGCTAGAAAACTAAGAAAATTGTTTCTTTGCCAGCCAGAGACTTTGCCAGAGCAGTGGATAACAACACATTCAAATATGCTGTTATGTATGTATATTCACACGCATACAAACATAATTGCTTGCACGGCCCTCATAGAGCCGAAGCTGAGGCACCTTCTATTTTTAGCTTTTTCGTTCTCTCGGCTGTGAGAGCGCAATGATACAGAGTTCGTTTTCGTTCTCAATTTTCAAAAAATCAAGCTGCATAGTAGCATTTCGTTATACAGCGTTACTCATCTTAGTGTTTATATGGTCTTTGCTTGAACCCACTTATTCCAACACCAAATGCAGCTCGCGCTAATAGATAGAGAGTAGCGCGGAGGTGGCGATAGGTATAAAATAAAAGATACTTGATATATATATAATATTCTAGATGCTACATGTCAAGTTTGGTGACTCTAGCTCGTAATATTTACCAAAATTGCTAAAAAAAAAAAAACAGGATGTCGATATCGATTTTTATCAATTACTTGGAAACGGAACATGTTATCGTTTATCGGAAACAAACTACAGCTACTACAGCTAAAATTTCAAGTCTGTAGCTCTTATAGGTTCTGAGATCCTTGCGTTCATACATACGGACGGACGGACGGACGGTCGGACGGACGGACGGACGGACGGACAGACGGACAGACGAACATGGCTAGATCGACTCGGCTATTGATGCTGATCAAGAATATATATACTTTATGGGGTTGGAGATGCTTCCTTCTGCCTGTTACATACATTTGCACTTTGCACATATACAATATACCCTTTTTACCCATTTTCAATGCGTTCTGGGTATAATAAGTCGATAGATATAAGAGCAGCAGTAGTAATATTCCTTTTGTCCCATAAATATACTTGGCAAGGGTAAGGTTGTGATATTCTTATGCACATCAATATTTATATATATAATTACAATTAACTTTCTTTGTACAAAGGCAACAATGATACACATATGTTTACTCTCTGCAGTAGAAAAGAATTTCTTATAGTATGTGGGCTATAAAATATATTAGGCCCTATCTGTACGGTAGAAGATTTACAATACTATCGGACCACCCACCACAGACATGGCTAATGAGCATCAAAGAACCAACTTTGAAGCTAGTTAGATGGAGATTACGGTTATATATTATATTATACGGATATAATATACAAATAGGAATTACCAAATACGAGCGTGGGCTCATTAAGTATAATTAAAATTGACATTCACATAAACGAAAAACATAAACACTAAAGAAAGTGCTTACTCATCGTGGTTTGATGAAAATGATTCATGCTTCACCCATAAAATATCTCTTTTGGACAAACTTATTAAAGTTTTACTATTTAAACATTGTAAATGGACAGTGATGACGGATAGCTATAAAAAGAAAGCAAAACTGAATATACTTTCACATAAATGAACATGTTACAAAACGAATATGCAGGTATATGCCAGATCTAAAAGAAAGAACTTCTATAATAAAAATAACATTGTTGGGGAATATAGAAATATTTTAATTAAAAAAATTAAAGCATTTTAAGTCGACTCGAAGGTCATATTTAGTTATGACCCCATTATAATTATAATGGCCTCCTCGCGGTGTTCCCTGGGTACCGACCATCGGTAGCTAATTCGAGCGGCGACTTTGTTCTTTATAATTCGAACAAAAATAGTATTACTTAAAAATAATAATTTAATTAATAATTTCAAATATAAAAAATTACATAAATATTTGCATGGACTTAAAAATACATATTTTGTACGGAGCCAACCTCAGTACACAAAATGCATTCATATATCAACACAAATTTGGGCTAGGTCGTGATCTGCGCTAGAAAACTAAGAAAATTGTTTCTTTGCCAGCCAGAGACTTTGCCAGAGCAGTGGATAACAACACATTCAAATATGCTGTTATGTATGTATATTCACACGCATACAAACATAATTGCTTGCACGGCCCTCATAGAGCCGAAGCTGAGGCACCTTCTATTTTTAGCTTTTTCGTTCTCTCGGCTGTGAGAGCGCAATGATACAGAGTTCGTTTTCGTTCTCAATTTTCAAAAAATCAAGCTGCATAGTAGCATTTCGTTATACGGCGTTACTCATCTTAGTGTTTATATGGTCTTTGCTTGAACCCTCTTATTCCAACACCAAATGCAGTTCGCGCTAATAGATAGAGAGTAGCGGGGAGGTGGCGATAGGTATAAAATAAAAGATACTTGATATATATATAATATTCTAGATGCTACATGTCAAGTTTGGTGACTCTAGCTCGTAATATTTACCAAAATTGCTAAAAAAAAAAAAAACAGGATGTCGATATCGATTTTTATCAATTTGTGAAAAGAGGTATTCTCTAAGTTGAAAAAAAGGCAGCACGTCAGTGCTGTTTGGTATATTTGTTCAGAATGCATTTATTCAGTTTTTATAAAGTTCGCTTAGCCTATGGATATACATATATACTTATGCTGTTATTCGTTAACAGCTACAAAGAGAGGGAGTTTGAGTAGCTCGCATATGCCTGTATTAGTGAGCATATATATTGCTCACGGAATGCGCTCAGACGGAGCGTGGGATATGCAGCATAAGCATAAACGGTCAGCTAGTGAGGCTAGTGAACCGCGCTGCGTAATATGAGACCGAGCCAATACATAATGTGGCTCTGGGCTCGTTTACTATATTATTGTTATTGTATGCAACAAAGTGCTGCATACTTTATATTTAAGTACAGGGTATTCTGTAAGGGCATATACGCACTACACCTCCCCTTTTAGAGAAATAACGTAACATTATGAATGTGTAGTTATTAAATGAACTTAATTATTGGGGTTTTATTTTTTTTTTTTAATTGAAAAAATTAATTTTTTTGTTATTAACAAGAAATTTAAAATGTTGGAGTATAAAAATACAAAATAATTAAAGGTATTAAAATTTATAATTCGTTTAATTGTAATAATTTTTTTTTCATTCGGTTGATCAGGCCGTCATATATTTTTATTTTATTTTTTTTTTTTGTTCGAATTCATAAAGAGAATTTTGGGTTATTAAGAATTAAAAAATTTTTAATCTATTCTTATGAACTTTTTGTTTTTTATCTTTACTATCTTTAATAAAAATGTTGTCATTATCTTCTATTTTCTCTACTATATATGGTCCTAAATATACTGGGTCTAATTTGTGCCCGGTTTCGTTTCTTATTAGTACTTTATCTCCTATTTTTAATTCAAAGTTTTTTGTTTTTTCGTCATATGCTAATTTCCTATTAGCCTTGGCTTTTTCTAACATAATTCTAGCTCTTTTGTATGCTATTTCTAATCTAAACTTTATTTCCTTAGAATAGTCATCTAAATTATAAATATAATATAGGATCTATGTAATTAGTTTTGTTTAATTCTATGAACTGTTTTGGTAGTCTGCCAAATACTAGTTCGTATGGACAATACTCATGCGTTGCTGATGGTGTCGTGTTGAAGCAATAAGTGAAATATTGAATCCAGACATCCCAATCAGATTTGTCTGCAGAGATGTATGAACGAATGTATTCATTAAAAGTTCGATGACTTCGTTCTATTGTCCCAACTGTCTGGTGGTGGTGTGCTGTTGAAGTTATGTTTTTTATACCAAGGTACTTACATAAATCTTCTATAACTGAATTTTTATATTCTGTACCCATGTCCGTAATGAACGTCTTCATTGGACCGTATTTCAGAATAAAATCTTCAAATATAGCTTTAGCTACGACTTTTGCACTTTTGTTTGGAATAGGTATGGCAACTAGATATTTTGTTAAGTCACATATCAGTGTAATTGCATATTCGTTGCCTTGCTCTGATTTTGGTAGTGGACCGATCGTGTCTACTATTACTCTATCAAAAGCATTGATTGGGGTTTCTGTAATTGTTAAAGGAGTTTTTGTATGTGTTGTCACTTTTGATTTTTGGCATTTTTGACATTTTTGTATATACTCAGTAATATATCGAGTCATACCCTTCCAAAAATAATGTCTTTTGACCTTGGCCAAGGTTTTTGTAATGCCTGTGTGAGCTCCTTGAATTGGATCATTATGAAATGTAAACAGTATAGCTTCTTTTTCTTTTTCTTCTTTTATTAGGGTCACCGGGTTGAGTAGCGCTACTCTTAATGTTTTCAATATTTTATTGCCCATTTGTTTGAAATTATCAATTGAAACTTGTTCAAAGATATTTTCCCACGGTGCCACTTTGAGTTGGGTGATTTCATTTATACCTTTCAAGCCTTTGGAAGAACTGACCTAAGTCAAGAATTCCATTAGTATATAAATCGCTAACATCATATCTTGCAGTAATTTTCTTCCCATGTTTAAAGAAACATAGCATATTTTTTACATGCAAGGTCACTACTTTTCGTACATCGTCATTTTTTATGACTTCATATACGTTGGGCTTTGAAGCTTTTTCTCTAGATTGCATTGGCAATTCTATTTCTTTATAATCTCCTGCGCAGGATTTCTGTCTACTTTGGTGCCTGGTAGTGACTTTCAGGACTTTATGTTGCATATCTTTGAGTTCTTTTATGTTAATACGCGAAAGTGCGTCTGCTACGAAATTATCTTTCCCCTTTAGGTATTCTACTGTGAAGTCGTATTCTTCAAGCTCTAGCCGCATGCGAGTTAATTTCGAACTGGGATTAGTCATAGAAAAAAGATATGTCAATGGTCTGTGATCCGTTTTAATAGTAAAGTGTTTACCATAAATATATGGTCTAAAATGGGTAATTGCCCAATGAATTGCCGCTAACTCTTGTTCTGTTGTGCTCTTATTGCTTTCCCCTTTTGTAAATGAACGAGATGCATAAGCTATTGGGAGCTGAATTCCGTCACGGTTCTGAGTTAGAACTGCTCCGCAAGCTTGTTTACTGGCATCTGTTATAATGCAAAATTCTTTGCGAAAATCAGGATATTGTAATAATGTGGGGTGCATAAGCTTTTCTTTAAGGTATTGGAATGCGTTTTGGCATTCACTTGACCATTCAAAAGGAACATTCTTTTTACATAATCTAGTTATGTGCCGTGAATAATCGGCGAAGTTTTTTATAAATCGACGATAATAATTGCAGAATGCTACAAATCGTCTCGCGCTGTCCGCATCATGAGGGACAGGATAATTTTTGATGACGTCAAATTTCTTGTCATCTGGCAATACTCCTTTGTCAGTGCATTTGTGACCTAAAAATGTCACTTCATGCATGAAAAATGAACATTTTTCTGGATGCAACTTTAGGTTATATTTCCTACATACATTAAAAACATCAGTTAAGTTTTTACAACTGTTTTACAACTGTTGTTACAACTGTTTGTGCCATGTTTACTAATTTTGTATCTTCTATTTGGTCGTTTGTCAGTAGTGACTTATCAAATGTTACCGGTGTATTTAACACCGATGGTAGATAAAGCTGGAGATCATACTTTTTATTTAAGTTTACCAGATTATCCCTTAGACGCTGTAAAACGTCTGAAGTTTGGAATCTGTGTAAACTTGTCAGTTTATTTTGACACTCGTTAACTAGACTCCTGATTTCATTGTATTCATATACAAGGATCTCAGTATGTTTAATTATGGTGGGTCTTAAAACTGGTGCGCTTTTATTAAGGCACTTGTATGATTTATCGAAATTTTCCTTATGCCGCTTTATCTTTTCTGCTATTTGGGACCAGTCCATGTAAACTTCTGCTACTTAAATATTTTATTTAAGCAGCGGCTTAGACCTTGTTTAAGTCGTTGCCTCGACTCATGTAACGCTTCCTCAGTGATTTTTTATGAAGAAGATAAATCTTCAGAAGGATGTTTGCTGAGGCTATTACAATGAGTATTATTAGCAGTATGTTTGTTAACTGCACATGGGGAGTGGTGTCTACAACTTCAACTACGTTAACTACATTGGCAGTGTTATCATCTGCCTTTGATTGTTTTCCCCCCATATTTCTATATAAATACTCTTGCTTTTTGATTTGACTACTACCTATGCAGACGTACTAAAACAATTGTTGTCTGCCCTAGAATCGGATGCTCGTCAATAATTGTTTTTATTTTGACGTAGGGTAGTGTAGACAAGATTATTCCACACTCTATTTTAGAACATGAATAGAGTGGACTTGTCACTGTGCCGAATTCTTCTATATATTCGGATTCGAACTCATATACTGATATGAATTCTCTATGCCTTTGCAAAATTTGTATGGCTCGCATACGAAAGTCTGTATAGTCGTTATATACTTTGTTAATCGTGTCCTCGATCATGCTAATTCTTGATCATAACGTTGAATTACCTAATGAGACAAACGGAGGACTTATTTCTTTATATTCCAACTGAACGAATTATTACTTTTTAAATTCCTCTTTTAAATTTAAAATTCTTGTATATTCTCAAAGTTAGTAATGTTTTTGTACCTATGTACAATTAGATATATATATAGATATATATACATGTGATATAAGTATATATATATATTTTTTTTTCTATTTGTAATTCATTATATTTGTTTTTCGGTAACGGCTTTGGAGATGGTGGTTTTTTAATTAGTTTTTCATTTATAACTTTGATATTTGCTGAGTGAGTTGCGGTATTTGGCTTTCTTTGCTGGAGGCTCTCTTTCAGAAAATCAAGTTCGGCAGTTAATTTTTGTGCCGTTGCCCATGTGGGCGGCGTATTCGTGTATAATAGCCACTTAATATGTGCTATTCTTTTATTTATTTTGTTTTTCTGGCCTCCGCGTTTGCCCATTACTCGCACTCTACTCACTCAGACTTTCAGTTTTTTTTTTCTTCCGATCTCTAGGTCTCCCGCGCTGGCGTAAGGGACGGATTGCCTCTCACTCTTGTTGCTTGTTGTTGTTGTCATCCAGCCCTCTCACTCTTGTGTTTTATTCCACCGTTGACGGACTGCCACTCGTACTTGTACACTGCTGGTCATCACTTGTAACAATTTTCTTAGTTGTTGTTGTTTTGTATAGTTGTTGTTGTTGTTGTTATTGTTACTGCCGTTGCTGCTTTTCCATGTCCAGGTCTGGCTTGACCTTAGTCACGGTCGCCATGTGAAAAGAGGTATTCTCTAAGTTGAAAAAAAGGCAGCACGTCAGTGCTGTTTGGTATATTTGTTCAGAATGCATTTATTCAGTTTTTATAAAGTTCGCTTAGCCTATGGATATACATATATACTTATGCTGTTATTCGTTAACAGCTACAAAGAGAGGGAGTTTGAGTAGCTCGCATATGCCTGTATTAGTGAGCATATATATTGCTCACGGAATGCGCTCAGACGGAGCGTGGGATATGCAGCATAAGCATAAACGGTCAGCTAGTGAGGCTAGTGAACCGCGCTGCGTAATATGAGACCGAGCCAATACATAATGTGGCTCTGGGCTCGTTTACTATATTATTGTTATTGTATGCAACAAAGTGCTGCATACTTTATATTTAAGTACAGGGTATTCTGTAAGGGCATATACGCACTACAAATTACTTGGAAACGGAACATGTTATCGTTTATCGGAAACAAACTACAGCTACTACAGCTAAAATTTCAAGTCTGTAGCTCTTATAGGTTCTGAGATCCTTGCGTTCATACATACGGACGGACGGACGGACGGTCGGACGGACGGACGGACGGACGGACAGACGGACAGACGAACATGGCTAGATCGACTCGGCTATTGATGCTGATCAAGAATATATATACTTTATGGGGTCGGAGATGCTTCCTTCTGCCTGTTACATACATTTGCACTTTGCACATATACAATATACCCTTTTTACCCATTTTCAATGCGTTCTGGGTATAATAAGTCGATAGATATAAGAGCAGCAGTAGTAATATTCCTTTTGTCCTATAAATATACTTGGCAAGGGTAAGGTTGTGATATTCTTATGCACATCAATATTTATATATATAATTACAATTAACTTTCTTTGTACAAAGGCAACAATGATACACATATGTTTACTCTCTGCAGTAGAAAAGAATTTCTTATATTATATGGGCTATAAAATATATTAGGCCCTATCTGTACGGTAGAAGATTTACAATACTATCGGACCACCCACCACAGACATGGCTAATGAGCATCAAAGAACCAACTTTGAAGCTAGTTAGATGGAGATTACGGTTATATATTATATTATACGGATATAATAAACAAATAGTAATTACCAAATACGAGAGTGGGCTCATTAAGTATAATTAAAATTGACATTCACATAAACGAAAAACATACCATCGAAGGATCCTGCGGAGACATAATCCATTCACCACTAGAAACCCAGAAAGACGGAATCACATTGGAAAAAGCACTAAACGAATAAGTCATATTCAAGACAGGAGTCATACCGACATAGGAAACAATGACTCCATTCAAAAATAGGATAAGAAGAATACTCACAGAAAATACATTTAATTTACAAATAATAACAAAGCGGCATTTTAAGACAAATAAAATTCTTGCAATTTTCACTATAGACGAAATATTCAAAATTACCTTTGTTCTTATTTAAATATTTTTTATTTTGCGCTGGAATCGATCAGTGACTTCTGATCTCTACCAAGCGAATATATAAGCGAAGAATGTTTACAATGATTATATTATTATTTACAAAGAAAGGTAAAGAGATATTTAAGTAATTTGCTTAGTAGTTAGGTCGCCGGGGTGTAGCCTTCGGAGGCCCCTCTCTCTGATGGGGTTAGCCAGGACCCTGGCGGCCGTGTCGGGTGCTGCACCAGCTTGTCGGGCGGAAATCGCGTTCGATGGCGTCGATTGTCACGTACCATGGCAGGCCGGCAACCTTGCGTGGTGCCTTGTCTTGGACCACTTCTATGCGACGCAGCTGGTGTGCTGACGCCATTTCCCAAACTTTAATTGCTTATGTCCAGATAGGCGTTAGCACTGGGCTCATCGGAAACATACAGCTTGCTTTGATGCTTTAGTAGCCAGTTGAGCTTTTAAAGCATTCTCATGCATTTTGCTCTCGTTGCTGCGATGTGGGACCCCCATATGAGCCTGGGGCTGAAGGTCACAATTACTTAGAAGACCTACTCAACCTACTTCGCATATTGGAAAATTGTATCAAGTATGTGTGTTTACAACAACTCTACAACCACTCCTACTAGAAGTAATGACTACCGAAGAACAGAAAGTAACAACAATAATAAATAACAGTATCATATAAACTCCAACCACAGGAGGAAGCAATTCAAATCTTAACATATTATACTACTTCCCACAACTAAAATTCGAAGTAGGACGACTCTTCAGAAACTGTAAGACACACAGAGCTAATATTTTAAATACGCGCTTTAGGGATCGCTTAAATGGCATATCTTATAACTGACGCCAAGTTTTAGGCACCACCACCAATTGCAATGTGCAACTCTTTTGCATTGGGCATAGAAAAAAAGAATTCTTTATAAAAATATAGGTTGCTTTTATAGATTTCTTTATTGCACAACTGTTTATGAGGAATTTAAATGGTAGCTATTTAGGTAATGTCGATTGAGATGGCTGTGCATTTTGACCATTTTCATCTAAGCTTCGCTGAGCTTTTCTGGTGCTTCGTTCTGAGTTATCATCTATAAACTCTTCTTTGTACCGCGTCCATTTAATTAGGGTTTCCGGTGATCTATAGAGAAATATAAGTTTACCATACAGATCTTCTTCCAAACGATACTCCTTGGTCTCCCGAACCAAGTAGATGTCGTTGCATAGCTTCAATATTCGGTCTACGTATGGTAAGTCTTCAAACATTATTCTACGATGGTTATTGGCTATCAATGACCTGATGAGGCGAGACACAACGTAAACACATGTTGTGTAGAGTCCAATTATCCTAAATAAAAGACAACCATTATCAAACAAAAGTTGCATTTTTTACATTCGCAGTGTAATAAGAGGTAAATCTTTCAATAAACTCCTAAATTGTGGGAGACCATTGCGATTTTCCCCCAAAAATATATTAGTATTGTACATATCCATAATCAATTTTTTTAAATAAACGTACCCAGTTTTTTCAAGGAAACTCATAGTTGAAGGAAATGATTTATCATTGAATATATAAAAAACTATACCATCATCACAGTTACTTAAAGGTAAGTTAAAAAGGATGTTTTTATAGAACTTGTCGTCACAGTAGTCATGCATTTCCCACCAAACTTTCCCTTCATCCTGCTTTTTCTGTAATATTATTGGCCGATTATATTTACCTGCAATAAGGAAAGAATATTATTATATGCAATTAAAACCATAATATTTTGTTTTGTATCTGTAACCAAATTTAACTTTTGGCTACATTGGGGCACCTTAATTACTCAGAAACAAGAAAATAAGGATATCTTTGGCACGCCGAAGATAAAATACCCTTGAGAACATTTGTCTTACTGTTTTGCAAATATGTAAGAGTAGTGGCTAAAAATATCTTAAAAAAAAGAATATTTTTTTATTGAAGAACCTACATTTCGACTGATTGCTTTAGCGTTCTTCGATGTTATCTGGTGAGAATCTGGTCTCCAGAACCTGTAACCGCAGCAAGCAGATCGTGACGTAAAAGACCATTCTCTCAAAGTAATAGTGCAAACCCAAAATAATTACGGAATTAAACTCTAAGCGGGATTTACTAAAACATAAAAAAAATTTTAAAAATTGTATTTTAATGCATATAATATGCATTGTAGAAATTAAAAAAAACACTAAGCATTTTATAACATCACACTGATTAGCCAAAGCACGTCAAATAATTATATAAAGGCCACAGTAAAATAGAACAAATAGAATAGTTCTACACAAACACAATTAATTTTAACCAGAAACATAATAACCAATCAGGATTAAAATATATCGCAAACTAACATTTTCAACAAAACAGTTAAGAAAATCAAGGCTCAAGACAAAGAGCAAACAATAACAGGCAAAACCTGTAATGGTCGCGGTCTCACACGATTATATTGCCGCTAAATAAGCAAAAGAAATAATTAGTTGTTGCTTGATAATGCTAGCAACATATAATAATGCATGGATTCTACGGAATGAACAGCAATTAAGGCAGCATTATAACATGGAGCGTAATTAAACCATAAAAAAACAGACACAAAAGACGTTACTAGTGTGCACACCAAAATTAGAACAGCAGTATCAAGAGTTGGTAGTCAACCTATACAGAAATACAATTATAACATGGAGCGTAATTAAACCATAAAAAAACAGACACAAAAGACGTTACTAGTGTGCACGATTATATTGCCGCTAAATAAGCAAAAGAAATAATTAGTTGTTGCTTGATAATGCTAGCAACATATAATAATGCATGGATTCTACGGAATGAACAGCAATTAAGGCAGCATTATAACATGGAGCGTAATTAAACCATAAAAAAACAGACACAAAAGACGTTACTAGTGTGCACACCAAAATTAGAACAGCAGTATCAAGAGTTGGTAGTCAACCTATACAGAAATACAAGACCAAGAAGAAACTCTAAGCTTAGCGGAACAAAAAGTAGATAATATTGACTATTCAATCGAAACCATAATTAGAACAGGAGTATCAAGAGTTGGTAGTCAACAACAATAGAAAACACAAGACCAGGAAGAAACTCTAAACTTAGCCGAACCAAAAGTACAAAATATCGGCCTGAAACTCGTAACATTAGAATCTAAAATCGCACTACAAACCTGTTTAAACAAAATGTATTAAGAATTTATTGAAAAAGGAGTTGAGTTTTGTGAGGCGGCTACTGAGGTCCGCCGCCCACAGTTTTCTTGGCGAGGAGCCATCGTTCCCATGGCCAAATCACGGCGAGGAGCCGCTGGCGGGACAACCCAACAATGTGTTTATAAGTCGTGATAGTATTAGTTATATAAGAGGCAAGAAGCCGCCAATGTTACAAGTAGCAATTGTATTAGTTATATAAGAGGCAAGAAGCCGCCAATGTTACAAGTAGCAATTGTATTAGTTATATAAGTGGCAAGAAGCCGCCAATGTTACAAGTAGCAATTGTATTAGTTATATAAGAGGCAAGGAGCCGACAATATTATAAGCCGCAGTGTATTAATTATATTATAATCAGCAATTATATTAGTGAGTAAAGAGGCAAGGAGCCACGAAAGTTATAAGAGCGAATTTGAATTTAACCGCCGGCCGCCGCTGCAACCGTGCGTTGTTGATCGGTTGCTCAACACCGCATTCGAGAGCGCAACTCCAATTCGGCGGCGAAGAGCGGAAGCTCCGAGGCGAAGTTACGAAAGCTCGCGGCGAAGTTGAGCGGCCGAGGCAAGCGCATGGCTTGCCGGCGATCGCGCCGGCACTTTGGAACGAACGCTAAGGGGGAGTAGACGTGCATTGTGAGACGAGGAAGGTCATAGAGTGTACAGCGGAGCGCTAGGGCTCCAGAAAACAGTGCGGCAGGGTTTAGCTCGTGAGGTACTATAAAGTAGCAATAAGCGAGGAGTGAATAAAGTACATATGTTATAATTATCGAGAAGAAACCGGATAATTCTTTGTTTTCGGTAACCTGGCTTACTAACCTCGATCAGGAGCGTGTGGTACGAGATTGTGGCCTCGGGGTGGGCATTACCGGTTGGTGTTTCGATAGAGTAGTGGAACGAGTCCACGGCCCGATAGAGCGTTTGGGTAGTGGAGTTGGCGCGAGGCTCCGGCCCGCTAGAGTAGTTGGTGCGAGGCCGCGGCCCGATAGGGTAGTGGTACGAGGCCACGGCCCGATAGAGAGCTTGGGTAGTGGAGTTGGCGCGAGGCCACGGCCCGCTAGAGTAGTTGGTGCGAGGCCACGGACCGCTAGTGTAGTTGGCGCGAGGCTCCGGCCCGCTAGAGTAGTTGGTGCGAGGCCGCGGCCCGATAGGGTAGTGGTACGAGGCCACGGCCTGAAAGACCTAGTGTAGTAGACGAGGCCACGGCCGGTGGTGTAGGCGTGCAGGAATAGAGCTAGGCTTGGCGGTCAGGATACTCACCCCCTCTCCTTAAGCCCTCTATCCCAGCGAAATTATAAATATCTTGTAATCCGCTAGACCTGGTAAGACTGAGAGTTATACCCCGGCCAGTAGCATCTTTACAAGTGGCGCCCGAGCAGGGTCAAGAGGCGTTAAGGGGTGTGGCATGTCAGCGGATTAAAGCCCGCAAGCATGCCCAAAAAGGTTTTTTCAAAAATAAAAAGTTTTTTTTTTTAAAAGGGGTATTTTTAGTCGGGTATACCCTAGAGGGAAAGTACCCTAGCGGAGAACAAGAGAATGAGGATATGATATAGGTGTGAAATATAAAACTAGGGGATTAAGTAGTCCAGTATACCCCAGCGAACATTTTTATACCCTGTGTTAGGCAGAGGCAGAAAAATTAACACGTGCAGAATTTTAGCGACGAAAATGCTTGCAAAAATCTAGCACGCAAAGCAAGGAGACGAAAACATAACGGTCGGTCGTAAAAGTACAGCGCGCGCGTGCCAGACGGGCGACGTCGAGATCACGCTCGCACACGGGTGCACAAACGCGCGGCGCAGTCGACGTCGGCGTCGAAGGGCCGTTAAGGCGTCGCGGCCGAATTCAACTCACGCGCGGTGAAAAGATGAATTCGTGAGTACAGTTGTCGGGGGCAGTGAGGATGGTCGCATTTTAAGATTGAAAGCGAACGAAGTGAACAATAAGAACAGAACAAGCGCCAAACGAATCAAACGAACAGGGGTTAAAGTGTCAAGAACGTCGAGAGAATTACTTTTTTTTTATTTCGTGAAGCGGCTAACGATTCGGGGAAGAGCGGAGGAAATACAGGCCTGCATCCGCCTGGCGGATGGGTCCACCCTAGAGGTGGAGAAAGCCTTGAGAGTAGACGTCAGCTTAGGGGAAAAAACGATCAGCATGACGATGCTCATCATGCCCTCAATGTTGGACCACGTAATCCTGGGTATGGATTTCTTGGGTGCAATGGGCACTACAATACGCTGCGGCGAGGCAGAACTGGTCCTAGAAGCAGTGACGACACCGGGCGTGGGGCCAGGAACGAGCGACGAGTCGGAGAAAGGCCTCCCGAGTCATGAAAGGGGAGCACCTTCTCGGCTACAGAGGGAGCCGGAGGAAGGCCTCCCAGGTCATGAAAAGGGAGCACCTGCTCGGCGACAGAGGGAGTCGGAGGAAGGCATCCCAGGTAATGGAAGGGGAGCACCTGCTCGGCACCCAATGGAAAAGGTCAGGAAAAGGGAAGTAATGTCCGGCTCAAATCGAGAGCCTGAAGAACCCAAGAGGCGGCGCGTAGAGCTGCAAAGGCAGACTTATGTTGGCTACGGAAGCGGCACGGCGGGAACGTGCCAGGGAAAGGACGGAGTAGGAGAAATGGCCAGAATCCACACGGACACAGGGGGCCAGAAGTGACTGCCAGAATCGAGCGGTCATGGAGTTCTGTCTGGAGTCGAAGTGGTGCCAGGAGGGGGCGAGAACGGCATCGAAGAGGCGGAGTGGAAAGCGGATCTGGATCCAGAACTGAGGGAGTTCCTGGAGTCAGAGCTGGCTCTCTTCGAGGGGCTGCAGGGAGTCTCACACATCGCGGAGCACAGAATCCGGCTGAAGGATGACAAGCCGTTGAAACAGAGATACTATCCCAAGAATCCGGCCATGCAGAGGGTGATCGACGAGCAAGTGGATGCGCTGATCCGGGCAATTGCCATCGAGCCGTCGCATAGTCCGCATAGCGCCCCGATCGTCTTAGTCAAGAACTGGCGAGTGGCGTATGTGTATTGACTACCGACAACTCAACGCGCATTCCATTCCGGACGCTTATCCGGTGCCTCGTATTAACCACATCCTGGAGCGGTTGCGTCACGCCCGGTTCATCTCCACTCTGGATTTGAAGCACGGGTACTGGCAGATATCGATGGCAGCCGATAGTCGGGAGTGTACGGCGTTCACAGTCCCTGGAAGAGGTCTTTTCCAATGTCGGGTGATGCCATTTGGACTACACTCGGCGTGTGCGACCTTCCAGCGAGCCCTAGACACGGACATAATGCCGGAAATGGAGCCTTATGCATTCGCCTACTTAGACGACATCGTGGTAATAGGGGCGACGAAGGAACAACATGTGGAGAACTTGAGGGAGGTGTTTCGCCGGTTAAGGGCGGCTAATCTCAGGCTGAATAGGAAGAAGTGCAGTTTCTTACGGGAGAGGTTGGTCTACCTAGGACATGTCATTTGTGGGGAAGGAATACGTACCGATCCAGAGAAGGTGGAGGCGATACGTAACCTAAGGGCCCCAACAAATTGTAAGGAGTTGCGGCAGTGTCTCGGGATGGCGTCATGGTACAGGCGCTTCGTTCTCAACTTCGCGACTCAAGTACAGCCGCTAACAGCGCTATTAAAGAAGGGGCGGAAATGAGCATGGGAGCAAGAACAGGAGGAGGCATTGCGTCAATTGAAGGATAGCTTGACGACTGCCCCTGTGTTGGCTTGCCCCGACTTTTCCGCCAAGTTCGTCTTGCAGACTGACGCGAGTGAGTATGGCCTCGGCGCAGTGCTGACGCAGACGATTGATGGCCAAGAGCGAGTGATAGCGTATGCGAGCCGGAAGTTGCTGAAGGCCGAGGTGAACTATTCCGCCACTGAGAAAGATTGCCTGGCAATAGTGTGGTCGATCCGGAAGTTGCACTGCTACTTAGAAGGGTACCGGTTCGACGTGATTACTGACCATCTAGCACTCAAGTGGCTAAACTCGATCGAGAGTCCGTCCGGAAGAATCGCGCGATGGGCGTTAGAACTGCAACAGTTCGAATTTGACGTCCATTATCGTCGAGGGAAGCTCAACGTCGTGGCCGATGCGCTAGCGAGGCATCCTCTAGAGACCTGTCAGCAAGCATTGGTGGCCGAGGCCCCCTGCAAATGGGTCGCGAGTATGCGTGACAGAATCGCTGAAGAGCCAGCCAAGTTCCCAGATTACATCGAGGAAAACGGACAGCTATATAGGCATTTGGGTCACCGGATAGACGATGAGGACTACATCCCCTGGAAGCTATGCGTAGGTAGTGGTCAACGCCAGAGGGTACTGCGGAAATGTCATGATGCTCCCACTGCCGGTCATCAAGGTGTCAGGAAAACGGTGTCGAGGTTAGCCCAGCGGTACTACTGGCCGGGTATGTTCCGCGATGCCGCCAGATACGTGAGATGTTGCGAAGTCTGTCAAAAATTCAAGAGTGAGCAACTCAAGCCGGCTGGTCGCATGCTGACGAGGCAGGTGGCAGAGCCGATGGCGGTACTTTGCGCGGACTTCGTCGGACCCCTTCCACGGTCGAGACATGTAAACATGATGCTACTGGTGCTCCATGACGCTTTCTCGAAGTGGGTGGAATTGGTCCCTCTCAGAAGAGCCACAGCAGCACACCTGCAGACTGCGTTTCGAGAGAGTATTCTAAGTAGGTTCGGGGTACCTAGAAAGTTTGTGCGCGACAACGGGGTACAGTTTAC
This sequence comes from Drosophila ezoana, assembly GCA_035045725.1. Lineage (NCBI taxonomy): Eukaryota > Metazoa > Arthropoda > Insecta > Diptera > Drosophilidae > Drosophila > Drosophila ezoana. The sequence continues at coordinate 591,811 of JAWNOU010000003.1, read as the reverse complement.
GAGCCGGAGCTTCAAGTCGTTTTTGGGGTCCCTGGGTGTGGAGGTCCAGTATACCGCCCCGTACTGTCCGCAAGAGAATCCCACTGAGAGGACCAACAGGACTGTAAAAACCATGATAGCGCAATTTATTGAGGGCCACCAGAGTTCATGGGACGAACTCTTGCCGAGATCTCGCTGGCGGTCAACACGAGCGTGGCAGATTCAACGGGCTTTAGTCCCGCTTTCCTGATGCAGGGCAGGGAACCTTGGTTACCCGCAGCTCAGTACGATCAGGTGACTAAGGGGTCCGCAACTAGTGCGGTCGACCCTAGTACAAAGGCGGATAGGCTATAAGAAATTTTTGATATCGTCCACAGCAACCTCTAGCGCGCATCAAAGGACCAGGGCCGGTATTACAACTTGCGAAGACGAGAGTGGCGGCCTTCGCTGGATTCGATGGTCCTGTTGAGGCAGCACCAGTTGTCCAACGCAGCCGAAGGTTTCGCCGGCCCCTACAGGGTCGTCAAATTCATGTCCCCCAATATTGTACGGCTGGTGAAATCAGGCGAGCATAAGAAGAGGGTGGCCAACATTTCACAATTGAAACCATTCTACCAAAAGGCGACGGGCGACGAAGAAGACAAAGATCCAGGGCACGTAAATGCCCACGAGTAGGCGAAGGATGAGAGCGACACCCGTCGCCCAACGAGACCATTATAATAAAGTTTAGATAAGACTAACACTAATAACATAATTGAGAATAGGCCTAGTAAAATGTGAGGCGCACTGAGAGGATAGGGCATTAACAAATAAGTAACGAGTAAGTTAACCAATAAGCTGAATTTACAGATAAAACCCGAAATTATCAGCATCTCGTCAGACGAAGACGTCAGCAGCGGAGACACAGAGCCTTTCCCCGGGCCGGGAGCCGGAGTCCGCCCGCGCTACCCCCGTCGGGGACGCGAGTACTACCAAAGAGAACGACAAGAAGGGCCGCCTCATTAGTTCCGCCATACCCTATACTCCCGGCGGACCAACGTCATGGAGAGGCTGGACGGGATGGTCATGCTAATGGCAGTCGAGGTCACAACAATGTTCGTGGAGGCGCCATTCGCACGAAACTCGCCACCGTACGCGGAAGAGCCCCCATCTCCGCCCCTCGCATCCCACTCCCAACCGCGACCGGCGAGATGGACTAGGAAGAGTCTGTACCGCTCGAAACAGAGAGGCACACACCACCAGTGCAGGAGGTCGGGGCAGTAGAGGCGGTAGGAGAAGATCCCGTCGGCCGGGGACACGGAGTCGCCACCGACGGAGGCGCCGAGCGGAGTCCGAGCAGACGGCTGGGAAGCAGACCCGCCGAGCCGCGGTCCAGAACCCTTAGCGGGAAGGAACCCGTCAACAGAGGACGAGGAGGACGAACCGGCATTCCGTCGCCGCTACGCCACCCACCGTCTGGAGGTAGACCCGGACAGCCAGTTTCCCCGGATAACGCTGTGCTACCTACCGAAAGTTCCCGTGGAAACCGACAAACCCCGTCTTAACCTTGCAAAGCGCGAATGCGGGGGTGCCGAAGAAGGCCCAGGCGGAAAGCGCCGACGGAGAGCCGCCCAGAGCAAGCGTCGCCGGAGTGGAGGCCAACGCCGACCCAGTCCCGAGGGAGCGTCCTCGTCGGCCACGAAGAAGTTTCGTGCGGAGACCGAGAAGCCAGGATGATCGCAGCGGCGCGTGCCGCGTTCGCCCCGGATAACCGCCGCTGCGAGATCGCTTCTCGAGGAGGGCATCCCGAATCCTGGCCGATACCGATTGCGGTCTGCCAGATGGTTGTGGAGGAGCGCTGTCTCGGCAGCAAGGACGCGGCGAACTCGCCGTGTCCACAGCCCGCGCCGAGTCGTCTGACGCAATCTTTCGAAAGGGGCCGGAGGATGAGTGGTTCGACCACGAGGACGAGATGCCCGCGCTCGTGCCCATTGCCCGCGCCGAGACGCCCGACACCATCGCCCGGCGGGAGTTGGAGGACGCCTGGTTCGGCCAAGAAGGCAAAGCGCCGTCCCTAGAAGGATCCTTCGTTACTCGCCAGGAGGGCCGGGGTGAAGTGTGGTCCGAGGAAGGGGTCGCGGTGGTGACGACTTCGTCGCCCAAGGCTTATAGTTCAACCAGGGATTCCTCCCCAATGGCTCTAAAGACTCCCACGGAGAGCGAATTGTGGGATGATATCGTGGACCTTTTCGACGGTATCGACGGGTGGGATACCAGTCTGGACTCGGTGCTGGAAGAGGAGCCCAACGCCGAAGTCGAGACGGTCGCCCGCAGTGCCGACGTTGAGGTCACGCCGGAGAGCCCCGCCAAGGAACCCGTGCCCGATTCCACCCCCTCGGGATGGAAGGTGTTTCCTCGCGGAACACCGTTGTCGTCGGGCGTAGTGGAACTGATCGCAAGAGAGGCGCGAACCCGCCGGTTCCGATGCCGACGCACTCGTTTCCACGTATCCGACGGGGAGCGCGACTACAGCGTTACGTTGAACGCGAGGCGCAACGTGACCGTCACCTACTCGAAGTGGGGGCGGGGGGGTGTGAGGCGGCTACTGAGGTCCGCCGCCCACAGTTTTCTTGGCGAGGAGCCATCGTTCCCATGGCCAAATCACGGCGAGGAGCCGCTGGCGGGACAACCCAACAATGTGTTTATAAGTCGTGATAGTATTAGTTATATAAGAGGCAAGAAGCCGCCAATGTTACAAGTAGCAATTGTATTAGTTATATAAGAGGCAAGAAGCCGCCAATGTTACAAGTAGTAATTGTATTAGTTATATAAGTGGCAAGAAGCCGCCAATGTTACAAGTAGCAATTGTATTAGTTATATAAGAGGCAAGGAGCCGACAATATTATAAGCCGCAGTGTATTAATTATATTATAATCAGCAATTATATTAGTGAGTAAAGAGGCAAGGAGCCACGAAAGTTATAAGAGCGAATTTGAATTTAACCGCCGGCCGCCGCTGCAACCGTGCGTTGTTGATCGGTTGCTCAACACCGCATTCGAGAGCGCAACTCCAATTCGGCGGCGAAGAGCAGAAGCTCCGAGGCGAAGTTACGAAAGCTCGCGGCGAAGTTGAGCGGCCGAGGCAAGCGCATGGCTTGCCGGCGATCGCGCCGGCACTTTGGAACGAACGCTAAGGGGGAGTAGACGTGCATTGTGAGACGAGGAAGGTCATAGAGTGTACAGCGGAGCGCTAGGGCTCCAGAAAACAGTGCGGCAGGGTTTAGCTCGTGAGGTACTATAAAGTAGCAATAAGCGAGGAGTGAATAAAGTACATATGTTATAATTATCGAGAAGAAACCGGATAATTCTTTGTTTTCGGTAACCTGGCTTACTAACCTCGATCAGGAGCATGTGGTACGAGATTGTGGCCTCGGGGTGGGCATTACCGGTTGGTGTTTCGATAGAGTAGTGGAACGAGTCCACGGCCCGATAGAGCGTTTGGGTAGTGGAGTTGGCGCGAGGCTCCGGCCCGCTAGAGTAGTTGGTGCGAGGCCGCGTCCCGATGGGGTAGTGGTACGAGGCCACGGCCCGATAGAGAGCTTGGGTAGTGGAGTTGGCGCGAGGCCACGGCCCGCTAGAGTAGTTGGTGCGAGGCCACGGACCGCTAGTGTAGTTGGCGCGAGGCTCCGGCCCGCTAGAGTAGTTGGTGCGAGGCCGCGGCCCGATAGAGTAGTGGTACGAGGCCACGGCCCGATAGAGAGCTTGGGTAGTGGAGTTGGCGCGAGGCCACGGCCCGCTAGAGTAGTTGATGCGAGGCCACGGCCCGCTAGAGTAGTTGGCGTGAGGCCACGGCCCGCTAGTGTAGTTGGTACGAGGCCACGGCCCGGTAGTGTAGGCGTGCAGGAATAGAGCTAGGCTTGGTCTGGTCAGGATACTCACCCCCCTCCTCCTTAAGCCCTCTATCCCAGCGAAATTATAAATATCTTGTAACCCGCTAGACCTGGTAAGACTGAGAGTTATACCCCGGCCAGTAGCATCTTTACAGTTTTTCTTATTAGGACTAGACATTTGAAACACACTCAAAGCAAACATCGACTTACAGTGTCATATTATTGGGTGGTGTAATGGTCGCGGTCTAACACGATTATATTGCCGCTAAATAAGCAAAAGAAATAATTAGTTGTTGCTGGATAATGCAAGCAACATATAACATGGATACTACGGAATGAACAGCAATTAAGGCAGCATTATAACATGGAGCGTAATTAAACCATAAAAAAACAGACACAAAAGTCGTAACTAGTGTGCAAACCAAAATTAGAACAGCAGTATCAAGAGTTGGTTGTCAACCTATACAGAAACACAAGACCAAGAAGAAACTCTAAACTTAGCAGAACAAAAAGTAGATAATATTGACTATTCAATCGAAATCATAATTAGAACAGGAGTATCAAGAGTTGGTAGTCAACAACAATACAAAAACACAAGACCAGGAAGGAACTCTAAACTTAGCCGAACCAAAAGTACAAAATATCGACCTGAAACTCGTAACATTAGAATCTAAAATCGCATTACAAACCTGTTTAAACAACATGTATTAAGAATTTAAAGAAAAAGGAGTTGAGTTTTTCTTACTAGGACTAGACATTTGAAGCACACTCAAAGCAAACATCGACTTACACAAAGGAATATTAGGGACAACTAATATTAGGGACACCTAGTATTAGGGACACCTAAGCGAATAGAATATCCGAATTATATCCGAGTAAAAAAATAAAACAGAATACTACCTAAGGTACTAGTTCACATATAAAGTGGGGATATCTTTTTTACAGAAGGATTGTACGAAGCACAAAACTAAACAGGATCACAATATTTGCATAGAAATACTCCTTCTGGTACAGAAGTACAATGAAAACAAAATCTTATAAATACTCAACGTAAGAATAAGCAATGAAGTCGAACAACACGACAAAGTAGAAAAAAACATGAACCCTCTTAACATGGAAGAAAAACTAGAATTTTATAAAAATATGTAAGAAATTTAATACATATTTTACAAAAAGGCCAACAACTAATGGACCAGCTGCATTCCAAAGAGATATGGTTGGCTAAAATTGTCGATAAAGTAGTTTTCTCCTCATCATTACAGGAACACACAATACACTTATGAAAAAAAACGGAAGAAAAGAAATAAAAGATTTTTTTAGGATTTCTAAGGTATTATACAAAATTTATTAAAGACAAGCTTAGCGACTAATGAAGCATCTGAAACAACACAAAATGGTAAAAATAGACAACGAATTTAAAAAATAAATTTAACACTGTTAAACTATGCTATGTAACGACCCGAATTTCGGGAAATCATTAATACTGACAACGCAGGCAATTATGCAATAGACAATTTATTTTCATAAGGACCTATTTAAAATTATAGACCAGTGTCATACCCGAATACACTTGTGCGACTAATTGCTCTGCCATAGAAAAAATTCTGTGATTATATGGGCTCTAAAATATATTATGTGCTATCTGTAGTGTAGAAGATTTACAATACCAACGGACCACCAACCACAGACATGACTAATGAGCATTAAAGAATCATCTCTGAAGCTACTAAGATGGAGATTACGGTTAGCCGAATTTGAATACAATATAATGTGTAAATAGGGAATACCAAATATGAACGCGGACTTATTGAGTAGGCGGACTGCTCGTGGAAGGACACAACGTCATTCTCTGTAAAATTAATACATGACCGGCTCGTTTAAAGCATTAGAGCCGCCATCCTGGAGCGCCCTACCCAACGTCGGCGGACGGCCACGTCAGAAATCGGAGCCCGACCTGAGGAGTTCACCACTGTAAGAGCGTGCACAGATGCCGACTCCTAGCTTAGCCGTCACGTGTGTGGGGAGGCACGTGAAGTCAGAAGGGAGGGAGCCCTCCGAGCACAGAGATAGGGCAGACCCCTGCAGAAGTAGTGTTGCTGCCTAGGGCCATGAGCGAGGTATTTGGCGACCGGCCGCTCGTTGATTCTTGAGTAGTGGGCTAAGGGATGTGTCATGGTCAATGTTTTTGAGGGGTTTCTTGGAGTTCTTCCTGCTGCCGCTATTTCGAGAAGCTAAAGGACGAAATCCGGTCCCACCGACAGCGCGTGGGGGAGGAATTCAAGGAATACCTGATAGAGCTGAGTAGTTGCACTGGTTATACGAGAATGCCGCCCCGATTGCAGGCTCTACGTGCGGTGGCAAGATTTCTCTAACTTATCCCAGCTGACGGAGCTGGATGTGGAGACGGTCATGAGGCAGAGCGCGGAAAATGCGGGAAACAAGTCAGTGAATCAGGTGGCCATGACTCCGGATGCTGCAGAATGGGGGAAGACAGTACAGCCCTCGGGGGGACACCTCAACACATACCGGTCTACGCCTAGCGGGTCCAGAGCGACCGATGTGGACGTTGTGGCCCATGCGGAGGTTGCCCATCAGATGATGAGTTGTTTGATTTGTATATAGTCTTTATATATTATTATCTTATCTCTATTTTATTAATATCTTGCATTTTCTTCCTAAAGACTGAGGATGCTGTGAAAAGCACTATGGCACTATGCGATAAGGCCTTTTTTTTATTTATTTATTTATTTATTTAAGGTCGACAAAACGAGTGTCTTCCTCATTATTCCGTAGATTATACATACAATAGATAATAGAATTATATGCTAAAAGCCTAGTTAGATAACATAGTTCTCTAAATAGCATCACCGACCGATGGAGGTGTTTTAGTTGCCAGTCCGGCCAGCTGTGCCCCTTTTCACAGCTAAATTTGTCAGTGACGCTATTAGAGCCTACATCTAAGCAGAAGGGTGTAAGTAGGAAAAAAGTGTTCTTAAGTAAAATTAAAAATAATCTTAGTTTGCTATATTAATTAATAAAATACAATAAATGGGAAAATAGAAAGTAAGAAGAATAATGTTAATAAAGTAACGAAATGGAGGCTAGATATATAGAGTGTTAAGTAGATAGGACAGAGAGAAAAGTAATAGGAAATCACCGACCCGGTGGGGGAAATTTACAGCCTGTCCGGCAAGCTATGCCCCTGCTCATAGCTGGGAATGGTCAGTGTTTTCCCGAAGGTATCCTGAAAGCAACGATTTTATTAGGGGTAGAGAAAGTTCGGTAGAGAAAACGTGATGCAAACTATTATAATTTTTACATAGCACGCGAAAAGGATTGTGCATAGCGTAGTCTGTTGTGCATGTAGACAGGAATAAGGGGCGGTAATTTCTGGTTGGTCTAGACGGAACAGAGAATTGAAGACGCCCTAGCAGAAAAGGAGAATCTATATCGCCAATAATCAACTTATGTAGAAGGACAACACCGAGAATTGTCCTACGGTTGGTTAACGACGGAAGGTTAAGAAGAAGCAGCCTGCTGGAGTAGGATGGCAACCGAAGATTAGGGTCCCAATTTAAACCTCGTAAGGCAAAAAGCAGAAATTGCTTCTGAACAGATTCAATACGATCCTGGCTATTGTTATACTGCGGAGACCAGATGCAAGAGCAGTATTCAAGGATAGGGCGAACAAGAGAGATGTACAGAAGTTTCGTTATAAAAGGATCGTTAAACTCTTTAGACCATCGTTTAATGAATCCAAGTACACCTTTTGCCTCATTAACGATGGTATCTATGTGAAGATTGAAACAGAGTTTTGAATCAAATAGAACGCCTAGATCCTTAACTGTTAGTATACGTTGTAAAGGGGTATTGTCGATTGTATAACTGACAAGATAAGGTGTAGAACGATTAAATGTCATAAACATACACTTTGAACAATTCAGATGCAATTGATTGGCCGAACACCAAAGTTGCATAGCGTTCAAATCGTCTTGTAGACGAGAATGATGTAGGGGATTAGTGTATGATAGAATAAGTTTCACATCATCGGCATAGATGAGTACACGGGCATGTGATATAACAGAGGGGAGATCATTTATAAAAAGAGTAAAGAGTAAAGGTCCAAGATGACTACCTTGAGGAACACCAGAAGTAACGTGAACTTGTTTAGAGGTAGTCAGCCTCAGCATTACTCTTTGGGTCCTACCTTTTAAATAAGAATTAATCCAAAGCAAAAGAGACGGAGGGAAACCTATTCGGTCAAGTTTAAAAAGTAAAATGTCATGGTGCACAGAGTCAAACGCTTTACTGAAGTCAGTATAAATGACATCAGTTTGCATTTTCGAAAGAAAAGCATCGTTTACCAAGGAAGTAAACTCAAGCAGATTGGTCGTAGTTGACCGATTCTTTACGAATCCATGTTGAACAGGGGAAACAACTGATTTGCAGAAATGCTGCAAATTCGAAGTGATTATTTTTTCAAATAATTTAGGAATAGCGGACAGTTTTGCAATGCCCCTGTAATTTTGTATATCAGACTTTCCACCTTTCTTGTGGAGAGGAATGATATAAGATTCTTTCCAAAGAGATGGAAAGACAGAAGATTCAAGAGATAGATTAAAAAGCTTATGCAATGGGTAAAGAAGGGAAGAACTACACTCCTTGAGTAGACAACTAGGAATATTATCAGGCCCAGGAGAGTAAGAAGATTTTAAAGAGTTTATAGCGAAAAGGAGAGAGGAGTGTGAAATAATAGGAGGAGGTATAGAACTAGAGGAAGAAATAGTATAAGGGTAAGAATTATTATTAGGACAGACTGAGGAGTAAGTTGATTGGAAAAAATTAGCAAAGAGGTTAGCAGAATCAGAGTCATTACTAGCTTTATCCATCCCGAAAGAAAAAGAAGTTGGCAAACTTGAAGATTTACGCTTCAAGTTTACAAAATTGTAAAACTGTCTCGGATTTTGGGCAAATTGCCTTTTACAACGAGTTAGATAATTCTCATAGCATTGAGAATTCAAAAGAAAGAAGTTCGACTTGGCTATGGAATATTTAGCCAAGTCTGTACACGAACCAGACTTTTTAAACTTTTTAAAATATTTAGATTTTAAGTTTTTAATATGTGACAATCTGGGAGTAAACCAGGGTGGTTTTGAAGAAGTAGTCGAAGGAATTGACTTGGGAATACTCATATCTAAGAGGGAGTTAAGGGTGCTATAAAAAAAAGTAATAGCAGTATTTATATCAACCGAGTCATATAAGACAGACCAATCGGTTGCATAAATAAGCTGATTCAGCAATGAATAATTTCCTTTGCGAAAGCAGCGGCGGGGCTTATTGGCTGATGAGCACGAAATGAGACGATTACAATTTAACATTGTAATCTCTAAAGTAGGATGATATACATCCTCAGGAATGCCTGCTATAAAAAGCAGTCACCATAATCGAACACGTTGTTTTTATTGTGCGGCCTTTTGAAAAAGCAACTAAAAGATAAGCAACCAAAAATATTGCTTTGGATCTCTGGCAATTGCAATCACTGCTGAGATTTTCAAGGTATTGGATAAATTTAAAAAGCTTGATTTCCCTGACAGCATTATGTACATGTATGCTCAGATTTTTCGATTGTATATTGTAGGTTATATACTTCCTTATTGATGGAATGAACACGTTAGCGGCTGCAACATTTTTAGATCCAAGATACAAAACTATTTATTTCAAGGATCCGAACACGGCCGAAAGAGTTAAATCTACTCTTGTAAAATTTTTAATTGCTACCTTTAAGGAAAAAAATGCACTCTTGCGATCGAACAGAGCCATATTGAAGCCAACTCTGAAGAGGTTTCATATAGTCTCTTTAGCGCATTCCACAGGCGGCCAGGCCAAAAAAGTCACCTCTTTAAAAAGCCACGAGAAGTGCCATATGAGCGCCTCTTTCCTTACGCTGGCCTTTTATTCTCAGACGGTAGAGCTCGATTAAGTGATGATAGGGTCCAGATGCTGCTCTTCCTAAATGCCAACCAAAACCTTTTTTAGCTTTAACAATACTAAATTTTATTTAGTTTTTTTTATATATATTAAAAAAAAAAAAACGGCGCGCTTAAAAGTCAAGTAACAGTCGCTGTTATTTGTCACTGGTACTTTTTTGTAACTGTCACAGTTGTCAGTGGGACACAAATATCGATCTCGACGTCGCCCGTCTGGAGCGCGCGCTGTGCTCTTCGACTGACAGCTATGCTTCTTTTCGTCCGCCTTGTGCGTTTGATTCCGCACACATTTTCGTCGGCTTAGTCATGTAGGTGTTAACTTTGTCCACTGACACAGGGTATAGAATGTATTCGCTAGGGTATTCCCGACTGCCTACTACCCTAGATATCTATTTTATCCATCTATGATATTTTGTTCTCCTGATCTCCTGTTAGGGTACACACACTCTTGGATATGACTGACAAAGAATGCCCTAGGTTGCTCAATACATCTCTTTTTTCGAAAACACTTGTTTGGGAATACTGGCCGGGGTACAAATCTCAGTCTCACCAGGGCCAGCAGGTTACAAGACATTTGTTTTTGCTAGGATGGTGGTTTAACAGGGGGGTGTAGTGACCAATGGCCATGTTGGTTAGTGTTCGGATATACCTCTCGATACCCTTTCTGGTTAAGCGACAAATGATCAGGCGAATTCGTTCCCCTTCATGGCGAATTCAAAATGCCAGCATATACATGCGCTACCATGCACATTTTTACTCTTCTACGCACAAACACCAGCAAGCAGCGCAAAGCAGACGAAAGAACAATCACGCCAGTTAACCGTTATCTGTCTGTCTGGTTGTCCGTTATCTACTTCTAGAACATTCGACTAGGCTACGTATATCGAATTCTTTGGCTTCGCCAAATTCACTTTCCATGGCATCGCAAGAGAAGGTAGAAGTGTCGATAAGAAACTGCCCAATTTGAAGATACGAAACAGTGTTCTTAAGTCGTGTTCATTATATAAGACCCCGTACTTCTGTTAAAAGCAAAGCTCAAGTTCTCTAATCACGGGCTGTCTCGTTCAAAGCGATCGTTTCCATATTACAGAAGCATTGAGTGGTGAGCCGAATAAATTGTGAAAGGTGATATTGGGATGTGAATCTATATTGGATCTGATATTGGAGTTAACCAAAATTTGCGTTACAGCGGTGAAGAGTAAATCCCGTGACCGGCCAGCTTCGGCAAGCGCTTTCGCGCTACCCTCTTTCGTGTGCTTGCACATTTGCGGACGAGAAGTGCCGGCAAACCAATCCCACGATGTTTTTTTTATCTGGAAGAGCCACGGATTCAGTGAGCACGAAGGGTGTCACCTGCAAGCACTAAATTGAGGCCATTGGCAAGAACACCGGAACCGTCGCCACCAGCTTCCCGTCCTGCGCAGCCGCCACGGTACTGACGCTGGCTAGTGCTTGTGAGCGTCTTTCATAATCTCTTATGGCACAAAGTGAACCGAGAATGGCCGGAGGGTGTGACTTTAGATGTAGTAAAAGTGAACACATCGAGCGTTGCTCCAGGTAGACTCGGCGCGTTTGATAGGCGACCCGTCATGTCCGTAAGCCATACAGTTGTACAGTATTGCAGCCGTTACCTTGACATTTAATTAAACATATACAATTTCTATCTATATTAATAATAGTCAATTTTCTATTTAGTTTTAAAACACGCAAACCAGAATAGCAGCCGTTACCTTGACATTTAATTAAGCATATACAATTTCTATCTATATTAATAATAGTCCATTTTCTGTTTAGTTTTAAAACACGCAAACCAGAATAGCACAACATGTTATATCTTGTCGCACAATCATATCTTTATTTTAATCCGGATCTTCAGCACTCTGCTTCTGCATCGATGGGCCCAACGAGCACAGCGAGCGAATGTATGTGAGTCAATAATTGCCTGGCAAGTACGCGCATAGTTTGTAGTTCGTATGACTGTTTGCGACCACTGTTAACTCAGGGCAATACAGCTTTTTTTGCTTTTTGCATTTAAGAAATTCAGGTTCCTTTCTCTTTATTTTCTATTTGGATATAATCAATTGATAATGATATTAAGTCACGAGTAGTAACAAGAATTTGCAATTAAATAAATGAATATTTTGTCAGATGTTAAATTAATATGAACGTTAAATCTTTTCGACGGGTTCGTCGCCGGTACGATATAACCGTTAGAACGAACGTGATCTAGAAAAAGGGGCGGTCCAAGACATCTCATAGGTGCCGCCAAGGTAGGGTGGGAGAGAACAGGGTACTACTGACACCTTCATTACTCTTATTCAGTATTATCAGTTTTACAGTTATTAATTCGTTCAAGTGGAACATACATACATACCCTTTAGCCTTTTCATAATAACTACAGAAAGTGCACTTATTTACTACATTTATGGTGTAAGTATAGTGCGACAAGGGAAAGAATCCACGCCCCATCCGACGAGCTTCAGCAGCAAAAGCAAGAAGTGCACGACCCCCGAAATCCTCTATGCACCGGAAGATTTCCTTAGCCAGTGGTACGCCTAGCTCAACGGCTAGTGCAGTCCAAGACAAGCGGTGATCCACAGGGACTAGGTAAACACTACGCACACACTACAGGGGTAAGTGCTTCGAACAGATTAAACCTCGTACTTCTTTTACAGGGTATGACAAAGGGTTCTCCACGAGCTGCTTAAGATCGCTCCGAGGCTCAGTGTCAACCCGCGGCGTCGTTACCCTGTTATTAGTTAACCTGCGCATCGACTCCTCGTGTGGACAGACCTGAAAAAGCCGCATATATCCAGAGCAGCCGAATTTGTGCTCGGCGCTCGATGAATACCGCTGCCGTTACAAACCTGAGGTCGTCTGAATACGCTAACACACAACTCCGGGATCACTCACACATGCGACGGACCGCAGCCTCGTTCTATTACACACCCCACTTTAGGTTAGGGAGAGGAGTTGGAGTTGTCGATCACAGTTTAGCCGCGGTACCTGAGATTAGTATTATTTGTTAATAAAAAGAATTAGCGGGCTTCATTATTAACAATTTCTTTATTCACTTCAGTTCACTCTCTATAGTTATCATATTCTATCCTATTCTGCTATGCAATGCTATGCCCTATGCAAAGGCCCTTCAGCACTGCCTGTAGCCCTAGCGTTCCGATGCCTACATAAGGTCATGTCTCACGCTTTGCCTTCTTCGACACGCGTCTACTCACCCTGATGTTCGCTAAAAGCCTAATTAGAGAACACAATTTTCTAATAGCATCACCGACCGATGGAGGTGTTTTATTAACCAGTCCGGCCAACTGTGCCCCTTTTCTCAGCTAATATTGTCAGGGACGCTATTAGAGCCTGCATCGAAGAAGAAGGGTGTAAGTTGAAAAAAAGTGTTCTTAAGTAAAATTAAGAATAATCTTAATTTGCTATATTATTTAAGAAAATACAAAAAATGGCGAAAAGGAAAGAAAGAAGTTATTAATAAAGTAAAGGAATTTAAACAAGAGTTTGCTTCTGAACAGATTCAATACGATCCTGGCTATTGTTATACTGCGGAGACCAGATGCAAGAGCAGTATTCAAGGATAGGGCGAACCAGAGAGATGCACAGAAGTTTCGTTATAAAAGGATCGTTAAACTCTTTAGACCATCGTTTAATGAATCCAAGTACACCTTTTGCCTCATTACCGATGGTATCTATATGAAGATTTAAGCTGAGTTTAGAATTAAAAAGAACGCCTAGATCCTTTACTGTTGGTATATGTTGCAGTGGAGTATTGTCAATTGTATAGCTGACAAGATAAGGTGTAGTGCGATTGAAGGTCATAAACATACACTTTGAACAATTAAGATGCAAATGATTGGCCGAACACCAAAGTTGCATAGCGTTCAAATCGTCTTGTAGACGAGAATGATGTAGGGGATTAGTGTATGATAGAATGAGTTTCACATCGTCCGCATACATGAGTACACGGAAATGTGATATAACAAAGGGAATCATTTATAAAAAGAGTAAAGAGTAAAGGTCCAAGGTGATTACCTTGAGGAACACCAGAAGTAACGTGAACCTGCTTAGAGGTAGTCAGCCTAAGCATTACCCTTTGGGTCCTACCTTTTAAATTAGAACTAATCCAAAGCAAAAGAGAAGGAGGGAAACCTATTCGGTCAAGTTCCAAAAGTAAAATTTTGTGGTGCACAGAGTCAAACGCCTTACTGAAGTCAGTGTAAATAACATCAGTTTGCATTTTCGAAACGAACGCATTATTTACTAAGGAAGTAAACTCAAGCAGATTTGTCGTAGTTGACAGATTCTTTACGAATCCACGTTGAACAAGGGAGACAACAGATTTGCAGAAATGCTGCAAATTCGAAGTGATTATTTTTTCAAATAATTTAGGAATAGCGGACAGTTTTGCAATGCCCCTGTAATTTTGTATATCAGACTTTCCACCTTTCTTGTGGAGAGGAATGATTTAAGATTCTTTTCAAAAAGATGGAAGACAAAAGATTCAAGGAAAAGATTAAAAAGCTTTAGCAATGGATAAACAAGGGAAGAACTACATTCCTTGAGTAGACAACTAGGGATTTTGTCAGGCCTAAGGGTAAGAATTATTATTAGGACAGTCTGAAGAGTAAGTTGATTGGAAAAAATTAGCATGAGAGTAGCAGAATCAGAGTCATTACTAGCTTTATCCATCCCGAGAGAAAAGGAAGATGGCCAACTTGAAGATTTACGCTTCAAGTTTACAAAATTGTAAAAATGTCTCGGATTTTGTGCAAATTGCCTTTTGCAATGAGTTAGAGAATTCTCATAGCATTGAGAGTTCAGAAGAAAGAAGTTCGACTTGGCTGTGGAATATTTAGCCAAGTCTGTATACGAACCAGACTTATTAAACTTTTTAAAATATTTAGATTTTAGATTTTTAATATTTGATAATCTGGGAGTAAACCAGGGTGGCTTTGAAGAAGAAGTCGAAGGTATTGACTTGGGAGTACACATATCTAAGAGGGAGTTTAGGGTGTTATAAAAAAAAATTAATAGCAGTATTCATATCAACCGAGTCATATAAGAAATACCAATCGGTTGCATAAATAAGCTGATTTAGCATTGAATAATTTCCTTTGCGAAAGCAACGGCGGGGCTTATTGGCTAATGAGCACGAAATGAGAGGATTACAATTGCACATTGCAACCTCTAAAGTAGGATGATATACATCCCCAGGAAGAGAAACAGGAGGGGACCTAGACACATTAGAAATAAGGTAGTGGTTATCAAATACAAGGTCAAGTGTTCTATTCAAATGATTAGAAATTGAATTGATTTGAAACAACGAAAGATCAAGCATGAAATCTATAAAGTCATGCTGTGCTGAGGGCACTAGATAATTTTCAGCAGTGAATAATGAACAAGAGATGTTCGGCAAATTAAAATCACCCAACACAATAAATAGGTCATTATCACGCACGTGTGAAAAAACTTCTTTATACAAGAAATATGTTTCATATAAACTTGAATATCAGAAGATGGAGGAACATAAGAGCATGTAATATAGATATTCCATGTAGGAAAAGACACCTTGACTGAGACAATCTCAGCGTCAGTAGGCGTACTAAAAGAGAAAAGTTCAGACTGGAATGTGGCTTTAACGGCAATTAATACCACACCACCTAGAGTCGGCCGATCATTTCTATGCAAAATAAAATTATTCGAAAAACCTCAAAATTAGATATGGTTGAATTTAACCATCTTTCTGAAAATGCGATTATAGCCGAATCGAACGAAGTGCTGGCCAGGAAAAGATGTGTAAGCTTTGAAATGAGACCTCTGACATTCTCATAATGAATAGAGACTTGGTCTGACGACGAAGCTAGTTTTTGGGGCAGAAATGGTACCTTGTATTGAAGGGACTGGAAGGATGACAGGCTTGTTACGCTTTTATGGCTTGAACTCGTGAACAATCATGTGTGGAAGCCAAAATTTGGGATCACAAATGATTGGGAACATATCATGCGAAACATTTATTTTGAATGATGATATTTCACGAGGAGTGGAGAAATTAAATTTAGTAATTGACACACTAGCAGAAGATTTGCTAGCATTAGGCTGCCAATGACTCAGAAGTGGTGTCCGACGCAAGTCGAGACACAAAAACTGGCCTAAGAGGGGCAACCACAGTTAAGGTAGGAGCTGATGGGGCAACAGGTAATTCAGGATTTGGTGGGGCTAAAGAGGCACCTTGATTGTTTTTAACAATCTGGGCAAGATTGCGCGCAGGTCTACCTTTGCGGCGTGGAGCTGACGGGGCTGAGGCAGTTTGGCTAACTGGGACAGGTTCAGGTACGGGGACTAATGGGACTATTACTGGGGATAAAAGGGGATAGTATTTGGGCAGCCGCTCGAAAAAGGCGATAGGGACAACATTAGAGATAAATCTAAGTTGCTAGGCAGGGACAAACGAGGCGTAGGTGTCTGAACAGACGGACAGACGTCAGCACTTGAACGTTCTAACAAAATGGGCAGTCACATTTGCGTTTTCGTTTTACGAGGCATTTTTAAAAAATGGAAATTTATTTTAAACTATTTTGTTCCTAAAACAAATATAAATGGAGAATGCTTGAAAGCCCTTATTTTAAGAAATATAAATATTGCTGAGAATATCGGATTCACATTAAGGGGTGTAGTCTATGATCAATGAGGAAATAATAGAAAATGTACCTCATTGTTCAAAGTGACAAAGGAGAAACCATATTTTTATAATAATAATAAGAGATATTATATGTTCTATGACATTCCTCATCTTTTTAAATCTATTAGGAATAATCTCCTAAAAGTCGATTTCGACGTTATAAGGGAGGTTTACGAACTTGAACAAGGATCAGTCACGAGAATGACTAAATTAACGAAAAGTCACGTGAATCCAACAAGGTTTTAATTTATGCGTGTATGTTTGGCTACGCAAATTTGCAGTCACACCGTAGCAGCGGCTATTAGAACTTGTAATAAAAACAAGCAACTGCATCGAAGCAGCTCCGAAGTGGCTGACGCAACCGCAACTATTGTTGATAAAGTTAATGACTACTTTGATTGCTTGAATAGCAGAGTTTTAAATGACAACAACCCCATGAAATGTGCACTCCAAAAAGAAAATATAGTCTGGAAAAAATTAAAAGAAATGCAGGTATACTTAAGAAATATAAGGTACCAAGGCAATTTGACATATTGTATTGATGGCTTGCTCCAAACTACTGAGGCTATTTTTGGACTTGTCGAAGACCTTTTTAAAGAACATCCCGACAATTTTTTCTTTTTGACAAGTCGAATAAATCAAGATCCACTTGAAAATATATTTGCATCCGTTTGAGCCAAAGGTGGAAACTGTAGAACCCTTCAGTTTATGAATTCAACATCATTATAGCAAAATTAATTTCATTACACATTTTTCATTTTACCAAAAAATCGAATTGCGAGTCCGATGATGATGTTGTGCTGCCTGTTGAATTCGATTCAATAATATATGAACCTTACGAAAATAATGAAAGTAAGGTATTGATTGAGTTGACATCAAGTAGATATTTTGTAGGCTATATTGCAGAGGGATCAAATTGCGAAAAATGCCAAACGTACCTTATTAAAAATAGTGAATTGTTAACAGCACCTTCAGAACAATTTATATCTGAAAAAAATTACTCGAAGGAAACGGACTTTGGTAACTTAAAAGCACCATCAGATTTATTTTTTAATGTTAGCAAAATTCACATAAAGGTTTCTGAAAATATATTTTCTACTAATAAGATGCAACTCAACATTACAAAATGCATTATAGAGCAATGTATAAAGCGCACTAAAGAAAGTGCTTACTCATCGTGGTTTGATGAAAATGATTCATGCTTCACCCATAAAATATCTCTTTTGGACAAACTTATTAAAGTTTTACTATTTAAACATTGTAAATGGACAGTGATGACGGATAGCTATAAAAAGAAAGCAAAACTGAATATACTTTCACATAAATGAACATGTTACAAAACGAATATGCAGATCTAAAAGAAAGAACTTCTATAATAAAAATAACATTGTTGGGAATATGGAAATATTTTAATTAAAAAAATTAAAGCATTTCAAGTCGACTCGAAGGTCATATTTAGTTATGACCCCATTATAATTATAATGGCCTCCTCGCGGTGTTCCCTGGGTACCGACCATCGGTAGCTAATTCGAGCGGCGACTTTGTTCTTTATAATTCGAACAAAAATAGTATTACTTAAAAATAATAATTTAATTAATAATTTCAAATATAAAAAATTACATAAATATTTGCATGGACTTAAAAATACATATTTTGTACGGAGCCAACCTCAGTACACAAAATGCATTCATATATCAACACAAATTTGGGGTAGGTCGTGATCTGCGCTAGAAAACTAAGAAAATTGTTTCTTTGCCAGCCAGAGACTTTGCCAGAGCAGTGGATAACAACACATTCAAATATGCTGTTATGTATGTATATTCACACGCATACAAACATAATTGCTTGCACGGCCCTCATAGAGCCGAAGCTGAGGCACCTTCTATTTTTAGCTTTTTCGTTCTCTCGGCTGTGAGAGCGCAATGATACAGAGTTCGTTTTCGTTCTCAATTTTCAAAAAATCAAGCTGCATAGTAGCATTTCGTTATACGGCGTTACTCATCTTAGTGTTTATATGGTCTTTGCTTGAACCCTCTTATTCCAACACCAAATGCAGCTCGCGCTAATAGATAGAGAGTAGCGGGGAGGTGGCGATAGGTATAAAATAAAAGATACTTGATATATATATAATATTCTAGAAGCTACATGTCAAGTTTGGTGACTCTAGCTCTTAATATTTACCAAAATTGCTAAAAAAAAAAAAAAACAGGATGTCGATATCGATTTTTATCAATTACTTGGAAACGGAACAAGTTATCGTTTATCGGAAACAAACTACAGCTACTACAGCTAAAATTTCAAGTCTGTAGCTCTTATAGGTTCTGAGATCCTTGCGTTCATACATACGGACGGACGGACGGACGGTCGGACGGACGGACGGACGGACGGACAGACGGACAGACGAACATGGCTAGATCGTGTTGCATTTGACGTTATCGACAGCACCGAGGGTTTACTTAGTTGGTTGCGAGCGATATTATCGGCCACGCCGATATCTTTTGTCATATGGTAAGAGTATGCGGGGTGAAGCTGGGCCCACGGCGGAGCCCAAATTTTTGAAGGGTGGCAACGCCAGACTTGCGATCCACGGCGCCAAAAGCGACGATTGCTATTGGCCGCCCGGTTCGCTCTTAAAGAGACTAGGAGGAGAGTGGATCGCATGCCCTTGGATATGCCCTTGGCCTTCATTTGGGCCATTGACCCAAAAAAATGCAGCTGTGCAGATGTGCAGCAACGGTGCCCGCCTCGCCAATGTATGCGTGTGCCGAAATTCGGCACCGATGATGTTGCTGCCCAAAATGAAAAAGAGTTCGATTTGATCAGCGGTTAACGGCGGGCGTGCCAGCTCGAAGTCTGCATAAAAATTTGCATATTGCATGTCGGCTCAAAAGATTCAAGTTTTTTTTTATCTGGCAAGTTAAGCCGGCGCGTAATAACAATTAACTAAATAGACAATTAAAAATTTTGGTTTTGTTTTTTTTTGTATTTAATAAATATATGTGAACTAAACCGCTCGAGTCACAAAATATATTAAAAATAAAAAAAAAAAGAAAAAAAACTTAAAACTTAAGAGTGACGAGAGACGAACAAATAAAAACCAAAAATCAACGGCTCCGGCGACAAAGGGACCAGTGCTCGCGCCAGAGAGGCCCACGAGACATACCCAAGGCCCGGATTTGGCTCAGCGGCACACACCAGCCATATCCGCGACGCCGCCAGCCAAGAGTCGGCGCAACCCTGAAGGCGACGAGACGAGCCACCGACGACCGGGCTCCAACAACGAAGAAGCGGCCACAGGCGAGACCACGCCCACATCCTCCGAGTGAGTCCTTTCCATATCGCCCATCCTCGTCCGAGCCCTTGGCAGAGTCAGATGAAGACTCCTGATCGCACTCCCTGAAAAGGAGCAGATTTTTTTTTGTCATTAGATTTAGTTTTTGTATTTATAAATTATACTTATACATACATAGACACTTACGCCTAGCTTCACTTTAGAGTGCGAACGGTGAGGGAAACTCCAAAGGTGATGCATCTGCGCCTGTAAAATATAAAAATTTAAAATTAGTACTTGCGCGAACTATGCTCACATACATACCTAATTGGAATTACCCATTTATATCGCCCCTTACCACCCCCAGAGAGCTCTTTAGGTAGGGTAAGGTAGAGTTAAGCGATTTAATGCAGATCCATATCACCTACCTGTCGCACGACTGATTATCGTGACATACCCAGTTTTAAGTATTTGTGTGGGCACATTGTTTCTAAATCGGACAACGATTGCTTCTAAATTGCCTCCTTGCATGTTTCTTTTGCGGCAAGTAGCAATATCTTTGTAGTGTTTCGTCACCTGTTCCATTTAGTGCTGTTAAAATAAAAAAATTAATTCTATAAGCTAAGAGAAAAAATTTAGGAATTAATACACCTTGTCCATAAGTATAAATATATACACATTAATACGCACCCGGAGAAGAAATGTTCACGTGCATGAATACTAATTGATGTAAATGGAGACCTCGTGCAAATTATAAAGAAATAATATAAATATTAACGCCAATAATTATAAGAATCCACAAACCATTATACGCACCTGTGAAGTTAACGAAATATCCACTTGCATGAGATTCTAAATAGCTGCAAAGATAAATGCCATAAGCGATGATTTTAATTGTTATAAATTTTAAGAAAACGCAACCAATTATACGCACATATTGAAAGAAAGCATGTCCGGCTAAAGTTAAATTTGTTGGGGAGAGTTGGCATAACAGCCGGCGCAGGCTAATGTAGGCCATTTAGTGGCCAAAATGAGGGAGACGAGTGTAGGTGATCGTCTCATGGTAGGGCGGGTACGCTGGGTCCGGAACCGGGGCCCGATCTGGAAGAGTAAGGTGGATAAATAGTGTTTTTGTTAATTTAGATTGAGTGTATCACCTTTGTTGTTTACATTTTCATAGTTGTTACAGCTGTTTATGTTGTTCATCTGTTAGAAGTTCCGATTGTTTGATGTTATCGATGTGGTTCGTTTTGCATAGTGTTGTAACAGTCTGTTATGCTACAGACGCGTAGCTTTGTTGTTATCGATTGTGCGGACTGCGGGCCAGGGATGGGACCACACCCAGAGAAACCGATGAGCCAGCCGGCGCGGCCCACTGAGAAACAAGCAGTTCCGTAACAATATGGCGCCCAATTTGAAGAAGCACTCGGCTTCCATGAAGTCGGTGTGTAATCAAAGAAAAATAAATACGATAGAAATGAAGGTACAGAGAAAAGGACTCCCTTGGCTTCAGGACCCACACCGCTGAAGTCTTATGTGGCACGAGTAGGTAGCTCATAATCGCGCAGCGTGTAGTGGAATCCGAGAAGCACGACGGAAGTAGAGAATATCCATAAACATGAGAAGTTTTCTTGTAGTGGTTGATGACGGTAAGTCACGTTCGCATGTTGGCGAAACGTTCGCGACCGTTTATCGTAGCCTGGTGGTAGCCGCCTCGACAAAATAACTTGTGATAGAATGAGATATTAGGGTAGGTCTTATTAGAGTTTGTTAAATGTTTTCTATTTGTTTTGTCCCACTCTGTGTTAACGCTTGGGGTGTGCTGGCCGTAGTTAAATGAGCTTCGGAGACTGGTGACCCAGGACGATATAGAGCCGATCCTGCGCCGCACCTGTCACACAGCATACCTTAAAGGTGCCCAGAAGTGCGACAGAAACCAAATAGTCTTCAAGGTAGCGTTCCTTGAATGCCGTTCGTCAGTCAAACTGACGAACTGAGCATTTGACGAATGCTTAAGTGTTGTCCACTGACCAGATTATGCGTAAATTAATTAGCCTGTGTTAGGGTTTGTCTTCTCTCCCCCCAAGTCTTTGAAATTAATTAGAAAAAAAAAAAATTTATTTTTGAGATTGTTTTTGTGGTCGATGTATATTAATTTATTATTCTTTATTAGTAAGATTTGTTAGCGGGTGTTTATTTATTTATTAATTTATTAGGAATATTGGTAAAGTTTTTTATAAGGGTAGTAAGCCTGGTAGAAGAGAGGGGTACAGTTCGCAGAAGGGATAAGTATGGCTGAGGAACAGGTGTCTGATTGGGCTTCTGACGCTGATGGGGCGTCGGCTCTGCCACCGCCGCGCCCGGCTGGAGGGCTGGTGCGAACGCCAATGAATTTCCGGGGATTTCCAGAGAGACAGATCCCGGAAGAGGGTCACCTGGTAGACATGGAGAAAGAATTGGCGCAACAAGATAAACCTCCACGGAACCTGGAGTTCCCAAAAGCCCCGAAAGACTCAGTGCTCAAATCGGCGGCAAACGCGGCGATCGCTCAGGCCCACCAAACGTACCTGCATGCTCTGCCATCCGGCATCAGCGAGTCCATCCGCAAGGAGATGCGAGCTGGCTTCATGGAAATGATGAAGGGCATCATTGATGTGCTTAGGCCGCCAGGAAGCCAAACCGCCGAGACTAACACTGCGCCGAAGCCGCCGACACATTTCGAGCCGGGACCACGAACAGGCGCCATCCCGAAAGAACGGGAAGTGTTCCAGCGCGAGGCATTTCCACCACCGGTGCCACCGAAGCCACATAGACAAGGCGCACGAGGGGCGGAGTATTCGTCCAGCAGCCCAGTATATGTTGCAGATGCTCAGTCGAGGAACTGGCGTAACCCGAATAACCGTCATTTTCGAGTAGAGGACCGGAGAGCGGATGATTTTCAACCGGAGGAGGCGTACGCCAACGTACGAGAAACGGCGTACATGAAGCTCGAGCGGTGGAACGTCAAGTTTGACGGCGAGGACGCGATGAATTCAGTCGAGGACTTCGTGTTCCGCCTGGAGTTCCTGCAGAGGCAGTATCAATGCCCGTGGAAGGAGGTCCTGCGCGGTTTCCACCTGCTCCTGACCGGCCGCGCCCGCGAGTGGTATTGGATGCACGTGCGGCATTCTAGGGTCGACAGCTGGATGCAACTGCGGCATGCCCTCTTGGACAGGTTCCGGGGTTACCAGACGGAACACGATGTGATGCAGGAGCTATTACAAAGAGAGCAACAGGCCAGCGAAGGGGTGGATGATTATGTCCACCACATGCGTCAACTCGCCGCGCGACTCCAGAAGCCGCTGAGAGACCGCGAGCTGGTGAAGATTATAAAGCGTGGTTTGAAGGAAAGTCTGGCGAAATATATCTATGCCATGGACGTACTCACAGTGGATGAGCTGCGCCAAGAGTGCCTAGAAGTGGAGAGGCACATGGGTCGCAGAAGCCGGACGGGGTATCTGCAGCCGTCGCGTTGTCCACAAGGAACGAGGCCCGTAGTCCACGAGGTAAAAGTACCACCACATCGTACAGAAACGCCGCCAGGAGAACTGGAGGAAGCATTCGTGCGAGGCAGGAACTCATCCCGACTTGTATGCTGGAACTGCAGACAGTTCGATCACGTCTTTAGAGACTGCCTGTCCAAGGAGCGGAAAATATTCTGCTATAGGTGTGGAAAGCCGGACACTTTCTGCTCTCAGTGTGAAAACTGTCCGGGAAACCCCAGAGGGAGCGCGGTGATGGCGGGACAGACGCGTTCCGGGACGGCGACCGCGGGGAAGCAGGAGAGGGGTACCTACCAAAGCCAATAATCATTGGAAAGGAGACGGAGATTTGTGATAAGGATCAGGATAAGGCTAATTATAATAATAATATAAGCAAAGGAGGAACACTTAGGGGCTTACCATATGAAGAACGTGTTCGGGCATACATGTCGGCCCGAAATAGAATTTTTGGTGAGCGACAGCTGGAGGGGATGACACTAGCCACCCGGAGAGTGGTGAAGGCACGTGCGCGCTTCCGCAGACGCAGGATTACCCGGCGCCAGGTCGTCGAAGCGGTGAGACGGGAGGATATTATAGACCCACGCGTATTCGCCGAAGTGGAAGTCGCTGGGGCCAAGATGAAAGGGTTGCTGGACACGGGGGCCTCAGTCAGTCTGTTGGGACGAGGATGCCGGGAGTTAGTGGAAGAACTGGGATGGGAAGCGCGGCCATACGACTCGATGGTGAGGACAGCGGCGGGTGCCAATCGCCCAATTTTAGGTCGCGTTGTTCTGCCTGTGAAATACGGGAATAGAAAGGAAGATATCGTATTTTACATGTGCCCGGACCTGCGACAGGAACTATACCTGGGAATCGACTTCTGGCGAGCCTTCGAGAATGCACCAGAGCTGCTCGGTCCGGCCAGAAAGTCCGAAACACCACCAGAGGCATCTGAGGTAACGGTAGCGAACCCAGAGGTGGCGTATTACCGGGACGACGACGACGACTGCGTGGCGGATCCGGAAATGTGGGACCTGGACTACGATCAGAGGAGTCAGTTGGAAAGCGTGAAGCGCAGATTTCTCCAATTTGAGAAGGATGGCCTAGGGAAAACTCACCTGCTGCAGCACCGAATTCAGCTGATCGAGGGAGCAGAACCCGTGAAGGACAGACATTATCCGCTGTCTCCGGCCAAACAGGAGATCGTGTGGGCCGAGGTGGACAAAATGCTAAAGTTAGGCATCATCGAGGAGAGTGACAGCCCGTGGAGCAACCGGACGACGGTGGTGATGAGGCCTGGGAAGAACAGGTTTTGCTTAGACGCCAGGAAATTAAACAGCGTGACGGTGAAGGACGCTTACCCGCTTCCATGCATCGAGGGCATCCTATCGCGAATCGACGAGACTCATTTTATTTCTAGCGTCGACCTTAAGTTCGCATTCTGGCAAATCGAGATGGAGGAGAAGAGCAGAGCATATACGGCGTTTACTGTACCAGGGAGACCACTGTACCAGTTCCGCCACATGCCATTCGGGCTCTGCAACGCCGCTCAACAACTTTGCAGGCTCATGGACAAGGTAATCTCGGCGAAACTGAGGTCCAACGTGTTCGTATACCTGGACGATTTGCTGATAATATCGGCAGATTTTCCAACGCACCTAAAATACTTGGAATTGGTGGCCGAGTGTCTGAGGAACGCGAACCTCACCATAGGCATGGCGAAGTCAAAATTCTGCTTCCGCAACCTAAACTACCTGGGTTTCATCATAGGCGGCGGAACTCTGCGCATGGATCCGGGAAGAGTAGAAGCGATCCGGAACATCCCGAATCCGAGGACGGTCAAGGAACTACGAAGCTTCTTAGGTACAGCGGGGTGGTATCGCCGATTCATAAAGAACTTCGCCGAGATCTCGGTACCGTTGACTGATGCCCTTAAGAAGAGAACGGGTAGATTTGTGTTGAGCGACGAGGCTATAGATGCCATAGAAAGTTTGAAGTTAGCCCTCACCACAGCCCCGGTGTTAGTTCACGCGGATTTTCGAAGACCATTCTTCATACAATGCGACGCATCTCACTACGGAGTAGGAGCCGTGTTGTTCCAGCTAGACGACGAGCAACAGGAAAGGCCGATCGCATTCTTCTCGACCAAACTCAACAAACATCAGATCAACTATTCGGTGACCGAGAAGGAATGCCTAGCCGCCAAACTGGCCATACATCGATTCCGGCCGTACGTGGAGATGATGCCGTTCACGGTAATCACCGATCATGCGAGCCTGCAGTGGCTTATGAGTCTTAAAGACTTGAGCGGGAGATTAGCCAGATGGTCCCTAGAGCTGCAAGCGTTCCCTTTCTCCATGCAGTACCGCAAGGGAGCCGACAACGTCGTCGCAGACACGTTGTCCCGAAGCGTGGAAGAGGTCGAACTGACCCCGGAGGATCTGTTGGGATTTCAGACCCCGGAGTTCGAGAGCACCGAATATCGAGAGCTGATAAAAGAGGTGATGAGCCAACAAGGGAAGTTGCCGGATCTAAGAGTGCAGGACGGACTTCTGTTCAAGAGGACCGTGCACGAGAGCTTGGAGGATGAGATCGAAGGCACAAGTTGGAAGCTCTGGGTACCGGAGTCGCTGACTGCAGGACTCATCCAACAAGCACACGCGGACGAGACGTCAGCTCATGGAGGCATAAGGAAAACTCTGCACGCGCTGCGCAGGCGATATTATTGGCCCAACATGGCCATACAAGTCAGGGACTATATACGGAGATGCGATACATGCAAGGAAACCAAGGCACAAAACTACCGGATGCAGGTCGGAATTGGGGAAGAAGTGCGCACCGACCGCCCCTTCCAGAAGCTATATATCGACTTCTTGGGGAAGTATCCACGGTCGAAACGAGGGCATGCGTGGATATTCGTCGTCGTAGACCACTTCTCGAAATTTACCTTCCTGAAGGCCATGAGAGAAGCCACCGCGGCGGATGTCGTGAACTTCCTAGTGCATGAGGTGTTCTTCAAATTTGGCGTGCCGGAAGTGATCCATTCGGATAATGGAAGACAATTCGTGTCAAAGTCGTTCGATGCGATGGTCCAGGCGTTTGGCATTACTCACCTGCGCACACCAGTGTATTCGCCTCAGAGCAACGCCGCCGAACACGTGAACCGCACAGTGCTGTCTGCGATCAGAACCTACCTGGGTCAGGATCATCGGGATTGGGACGCGTACCTACCAGAGGTGGAAGTGGCGATCCGGAATGCGGTCCACAGCGCTACGGGAGTGACTCCGTTCTTCGCGGTCTTTGGCCAGCAAATGTACCTGAATGGTTCCAGCTACAAACTGGCCAGGAAGCTGAGATCATTGGCCGATCACAGTATTTCTGACCTTGACGCGAAGGACAGACTGGCTGTAATCCGAAGACAAGTCAAAGAACACCTGCATACTGCCTACGAGCGAAGTCGCCAACGATACGACCACCGCGCGCGACAGCTCTATCTGGAACCGGGACAGGAAGTGTGGAGGCGCAACTTCGCACTAAGCAGCTTCGGCAAAGCCTTCAATGCCAAGTTCGCCCGGAAATTCTTGAAGAGCCGAGTCGTCCGAGCCGTGGGCACCAACGCCTACGAGTTAGAAGATCTCCAGGGACGCGTGCTAGGCGTCTTCCACGCAAAAGATATACGAACATAATCGTAATTTGCTCACCTCCCTGCCAGGCAATGGCGGCGGCAGCGCCCGTCCTCCTTTTGTTTTGTTTTGGGTCAGTGCCGGAAATATAGATTACTTGTCGTGGGTGTGGCCTACGTTGGGCATCGTTATTAGCCGGCTGGGTCAATCCATGAAATGCGCACGCAGATTCCTTGTAACGGTCATTCATGTCGTTACAATAATCTGCGTGGTGATGTTGCATTTGACGTTATCGGCAGCACCGAGGGTTTACTTAGTTGGTTGCGAGCGATATTATCGGCCACGCCGATATCTTTTGTCATATGGTAAGAGTATGCGGGGTGAAGCTGGGCCCACGGCGGAGCCCAAATTTTTGAAGGGTGGCAACGCCAGACTTGCGATCCACGGCGCCAAAAGCGACGATTGCTATTGGCCGCCCGGTTCGCTCTTAAAGAGACTAGGAGGAGAGTGGATCGCATGCCCTTGGATATGCCCTTGGCCTTCATTTGGGCCATTGACCCAAAAAAATGCAGCTGTGCAGATGTGCAGCAACGGTGCCCGCCTCGCCAATGTATGCGTGTGCCGAAATTCGGCACCGATGATGTTGCTGCCCAAAATGAAAAAGAGTTCGATTTGATCAGCGGTTAACGGCGGGCGTGCCAGCTCGAAGTCTGCATAAAAATTTGCATATTGCATGTCGGCTCAAAAGATTCAAGTTTTTTTTTTATCTGGCAAGTTAAGCCGGCGCGTAATAACAATTAACTAAATAGACAATTAAAAATTTTGGTTTTGTTTTTTTTTGTATTTAATAAATATATGTGAACTAAACCGCTCGAGTCACAAAATATATTAAAAATAAAAAAAAAAAGAAAAAAACTTAAAACTTAAGAGTGACGAGAGACGAACAAATAAAAACCAAAAATCAACGGCTCCGGCGACAAAGGGACCAGTGCTCGCGCCAGAGAGGCCCACGAGACATACCCAAGGCCCGGATTTGGCTCAGCGGCACACACCAGCCATATCCGCGACGCCGCCAGCCAAGAGTCGGCGCAACCCTGAAGGCGACGAGACGAGCCACCGACGACCGGGCTCCAACAACGAAGAAGCGGCCACAGGCGAGACCACGCCCACATCCTCCGAGTGAGTCCTTTCCATATCGCCCATCCTCGTCCGAGCCCTTGGCAGAGTCAGATGAAGACTCCTGATCGCACTCCCTGAAAAGGAGCAGATTTTTTTTTGTCATTAAATTTAGTTTTTGTATTTATAAATTATACTTATACATACATAGACACTTACGCCTAGCTTCACTTTAGAGTGCGAACGGTGAGGGAAACTCCAAAGGTGATGCATCTGCGCCTGTAAAATATAAAAATTTAAAATTAGTACTTGCGCGAACTATGCTCACATACATACCTAATTGGAATTACCCATTTATATCGCCCCTTACCACCCCCAGAGAGCTCTTTAGGTAGGGTAAGGTAGAGTTAAGCGATTTAATGCAGATCCATATCACCTACCTGTCGCACGACTGATTATCGTGACATACCCAGTTTTAAGTATTTGTGTGGGCACATTGTTTCTAAATCGGACAACGATTGCTTCTAAATTGCCTCCTTGCATGTTTCTTTTGCGGCAAGTAGCAATATCTTTGTAGTGTTTCGTCACCTGTTCCATTTAGTGCTGTTAAAATAAAAAAATTAATTCTATAAGCTAAGAGAAAAAATTTAGGAATTAATACACCTTGTCCATAAGTATAAATATATACACATTAATACGCACCCGGAGAAGAAATGTTCACGTGCATGAATACTAATTGATGTAAATGGAGACCTCGTGCAAATTATAAAGAAATAATATAAATATTAACGCCAATAATTATAAGAATCCACAAACCATTATACGCACCTGTGAAGTTAACGAAATATCCACTTGCATGAGATTCTAAATAGCTGCAAAGATAAATGCCATAAGCGATGATTTTAATTGTTATAAATTTTAAGAAAACGCAACCAATTATACGCACATATTGAAAGAAAGCATGTCCGGCTAAAGTTAAATTTGTTGGGGAGAGTTGGCATAACAGCCGGCGCAGGCTAATGTAGGCCATTTAGTGGCCAAAATGAGGGAGACGAGTGTAGGTGATCGTCTCATGGTAGGGCGGGTACGCTGGGTCCGGAACCGGGGCCCGATCTGGAAGAGTAAGGTGGATAAATAGTGTTTTTGTTAATTTAGATTGAGTGTATCACTTTTGTTGTTTACATTTTCATAGTTGTTACAGCTGTTTATGTTGTTCATCTGTTAGAAGTTCCGATTGTTTGATGTTATCGATGTGGTTCGTTTTGCATAGTGTTGTAACAGTCTGTTATGCTACAGACGCGTAGCTTTGTTGTTATCGATTGTGCGGACTGCGGGCCAGGGATGGGACCACACCCAGAGAAACCGATGAGCCAGCCGGCGCGGCCCACTGAGAAACAAGCAGTTCCGTAACAATCGACTCGGCTATTGATGCTGATCAAGAATGTATATACTTTATGGGGTTGGAGATGCTTCCTTCTGCCTGTTACATACATTTGCACTTTGCACATATACAATATACCCTTTTTACCCATTTTCAATGCGTTCTGGGTATAATAAGTCGATAGATATAAGAGCAGCAGTAGTAATATTCCTTTTGTCCTATAAATATACTTGGCAAGGGTAAGGTTGTGATATTCTTATGCACATCAATATTTATATATATAATTACAATTAACTTTCTTTGTACAAAGGCAACAATGATACACATATGTTTACTCTCTGCAGTAGAAAAGAATTTCTTATATTATATGGGCTATAAAAAATATTAGGCCCTATCTGTACGGTAGAAGATTTACAATACTATCGGACCACCCACCACAGACATGGCTAATGAGCATCAAAGAACCAACTTTGAAGCTAGTTAGATGGAGATTACGGTTATATATTATATTATACGGATATAATATACAAATAGGAATTACCAAATACGAGCGTGGGCTCATTAAGTATAATTAAAATTGACATTCACATAAACGAAAAACATAAACACTAAAGAAAGTGCTTACTCATCGTGGTTTGATGAAAATGATTCATGCTTCACCCATAAAATATCTCTTTTGGACAAACTTATTAAAGTTTTACTATTTAAACATTGTAAATGGACAGTGATGACGGATAGCTATAAAAAGAAAGCAAAACTGAATATACTTTCACATAAATGAACATGTTACAAAACGAATATGCAGGTATATGCCAGATCTAAAAGAAAGAACTTCTATAATAAAAATAACATTGTTGGGGAATATAGAAATATTTAAATTAAAAAAATTAAAGCATTTCAAGTCGACTCGAAGGTCATATTTAGTTATGACCCCATTATAATTATAATGGCCTCCTCGCGGTGTTCCCTGGGTACCGACCATCGGTAGCTAATTCGAGCGGCGACTTTGTTCTTTATAATTCGAACAAAAATAGTATTACTTAAAAATAATAATTTAATTAATAATTTCAAATATAAAAAATTACATAAATATTTGCATGGACTTAAAAATACATATTTTGTACGGAGCCAACCTCAGTACACAAAATGCATTCATATATCAACACAAATTTGGGGTAGGTCGTGATCTGCGCTAGAAAACTAAGAAAATTGTTTCTTTGCCAGCCAGAGACTTTGCCAGAGCAGTGGATAACAACACATTCAAATATGCTGTTATGTATGTATATTCACACGCATACAAACATAATTGCTTGCACGGCCCTCATAGAGCCGAAGCTGAGGCACCTTCTATTTTTAGCTTTTTCGTTCTCTCGGCTGTGAGAGCGCAATGATACAGAGTTCGTTTTCGTTCTCAATTTTCAAAAAATCAAGCTGCATAGTAGCATTTCGTTATACGGCGTTACTCATCTTAGTGTTTATATGGTCTTTGCTTGAACCCTCTTATTCCAACACCAAATGCAGCTCGCGCTAATAGATAGAGAGTAGCGGGGAGGTGGCGATAGGTATAAAATAAAAGATACTTGATATATATATAATATTCTAGATGCTACATGTCAAGTTTGGTGACTCTAGCTCGTAATATTTACCAAAATTGCTAAAAAAAAAAAAACAGGATGTCGATATCGATTTTTATCAATTACTTGGAAACGGAACATGTTATCGTTTATCGGAAACAAACTACAGCTACTACAGCTAAAATTTCAAGTCTGTAGCTCTTATAGGTTCTGAGATCCTTGCGTTCATACATACGGACGGACGGACGGACGGTCGGACGGACGGACGGACAGACGGACAGACGAACATGGCTAGATCGACTCGGCTATTGATGCTGATCAAGAATATATATACTTTATGGGGTTGGAGATGCTTCCTTCTGCCTGTTACATACATTTGCACTTTGCACATATACAATATACCCTTTTTACCCATTTTCAATGCGTTCTGGGTATAATAAGTCGATAGATATAAGAGCAGCAGTAGTAATATTCCTTTGTCCTATAAATATACTTGGCAAGGGTAAGGTTGTGATATTCTTATGCACATCAATATTTATATATATAATTACAATTAACTTTCTTTGTACAAAGGCAACAATGATACACATATGTTTACTCTCTGCAGTAGAAAAGAATTTCTTATATTATATGGGCTATAAAATATATTAGGCCCTATCTGTACGGTAGAAGATTTACAATACTATCGGACCACCCACCACAGACATGGCTAATGAGCATCAAAGAACCAACTTTGAAGCTAGTTAGATGGAGATTACGGTTATATATTATATTATACGGATATAATATACAAATAGGAATTACCAAATACGAGCGTGGGCTCATTAAGTATAATTAAAATTGACATTCACATAAACGAAAAACATACCATCGAAGGATCCTGCGGAGACATAATCCATTCACCACTAGAAACCCAGAAAGACGGAATCACATTGGAAAAAGCACTAAACGAATAAGTCATATTCAAGACAGGAGTCATACCGACATAGGAAACAATGACTCCATTCAAAAATAGGATAAGAAGAATACTCACAGAAAATACATTTAATTTACAAATAATAACAAAGCGGCATTTTAAGACAAATAAAATTCTTGCAATTTTCACTATAGACGAAATATTCAAAATTACCTTTGTTCTTATTTAAATATTTTTTATTTTGCGCTGGAATCGATCAGTGACTTCTGATCTCTACCAAGCGAATATATAAGCGAAGAATGTTTACAATGATTATATTATTATTTACAAAGAAAGGTAAAAAGATATTTAAGTAATTCGCTTAGTAGTTAGGTCGCCGGGGTGTAGCCTTCGGAGGCCCCTCTCTCTGATGGGGTTAGCCAGGACCCTGGCGGCCGTGTCGGGTGCTGCACCAGCTTGTCGGGCGGAAATCGCGTTCGATGGCGTCGATTGTCACGTACCATGGCAGGCCGGCAACCTTGCGTGGTGCCTTGTCTTGGACCACTTCTATGCGACGCAGCTGGTGTGCTGACGCCATGTCCCAAACTTTAATTGCTTATGTCCAGATAGGCGTTATCATCGTTTTAACTTGCAGTGCCTTTGTGGAAACATACAGCTTGCTTTGATGCTTTAGTAGCCAGTTGAGCTTTTAAAGCATTCTCATGCATTTTGCTCTCGTTGCTGCGATGTGGGACCCCCATATGAGCCCCCATATGAGCCTGGGGCTGAAGGTCACAATTACTTAGAAGGCCTACTCAACCTACTTCGCATATTGGAAAGTTGTAACAAGTATCTTCTAACTGACGCCAAGTTTTAGGCACCACCACCAATTGCAATGTGCAACTCTTTTGCATTGGGCATAGAAAAAAAGAATTCTTTATAAAAATATAGGTTGCTTTTATAGATTTCTTTATTGCACAACTGTTTATGAGGAATTTAAATGGTAGCTATTTAGGTAATGTCGATTGAGATGGCTGTGCATTTTGATCATTTTCATCTAAGCTTCGCTGAGCTTTTCTGGTGCTTCGTTCTGAATTATCATCTATAAACTCTTCTTTGTACCGCGTCCATTTAATTAGGGTTTCCGGTGATCTATAGAGAAATATAAGTTTACCATACAGATCTTCTTCCAAACGATACTCCTTGGTCTCCCGAACCAAGTAGATGTCGTTGCATAGCTTCAATATTCGGTCTACGTATGGTAAGTCTTCAAACATTATTCTACGATGGTTATTGGCTATCAATGACCTGATGAGGCGAGACACAACGTAAACACATGTTGTGTAGAGTCCAATTATCCTAAATAAAAGACAACCATTATCAAACAAAAGTTGCATTTTTTACATTCGCAGTGTAATAAGAGGTAAATCTTTCAATAAACTCCTAAATTGTGGGAGACCATTGCGATTTTCCCCCAAAAATATATTAGTATTGTACATATCCATAATCAATTTTTTTAAATAAACGTACCCAGTTTTTTCAAGGAAACTCATAGTTGAAGGAAATGATTTATCATTGAATATATAAAAAACTATACCATCATCACAGTTACTTAAAGGTAAGTTAAAAAGGATGTTTTTATAGAACTTGTCGTCACAGTAGTCATGCATTTCCCACCAAACTTTCCCTTCATCCTGCTTTTTCTGTAATATTATTGGCCGATTATATTTACCTGCAATAAGGAAAGAATATTATTATATGCAATTAAAACCATAATATTTTGTTTTGTATCTGTAACCAAATTTAACTTTTGGCTACATTGGGGCACCTTAATTACTCAGAAACAAGAAAATAAGGATATCTTTGGCACGCCGAAGATAAAATACCCTTGAGAACATTTGTCTTACTGTTTTGCAAATATGTAAGAGTAGTGGCTAAAAATATCTTAAAAAAAAGAATATTTTTTTATTGAAGAACCTACATTTCGACTGATTGCTTTAGCGTTCTTCGATGTTATCTGGTGAGAATCTGGTCTCCAGAACCTGTAACCGCAGCAAGCAGATCGTGACGTAAGAGACCATTCTCTCAAAGTAATAGTGCAAACCCAAAATAATTACGGAATTAAACTCTAAGCGGGATTTACTAAAACATAAAAAAATTTTTAAAAATTGTATTTTAATGCATATAATATGCATTGTAGAAATTAAAAAAAACACTAAGCATTTTATAACATCACACTGATTAGCCAAAGCACGTCAAATAATTATATAAAGGCCACAGTAAAATAGAACAAATAGAATAGTTCTACACAAACACAATTAATTTTAACCAGAAACATAATAACCAATCAGGATTAAAATATATCGCAAACTAACATTTTCAACAAAACAGTTAAGAAAATCAAGGCTCAAGACAAAGAGCAAACAATAACAGGCAAAACCTGTAATGGTCGCGGTCTCACACGATTATATTGCCGCTAAATAAGCAAAAGAAATAATTAGTTGTTGCTTGATAATGCTAGCAACATATAATAATGCATGGATACTACGGAATGAACAGCAATTAAGGCAGCATTATAACATGGAGCGTAATTAAACCATAAAAAAACAGACACAAAAGACGTTACTAGTGTGCACACCAAAATTAGAACAGCAGTATCAAGAGTTGGTAGTCAACCTATACAGAAATACAAGACCAAGAAGAAACTCTAAGCTTAGCGGAACAAAAAGTAGATAATATTGACTATTCAATCGAAACCATAATTAGAACAGGAGTATCAAGAGTTGGTAGTCAACAACAATAGAAAACACAAGACCAGGAAGAAACTCTAAACTTAGCCGAACCAAAAGTACAAAATATCGGCCTGAAACTCGTAACATTAGAATCTAAAATCGCACTACAAACCTGTTTAAACAAAATGTATTAAGAATTTATTGAAAAAGGAGTTGAGTTTTGTGAGGCGGCTACTGAGGTCCGCCGCCCAGTTTTCTTGGCGAGGAGCCATCGTTCCCATGGCCAAATCACGGCGAGGAGCCGCTGGCGGGACAACCCAACAATGTGTTTATAAGTCGTGATAGTATTAGTTATATAAGAGGCAAGAAGCCGCCAATGTTACAAGTAGCAATTGTATTAGTTATATAAGAGGCAAGAAGCCGCCAATGTTACAAGTAGCAATTGTATTAGTTATATAAGTGGCAAGAAGCCGCCAATAGAGGCAAGGAGCCGACAATATTATAAGCCGCAGTGTATTAATTATATTATAATCAGCAATTATATTAGTGAGTAAAGAGGCAAGGAGCCACGAAAGTTATAAGAGCGAATTTGAATTTAACCGCCGGCCGCCGCTGCAACCGTGCGTTGTTGATCGGTTGCTCAACACCGCATTCGAGAGCGCAACTCCAATTCGGCGGCGAAGAGCGGAAGCTCCGAGGCGAAGTTACGAAAGCTCGCGGCGAAGTTGAGCGGCCGAGGCAAGCGCATGGCTTGCCGGCGATCGCGCCGGCACTTTGGAACGAACGCTAAGGGGGAGTAGACGTGCATTGTGAGACGAGGAAGGTCATAGAGTGTACAGCGGAGCGCTAGGGCTCCAGAAAACAGTGCGGCAGGGTTTAGCTCGTGAGGTACTATAAAGTAGCAATAAGCGAGGAGTGAATAAAGTACATATGTTATAATTATCGAGAAGAAACCGGATAATTCTTTGTTTTCGGTAACCTGGCTTACTAACCTCGATCAGGAGCATGTGGTACGAGATTGTGGCCTCGGGGTGGGCATTACCGGTTGGTGTTTCGATAGAGTAGTGGAACGAGTCCACGGCCCGATAGAGCGTTTGGGTAGTGGAGTTGGCGCGAGGCTCCGGCCCGCTAGAGTAGTTGGTGCGAGGCCGCGGCCCGATAGGGTAGTGGTACGAGGCCACGGCCCGATAGAGAGCTTGGGTAGTGGAGTTGGCGCGAGGCCACGGCCCGCTAGAGTAGTTGGTGCGAGGCCACGGACCGCTAGTGTAGTTGGCGCGAGGCTCCGGCCCGCTAGAGTAGTTGGTGCGAGGCCGCGGCCCGATAGAGTAGTGGTACGAGGCCACGGCCCGATAGAGAGCGTGGGTAGTGGAGTTGGCGCGAGGCCACGGCCCGCTAGAGTAGTTGGTGCGAGGCCACGGCCCGCTAGAGTAGTTGGCGTGAGGCCACGGCCCGCTAGTGTAGTTGGTACGAGGCCACGGCCCGGTAGTGTAGGCGTGCAGGAATAGAGCTAGGCTTGGTCTGGTCAGGATACTCACCCCCCTCCCCCTTAAGCCCTCTATCCCAGCGAAATTATAAATATCTTGTAACCCGCTCGACCTGGTAAGACTGAGAATTATACCCCGGCCAGTAGCATCTTTACAAGTGGCGCCCGAGCAGGGACAAGAGGCGTTAAGGGGTGTGGCATGTCAGCGGATTAAAGCCCGCAAGCATGCCCAAAAAGGTTTTTTCAAAAAAAAAAAAGTTTTTTTTTTAAAAGGGGTATTTTTAGTCGGGTATACCCTAGAGGGAAAGTACCCTAGCGGAGAACAAGAGAATGAGGATATGATATAGGTGTGAAATATAAAACTAGGGGATTAAGTAGTCCAGTATACCCCAGCGAACATTTTTATACCCTGTGTTAGGCAGAGGCAGAAAAATTAACACGTGCAGAATTTTAGCGACGAAAATGCTTGCAAAAATCTAGCACGCAAAGCAAGGAGACGAAAACATAACGGTCGGTCGTAAAAGTACAGCGCGCGCGTGCCAGACGGGCGACGTCGAGATCACGCTCGCACACGGGTGCACAAACGCGCGGCGCAGTCGACGTCGGCGTCGAAGGGCCGTTAAGGCGTCGCGGCCGAATTCAACTCACGCGCGGTGAAAAGTTGAATTCGTGAGTACAGTTGTCGGGGGCAGTGAGGATGGTCGCATTTTAAGATTGAAAGCGAACGAAGTGAACAATAAGAACAGAACAAGCGCCAAACGAATCAAACGAACAGGGGTTAAAGTGTCAAGAACGTCGAGAGAATTACTTTTTTTTTATTTCGTGAAGCGGCTAACGATTCGGGGAAGAGCGGAGGAAATACAGGCCTGCATCCGCCTGGCGGATGGGTCCACCCTAGAGGTGGAGAAAGCCTTGAGAGTAGACGTCAGCTTAGGGGAAAAAACGATCAGCATGACGATGCTCATCATGCCCTCAATGTTGGACCACGTAATCCTGGGTATGGATTTCTTGGGTGCAATGGGCACTACAATACGCTGCGGCGAGGCAGAACTGGTCCTAGAAGCAGTGACGACACCGGGCGTGGGGCCAGGAACGAGCGACGAGTCGGAGAAAGGCCTCCCGAGTCATGAAAGGGGAGCACCTTCTCGGCTACAGAGGGAGCCGGAGGAAGGCCTCCCAGGTCATGAAAAGGGAGCACCTGCTCGGCGACAGAGGGAGTCGCAGGAAGGCATCCCAGGTAATGGAAGGGGAGCACCTGCTCGGTACCCAATGGAAAAGGTCAATAAAAGGGAAGTAATGTCCGGCTCAAATCGAGAGCCTGAAGAACCCAAGAGGCGGCGCGTAGAGCTGCAAAGGCAGACTTATGTTGACTACGGAAGCGGCACGGCGGGAACGTGCCAGGGAAAGGAAGGAGTAGGAGAAATGGCCAGAATCCACACGGACACAGGGGGCCAGAAGTGACTGCCAGAATCGAGCGGTCATGGAGTTCTGTCTGGAGTCGAAGTGGTGCCAGGAGGGGGCGAGAACGGCATCGAAGAGGCGGAGTGGAAAGCGGATCTGGATCCAGAACTGAGGGAGTTCCTGGAGTCAGAGCTGGCTCTCTTCGAGGGGCTGCAGGGAGTCTCACACATCGCGGAGCACAGAATCCGGCTGAAGGATGACAAGCCGTTGAAACAGAGATACTATCCCAAGAATCCGGCCATGCAGAGGGTGATCGACGAGCAAGTGGATGCGCTGATCCGGGCAATTGCCATCGAGCCGTCGCATAGTCCGCATAGCGCCCCGATCGTCTTAGTCAAGAAGAAGACTGGCGAGTGGCGTATGTGTATTGACTACCGACAACTCAACGCGCATTCCATTCCGGACGCTTATCCGGTGCCTCGTATTAACCACATCCTGGAGCGGTTGCGTCACGCCCGGTTCATCTCCACTCTGGATTTGAAGCACGGGTACTGGCAGATACCGATGACAGCCGATAGTCGGGAGTGTACGGCGTTCACAGTCCCTGGAAGAGGTCTTTTCCAATGTCGGGTGATGCCATTTGGACTACACTCGGCGTGTGCGACCTTCCAGCGAGCCCTAGACACGGACATAATGCCGGAAATGGAGCCTTATGCATTCGCCTACTTAGACGACATCGTGGTAATAGGGGCGACGAAGGAACAACATGTGGAGAACTTGAGGGAGGTGTTTCGCCGGTTAAGGGCGGCTAATCTCAGGCTGATTAGGAAGAAGTGCAGTTTCTTACGGGAGAGGTTGGTCTACCTAGGACATGTCATTTGTGGGGAAGGAATACGTACCGATCCAGAGAAGGTGGAGGCGATACGTAATCTAAGGGCCCCAACAAATTGTAAGGAGTTGCGGCAGTGTCTCGGGATGGCGTCATGGTACAGGCGCTTCGTTCTCAACTTCGCGACTCAAGTACAGCCGCTAACAGCGCTATTAAAGAAGGGGCGGAAATGAGCATGGGAGCAAGAACAGGAGGAGGCATTGCGTCAATTGAAGGATAGCTTGACGACTGCCCCTGTGTTGGCTTGCCCCGACTTTTCCGCCAAGTTTGTCTTGCAGACTGACGCGAGTGAGTATGGCCTCGGCGCAGTGCTGACGCAGACGATTGATGGCCAAGAGCGAGTGATAGCGGATGCGAGCCGGAAGTTGCTGAAGGCCGAGGTGAACTATTCCGCCACTGAGAAAGATTGCCTGGCAATAGTGTGGTCGATCCGGAAGTTGCACTGCTACTTAGAAGGGTACCGGTTCGACGTGATTACTGACCATCTAGCACTCAAGTGGCTAAACTCGATCGAGAGTCCGTCCGGAAGAATCGCGCGATGGGCGTTAGAACTGCAACAGTTCCAATTTGACGTCCATTATCGTCGAGGGAAGCTCAACGTCGTGGCCGATGCGTTAGCGAGGCATCCTCTAGAGACCTGTCAGCAAGCATTGGTGGCCGAGGCCCCCTGCAAATGGGTCGCGAGTATGCGTGACAGAATCGCTGAAGAGCCAGCCAAGTTCCCAGATTACATCGAGGAAAACGGACAGCTACATAGGCATTTGGGTCACCGGATAGACGATGAGGACTACATCCCCTGGAAGCTATGCGTAGGTAGTGGTCAACGCCAGAGGGTACTGCGGAAATGTCATGATGCTCCCACGGCCGGTCATCAAGGTGTCAGGAAAACGGTGTCGAGGTTAGCCCAGCGGTACTACTGGCCGGGTATGTTCCGCGATGCCGCCAGATACGTGAGATGTTGCGAAGTCTGTCAAAAATTCAAGAGTGAGCAACTCAAGCCGGCTGGTCGCATGCTGACGAGGCAGGTGGCAGAGCCGATGGCGGTACTTTGCGCGGACTTCGTCGGACCCCTTCCACGGTCGAGACATGTAAACACGATGCTACTGGTGCTCCATGACGCTTTCTCGAAGTGGGTGGAATTAGTCCCTCTCAGAAGAGCCACAGCAGCACACCTGCAGACTGCGTTTCGAGAGAGTATTCTAAGTAGGTTCGGGGTACCTAGAAAGTTTGTGCGCGACAACGGGGTACAGTTTACGAGCCGGAGCTTCAAGTCGTTTTTGGGGTCCCTGGGTGTGGAGGTCCAGTATACCGCCCCGTACTGTCCGCAAGAGAATCCCACTGAGAGGACCAACAGGACTGTAAAGACCATGATAGCGCAATTTATTGAGGGCCACCAGAGTTCATGGGACGAACTCTTGCCCGAGATCTCGCTGGCGGTCAACACGAGCGTGGCAGATTCAACGGGCTTTAGTCCCGCTTTCCTGATGCAGGGCAGGGAACCTTGGTTACCCGCAGCTCAGTACGATCAGGTGACTAAGGGGTCCGCAACTAGTGCGGTCGAACCTAGTACAAAGGCGGATAGGCTATAAGAAATTTTTGATATCGTCCACAGCAACCTCCAGCGCGCATCAAAGGACCAGGGCCGGTATTACAACTTGCGAAGACGAGAGTGGCGGCCTTCGCTGGATTCGATGGTCCTGTTGAGGCAGCACCAGTTGTCCAACGCAGCCGAAGGTTTCGCCGGCCCCTACAGGGTCGTCAAATTCATGTCCCCCAATATTGTACGGCTGGTGAAATCAGGCGAGCATAGGAAGAGGGTGGCCAACATTTCACAATTGAAACCATTCTACCAAAAGGCGACGGGCGACGAAGAAGACGAAGATCCAGGGCACGTAAATGCCCACGAGTAGGCGAAGGATGAGAGCGACACCCGTCGCCCAACGAGACCATTATAATAAAGTTTAGATAAGACTAACACTAATAACATAATTGAGAATAGGCCTAGTAAAATGTGAGGCGCACTGAGAGGATAGGGCATTACCAATAAGTAACGAGTAAGTTAACCAATAAGCTGAATTTACAGATAAAACCCGAAATTATCAGTATCTCGTCAGACGAAGACGTCAGCAGCGGAGACACAGAGCCTTTCCCCGGGCCGGGAGCCGGAGTCCGCCCGCGCGACCCCCGTCGGGGACGCGAGTACTACCAAAGAGAACGACAAGAAGGGCCGCCTCATTAGTTCCGCCATACCCTATACTCCCGGCGGACCAACGTCATGGAGAGGCTGGACGGGATGGTCATGCTAATGGCAGTCGAGGTCACAACAATGTTCGTGGAGGCGCCATTCGCACGAAACTCGCCACCGTACGCGGAAGAGCCCCCATCTCCGCCCCTCGCATCCCACTCCCAACCGCGACCGGCGAGATGGACGAGGAAGAGTCCGTACCGCTCGAAACAGAGAGGCACACACCACCAGTGCAGGAGGTCGGGGCAGTAGAGGCGGTAGGAGAAGATCCCGTCGGCCGGGGACACGGAGTCGCCACCGACGGAGGCGCCGAGCGGAGTCCGAGCAGACGGCTGGGAAGCAGACCCGCCGAACCGCGGTCCAGAACCCTTAGCGGGAAGGAACCCGTCAACAGAGGACGAGGAGGACGAACCGGCATTCCGTCGCCGCTACGCCACCCACCGTCTGGAGGTAGACCCGGACAGCCAGTTTCCCCGGATAACGCTGTGCTACCTACCGAAAGTTCCCGTGGAAACCGACAAACCCCGTCTTAACCTTGCAAAGCGCGAATGCGGGGGTGCCGAAGAAGGCCCAGGCGGAAAGCGCCGACGGAGAGCCGCCCAGAGCAAGCGTCGCCGGAGTGGAGGCCAACGCCGACCCAGTCCCGAGGGAGCGTCCTCGTCGGCCACGAAGAAGTTTCGTGCGGAGACCGAGAAGCCAGGATGATCGCAGCGGCGCGTGCCGCGTTCGCCCCGGATAACCGCCGCTGCGAGATCGCTTCTCGAGGAGGGCATCCCGAATCCTGGCCGATACCGATTGCGGTCTGCCAGATGGTTGTGGAGGAGCGCTGTCTCGGCAGCAAGGTCGCGGCGAACTCGCCGTGTCCACAGCCCGCGCCGAGTCGTCTGACGCAATCTTTCGAAAGGGGCCGGAGGATGAGTGGTTCGACCACGAGGACGAGATGCCCGCGCTCGTGCCCATTGCCCGCGCCGAGACGCCCGACACCATCGCCCGGCGGGAGTTGGAGGACGCCTGGTTCGGCCAAGAAGGCAAAGCGCCGTCCCTAGAAGGATCCTTCGTTACTCGCCAGGAGGGCCGGGGTGAAGTGTGGTCCGAGGAAGGCGACGCGGTGGTGACGACTTCGTCGCCCAAGGCTTATAGTTCAACCAGGGATTCCTCCCCAATGGCTCTAAAGACTCCCACGGAGAGCGAATTGTGGGATGATATCGTGGACCTTTTCGACGGTATCGACGGGTGGGATACCAGTCTGGACTCGGTGCTGGAAGAGGAGCCCAACGCCGAGCTCGAGACGGTCGCCCGCAGTGCCGACGTTGAGGTCACGCCGGAGAGCCCCGCCAAGGAACCCGTGCCCGATTCCACCCCCTCGGGCTGGAAGGTGTTTCCTCGCGGAACACCGTTGTCGTCGGGCGTAGTGGAACTGATCGCAAGAGAGGCGCGAATCCGCCGGTTCCGATGCCGACGCACTCGTTTCGACCGTCACCTACTCGAAGTGGGGGCGGGGGGGTGTGAGGCGGCTACTGAGGTCCGCCGCCCACAGTTTTCTTGGCGAGGAGCCATCGTTCCCATGGCAAAATCACGGCGAGGAGCCGCTGGCGGGACAACCCAACAATGTTTTTATAAGTCGTGATGGTATTAGTTATATAAGAGGCAAGAAGCCGCCAATGTTACAAGTAGCAATTGTATTAGTTATATAAGAGGCAAGAAGCCGCCAATGTTACAAGTAGTAATTGTATTAGTTATATAAGTGGCAAGAAGCCGCCAATGTTACAAGTAGCAATTGTATTAGTTATATAAGAGGCAAGGAGCCGACAATATTATAAGCCGCAGTGTATTAATTATATTATAATCAGCAATTATATTAGTGAGTAAAGAGGCAAGGAGCCACGAAAGTTATAAGAGCGAATTTGAATTTAACCGCCGGCCGCCGCTGCAACCGTGCGTTGTTGATCGGTTGCTCAACACCGCATTCGAGAGCGCAACTCCAATTCGGCGGCGAAGAGCAGAAGCTCCGAGGCGAAGTTACGAAAGCTCGCGGCGAAGTTGAGCGGCCGAGGCAAGCGCATGGCTTGCCGGCGATCGCGCCGGCACTTTGGAACGAACGCTAAGGGGGAGTAGACGTGCATTGTGAGACGAGGAAGGTCATAGAGTGTACAGCGGAGCGCTAGGGCTCCAGAAAACAGTGCGGCAGGGTTTAGCTCGTGAGGTACTATAAAGTAGCAATAAGCGAGGAGTGAATAAAGTACATATATTATAATTATCGAGAAGAAACCGGATAATTCTTTGTTTTCGGTAACCTGGCTTACTAACCTCGATCAGGAGCATGTGGTACGAGATTGTGGCCTCGGGGTGGGCATTACCGGTTGGTGTTTCGATAGAGTAGTGGAACGAGTCCACGGCCCGATAGAGCGTTTGGGTAGTGGAGTTGGCGCGAGGCTCCGGCCCGCTAGAGTAGTTGGTGCGAGGCCGCGGCCCGATAGGGTAGTGGTACGAGGCCACGGCCCGATAGAGAGCTTGGGTAGTGGAGTTGGCGCGAGGCCACGGCCCGCTAGAGTAGTTGGTGCGAGGCCACGGACCGCTAGTGTAGTTGGCGCGAGGCTCCGGCCCGCTAGAGTAGTTGGTGCGAGGCCGCGGCCCGATAGAGTAGTGGTACGAGGCCACGGCCCGATAGAGAGCGTGGGTAGTGGAGTTGGCGCGAGGCCACGGCCCGCTAGAGTAGTTGATGCGAGGCCACGGCCCGCTAGAGTAGTTGGCGTGAGGCCACGGCCCGCTAGTGTAGTTGGTACGAGGCCACGGCCCGGTAGTGTAGGCGTGCAGGAATAGAGCTAGGCTTGGTCTGGTCAGGATACTCACCCCCCTCCTCCTTAAGCCCTCTATCCCAGCGAAATTATAAATATCTTGTAACCCGCTAGACCTGGTAAGACTGAGAGTTATACCCCGGCCAGTAGCATCTTTACAGTTTTTCTTATTAGGACTAGACATTTGAAACACACTCAAAGCAAACATCGACTTACAGTGTCATATTATTGGGTGGTGTAATGGTCGCGGTCTCACACGATTATATTGCCGCTAAATAAGCAAAAGAAATAATTAGTTGTTGCTGGATAATGCAAGCAACATATAACATGGATACTACGGAATGAACAGCAATTAAGGCAGCATTATAACATGGAGCGTAATTAAACCATAAAAAAACAGACACAAAAGACGTAACTAGTGTGCAAACCAAAATTAGAACAGCAGTATCAAGAGTTGGTTGTCAACCTATACAGAAACACAAGATCAAGAAGAAACTCTAAACTTAGCAGAACAAAAAGTAGATAATATTGACTATTCAATCGAAACCATAATTAGAACAGGAGTATCAAGAGTTGGTAGTCAACAACAATACAAAAACACAAGACCAGGAAGAAACTCTAAACTTAGCCGAACCATAAGTACAAAATATCGACCTGAAACTCGTAACATTAGAATCTAAAATCGCATTAAAAACCTGTTTAAACAACATGTATTAAGAATTTAAAGAAAAATGAGTTGAGTTTTTCTTACTAGGACTAGACATTTGAAGCACACTCAAAGCAAACATCGACTTACACAAAGGAATATTAGGGACAACTAATATTAGGGACACCTAGTATTAGGGACACCTAAGCGAATAGAATATCCGAATTATATCCGAGTAAAAAAATAAAACAGAATACTACCTAAGGTACTAGTTCACATATAAAGTGGGGATATCTTTTTTACAGAAGGATTGTACGAAGCACAAAACTAAACAGGATCACAATATTTGCATAGAAATACTCCTTCTGGTACAGAAGTACAATGAAAACAAAATCTTATAAATACTCAACGTAAGAATAAGCAATGAAGTCGAACAACACGACAAAGTAGAAAAAAACATGAACCATCTTAACATGGAAGAAAAACTAGAATTTTATAAAAATATGTAAGAAATTTAATACATATT
This sequence comes from Drosophila ezoana, assembly GCA_035045725.1. Lineage (NCBI taxonomy): Eukaryota > Metazoa > Arthropoda > Insecta > Diptera > Drosophilidae > Drosophila > Drosophila ezoana. The sequence continues at coordinate 547,179 of JAWNOU010000003.1, read as the reverse complement.
TTACAAAAAGGCCAACAACTAATGGACCAGCTGCATTCCAAAGAGATATGGTTGGCTAAAATTGTCGATAAAGTAGTTTTCTCCTCATCATTACAGGAACACACAATACACTTATGAAAAAAAACGGAAGAAAAGAAATAAAAGATTTTTTTAGGATTTCTAAGGTACTATACAAAATTTATTAAAGACAAGCTTAGCGACTAATGAAGCATCTGAAACAACACAAAATGGTAAAAATAGACAACGAATTTAAAAAATAAATTTAACACTGTTAAACTATGCTATGTAACGACCCGAATTTCGGGAAATCATTAAATACTGGCAACGCAGGCAATTATGCAATAGACAATTTATTTTCATAAGGACCTATTTAAAATTATAGACCAGTGTCATACCCGAATACACTTGTGCGACTAATTGCTCTGCCATAGAAAAAATTCTGTGATTATATGGGCTCTAAAATATATTATGTGCTATCTGTAGTGTAGAAGATTTACAATACCAACGGACCACCAACCACAGACATAGCTAATGAGCATTAAAGAATCATCTCTGAAGCTACTAAGATGGAGATTACGGTTAGCCGAATTTGAATACAATATAATGTGTAAATAGGGAATACCAAATATGAACGCGGACTTATTGAGTAGGCGGACTGCTCGTGGAAGGACACAACGTCATTCTCTGTAAAATTAATACATGACCGGCTCGTTTAAAGCATTAGAGCCGCCATCCTGGAGCGCCCTACCCAACGTCGGCGGACGGCCACGTCAGAAATCGGAGCCCGAGCTGAGGAGTTCACCACTGTAAGAGCGTGCACAGATGCCGACTCCTAGCTTAGCCGTCACGTGTGTGGGGAGGCACGTGAAGTCAGAAGGGAGGGAGCCCTCCGAGCACAGAGATAGGGCAGACCCCTGCAGAAGTAGTGTTGCTGCCTAGGGCCATGAGCGAGGTATTTGGCGACCGGCCGCTCGTTGATTCTTGAGTAGTGGGCTAAGGGATGTGTCATGGTCAATGTTTTTGAGGGGTTTCTTGGAGTTCTTCCTGCTGCCGCTATTTCGAGAAGCTAAAGGACGAAATCCGGTCCCACCGACAGCGCGTGGGGGAGGAATTCAAGGAATACCTGATAGAGCTGAGTAGTTGCACTGGTTATACGAAAATGCCGCCCCGATTGCAGGCTCTACGTGCGGTGGCAAGATTTCTCTAACATCCCAGCTGACGGAGCTGGATGTGGAGACTGTCATGAGGCAGAGAGCGGAAAATGCGGGAAACAAGTCAGTGAATCAGGTGGCCATGACTCCGGATGCTGCAGAATGGGGGAAGACAGTACAGCCCTCGGGGGGACACCTCAACACATACCGGTCTACGCCTAGCGGGTCCAGAGCGACCGATGTGGACGTTGTGGCCCATGCGGAGGTTGCCCATCAGATGATGAGTTGTTTGATTTGTATATAGTCTTTATATATTATTATCTTATCTTTATTTTATTAATATCTTGCATTTTCTTCCTAAAGACTGAGGATGCTGTGAAAAGCACTATGGCACTATGCGATAAGGCCTTGCCTGCTATAAAAAGCAGTCACCATAAACGAACACGTTGTTTTTATTATGCGGCCTTTTGAAAAAGCAACTAAAAGATAAGCAACCAAAAATATTGCTTTGGATCTCTGGCAATTGCAATCACTGCTGAGATTTTCAAGGTATTGGATATATTTAAAAAGCTTGATTTCCCTGACAGCATTATGTACATGTATGCTCAGATTTTTCAATTGTATATTGTTGGTTATATACTTCCTTATTGATGGAATGAACACGTTAGCGGCTGCAACATTTTTAGATCCAAGATACAAAACTATTTATTTCAAGGATCCGAACACGGCCGAGAGAGTTAAATCTACTCATGTAAAATTTTTAATTGCTACCTTTAAGGAAAAAAATGCACCACTTGCGATCGAACAGAGCCAGATTGATGCCAACTCTGAAGAGGTTTCATATAGTCTCTTTAGCGCATTCCACAGGCGGCCAGGCCAAAAAAATCACCTCTTTAAAAAGCCACGAGAAGTGCCATATGAGCGCCTCTTTCCTTACGCTGGCCTTTTATTCTCAGACGGTAGAGCTCGATTAAGTGATGATAGGGTCCAGATGCTGCTCTTCCTAAATGCCAACCAAAACCTTTTTTAGCTTTAACAATACTAAATTTTATTTAGTTTTTTTTATATATATAAAAAAAAAAACGGCGCGCTTAAAAGTCAAGTAACAGTCGCTGTTATTTGTCACTGGTACTTTTTTGTAACTGTCACAGTTGTCAGTGGGACACAAATATCGATCTCGACGTCGCCCGTCTGGAGCGCGCGCTGTGCTCTTCGACTGACAGTTATGTTTCTTTTCGTCCGCTTTGTGCGTTTGATTCCGCACACATTTTCGTCGGCTTAGTCATGTAGGTGTTAACTTTGTCCACTGACACAGGGTATAGAATGTATTCGCTAGGGTATTCCCGACTGCCTACTACCCTAGATATCTATTTTATCCATCTATGATATTTTGTTCTCCTGATCTCCTGTTAGGGTACACACACTCTTGGATATGACTGACAAAGAATGCCCTAGGTTGCTCAATACATCTCTTTTTTCGAAAACACTTGTTTGGGAATACTGGCCGGGGTACAAATCTCAGTCTCACGAGGGCCAGCAGGTTACAAGACATTTGTTTTTGCTAGGATGGTGGTTTAACAGGGGGGTGTAGTGACCAATGGCCATGTTGGTTAGTGTTCGGATATACCTCTCGATACCCTTTCTGGTTAAGCGACAAATGATCAGGCAAATTCGTTCCCCTTCATGGCGAATTCAAAATGCCAGCATATACATGCGCTACCATGCACATTTTTACTCTTCTACGCACAAACACCAGCAAGCAGCGCAAAGCAGACGAAAGAACAATCACGCCAGTTAACCGTTATCTGTCTGTCTGGTTGTCCGTTATCTACTTCTAGAACATTCGACTAGGCTACGTATATCGAATTCTTTGGCTTCGCCAAATTCACTTTCCATGGCATCGCAAGAGAAGGTAGAAGTGTCGATAAGAAACTGCCCAATTTGAAGATACGAAACAGTGTTCTTAACTCGTGTTCATTATATAAGACCCCGTACTTCTGTTAAAAGCAAAGCTCAAGTTCTCTAATCACGGGCTGTCTCGTTCAAAGCGATCGTTTCCATATTACAGAAGCATTGAGTGGTGAGCCGAATAAATTGTGAAAGGTGATATTGGGATGTGGATCTATATTGGATCTGATATTGGAGTTAACCAAAATTTGCGTTACAGCGGTGAAGAGTAAATCGCGTGACCGGCCGGCTTCGGCAAGCGCTTTCGCGCTACCCTCTTTCGTGTGCTTGCACATTTGCGGACGAGAAGTGCCGGCAAACCAATCCCACGATGTTTTTTTTATCTGGAAGAGCCACGGATTCAGTGAGCACGAAGGGTGTCACCTGCAAGCTCTAAATTGAGGCCATTGGCAAGAACACCGGAACCGTCGCCACCAGCTTCCCGTCCTGCGTAGCCGCCACGGTACTGACGCTGGCTAGTGCTTGTGAGCGTCTTTCATAATCTCTTATGGCACAAAGTGAACCGAGACTGGCCGGAGGGTGTGACTTTAGATGTAGTAAAAGTGAACACATCGAGCGTTGCTCCAGGTAGACTCGGCGCGTTTGATAGGCGACCCGTCATGTCCGTAAGCCATACAGTTGTACAGTATTGCAGCCGTTACCTTGACATTTAATTAAACATATACAATTTCTATCTATATTAATAATAGTCCATTTTCTATTTAGTTTTAAAACACGCAAACCAGAATAGCAGCCGTTACCTTGACATTTAATTAAGCATATACAATTTCTATCTATATTAATAATAGTCCATTTTCTGTTTAGTTTTAAAACACGCAAACCAGAATAGCACAACATGTTATATCTTGTCGCACAATCATATCTTTATTTTAATCCGGATCTTCAGCACTCTGCTTCTGCATCGATGGGCCCAACGAGCACAGCGAGCGAATGTATGTGAGTCAATAATTGCCTGGCAAGTACGCGCATAGTTTGTAGTTCGTATGACTGTTTGCGACCACTGTTAACTCAGGGCAATACAGCTTTTTTTGCTTTTTGCATTTAAGAAATTCAGGTTCCTTTCTCTTTATTTTCTATTTGGATATAATCAATTGATAATGATATGAAGTCACGAGTAGTACCAAGAATTTGCAATTAAATAAATGAATATTTTGTCAGATGTTAAATTAATATGAACGTTAAATCTTTTCGACGGGTTCGTCGCCGGTACGACATAACCGTTAGAACGAACGTGATCTAGAAAAAGGGGCGGCCCAAGACATCTCATAGGTGCCGCCAAGGTAGGGTGGGAGAGAACAGGGTACTACTGACACCTTCATTACTCTTATTCAGTATTATCAGTTTGACAGTTATTAATTCGTTCAAGTGGAACATACATACATACCCTTTAGCCTTTTCATAATAACTACAGAAAGTGCACTTATTTACTACATTTATGGTGTAAGTATAGTGCGACAAGGGAAAGAATCCACGCCCCATTCGACGAGCTTCAGCAGCAAAAGCAAGAAGTGCACGACCCCCGAAATCCTCTATGCACCGGAAGATTTCCTTAGCCAGTGGTACGCCTAGCTCAACGGCTAGTGCAGTCCAAGACAAGCGGTGATCCACAGGGACTAGGTAAACACTACGCACACACTACAGGGGTAAGTGCTTCGAACAGATTAAACCTCATACTTCTTTTACAGGGTATGACAAAGGGTTCTCCACGAGCTGCTTAAGATCGCTCCGAGGCTCAGTGTCAACCCGCGGCGTCGTTACCCTGTTATTAGTTAACCTGCGCATCGACTCCTCGTGTGGACAGACCTGAAAAAGCCGCATATATCCAGAGCAGCCGAATTTGTGCTCGGCGCTCGATGAATACCGCTGCCGTTACCAACCTGAGGTCGTCTGAATACGCTAACACACAACTCCGGGATCACTCACACATGCGACGGACCGCAGCCTCGTTCTATTACACACCCCACTTTAGGTTAGGGAGAGGAGTTGGAGTTGTCGATCACAGTTTAGCCGCGGTACCTGAGATTAGTATTATTTGTTAATAAAAAGAATTAGCGGGCTTCATTATTAACAATTTCTTTATTCACTTCAGTTCACTCTCTATAGTTATCATATTCTATCCTATTCTGCTATGCAATGCTATGCCCTATGCAAAGGCCCTACAGCACTGCCTGTAGCCCTAGCGTTCCGATGCCTACATAAGGTCATGTCTCACGCTTTGCCTTCTTCGACACGCGTCTACTCACCCTGATGTTCGCTAAAAGCCTAATTAGAGAACACAATTTTCTAATAGCATCACCGACCGATGGAGGTGTTTTATTAACCAGTCCGGCCAACTGTGCCCCTTTTCTCAGCTAATATTGTCAGGGACGCTATTAGAGCCTGCATCGAAGAAGAAGGGTGTAAGTTGAAAAAAGTGTTCTTAAGTAAAATTAAGAATAATCTTAATTTGCTATATTATTTAAGAAAATACAAAAAATGGCGAAAAGGAAAGAAAGAAGTTATTAATAAAGTAAAGGAATTTAAACAAGAGTTTGCTTCTGAACAGATTCAATACGATCCTGGCTATTGTTATACTGCGGAGACCAGATGCAAGAGCAGTATTCAAGGATAGGGCGAACAAGAGAGATGCACAGAAGTTTCGTTATAAAAGGATCGTTAAACTCTTTAGACCATCGTTTAATGAATCCAAGTACACCTTTTGCCTCATTACCGATGGTATCTATATGAAGATTTAAGCTGAGTTTAGAATTAAAAAGAACGCCTAGATCCTTTACTGTTAGTATATGTTGCAGTGGAGTATTGTCAATTGTATAGCTGACAAGATAAGGTGTAGTGCGATTGAAGGTCATAAACATACACTTTGAACAATTAAGATGCAAATGATTGGCCGAACACCAAAGTTGCATAGCGTTCAAATCGTCTTGTAGACGAGAATGATGTAGGGGATAAGTGTATGATAGAATGAGTTTCACATCGTCCGCATACATGAGTACACGGAAATGTGATATAACAAAGGGAATCATTTATAAAAAGAGTAAAGAGTAAAGGTCCAAGGTGATTACCTTGAGGAACACCAGAAGTAACGTGAACTTGTTTAGAGGTAGTCAGCCTCAGCATTACCCTTTGGGTCCTACCTTTTAAATTAGAACTAATCCAAAGCAAAAGAGAAGGAGGGAAACCTATTCGGTCAAGTTCCAAAAGTAAAATTTTGTGGTGCACAGAGTCAAACGCCTTACTGAAGTCAGTGTAAATAACATTAGTTTGCATTTTCGAAACGAACGCATTATTTACTAAGGAAGTAAACTCAAGCAGATTTGTCGTAGTTGACAGATTCTTTACGAATCCACGTTGAACAAGGGAGACAACAGATTTGCAGAAATGCTGCAAATTCGAAGTGATTATTTTTTCAAATAATTTAGGAATAGCGGACAGTTTTGCAATGCCCCTGTAATTTTGTATATCAGACTTTCCACCTTTCTTGTGGAGAGGAATGATTTAAGATTCTTTTCAAAAAGATGGAAGACAAAAGATTCAAGGAAAAGATTAAAAAGCTTTAGCAATGGATAAACAAGGGAAGAACTACATTCCTTGAGTAGACAACTAGGGATTTTATTTTTATTTTTATTTATTTATTTATTTAAGGTCGACAAAACGAGTGTCTTCCTCATTATTCCGTAGATTATACATACAATAGATAATAGAATTATATGCTAAAAGCCTAGTTAGATAACATAGTTCTCTAAATAGCATCACCGACCGATGGAGGTGTTTTAGTTGCCAGTCCGGCAAGCTGTGCCCCTTTTCACAGCTAAATTTGTCAGTGACGCTATTAGAGTCTACATCTAATCAGAAGAGTGTAAGTAGGAAAAAAGTGTTCTTAAGTAAAATTAAAAATAATTTTAGTTTGCTATATTAATTTATAAAATACAATAAATAGGAAAAAAGAAAGTAAGAAGAATAATGTTAATAAAGTAAAGAAATGGAGGCTAGATATATAGAGTGTTAAGTAGATAGGACAGAGAGAAAAGTAATGGGAAATCACCGACCCGGTGGGGGAAATTTACAGCCCTTCCGGCAAGCTATGCCCCTGCTCATAGCTGGGAATGGTCAGTGACTTCCCGAAGGTATCCTGAAAGCAACGATTTTATTAGGGGTAGAGAAAGTTCGGTAGAGAAAACGTGATGCAAACTATTATAATTTTTACATAGCACGCGAAAAGGATTGTGCATAGCGTAGTCTGTTGTGCACGTAGACAGGAATAAGGGGCGGTAATTTCTGGTTGGTCTAGACGGAACAGAGAATTGAAGACGCCCTAGCAGAAAAGGAGAATCTATATCGCCAATAATCAACTTATGTAGAAGGACAACACCGAGAATTGTCCTACGGTTGGTTAACGACGGAAGGTTAAGAAGAAGCAGCCTGCTGGAGTATGATGGCAACCGAAGATTAGGGTCCCAATTTAAACCTCGTAAGGCAAAAAGCAGAAATTGCTTCTGAACAGATTCAATACGATCCTGGCTATTGTTATACTGCGGTGACCAGATGCAAGAGCAGTATTCAAGGATAGGGCGAACAAGAGAGATGTACAGAAGTTTCGTTATAAAAGGATCGTTAAACTCTTTAGACCATCGTTTAATGAATCCAAGTACACCTTTTGCCTCATTAACGATTGTATCTATGTGAAGATTGAAACAGAGCTTAGAATCAAATAGAACGCCTAGATCCTTAACTGTTAGTATACGTTGTAAAGGGGTATTGTCGATTGTATAACTGACAAGATAAGGTGTAGTACGATTAAATGTCATAAACATACACTTTGAACAATTCAGATGCAATTGATTGGCCGAACACCAAAGTTGCATAGCGTTCAAATCGTCTTGTAGACGAGAATGATGTAGGGGATTAGTGTATGATAGAATAAGTTTCACATCATCCGCATACATGAGTACACGGGCATGTGATATAACAGAGGGGAGATCATTTATAAAAAGAGTAAAGAGTAAAGGTCCAAGATGACTACCTTGAGGAACACCAGAAGTAACGTGAACTTGTTTAGAGGTAGTCAGCCTCAGCATTACTCTTTGGGTCCTACCTTTTAAATAAGAATTAATCCAAAGCAAAAGAGACGAAGGGAAACCTATTCGGTCAAGTTTAAAAAGTAAAATGTCATGGTGCACAGAGTCAAACGCTTTACTGAAGTCAGTATAAATGACATCAGTTTGCATTTTCGAAAGAAAAGCATCGTTTACCAAGAAAGTAAACTCAAGCAGATTGGTCGTAGTTGACCGATTCTTTACGAATCCATGTTGAACAGGGGAAACAACTGATTTGCAGAAATGCTGCAAATTCGAAGTGATTATTTTTTCAAATAATTTAGGAATAGCGGACAGTTTTGCAATGCCCCTGTAATTTTGTATATCAGACTTTCCACCTTTCTTGTGGAGAGGAATGATATAAGATTCTTTCCAAAGAGATGGAAAGACAGAAGATTCAAGAGATAGATTAAAAAGCTTATGCAATGGGTAAAGAAGGGAAGAACTACACTCCTTGAGTAGACAACTAGGAATATTATCAGGCCCAGGAGAGTAAGAAGATTTTAAAGAGTTTATAGCGAAAAGGAGAGAGGAGTGTGAAATAATAGGAGGAGGTATAGAACTAGAGGAAGAAATAGTATAAGGGTAAGAATTATTATTAGGACAGACTGAGGAGTAAGTTGATTGGAAAAAATTAGCAAAGAGGTTAGCAGAATCAGAGTCATTACTAGCTTTATCCATCCCGAAAGAAAAAGAAGTTGGCAAACTTGAAGATTTACGCTTCAAGTTTACAAAATTGTAAAACTGTCTCGGATTTTGGGCAAATTGCCTTTTACAACGAGTTAGATAATTCTCATAGCATTGAGAATTCAAAAGAAAGAAGTTCGACTTGGCTATGGAATATTTAGCCAAGTCTGTACACGAACCAGACTTTTTAAACTTTTTAAAATATTTAGATTTTAAGTTTTTAATATGTGACAATCTGGGAGTAAACCAGGGTGGTTTTGAAGAAATAGTCGAAGGAATTGACTTGGGAATACTCATATCTAAGAGGGAGTTTAGGGTGCTATAAAAGAAAGTAATAGCAATATTTATATCAACCGAGTCATATAAGACAGACCAATCGGTTGCATAAATAAGCTGATTCAGCAATGAATAATTTCCTTTGCGAAAGCAGCGGCGGGGCTTATTGGCTGATGAGCACGAAATGAGACGATTACAATTGAACATTGTAATCTCTAAAGTAGGATGATATACATCCTCAGGAAGAGATAAAGGAGGGGACCTAGACACATTAGAAATAAGGTAGTTGTTAACAAATACAAGGTCAAGTGTTCTATTCAAATGATTAGAAATTGAATTGATTTGAAACAACGAAAGATCAAGCATGCAGTCTATAAAATCATGCTGTGCTGAGGGCACTAGATAATTTTCAGCAGTGAATAATGACCAAGAGATGTTCGGCAAATTAAAATCACCCAACACCATAAATAGGTCATTATCACGCACGTGTGAAGAAACTTCTTTAATACAAGTAATATGTTTCATATAAACTTGAATATCAGAAGAAGGAGGGACATAAGAGCATGTAATATAGATATTCCGTGTAGGAAAATACACCTTAACTGAGATAATCTCAGCGTCAGTAGGCGTACTAAAACAGAAAAGTTCTGACTGGAGAGTGGCTTTAACGGCAATTAACACCCCACCACCTCGAGTCGGCCGATCATTTCTATGCAAAATAAAACTATTTGAAAATACCTCAGAATCGGATATGGTTGAATTTAACCATGTTTCTGAAAAAGCTATTATATCCGAGTCGAAGGAAGTACTGGCCATGAAAAGATTTTTAAGCTTTGAAATAAGACCTCTGACATTCTGATAATGAATACAGATTTGGTCAGAAGATGAAGTTAGTTTTTTGGGGCAGAAATGGTACCCTGTATTGAAGGGACTGGAAGGGTGACAGGCTGGTTACGCTTTTTTGGCTTGAACTCGTGAACAATCATGTGTGGAGGCCAAAATTTGGGATCACAAATGATTGGGAACATATCATGTGAAACATTTATTTTGAATGATGATATTTCACGAGGGGTGGAGAAATTAAATTTGGTTATTGACACGCTAGCAGAAGATTTGCTAGCAATATAGGCTGCCAATGACTCAGAAGTGGTGTCCGATGAAAGTCGAGACACAAAAACTTGCCTACGAGGGGCAACAACCGTTAAAGTAGGTACTGATGGGGCTGCAGGTAATACAGGAGTTGGAGGAGCTAAAGAGGCACCATGATTGTGTTTAACAATCTGGGCAAGATTACGCGTAGGTCTACCTTTGCGGCCAGGAGCTGACGGGGCGGAGGCAGTTTGGATAATTGGGACAGTATCAGGTACGGGCTCTACTGAAACTACTATAGGGGATGAAATGGGGGTATTTGGGCAATCGCTTGGAGAAGGCGATAAAGACAACATTGGAGATAAATCCAAGTTGCTAGGTAGGGACAAGAAAGGAGTAGGTGTCTGAACAGACGTAGAGGGCAATTGCGAAAGTTGAGGCTCCAACCGGCGATTGGTTGGAGACTCGAATTTATAATTTGCAAGCAACTCAAAACTCGAGTCAAAATTACTCGACAGCTGCTTAGCCACGTTATTCAATTTTAAAAATTGATTTCTCACAGAATTATACATCCTGGAGAAATCAATTTGCTTTTCGATGCAAACTGGGCACGACCAACGCAAGCCACCGCAGCCCTTCTTGGCAACTACAGCGATCTTGTCGCAATCACGCCCAGTGAGACCTGCACATTTAGCATGCATCATATTCTCACACAGCCAGCAATTAACAAATTGCGGCTGTGCAGAATCATCAGCCTGCTTGAACGTGCAAGGTTTCTTACAGCACGACATAATTGCTACAAGAGTATGCAAGTTGTGAGAGCGCAGAGCAAAACGAAAACGGTGCACAAAAATAGAGCAAGTAAACACTCTAAAAACAATTATGGTACACAAACAAATTGTTTGGAGCGAAAAGCAATAGCAAAAATTTGCGAGAGCGCGATGCACAAGCAGAAATATGCAGCAGCGAACACACGCACAAACAAGTGTATGCACGGGGGAGCACCAAAGCAAAAGAATCAAAAACAGGCAATAACAACAAACACGGAACTGACGCCGCGTTTTATAAATGCAATAATTAACAGACTTACGCTGCACAACAGATAACACTTTGCACAATTTATGAAAGCTTTTTAAATAATGCACCAAAAATGCAAAATTTCGAAATAAAAAGCAGGATTAAAGCGCAAAAATATATAAAAATCTTGGAGCACAAGTAAAACACGTCAATCACTCTCAACTGAGAACTCTCTCTTGAGAGAGGCCTAAGGGTAAGAATTATTATTAGGACAGTCTGAAGAGTAAGTTGATTGGAAAAAATTAGCAAAGAGGGTAGCAGAATCAGAGTCATTACTAGCTTTATCCATCCCGAGAGAAAAGGAAGATGGCCAACTTAAAGATTTACGCTTCAAGTTTACAAAATTGTAAAAATGTCTCGGATTTTGTGCAAATTGCCTTTTGCAATGAGTTAGAGAATTCACATAGCATTGAGAGTTCAGAAGAAAGAAGTTCGACTTGGCTATGGAATATTAAGCCAAGTCTGTATACGAACCAGACTTATTAAACTTTTTAAAATATTTAGATTTTAGATTTTTAATATTTGATAATCTGGGAGTAAACCAGGGTGGCTTTGAAGAAGAAGTCGAAGGTATTGACTTGGGAGTACACATATCTAAGAGGGAGTTTAGGGTGTTATAAAAAAAAATTAATAGCAGTATTCATATCAACCGAGTCATATAAGAAATACCAATCGGCTGCATAAATAAGCTGATTTAGCATTGAATAATTTCCTTTGCGAAAGCAACGGCGGGGCTTATTGGCTAATGAGCACGAAATGAGAGGATTACAATTGCACATTGCAACCTCTAAAGTAGGATGATATACATCCCCAGGAAGAGAAACAGGAGGGGACCTAGACACATTAGAAATAAGGTAGTGGTTATCAAATACAAGGTTAAGTGTTCTATTCAAATGATTAGAAATTGAATTGATTTGAAACAACGAAAGATCAAGCATGAAATCTATAAAGTCATGCTGTGCTGAGGGCACTAGATAATTTTCGGCAGTGAATAATGAACAAGAGATGTTCGGCAAATTAAAATCACCCAACACAATAAATAGGTCATTATCACGCACGTGTGAAAAAACTTCTTTATACAAGAAATATGTTTCATATAAACTTGAATATCAGAAGATGGAGGAACATAAGAGCATGTAATATAGATATTCCATGTAGGAAAAGACACCTTGACTGAGACAATCTCAGCGTCAGTAGGCGTACTAAAAGAGAAAAGTTCAGACTGGAATGTGGCTTTAACGGCAATTAATACCACACCACCTCGAGTCGGCCGATCATTTCTATGCAAAATAAAATTATTCGAAAAACCTCAAAATTAGATATGGTTGAATTTAACCATCTTTCTGAAAATGCGATTATAGCCGAATCGAACGAAGTGCTGGCCAGGAAAAGATGTGTAAGCTTTGAAATGAGACCTCTGACATTCTCATAATGAATAGAGACTTGGTCTGACGACGAAGCTAGTTTTTGGGGCAGAAATGGTACCTTGTATTGAAGGGACTGGAAGGATGACAGGCTTGTTACGCTTTTATGGCTTGAACTCGTGAACAATCATGTGTGGAAGCCAAAATTTGGGATCACAAATGATTGGGAACATATCATGCGAAACATTTATTTTGAATGATGATATTTCACGAGGAGTGGAGAAATTAAATTTAGTAATTGACACACTAGCAGAAGATTTGCTAGCATTAGGCTGCCAATGACTCAAAAGTGGTGTCCGACGCAAGTCGAGACACAAAAACTGGCCTAAGAGGGGCAACCACAGTTAAGGTAGGAGCTGATGGGGCAACAGGTAATTCAGGATTTGGTGGGGCTAAAGAGGCACCTTGATTGTTTTTAACAATCTAGGCAAGATTGCGCGCAGGTCTACCTTTGCGGCGTGGAGCTGACGGGGCTGAGGCAGTTTGGCTAACTGGGACAGGTTCAGGTACGGGGACTAATGGGACTATTACTGGGGATAAAAGGGGATAGTATTTGGGCAGCCGCTCGAAAAAGGCGATAGGGACAACATTGGAGATAAATCTAAGTTGCTAGGCAGGGACACACGAGACGTAGGTGTCTGAACAGACGGACAGACGTCAGCACGCTTAGTTTAATTTTGTAAAAAAATTTAGTTTTGTTAAAACAACAAAAAAAACCGAATAGGGTTTACAGTGCATGTGAGGTAGTATTGTTTTATGGTCTTGAAAAGTGCAAAAGGTGCAAAAAGGGGTTGTGTTGGTTGGAGGTGCAAGAAAATCTAAAATAAAGTTTCAAATTATTGTCGTCATTATCATGATCATGCCGTCTGTTACATCTGTAACGCTCCAATCAACCCGAAAGACCAGAAATTAGTCTTCGGTAACTGTTCGCCTCCTCGGGCGCAGTTAGCCGCCCAGAGTAAGGACTCGCAACCTGACTAAAGCATTGGAGCAAGCTCAAACACAAACTAGCTACGTCGACGCCCCTCCGACTAGATCAGCCCGCAATAGGCAACGAGGAAGAACACATCGTCCAGCATATCTTGGCCACGATCCTGCGTATGATTATTCCATTGTCCAAACCATGATCGAACAAACGGTGACTAGAAATATGTCATCCCTAAATGAGATCGCTCGCTCAAGTCTCAGCGATACACAAGCAAGATCTGCTCCTGTCCGAGCGACACCGTTTCCAACTACATCTTCTTTGTTTACCAGAAAGACTGCCGACACTATGCAAAGGTGGAATATCCAATATCCATCTATGGGATAAAATCTCTCACATATGAGACTTAATAGCGATTTCACGGCAATGTGTAAGCAGATGCACGTGTTGTTTAACGGCAAGGCTCGCGAATGGTATTGGAGATACCATAAGCAAGTAGACCGTATCGTTTGGTCCGATATTTGTGCTTTGCTCTGTCAGCATTATAAAGATTATCGCTTCGAGCTTATGAGCATGGAACTGATAAGATCCCGAAAACAAAAGCCAGGAGAGCTCTTTTCATTTTATTATGAGAATGTGGCATCGATGATCGATAAACATGCCGTTAAAATGAATGAAGAGGAGCTTATTGAAATTTAAAAAAAAAACTTGCTGCCAGAAATGCGTCAGAAGTTATTGTACCAGCCTGTTCACTCGCTAGGGCATTTACGTCGTCTTGTACAGATGAGCGAAAATCTTACTCACGAGCTCAGCTGTAGGTCCGAACACGGAAATAAACCCAAACCAAATACTCGCCGTCAAGTATATGCCCTCGATGATGCATGTACAGACCTTGAAGAAGATCAACAAGTTCAAGCTTGCAGCCCTTCGAATCGCCCATGTAAAGCTCACTTGCTGCAACTGCGATGAGAAAGGGCATATCTGGGAAAATTACTTAGCTTTACGTCGTATTTTCTATTACGGCTGTGGCAAACTTAACGTCTTCAAGCCACAGTGCCAGATTTGTTTGTAACGACAGTCGGAAAACCGTCATGCGGGAGCAACCACCAACAACCGGCTGCCCCCGAAATCATACCTCGTTCTAGAGTGCGTTGCCGCCCACAGCTAAGCTTAAACAGCTGCAGCCTGAGCCGTTCTTTGAAAAATTAGGTCGTACCGCTTTGATAGAGCATCATATGGACATAGGAGAGGCAAAGCCTGTTAAACAGCGCTTTTTTTGAAAAAGATCGCATGCTCCACTTGGATGTTATTGAGCCGTCTGTCAGTCCTTGGAGTTTTCCGATGCGTTTGGTGGTCAAGCCCAACAAGGTTCGACTCTGCCTTGATGCCACCAAAAAGGATGCATACCCCTTGCCTAGCATCGAAGGTATTTTAGACCGTTTGCCACAATCAAACATTATCTCTAAACTGGACCTTAAAGATGCCTATTGACAGATTCAGCTTAGCTCGGAACCAAAGCATTTAACCGCCTTTACTGTCCCTGGTCGACCTCTCTACCAGTTAAAAGTAATGCCATTTGGCCTCTGCAATGCCCCATCCACAATGTGACGTCTGATGGATGAGATTATGAGATGATGGATCCCGCCAGACCTAAAACACTGCGTCTTTGGATATTTAGAAGACCTGTGTATCATCTCAAAAGATTTTTCTTCCCACCTGGCAGTGTTAGTTCGCCTAGCTGAGCAACTCCGCAAAGCCAATCTTACTTTAAATGCGTCCAAAAGTCAATTTTGTGTCACCAGCATAAACTATTTGGGTTACGTTATTGGTAGCGGCGGAATTTGCACTGACCCGTCCAAAATTTCGTGCATTGTTAATTGGCCTCCTCCGAAGAATTTAAAACAAGTTCGAGGTTTCCTCGGAGTCTGTGGATGGCACCGCCAGCTTATTCACAACTTCGCTGATCTCACGTGCCCTATCACGGATGTTTTATCCACTAAAATTAAGTTTGTATGGACCCCCGAAGCTCGGGAAGCCATGAACAAGCTTAAAACTGTTTTAACCTCGGCCCCTGTGCTACAAAATCCCAATTACATGAAAAAATTGTATTTACACTGCGAAGCCAGCGATTTAGTCATTGGGGCAGTTGCAGTGCAGCATTCTGAAGACAACGAAGAAAAGCCAATTGCCTTCATGTCCAAGAAATTAAGCCGTGCCCAGCGTAACTATAGCGTTACCGAACAGGAATGCTTAGCCGTCATACTCGCAATATAAACATTCAGTTGTTACTTAGAACTTCAAGAGTTCGAAGTTCTCAGTGATCATTCTAGCTTACATTGGCTTATGCGGCAGCAGAATGTTTCTGGCCGACTCGCAAGGTGGACTTTCCGCCTGCAGCAATTTAAATTCGCCATTTCACATCGCAGTCGAAAAGAACATATTGTTTCTGATGCTTTATCACGGCTTTGTGAAAATTATATCGCAGAGTTGGATATGGGCCCTGTGATAAATATCGATTCAGCGTCCTTTCTCGAAGGTACGTACACTGCACTTAAAACGCGGTATAGCCAGAATAAAGACCGATTTCCGGATATCAAAATTGTGGACATGTTCCTGTATAAACGCACTAGAGAGCTGCATGGCTTCACTCACAACATACGTTTAATTGAATGGACTCGAATTGAATTGATTGAGTGCAAGGCACACAATGAAACGCATGAGTAGCAATGTGAGTGCATGTTGTGTGTCATACCAGACAGCATTCAGTGAAATGAGTGAGAATGGTCATTCGAATGCATTCGAAGTGCAACCTCTCATTCCAACGCATTCCCGCTCATTTAATTCGTTTTCTTTCGTTTGAATGTTGTACGTCCGAGTTTTACGTGACCGCACTCACTCACTCAAACATATTCGGCTTCGCATTCAATTTCACTCAAGTCATTTTTGGCATTGTTAATTTGAAAGTGGCTTTTTTGCCATAAATGCAGCTCTCTAATACGCACCGAACATACCACCGGTGATGAAGTTCAAGAAAAATCCTCGTGGAAGTTATGGGTCCCCGAAAGCCTAAGGAATAACGCACTGAAACAAGCACATGACAGTTGTATCTCCTCGCATGCTGGAATGCAAAAATGTATCGAGAAGATACGCCGTCATCTGTTCTGGCCTATCTTGGCAAAAGCCGTGCGCGACTATGTTCGCTCTTGTGACACTTGTAAGGAAAACTAAGCACCTAATTATACACTTCGTCCTCCAATGTGTGCTCATAGCCCAACGTGCAGACGTTTTCAAAGGCTATACATTGACCTGCTTGGACCATACCCCCGTAGTAAAAATGGTCACGTTGGCTTGCTTATTGTGCTCGATTATTTTAGCAAGTATCATTGGCTACAGCCCTTAAAAAAGTTTACATCCAAGTCCACACAAGAATTTTTATTGGAACAAATTTTTCACAGTTTTGGCGAGCCTGAAACCATTGTCAGTGACAACGGCACCCAATTCAAGGCTCACGTATTTAACGCGTTTTTGACTGAACTAGGTAGGCCGCCATTCGCTCCTATCTGAAGAACGACCAGACTGAGTGGGATTCACAGATCGTCCTTGCATCAGTCCATCAGATGTTCGCCGTATCGTGCAAATTTTGGGATAGATATGGTATGGCATGGATACGATAACAGTTTGCTGAGAAGTCAATATTCGCCAACCCTATGATCGCAATGTCGCACAATATAACTTTCGTTGCAAGCAAATTTTCTCAAAATTATAATGCTAAATTTGCCCCCAATTCATTAAAAGTCGCATTTCAAAAAAACTTGGCAAATTGTTATTATGAGCTAGATGAGCAAGGCAAAAGTATTGGCCCTTACCATGCCAAATGCATACGCAGTTAATTCTCGCTAATATTTCCGTCATACGGTGTCATATTATTGGGTGGTGTAATGGTCGCGGTCTCACACGATTATATTGCCGCTAAATAAGCAAAAGAAATAATTAGTTGTTGCTGGATAATGCTAGCAACATATAATAATGCATGTGTGGTTTGGCAACATGTTAACAAGGAAGTTTGCAACCTTTTCTCCAGACCCATGTTTCTTTAAGGCTTAAAGTCGCGACAGCGTAATTGTCAGACTAAGCAGTAACTGATAAGCTTCTGGTTTGTTTTATGCGTACGCACACGCACAGCCACAAAGCTTTTGCTGGCGCAAGCCGTACCAGAAAGCCTGTGTCGGTTCCGACAGCCACTCTAAAGAGTATGTCCGACTTGCTCTTCAAGCTTCGGATAGTGAGTTGCAGCGAGATGCGCCTAGATCGCAGCCAACTTCATCCCAACTTCCCCAAAACAACGCTCTCCCCGTCCTATAAAGCAGCAACCGAGCCTGTTACGGGCTCCTTTTATCGCCCAAAAATTCCAAAATTCAATACGCGAGTTCAACTAGCCCACGAAATAAGAAAAACTATTCAAAGTAATTAAACGGGTGAATCGCGGAAAAGGTTCGCGACCAAGCACTTATAAAATATATACAAAATACACACAACTATAAAGTTATCCGTCTTGACCTTAAAAAAGTGTCTCCGGCAAAAGTGCCATCCGTATCCGGTTAATACGCCGGCATCAGGCGCATCCCGCTTAATCCGGGTCACACGTCACTGCCTGGGGTTAAGCCACAATAGCCCCTGGTAGACGGGCTTCCGAAAACCACGCGGAGCACCCACTTGAGCTACCCTCGGCAGAGAAAGCTAAACGCTAGTGCGAATCGCCCGTCCCAATTGAAACTGTCGGCTTCGTCAAAAGACGAGTGGATCCCCCTGGATGATCGAAGCCACGCCGCTGGGTCAAAATAACCAACAAAAAAGTTCGAGGATCGCAGCCGCCGTCGTCGTCAGCACGCTTAGTTTAGTTTGTTTAAAACAACAAAAAAACCTATTCTAATAGCGTTTACAAATCATGTGAGGTAGTTCTGTTTTATGGTCTTGAAAAGTGCAAAAGGTGCAAAAAGGAAAAATAAAGTTCCAAATTAATAATTTCACATTTGTCACAACATCGATAGAAATCTCGATTAATCATCGCAAAAAACACGAAATGTTCGGGGCGAATTTACACAATTTTTCAAAAATTTGACTTTTTTGAAAAATATGTGAAATGTGCTTTCATATGGGCCGCATTTTACATATATTGCAAAAATGTGACGTTTTCAGAAATGTCTAAGAAATGTCTTCAGTGGACAGAGCTTATATTATAGGCTATGAGTGATACAATTGTTTTATAGTTTTTTGTGTTTGTTTTTCATTTCGCAGTGAGTTCCAAATTTGTAGGCAAAATTATATGTATGAGCGCATGCATCTACACAAGCGTGCATCTACATATAACTCTGCTCGGGCCTTATCTTTGTACATGTGTTAGTGCATGCAAGCTTGAAGGCGTGTAAGCATAGCCACATGTGCCAGCCTATATAAATGCGATAACTACTCCCGCTACAATTCGGAGATCGTTGAAATAATTTAACCCTGGCAAGATAGTAACGTAAATCAGAAACAAACCAAAAGAAACTAAAATTATAACGTAAATCAGAAACAAAACAAAAGGAATATTTAACGTACCTCCGAAATACAACAAAGAAAACAAAATTATTACCTTTTTTTTTTTTCTCGAACACCAAAGACTCACAACAGCCAACAACACTCCGTTAGTGAGCCTCTGATCAGCTTTCGCTCTGTCGAGGCATGCGCACTGAAAGTTAATCCAGAGCACAGTCGTGGACCATAGAACATATCCACCTCCGTTTAGAACAATCGATTTGCACTGTGTCAATGAAATTACTTTTGAATGAATAGAAAAAAAAAACACCTTGAAATAATGTTTAAACGTTTATGGGAAACGAAAAGAAAATAATTCTATAACGATAAGTAAAATTAATCAGCATGTTCCAAGCTCCTAGCATTTACTTATACTAAGTAAGAAAGTCCGTCAAATGAAGTTAGGACATTTAGATATCAATTAATTGTGAGATGAATAAGGAAATTATCATGCGTTGCTAAGTAAATTGGTTGTTCCTGAAGACATGGTGACCTAAGGAAAATCTTCGCGAATTATGCTCACGAAAATCATGGTATATCAATCATAGGGTATAGAGCGCGAGCGTCGAACAACATCTAAGACCTCGCCTTTAACCATCAGTAAGTGTGTTTGTTTACATGTCGTTCCCCACTACCTGTCTCGGTAGTTTCGTGGAGTATAGCTCCCAGTAGCAGCAAGAAGTCTTACTTTAAATGTGTGTGCGTCTGTAGACCTAGGCTGGCAACAACCCGCCCCCACCTCACCGAATGAGCTCGGAACCAGAAGACCTCTAAGAGTAGCAGTGAGCAGCCTCGATTAGGCTACCTAACCTTGCTCCATGTTTATACTTGCAGTACCGTTCACAAAGCCTTACTCGCAACAGGTACCAAATATTAATAGACAAAACAACGAGCAAAACACTGGATACTACGGAATGAACAGCAATTAAGGCAGCATTATAACATGGAGCGTAATTAAACCATAAAAAAACAGACACAAAAGTCGTAACTAGTGTGCAAACCAAAATTAGAACAGCAGTATCAAGAGTTGGTTGTCAACCTATACAGAAACACAAGACCAAGAAGAAACTCTAAACTTAGCAGAACAAAAAGTAGATAATATTGACTATTCAATCGAAACCATAATTAGAACAGGTGTATCAAGAGTTGGTAGTCAGCAACAATACAAAAACACAAGACCAGGAAGAAACTCTAAACTTAGCCGAACCAAAAGTACAAAATATCGACCTGAAACTCGTAACATTAGAATCTAAAATCGCATTACAAACCTGTAAACGGGGCAAGTTATCTTTTATCGGAAACAAACTCGATCTGCGCAGGCACTAGGAGCACCTACATCTAAAATTTCAAGTCTCTAGCTCTTATAGGTTCTGAGATCCTTGCGTTCATACATACGGACGGACGGACATGGCTAGATCGACTCGGCTATTGATGCTGATCAAGAATATATATACTTTATGGGGTCGGAGATGCTTCCTTCTGCCTGTTACATACATTTGCACTTTGCACAAATACAATATACCCTTTTTACCCATTTTTAATGGGTTCAGGGTATAAAAAACATGAACCATCTTAACATGGAGGAAAAACAAGAATTTTATTAAAATATGTAAGAAATTTAATACATATTTTACAAAAAGGCCAACAACTAATGGACCAGCTGCATTCCAAAGAGATATGGTTGGCTAAAATGGACGATATAGTAGTTTTCTGCTCATCATTACAGGAACACACAATACACTTATGAAAAAAAAACGGAAGAAAAGAAATAAAAGACTTTTTTAGGATTTCTAAGGTACTATACAAAATTCATTAAAGACAAGCTTAGCGACTAATGAAGCATCTGAAACAACACCAAATGGTAGAAATAGACAACCAATTTAAAAAATAAATTTAACACTGTTAAACTATGCTATGTAACGACCCGAATTTCGGGAAATCATTAAATACTGGCAACGCAGGCAATTATGCAATAGACAATTTATTTTCATAAGGACCTATTTAAAATTATAGACCAGTGTCATACCCGAATATACTTGTGCGACTAATTGCTCTGCCATAGAAAAAATTCTGTGATTATATGGGCTCTAAAATATATTATGTGCTATCTGTAGTGTAGAAGATTTACAATACCAACGGACCACCAACCACAGACATAGCTAATGAGCATTAAAGAATCATCTCTGAAGCTACTAAGATGGAGATTACGGTTAGCCGAATTTGAATACAATATAATGTGTAAATAGGGAGTACCAAATATGAACGCGGACTTATTGAGTAGGCGGACTGCTCGTGGAAGGACACAACGTCATTCTCTGTAAAATTAATACATGACCGGCTCGTTTAAAGCATTAGAGCCGCCATCCTGGAGCGCCCTACCCAACGTCGGCGGACGGCCACGTCAGAAATCGGAGCCCGACCTGAGGAGTTCACCACTGTAAGAGCGTGCACAGATGCCGACTCCAAGCTTAGCCGTCACGGGTGTGGGGAGGCACGTGAAGTCAGAAGGGAGGGAGTCCTCCGAGCACAGAGATAGGGCAGACCCCTGCAGAAGTAGTGTTGCTGCCTAGGGCCATGAGCGAGGTATTTGGCGACCGGCCGCTCGTTGATTCTTGAGTAGTGGGCTAAGGGATGTGTCATGGTCAATGTTTATGAGGGGTTTCTTGGAGTTCTTCCTGCTGTCGCTATTTCGAGAAGCTAAAGGACGAAATCCGGTCCCACCGACAGCGCGTGGGGGAGGAATTCAAGGAATACCTGATAGAGCTGAGTAGTTGCACTGGTAATACGAGAATGCCGCCCCCGATTGCAGGCTCTACGTGCGGTGGCAAGATTTCTCTAACTTATCCCAGCTGACGGAGCTGGATGTGGAGACGGTCATGAGGCAGAGCGCGGAAAATGCGGGAAACAAGTCAATGAATCAGGTGGCCATGACTCCGGATGCTGCAGAATGGGGGAAGACAGTACAGGCCACGGGGGGACACCTCAACCCATACCGGTCTACGCCTAGCGGGTCCAGAGCGACCGTTGTGGACGTTGTGGCCCATGCGGAGGTTGCCCATCAGATGATGAGTTGTTTGATTTGTATATAGTCTTTATATATTATTATCTTATCTTTATTATAATAATATCTTGCATTTTATTCCTTAAGACTGAGGATGCTGTGAAAAGCACTATGGCACTATGCGATAAGCCCTTGCCTGCTATAAAAAGCAGTGACCATAATCGAACACGTGCCTTTTGAAAAAGCAACTAAAAAGATAAGTGGCCAAAAATATTGCTTTGGATCTCTGGCAATTGCAATCACTGCTGAGATTTTCAAGGTATTGGATATATTTAAAAAGCTTGATTTCCCTGACAGCATTATGTACATGTATGCTCAGATTTTTCAATTGTATATTGTTGGTTATATACTTCCTTATTGATGGAATGAACACGTTAGCGGCTGCAACATTTTAAGATCCAAGATACAAAACTATTTATTTCAAGGATCCGAACACGGCCGAGAGAGTTAAATCTACTCTTGTAAAATTTTTAATTGCTACCTTTAAGGAAAAAAATGCACCACTTGCGATCGAACAGAGCCAGATTGATGCCAACTCTGAAGAGGTTTCATATAGTCTCTTTAGCGCATTCCACAGGCGGCCAGACCAAAAAAGTCACCTCTTTCAAACGCGGTTATTGAAATTGATCGCTATTTAGAAAATGATTTTTTGAGCCACGAGAAGTGCCATATGAGCGCCTCTTTCCTTACGCTGGCCTTTTATTCTCAGACCGTAGAGCTCGATTAAGTGATGATAGGGTCCAGATGCTGTTCTTCCTAAATGCCAACCAAAACCTTTTTTATCTTTAACAATATTACATTTTATTTAGTTTTTTTATATATATTAAAAAAAAAAAAAAAAAACAGTCGCTGTTATTTGTCACTGGTACTTTTTATACCCTAAACTCATTGAAAATGGGTAAAAAGGGTATATTGTATTTGTGCAAAGTGCAAATGTATGTAACAGGCAGAAGGAAGCATCTCCGACCCCATAAAGTATATACATTCTTGATCAGCATCAATAGCCGAGTCGATCTAGCCATGTCCGTCTGTCTGTCTGTCTGTCCGTCTGTCCGTCCGTCCGTCTGTCTGTCTGTCTGTCCGTCCGTCCGTCCGTCCGTCCGTATGTATGAACGCAAGGATCTCAGAACCTATAAGAGCTAGAGACTTGAAATTTTAGATGTAGGTGCTCCTAGTGCCTGCGCAGATCGAGTTTGTTTCCGATAAAAGATAACTTGCCCCGTTTCCAAGTAATCGATAAAAATGTATATCGAAATCCTGTTTTTTAAGCAATTTTGGTAAATAATAAGAGCTAGAGTCACCAAACTTGACATGTAGCTTCTAGAATAGTATATATATATCGAGTATCTTTCATTTTATACCTATCGCCACCTCCCCGCTACTCTCTATCTATAAGCGCGCGCTGCATTTGGTGTTGGAATAAGAGGGTTCAGGGTATCCCCTAGTCGGGAGCTCCCGACTAGAACCTCTTACTTGTTTGTAACTGTCACAGTTGTCAGTGGGACACAAATATCGATCTCGACGTCGCCCGTCTGGAGCGCGCGCTGTGCTCTTCGACTGACAGTTATGTTTCTTTTCGTCCGCTTTGTGCGTTTGATTCCGCACACATTTTCGTCGGCTTAGTCATGTAGGTGTTAACTTTGTCCACTGACACAGGGTATAGAATGTATTCGCTAGGGTATTCCCGACTGCCTACTACCCTAGATATCTATTTTATCCATCTATGATATTTTGTTCTCCTGATCTCCTGTTAGGGTACACACACTCTTGGATATGACTGACAAAGAATGCCCTAGGTTGCTCAATACATCTCTTTTTTCGAAAACACTTGTTTGGGAATACTGGCCGGGGTACAAATCTCAGTCTCACGAGGGCCAGCAGGTTACAAGACATTTGTTTTTGCTAGGATGGTGGTTTAACAGGGGGGTGTAGTGACCAATGGCCATGTTGGTTAGTGTTCGGATATACCTCTCGATACCCTTTCTGGTTAAGCGACAAATGATCAGGCGAATTCGTTCCCCTTCATGTCGAATTCAAAACGCCAGCATATACATGCACTACCATGCTCATTTTTACTCTACTACGAACAAACACCAGCAAGCAGCGCAAAGCAGACGAAAGAACAATCACGCCAGTAGGCTGCTCATAACGAATTTGGCGAAGCCAAATTCACTTTCCATGGCACCGCAAGAGAAGGTAGAAGTGTCGATAAGAAACTGCCCAATTTGAAGATACGAAACAGTGTTCTTAACTCGTGTTCATTATATAAGACCCCGTACTTCTGTTAAAAGCAAAGCTCAAGTTCTCTAATCACGGGCTGTCTCGTTCAAAGCGATCGTTTCCATATTACAGAAGCATTGAGTGGTGAGCCGAATAAATTGTGAATGGTGATATTGGGATGTGAATCTATATTGGATCTGATATTGGAGTTAACCAAAATTTGCGTTACAGCGGTGAAGAGTAAATCGCGTGACCGGCCGGCTTCGGCAAGCGCTTTCGCGCTACCCTCTTTCGTGTGCTTGCACATTTGCGGACGAGAAGTGCCGGCAAAACAATCCCACGATGTTTTTTTTATATGGAAGAGCCACGGATTCAGTGAGCACGAAGGGTGTCACCTGCAAGCACTAAATTGAGGCCATTGGCAAGAACACCGGAACCGTCGCCACCAGCTTCCCGTCCTGCGCAGCCGCCACGGTACTGACGCTGGCTAGTGCTTGTGAGCGTCTTTCATAATCTCTTATGGCACAAAGTGAACCGAGACTGGCCGGAGGGTGTGACTTTAGATGTAGTAAAAGTGAACACATCGAGCGTTGCTCCAGGTAGACTCGGCGCGTTTGATAGGCGACCCGTCATGTCCGTAAGCCATACAGTTGTACAGTATCGCAGCCGTTACCTTGACATTTAATTAAACTTATACAATTTCTATCTATATTAATAATAGTCAATTTTCTATTTAGTTTTAAAACACGCACACCAGAACCCGCACACCAGAAGAGCACAATATGTCATATCTTGTCGCACAATCATATCTATATTTTAATCCGGATCTTCAGCACTCTGCTTCTGCGTCGATGGGCCCAACGAGCACAGCGAGCGAATGTATATGAGTCAATAATAGCCTGGCAAGTACGCGCATAGTTTGTAGTTCGTATGACTGTTTGCGACCACAGTTAACTCAGGGCAATACAGCTTTTTATACCCTGAACCCATTGAAAATGGGTAAAAAGGGTATATTGTATTTGTGCAAAGTGCAAATGTATGCAACAGGCAGAAGAAAGCATCTCCGACCCCATAAAGTATATATATTCTTGATCAGCATCAATAGCCGAGTCGATCTAGCCATGTCCGTCTGTCTGTCCGTCCGTCCGTCCGTCCGTCCGTCCGTCCGTCCGTCCGTCCGTCCGTATGTATGAACGCAAGGATCTCAGAACCTATAAAAGCTAGAGACTTGAAATTTTAGATGTAGGTGCTCCTAGTTCCTACGCAGATCGAGTTTGTTTCCGATAATCGATAACTTGCCCCGTTTCCAAGTAATCGATAAAAATGTATATCGAAATCCTGTTTTTTAAGCAATTTTGGTAAATAATAAGAGCTAGAGTCACCAAACTTGACATGTAGCTTCTAGAAAAGTATATATATATATCGATTATCTTTCAATTTATACCTATCGCCACCTCCCCGCTACTCTCTATCTATAAGCGCGCGCTGCATTTGGTGTTGGAATATGAGGGTTCAGGGTATCCTCTAGCCGGGAGCTCCCGACTAGAACCTCTTACTTGTTTTCTTTTAGCATTTAAGAAATTCAAGTTCCTTTCTCTTAATTTACTATTTGGATATAATCAATTGGAAATCAATTGATAATGATATGATGTCACGAGTAGTAACAAGAATTTGCAATTAAATAAATGAATACTTTGTCAATGTTAAATTAGTATGAACGTTAAATCTTTTCGACGGGTTCGTCGCCGGTACGACATAACCGTTAGAACGAAAGTGATCTAGAAAAAGGGGCGGCCCAAGACATCTCATAGGTGCCGCCAAGGTAGGGTGGGTAGAGAAGAGGGTACTACCAAAGACCATATAAACACTAAGATGAGTAACGCCCATACATTTGTATGCGACGCAAAATTTCTAGCCTGGCCTTTTATCTGGCCTTTGAGGCCTCGTACGACATGCCTGCCGACTGGCTGTTCGTTCTCCAAAGACCAGACGAACGAATGCCGAAGTCGCGGCTTGCTGATGCTGACACGAGCAACGAAGTTAGTCGCCAGCCTTCAGCAAAACTGGTCGATGGTGCTTTGCGTCGCTTCGTTTTCAAAGTACATTGAGCGAAAAAGTTTAAAACTTACGATCGACGCAAAGTGGTTGTGCTTTATCCATGAAATGCATGCTTTATTCAAATGATATACTACTCCAGATACTAACGATTAATTTAACAGGAAAATTTAAGAATAAAAGATAAGAAAATAGCACACATAGATTGATTTCACTTTTGTTTTCGAACAGTGTATGCTCGAGAAAAGTTCTTGTCTCAGCCAATGGCGTGCAATCACCTTTGGTTGTATGCGTGAATTATGCATGCATAAGAACTTTAAAGTATGTATGTACGTATGTGTTGTTATTCACTTCTCTGGCTTTAGCTGGCAAGAAATTAATTTAGTTAGTTTTTTAGCGCAGATATGTATTTCTAAGACGATGCAAATATTATCATAATTTCTTAAAATTAAATATTATTATTTTTATTCTCCAATTAAGAAATAAAAGAGTGCTAAAAAAAACAATTTCATATTTATTTGTATAATAAAATAATAATAATACATTGCATAAATATTTGCATCGACTTAAGAATACATATTTTGTACGGAGCCAACCTCAGTACACAAAATGCATTCATATATCAACACAAATTTGGGGTAGGTCGTGATCTGCGCTAGAAAACTAAGAAAATTGTTTCTTTGCCAGCCAGAGACTTTGCCAGAGCAGTGGATAACAACACATTCAAATATGCTGTTATGTATGTATGTGAGAGCGCAATGATACAGATTTCGTTTTCGTTCTCAATTTTCAAAAAATCAAGCTGCATAGTAGCATTTTGTGTCTTTGGTACTACTGACACCTTCATTACTCTAATTCAGTATTATCAGTTTGACAGTTATTAATTCGTTCAAGTGGAACATACATACATACCCTTTAGCCTTTTCATTATAACTACAGAAAGTGCACTTATTTACTATATTTATGGTGTAAATATAGTGCGACAAGGGAAAGAATCCACGCCCCATCCGACGAGCTTCAGCAGCAAAAGCAAGAAGTGCACGACCCCCGAAATCCTCTATACACCAGTAGATTTCCTTGGCCAGTGGTACGCCTAGCTCAACGGCTAGTGCAGTCCAAGACAAGCGGTGATCCACAGGGACTAGGTAAACACTACGCACACACTACAGGGGTAAGTGCTTCGAACAGATTAAACCTCGTACTTCTTTTACAGGGTATGACAAAGGGTTCTCCACGAGCTGCTTAAGATCGCTCCGAGGCTCAGTGTCAACCCGCGGCGTCGTTACCCTGTTATTAGTTAACCTGCGCATCGACTCCTCGTGTGGACAGACCTGAAAAAGCCGCATATATCCAGAGCAGCCGAATTTGCACTCGGCGCTCGATGAATACCGCTGCCGTTACCAACCTGAGGTCGTCTGAATACGCTAACACACAACTCCGGGATCACTCACACATGCGACGGACCGCAGCCTCGTTCTATTACACACCCCACTTTAGGTTAGGGAGAGGAGTTGGAGTTGTCGATCACAGTTTAGCCGCGGTACCTGAGATTAGTATTATTTGTTAATAAAAAGAATTAGCGGGCTTCATTATTAACAATTTCTTTATTCACTTCAGTTCACTCTCTATAGTTATCATATTCTATCCTATTCTGCTATGCAATGCTATGCCCTATGCAAAGGCCCTTCAGCACTGCCTGTAGCCCTAGCGTTCCGATGCCTACATAAGGTCATGTCTCACGCTTTGCCTTCTTCGACACGCGTCTACTCACCCTGATGTTCGCTAAAAGCCTAATTAGAGAACAGAATTTTCTAATAGCATCACCGACCGATGGAGGTGTTTTATTAACCAGTCCGGCCAACTGTGCCCCTTTTCTCAGCTAATATTGTCAGGGACGCTATTAGAGCCTGCATCGAAGAAGAAGGGTGTAAGTTGAAAAAAAGTGTTCTTAAGTAACATTAAGAATAATCTTAATTTGCTATATTATTTAAGAAAATACAAAAAACTTTGAACAATTAAGATGCAATTGATTGGCCGAACACCAAAGATTCATAGCGTTCAAATCATCTTGTAGACGAGAGTGATGTAGGGGATAAGTGTATGATAGAATACGTTTCACATCGTCCGCATACACGGTACACGGGCATGTAATATAACCGAAGGAAGATCATTTATAAAAAGAGTTAAGAGTAAAGGTATAAGATGCATTATTACTCTTTGAAGCATTACTCTTTGGGTCCTACCTTGTAAATAGGAAGAAATCCAATGCAAAAGGTGCGGAGGGATACCTCAACGGTCATGTTTAAAGAGTAAAATATCATGGTGCACAGAATCAAACGCCATACTGAAGTCAGTGTTAATAACGTCAGTTTGCATTGTGAGGCGGCCAAAAAGGTAGCCACCCCACAGTTCATAATTATAGTTATAGGATATAAGCATTGTATAGTATATAAGCATTGTATTAGTTATAAGAATAGTTAAGGCAAGGTGCCGATGTATCAAAGCTAGTTAAGGGCAAGGAGCCCAGTCTGAATGTAGTTTGAATTGAACCGCTGACCGCAGCAGTAACCGTGTGTTTCAGATCGGTTACTCAACACTGTCTTCGAGAGCGCAACTTCATTTCGGCGGTGAAGAGCGAGAGCTCCGAGGTGAAGTTGCTAAAGCTCGCGGAGAAGTTGAGAGACCTAGGCAAGCGCACGGCTCGCCTACGAGCGTGCCGGCACTTTGTGAACGAGCATCAAGGTGAGTACAGGCGTGTCAAGAAAGAGGGCGACAAAAAAACCTAGAGTGCGCAGCGGAGCTCTAGGGCTCCGAACAGTGCGGCAGGGTCTTTACCAAGGGAAACAGAGTAAGGTAGTGACTAATAATCAAGGTGCAAGAAGTGTGAATAAAACAAAGAAAGACTGCTAGTTCTTTCTTTTAGTCCCAATCTCGAACACTGGGGCTAACCGGTGTTCAACATAGCCCTCTTTTCTTTACCTAGCGTGGCATGGTTGCGGATTAAAGTCCCGCAAGTATGCCCAAATAAGTGTTTTCAAAAAAGGAATCTAAAACTATCAGGTGTATAAATGAAATAAATGTTAGTTATATTTTTACTTTACTCTGTATAAATGTTTTATTAAGACGTCATCGATTTTTTAGATCACGAATGAGTCTTATGAGCTTGGACGTGGTGTAGCAAGGCACGCCAAATATGAACTAAAACTGAAGACAATATAAAATCACTTATCAAGCTCCAAGAATTATTGGGCATCGGCAAATAGATTCTCTTTTCCTGGTTTGTAAGAAATGCGAGCGCTACCTTCGTCAATGCGTGCTTTCCACCGCTTGATTTTACCGTTTGTGTCGGAATCAGACGGCGAAGGCCAGCGGCTGTCTATGAAGAAGTTGATGTCTTTTATACCGTGACGCAACTTGCCAAGAGCCCAAACGATGGCCAGAAGCTCTCTTTCGTTCGTGGCGTAGTTAACTTCCGGGCTTTTCAACGTCCTGGAGTCGCCCTTCTTGGAAAAGTACGGCTCCAATACCATATCGTCGGTCGTTAGATCAAACGGCTTCTTGAAGTCTGGGTATCGAAGCATGACATCCTCGGATGCCAATATGCTCAGCAGTTTCTGAAAAGCACTGCGCACACACACACTATGCTATGCTATGTTTGCTGATTGACCCATTTTCCTCCTTAAGGATATCGGAGATGGGTTTTGCTATTGATGCAAAATCTTTAATAAAGCATCTATAATAGCTGGCGAGCCCCAAGAACGATCTGACTTCAAAAACTGTCTTGGGCTCTGGGAAGTCCTGAATGGCCTTAACCTTGTCCGGGTTTATTGTGGCACCGTCGCTAGTGACAACAAATCCAAGGAAAAGTACACTCTTCTTAAAAAAGCGAGAATTTTCCTTAGATACCCTTATATTTGCTTCATACAAGCTCTTCAGCACCCAGTCGACATTTCTGACATGGGATTCATCATCTTTTGAAAAAAACGATGACGTCATCGACGTAGACGTAACATGACTTGCCGATCTGTTCTCGGAGTATGTCATCAATCGCCCTTTGAAAAATGCTGGCGGCGTTTTTCAGGCCGAAAGCAAGTCGACAGAATTCATACCACCCTCTGTTCACCGAAAGGCAGTTTTCTCATGGTGGCGCTCTGCGAGCGTGAGTTGGTGGTAGCCAGACTTAAGATCCAGCGTCGAAAAGTACTTGGCTTTACCTAAATTTCCCAGAATCATAGAGATACTGGGCATGGGGTTTCTGTCCGCTATGGTTCTCTCATTGAGTTTCCGAAAGTCCATCACAAGACGCATATTTCGGTTACCAGTTTCATCAGAGGCCGCAAATAACAGTCAACACATATTTTCAATGCGATCTGCACACAAAAAAACCGAAAAAAACGAAGCAGATTCAGTTTTGCACTCCACAGAACCCCTTTTTTTCGTTGCGCTTGTGTACTCTGTAAGTGCTTATGCTTGAGCAATACACACTGTTTTGTCTAACAGTAACATCTTAACAGGACACATTCGGCCGATCGCACAGAAAATATGTGTCTGTCGAAAAGCAAAACGAAAAAAATGGAAGCGAAAAGTGTCTTTTCTTGTTGTTGTCGTCTGACGATATCAATGAAAGCGAGAGCGAGAGAGAGAGAGAGAAAAAGGGCACGGTTATGCATATACACTAGGCTCTTTTTTTTATACATGGACAGTGGACCCTCGGTTATTGTACACAATTGGTTCCAGCATCTTGTTCGTTATGCGAGGCGTTCGTTAACCGAGGGTTCACTGTACATATATGTGTATATGTATATATTTAAAGCTATAAGCAAACACCCATTAAATAATTTTTAGTTTGTTTATACATATAGGTTTATGTGTTGTGTATTTTTATTAAATATTAAGCTTAACAACTAACAATGCATGCACATACCTTTTGTTAGTGCGTCATACGTCATGTTGACTTTGTTTAAAAGTAAAGTGAGTTTCCTCTCAACTTCATCATAATATTGAGAAAAGATGAGTTGCCCTTGCCTGAGGGTTCCCATTTCTTGTTCGATAACATGAACTGACTTCTTGTCACTGTAGGTGAAGTAGTGTGGCAAAGGAAGACAAAATCACATCAGCCGAACCCCTTATTTTGCTTCTGATAATTATTACTGCCTGGTAATGGCGAGAGCAGTCATTATATCATCTAAATATATTATATGCTGCCATTGCTGCTTGTCGCCATGAAACATAAGTTTCTTGCGACCCTGTGAACTCTGCTAGACACTTGACCGCATCTAGTGGCTCGTCGCAGCGAATGCTGTCTACGATTTGTATTTATTCGAACGCATTAATTGGGGGCGCTGTGTCCTTCAGATCTGTTACTTTTTCTGTTAACTCGGCAATTTGCCGGTTGAAGTTCTCCTAAGGACCTGCATCTCTTTCATTAAATGCCTTTGCCTGTGCATCGAGTGCAGCTGAAATCGCTGACTCGACTAACTCCCTAAGTTGCTGGGGATCCATATCTGTATTGTTTGAATGCACTGGGTTCTGCTGAATGTCTTCTGCGTATGGGTCTATCCTAATGTCGTCGCTATCTGAGCCCTCTGAGTCCAAATTTCTCGAGCTGGGGTCTCTATATTTTTCGAATGCCCCATTCATTAGTTGTTATAGGAAATGACAACTAGTCCCAGAATCTGATAAGCACTCTTTAGGAGAAATACACAAGCGAAAAAAACGTTTTATTAGATTGGATCTGCAGAACAAAATGACCGACAGACAATACAGCATAGTAAATTATCTAACTCTTTAAATTCTTCACGCAGTACTTAAAACTTGTTTTGTATGAATAGCTCACTTATATGCTGTTTATGAGGTTATGTGGTATTCCTAATCTTATATTCGTAAAATATCCGCCGACGATGCTGTCTCCCTCGCTGCAGTCAGGAACAACAATTTTTCAACGCTGTCCAGATTAACTTTCGTGCTACTGGTGAGACACTGCTGCCTGAAGAGCTCCAGTGGCTTCGGTGTACATAAGAACAATTTGTGTGTTTCAACACACATGAATTGACTTAGTTGACTTAGGTCAGGCACACTGCACTGCACTGAACGTAAATTACGTTATGCCGAACTGATTGAGCGATTGGCGCAAGTTTTAATGTGCGCACCGTTAGTATCACAACACGTTACGTCAATAGTTGTGAATACCGCATAGATTTTCTTTCGGTTGAATTGAATAAAAGTGCCTCAATGTTTGATGGCCGACTTTTTGTTAAGTTGCTAACACAATATTAGAAAGTTTTTGATCAAAATCCTCGGCTACGCGACTTATGAACAAGCGCGAGATTCGTTTAAGTTGGGTGGTAATTAAAATATATGGTAGTTATATATATATATACTTTACTCTGTATAAATGTTTTATTAGGACGTTATTGATTTCGTGATCTAGAATGAGTCTTATGACCTTGGACGTGATGTCGCAAGGCATGCCAAAAATGAACTTAAATTGAAGACAATATACAATCACTTCCATATGATTTGTGCGATTGAACGGCAACGCTGTATATTTTAATCTCTCTCGCACCTACTCTCAGTGCTCTCTCATGTGTCCGACAAGCAAAAATGCGCACAAATTCAATTTTTCCCAAATGTCGAGAGCATTTCTACCTTTTTGAAAGGACGATTACTATGAAATCATGAAAGGGTTTGCCACGTCGATGAGAAATTCTTGCATTTTTACTCAATATCGTTCGCATGTCTGCATTTTGAGTTTGAATTGATGAATGAATGTTGACCCCTTATTACCTGCAGCAGCCCGTTGGGCCGAAAGGGTAAACGTTTTGCAAGCACCTGCACTTGCATATGTAGGTCAACCGAAAGAAGGCATCCCACGCCAAGGAAAGGAAACGCTTGTTCGGCAACCAAAGGGAAGAGACACCTAATAGGGAGCGAAGGAGGGGCCTCATTCGGGATCGGACCGAAACGCTTGTTCGGCAACCAAAGGGAAGAGACACCTAAGAGGGAGCGAAGGAGGGGCCTCACTCGGGATCGGACCGATCGCATGAAGAGCCCAAAAAGACGGCGCGTAGAGCACCGGCGACAGATCTACGATGGTCATGGAGGCAGCACAGCGGAAATGTGCTAGAAAACGGAGGGATGTGGTGCAATCATGGAGATCCATCTGGGATTGAAGCTGTGCACGGAAAAGGCGAGACACAGGGGAGCCCAGAGGGGGCAGAGTGTCCAGCGGATCTGGATCCTGCACTAAGGGAGTTCCTGAAGTTGGAACTGGAACTCTTCGAGGGCCTGCAGGGAGTCTCACATATCGCGGAGTACAAGATCCGGGATGACAAGCCATTGAAACAAAAATATAATCCGAAGAATCCGAACATGCACAGGGTGATCGACGAGCAGGTGGATGGGTAGATTCAGGCAGATGCCATCGAGCCGTCGCGTAGTCCACACAGCACCCCAATCTTAGTCAAGAGAAGACTGGCGAGTGGCGCATGTGCAGCTATGATTTTCCAATGGCGAGTGATGCCATTTGGACTACACTCAGGGTGTGCGACCTTCCAGCAAGCATTGGACACGGTAATAGGGCCGGAGATGGAGCCTCATGCGTTCGCCTTCCTAGATGATATCGTGGTGCCCCTATCAACAAAAGAACAACATGTAGAGAATTTAAGGGAGGTATTTCGCCGGCTAAGGGCGGCCAAACTCAGGTAAACAAATTTAAAGCTCTGGTAATGGACGACGACTGGGATGCATTACACTCCTTGAGTAGACAACTGGGAATAGTCAGACCAAAGACAATCTAATCACTTAGATGAGTAACGCCCATACATTTGCATACGGCGTAAAATTTCTAGCCTGACTTCCTAAACTGGCTTATACGATTTCGCACGACGTGGCAGCCGACTGCTGATCATTTGATTGAACGAATACCGAGGTCGCGGCTTGCTGATTCTGACACGAGCAGCGAAATTAGTCGCCAGCCTGCCTTCAGCAAAGCTGGTCGATGGTACTTTGCGTCGCATCCTTTTCGAAGTACATTGAATGAAATGCATGCTTTATTTAAATGATATATTACCCTAGATACTAACTATAACTTTTACAGGAAAATTTAAGAATTAAATAATTTTTACACAAGGCGCATCTTGTGCAATAACTATGTTAAGAAAATAGCATACATAGATTGATTTCACTTTAGTTTTTGAACAGTGTATGCTCGAGAAAAGTTCTTGTCTCAGCCTATGGCGTGCAAGCACCTTTGGTTGTATGCGTGAATTATGCATGCATAAGAACTTTAAAGTATGTATGTATGTGTTGTTATTCACTTCTCTGGCTTTAGCTGGCAAGGAATTAATTTTGTTAGTTTTCTAGCGCTGATTATGACCTACCCCAATTTTGTATTCACATATGAATGCATGTTGTGTACTTAGGTTGGCTGCGTACAAAATATGTATTTTTATGTCTATGCAAATATTTATATAATTTCTTTAAATTAAATTAATATTATTTTTATTCCCCAAATATGAAATAAAAGAGTGCTAAGAAATACAAATCAAATATTTATTTGTATAAATAAATATGAATTATGACCCAATATTAAGTTAGACATTTTATTAATTCTAGCACAAAATGTAATCGATAGCTTACGATTGCATTGAGCTGCCGACCTTTACCAATTTATGAAAAATTAATAATTGAAGGCCTTTTAAATATTTACAAGTTAACTATTTGTGTCCGTGATTTAACGGAAAATTAGTGTGCAATTAAAACCTACAGTTTAGTGCCAAAATTGCATAAAATAAAATTCCTAAGCAAAAATACTTTTGGCGCAAATTTCGGGTGCCGGTGTGTCACGTTCTTTCAAGGGAATTCTGCACGCCACCTTTAGCCGTTGCTGCTACTTGATACGACTGGAAAGGTGCAGGTATCTTAAACTTAATATAATAGCCTTTTTTAAGGCTTTATTGAATTATTTATATACAATATATATATTATACATATTTTCAATTATTAAACTTATATCTGATATATTGTATATATCATTATATATTTATACCCTGAACCCATTAAAAATGGGCAAAAGGGGTATTATGTTTTTGTGCAAAATCCAAATGTATGTAACAGGCAGAAGGAAGCATCTCCGACCCCATAAAGTATATATATTCTTGATCAGCATTAATAGCCAAATCAATCTAGCCATGTCCGTCTGTCTGTCCGTATGTATGAACGCAAGAATCTCAGAACCTATAAGAGCTAGAGAAATTTTAGATGTAGGTCCTCCTAGTGCCTGCGCAGATCGAGTTTGTTTCCAATAATCGGTAACTTACTCCGTTTCCAAGCAATCGATAAAAATCGATATCGACATCCTGTTTTTTTAGCAATTTTGGTAAATATTAAGAGCTAGAGTCACCAAACTTGATATGTTGCTTCTAGAATATTATATATATATCAAGTATCTTTCATTTTATACCTATCGCCACCTCCCCGCTAGCACCGCACAGCTATAAATCAAGTTAATAGCCCAACTTATATTGCCAACCAATCTAAGCCACAATTTTAATGCAATTGACTTTTTGAGAATACTCAAATGTTCTATGGTACAATAATATACACTGTAGATAATTTCATTAAGATCGGTTAAGAATAAGCCAAAATTATATGTAACTGCGCAATTGGATGGCACAGCTAGCGAAAACATCAAGTGTACACACACACATTTATGCGCGTCTGCTTCGCATTCTATCGCATTCTAACAGCATTGTAATTTCTTTTTTCTGTAATGCTATTTTAGTTCGGTTTTTTCTCAATAATACTTAACTATTGGTGTGGCTGTTGAGAAGTGGCATAGCAAGTGTTGCGGTCTGTCGCGAGTTCGAGCCCTACCGGGAAGAAATTTTGTTTGCTGGTTTGTCTGTTGAGTAAAGTCGTTAGCAAGTAATACGGTCATTTGCGAGTTCGAACCAAAGGGAACTTTTTTTTTTTTTTTAATTTATCTTTATTACTTCAAACGAGCGCGTTGCGCGAACTGCATTTGGAGTTGGAATAAGAGGGTTCAGGGTATTGCCTAGTCGGGAGCTCCCGATTAGAACCTATTACTTATTTTAATAGTATTCCAGTTACAAATCAAGAATAGAAGGGACCAAGCTAAATGGACTTTAGTAAGCCAGCGTCAGAGTAAAAACATAGTTGATTGCAAGTGGGTTTTTACGATTAAATGTAAAGACAGACTAGAAAAACTATGAGTATTCATGAAGGCTTATCACATGCAAGTGATAAAAGTCTGCAACCTAAATAAGTCTATTTATGGATTGAAGCAGACGGCACGATTGGTTGGTTTGAGTTTTTTGAAAAAGCTTTAAAAGGAATGGGCTGTGTTAATTCAGCTGTAGATCGAAGTATCTATCTTCTTGATAAAGGGGATATAATGAAAAATATTTATGTGCTTTTGTACGTAAATGATTTGGTAATTGCAACTGAGAATAATGATACATTAAGTCATACCTAAGGAGTAAATTTAGGATGACAGACTGAAAGAAGGTATATTCAGCAGATATACAAGAATAATCAAGAGTTATGGCAATGTCTTAAAAGAGTGTTAAGGGTAAAAGGTACTGTTAATACCATAACTGGATATTTTGACTTTGATTGGGCCGGAAGTGAGTCGGATTGGTAAAGCACAACTGGATATATATTAAAAATGTTTGAGACATGACTGATATGTTGCTGCTTTTACTAAAGCGGAAGAGAAGCCCTAAGACTTAAATCGTTAATAACCAGTGTAAAATTTAAATTTAGTGGGCCAATAAAAATACTAGAAGATAATAAAAATTGCATTAGTATAGCCAATAATTCCACTTGTCACAATAGATCGAAACACATTGATAAAAAGTACCATTGTTTAAGAGAGCAAATTGAAAATAACTTAAACACACTGAGTATGTTTCATCCTCCTAACCAAGCCGTTGCCTGCAGCCAGATTTGTGGCCCTCAGAAAAGAATTTTGTTCAACAAAATATTTTTTTTAATTTTGGAAAATTTTTATTAAGCCATGATCTGATAATGGTTTTTTGTTGGGTTTTCCTTAATCCTAGAACTAGTTTTGAATAGAACTATTTCTGGACAAATGTGGATCATTAATATTGTTCACAGAAAGTGCAACTTGTGTTAGAAGAAACTGTATTGTAACATTCACAATTATAATTAAAAGGGTCAATGTATTTTTTGAGGAGCTGTGCTGGAATAATGAGTGTTGAAATGCACACAAACACTGATTCATACAAAAGTTACAATGACAAAGTAGGCTTTTGTTATTTTCAGTCTTGATACTCGTTTAGCCTCAGTCTTCGCTGAGGATCAGAGTAAACAAGTAAGAGGTTCTAGTCGGGAGCTCCCGACTAGAGGATACCCTGAACCCTCTTATTCCAACACCAAATGCAGCGCGCGCTTATAGATAGAGAGTAGCGGGGAGGTGGCGATAGGTATAAATTGAAAGATAATCGATATATGTATATATACTTTTCTAGAAGCTACATGTCAAGTTTGGTGACTCTAGCTCTTATTATTTACCAAAATTGCTTAAAAAACAGGATTTCGATATACATTTTTATCGATTACTTGGAAACGGGGCAAGTTATCGATTATCGGAAACAAACTCGATCTGCGTAGGAACTAGGAGCACCTACATCTAAAATTTCAGTCTCTAGCTCTTATAGGTTCTGATATCCTTGCGTTTATACATACGGACAGACGGACGCACAGAAGGACGGACGGACGGAGAGACACAGACGCACATGGCTAGATCGACTTGGCTATTGATGCTGATCAAGAATATATTTTATTTGGTCGGAGATGATACCTTCTGCCTGTTACATATATTTGCACTTTGCACAAATACAATATACCCTTATTACCCATTTTTAATGGGTTCAGGGTATAATTAATACAAATAAAACTAGTGTTGTTATTTAATTGTGTACAATATTAGACTGAATATTCCAATAGCTTATGGGCCCAGACATCGCATAACCAAATAAAATAAAATCGTGCATAGTTAAATAAACAATTAAAACAGTTAGAGTGGCTCTGAAGAGGACAAATCTTTACCGTGCACAAATAATTTAAAATATTTGAAGGTGTGTGAGTGAATGCACAAAAAAATTCTGCGTGACAACGTTTGCAGAAAATAAAACAATAATGCAAAAGGAATGCAAATTCAAAAATATTACCCCTTTTAATGGAGAGAAATATTCCACATGGAACTTTCATAAAAAGGATCTTCGTGCTCAGAACGATATTTTATATTTTATTGAAAAAGAGAAACCAGAAGTGATAGATGATAAATGGGCTAATGGGGAGAATTTGAATTTCTAAGCGATTCATTTCTGTCATTTGCTGAAAATGAGAATTCTGCAAAGGAAATTTTAGAGAAGTTAGACTCAATGTATGAGTGTAAAAGTTTGGCTTCGCAACTTTCCATACGGAAGCAGTTATTAACATTGAAATTATGTGGTGACACTCCACTTATGAGTCATTTTAATAAATTTGACGAATTGATGAATGAGTTAATAGCATCAGGAGCTAAAATTGAGGAGGTGGATAAAGTGTCAAACTTACTTTTAACTTTACCTTTTACTTATGATGGGGTGGTAAATGCTATTGAAACTTTGTTAATTGAAAATTTGACCCTGGCATTTGTCAAAAACTGCTTACTTGATCACGAGATTAAACTTTAGAATGCTAGTAAAGATACGAGTTATATTTTGTCTAGTACAATTTTGCAAGCTGTAGCTTCAAATGGCAAAAAAAACAATAAAATAACAACGTTTTATTTTAAATAAAAATGTAAGCCCAGGCACACAAACTATTTTAGAACCAAAATTCAATGCTATTTTTTCGGAAAAAAGGGACATTTTAAAAGGGATTGTTTTAATTTTAAAATGTGTTTGCAAAACAACTTAAATAATCAGGTTTTGCATTTATGTTGAGGCTGCAGGGTATGAATTATAAAGACGAAAGTTATGTCTCATTCATATTGGATTCTGGAGGCTCAGACCATATGATAAAAACTGTAAATCTGTTTGTGGAATGTATTATCCTGAATAGTCCAATTGAGATTGCTATTGCAAAACTTGGCGAGTAGATTTATGCTACTGCTAAGGGTACAGTAGAACTAAAGAGCGATCTTAATTTATTTATTTTATTAATGGTCGACAAACAAGTGCCTTCTCATTATTCAATAGATTATACATACATATTGGAAATTGAATGCCGAAAGGCCTAGTTAGAGAACACAACTTTCTAATAGCATCACCGACCGATAGAGGTGTTTTATTTGCCAGTCCGGCCAACGGTGATTCTTTTCACAGCTAATTTTGTCTGTGACGCTATTAGAGCCTACATCTAAAAAGGGTGTAAGTTGAAAAAAAGTGTTCTTAAGTAAAATTAAAAATAATCTTAATTTGCTATATGTCTGGCTACGCAGCCAAATCAACTGGAGCGACCTCGCAACTAATAAGCGCAGCATCTTAATTTTATCTTATAATGCTCGCTCTGCAAAGCAATTGCCTTAATTTCGCTCTTAAGAATTTACATAGAGCTGCCGCTCTATAATTGTCGCTTCGCTAAAATTGGCACGTACTAATTCGGGTTCGCTTGCCTATATAAAACTATTGTTCTTAAATAATAAGCAAAGACCAATTCGGGTCTGCCTGCTTCTCGTAACTTTAAGAAATATAAAAATAAATTGGAACACAAGAAATAAAAGGTTAATTATTTCTATTTGTGAAAGCTATTAAAAAAGCACAGAAGCGCAACATTTAATGACCCCGACGTGATTTTTGTTTTTGTAAGATTATTTGCTTTACATTAAAGCAATAATATTAAAAGACACCACCTGGCATTTCGTTTTGTGCACTTTATATACATACTTATAAGCGATCGCCGTCGCTTTGCCTACTCTTTCGGTCGCTTAAAGTCTTTGCTCATTCGTGCGGTACTTAAGTAAAAGCTATTGCCGTTGCTTCGTTACATAGCTTGACACTTGCGTTCGCCGAAGTTCTTACTTACACCGTTGTTAGTTACTCAGCTAGTTTCGCACACGCATTCTATCAACGCTTCTTATGGCAACCGAAAATAATGCCTCTAGTGCAGTGCCCTCTGCAAATAGGGTGAACTTTCTGAATCGCAAAGCCCTTTCAATTTATGACAGTTTGCAAACACTTCGAAATGCTCTAACCAATTCGCCACTTAGTGCAATTAATGAGTGCGGTCTTAGTGTTAGGCTGAAGCAAATCGAGCGGCTTCAGACCTCATTTGATATTACTCACACTAGCCTCGAAGAACTAGGCTTTGATGAAATCGGTAACCAATTGCGTGAGGACTTTGACGAGTTAGCAGTTTCTATGGAAATTTCGTTTCGGAGTGAAATTGCGCAACGTGTCTCAATATTGCCCTGCTCAACATTTCGCGACCAATCTGTGCTGCCCTCGCAGACAGTAAGAGCTAATGCACCGCCTGCACTACCCTCAATAAAGATGCCTACGTTCAGTGGTGGTTACACAGAATTGGCCGACTTTTATTCTATGTTCACAACCGTCATAGAAAATCATCCTGATCTAGTAGATATCGAAAAGCTGCAGCATCTTTGATCGTGCCTGAAGGATACAGCTCTGGACGCGATTTGATCATTGGAAATAACAAATGATAATTATGCCATTGCACTTAATTTATTGGAGAAAAGGTTTAATAATAGACGTTTGGATTTTCAGGCACACATACTTGAGATATTGGGGCTCAAGAGGGTGGCAGGTGGATCGGCCGTGTCGCTAAGGGAGTTATCCGACCAATTCAACGCACATATTCGCGCGTTAAAGAGCATGGGCAACTCCGAACAAATCGCTGGATGCATCATTGTGCAGATTATTTTACAAAAGCTGGACCCAAAATGACAAGCCAAAAGGGAAGAAAGGCTAGAGGATTCGTCGTTCTTCAACTTAATACCATCGTGGGAGCATATGGCTACGTTGCTGGAGCAGAGATGCCGAACAATGAAAACCGTAAATTTTGCTATGGCAAGCTATGCCCCTAGCCATCAGGTGGGAAAAACTAGAGCAATTAACACCAGTAGATCGTCAAAGGTCATCAATTGCGATCATGCAGCTCTGGATGCTGTCGGACCTGCGGTGCGAAACATCATTCTCTGCTGCATTTAAATAATTCGGTATTTCCGTCTGGTCAGCTGACTGAGCCTGCAAATTCATCGCCGAGAGCCCTGCCTCTTTCGCTAAGTCATCGCCATCTTCCTCCACATCTCTTGTTGCCCAGCATTTCAGTAGTGATGTTGTCGTCTTGGCTACGGCTATGATTTTTGTTAAAAATCGCTCCGGCACTTTGATACCTTGTCGTGCCCTTTTAGATTCTGGGTCTCAGCTTCACCTTATAACGTCGCGCCTTGCTCAACAGCTTCAGCTAAAGAAGCGCAAGTCTTCAGCCATTGTCTCTGGTCTAGGAGACTCTCGTTTTGAAACAGAAGGAAACACGGTCACTATCACAATACAGTCTCAAAAGTCTCTGAATACTCAACATGCCTTACAGCTCTGGTAGCGCCTAACATAACTGATAGTCAACAGAGTTTTACTATCAACACGACGAATTGGAACATTCCCGATAACATAAAACTTGCAGATCCGTCTTTCATTAAACCTTAACGCGTGGACTTGCTACTTGGAGCTAGCCTGTTTTACGACCTTCTCAGCGTCGGCCCGATAAGGCTTCTCCCAGGACTACCGTGTCTTCAAAAAACACGACTTGGTTGGGTAGTTTATGGAGGCGGACCGCGCTTGAGTGGTTCTATGTTAATGGCAAGGCATACTGCGGGCAAACTTGAGTCAAGTTCTGAAGAACGTGCTGATGAATTGGTTCGAAGATTTTGGGAGATAGAATCCTGTTTGGAAAGTACACCTACCACTTCAAAGGAAGAAAACATCTGTGAAGAACATTTCGTAAAGACTCATATCAGATTGCCTTGTGACCAATATTCAGTTCGTTTACCCTTCAAGCAAAGTTTGGAATGTCTAAGGACCGAGCCCTGCAGTTCAAGAGCTAACTAATGGCATGGAATGGCGTTACGTGCGTACTTCACTCAACCCGGCAGATATACTCTCGAGAGGATCTACGCCCAGTGAATTAGATCAATCGACACTGTGGTTCAACGTCCCAGAATTTGTAGTTAAAAACAAATTGGACTGGCCTGCTTCTTGCTTGTCAGAAAAGACAGAACTCGAACTTAGAAAAAGGATCCTTTTTGCGTCATCTCCCTTCGTTGATATAACTGCCACTTGTAAAAACGTCAACTCATTTGATACAATTCAGCGTATATTCGGATATATTTATAGGTTCATACACAGAAGCAGGCATCCTGGACTAGCAGTGTGTGATATACAACATGGGACCCAACTCTTACTAAAGCTCGTCCAGAGAGCACACCTGTGGGATGAGATCAAATCATTGCAATCGAGAAGAGTTGTTAAACCGTCCAGTTGTATCGCATGACTTAACCCTTTTTAGGATGATTTCGGCATTCTTAGAATTGATGGGCGCTTGAAAAACTCTTCTCTGGATTTCGACGCTCGCCATCCAATAATTCTCCCGTGTCACCATCCCATCACAGACTCAGTCGTCACACGGTTTCACAATCGGGACTTACACGCTGGTCCACGGGCACTTCTTGCTCATATTCGGTGGCAGTATTGGCCGATTGGTGGAAGAAAGACCGTATCCAAGGTGGTTGGAAAATGTGTGAGATGCTTTCGTGCCAAGCCTCGATTAGTAGAGCATATAATGGCCGATCTGCCCCAAGAACGTTTGACTGCTTGTCGAGCCTTTGAAGTCTCTGGCGTTGACTATTGTGGACGATTTTTCTATAAGCCAGACGTACGAAATAAAGCTCCAGTCAAATGTAACATGGCTGTCTTCGTCTGCTTCGCTACTAAAGCGGTTCACCTGGAACTGGTCAAGGATCTGTCGACAGCTTCATTCTTGAGTGCGCTTAAGAGGTTCATATCGACTCGGATAACGCTACCAACTTTGTCGGCGCCAAGAACGAGCTTCTGGATCTCAAGCGTCTATTCATAAGTCGCAATCATATTGATTCAGTGCATTTATACCTCCTCGTTCACCGCATTTTGGCGGCCTTTGGGAAGCAGCAGTGAAGACAGCGAAGCATCATTTTTATCGTGCTGTTGGATATTGTGTTCTCAACTTCGAAGAGTTTCGCACCCTAGTCTGCCAAATAGCATCGAAATTTAATTCCAGGCCATTGTTTCCTCTTTCAGAAGATTCAGCAGATCTAGATGTGCTCACTTCAGCTCATCTTTTGATTGGTGGACCCAGCTCATCGTTCGTTGAGCCTGTCGTGACGCACCTTCAATTCAATCGTCTGGATGGTTGGCAAAGCGTAACATACCTCCAACAACTGTTTTGGTCTCGCTGGCGTGAAGAATACTTAACACTGCATCAGCAGCGCTCCAAATGGCGTACTCCGAAACCAGGCCTATGCGTCAACGACATAGTCCTCGTAAAGGATGAAAATCTGCCGCCTCTAAGGTGGCCACTGGTGAGAATCACGGAGTTAATCGTGGGAAATGATGGTGTCGCTCGCGTAGCCATTTTGCGCACCGCAACAGGAGAAACGATAAGAGCTGCAAACAAGCTGTGCCTGTTGCCCATCAGGGAATCTGTTGA
Source organism: Drosophila ezoana (assembly GCA_035045725.1). Lineage (NCBI taxonomy): Eukaryota > Metazoa > Arthropoda > Insecta > Diptera > Drosophilidae > Drosophila > Drosophila ezoana. The sequence goes on along the minus strand of JAWNOU010000003.1, from coordinate 502,846 downwards.
AAGCCCATGCCTTCCAACGGGGTGAGAATGTCTGGCTACGCAGCCAAAACAACTGGAGCTACCTTGCAACTCATAAGAGCAGCATCTTAATTTTATCTTATAATACTGACTCTGCAAAGCAATTGCCTTAATTTCGCTCTTAAGAATTCATTTACTTAGAGCTGCCGCTCTTCGCTGTAACGATCGTTTTATTGCCCTAGCTTTACCTATGCGAAGGCCTCGATGCTGCGCATCGAGTTAGTTAAGTTCGTTCGCTTCATGCATTTGGTACACATCGGCCACTTGCATTACTCAAAATTATAACTAATAATTGTCGCTTCGCTAAAATTGGCACGTACTAATTCGGGTTCGCTTGCCTATATAAAACTATTGTTCTTAAATAATAAGCACAGACCAATTCGGGTCTGCCTGTTTCTCGTAACTTTAAGAAATATAAAAACAACTTGGAACACAAGAAATAAAAGGTTAATTATTTCTATTTGTGAAAGCTACTGAAAAAGCTCAGTAGCGCAACACTATATTAATTAAGGAAATACAATAAATAGGAATAAAGAAAGTAAGAGATTGTTAATAAAGTAAAGAAATGTATGCTAATAATATAGAGTGTTAATTAGATAGGATAAAGAGATAGTAATGGGAAATCAAAGACCCAGTGGGGGAAAATTTACTGCCTGTCCGGCAAGCTATGCCCCTGCTCATAGCTGGGAATGGTCAGTGACTTCCCGAAGGTATCCTGAAAGCAACAATTTTATTAGGGGTAAAGAAAGTGCGGTAGAGAAAACGTGATGCAAACTATTGTAATTTTTACATAGCACGCGAAAAGGATTGTGCATAGCATAGTGTGCACGTATCTGAGAATAAGGGGCAATAATATCTAGTTGGTCTAGCCGGAACAGTGAAATGGAAAATGTGTTTTTTTTTTGCAAAGACATCCCAACCAAATTTGCTATCGGTGTCAAATATCAGGATGCCGGTATGACAGTTAAGTTCAACCCAACTGGTGTAAGAGTCTTTAAGAACGGACAAGGTATGTGTGTAACGAATGTTCCTATGGTTGAATTCAAAATGAACCATAGAGCATTTACAATTGAATCTAAAATAGATAAAAATTATCGCTTGTGGCATGAAAGAGATTGGGATACATTAGCAAAAGGGAAATTTTACGAAAGTGTGCGAAATAATGTTTAATGAGATATATGAGGCTTGTTGTAATTGTGAAGGTCATTACTGAAAGGCTGTAAATCTCTACAGTGATAACGGTAGAGAATATTTGTCTAACGACATGGAGAAAAGGCATGGGCTACCATTTAACAGTTCCTCATACACCACAACTAAATAGAGTATCCGAACGCAATAATAAGCGAAATTAGATAAATGTTTTTTATTTTTATTTTTTTTTTTTTATTTTTTTTTTTAATGTTTTTTCGAAAAGAACTCCATTTGAAAGGTATACTTGTTGGCTATGAACCAAATGGGAATGTCATTTTCAGTTGATGTACTACTAGGCTGTTCTTCCGTACTCTCCTTGCTGAAATTCATTCGAATCTATGTTCGAAATCCTTTGTGACTATCCAGACTGTCAATCTGGATATTTTCTACCTCTTACATACTCATTATGGAACCTTGAGTCCCACAGTCCTAGCATTTTTTCGTTGTTGTACCACTAGGCTGCTCATCTGATATTTTACTATCAGATTTTTGGTCCATACTCTCCTTCCGGATATTTGACTCATTTTCATTCGAATCTTTATTTGAAATTTTTTGTCACTATCCAGACTATCAATCTGGATTCCTCCAACCTGTTCCAACAGACCTTAATTTTTCCTTTTAATCATCAACAACATCTCTTGCTACCAAAAAACTTTAGTACCCATATCCCACAACTTATATCCATTTGATTCATAGCCGACAAGTATACGTTTCAAATGGAGTTCTTTTCGAAAAACATTAAAAAAATAAAAAAAATAAAATAATAAAAATAAAAAACATTTATCTAATTTCGCTTATCATTGCGTTCGGATACTCCATTTAGTTGTGGTGTATGAGGAACTGTTAAATGGTAGTGTTTGGTCAAGTGACCGATAGAGATAACAGCGACGGCTGCGTGCAGTAACAGCAGAAAGCAATAATCATAATAAGAGCTTAAGAGCAAATAATGGTTGCTCTTTGTAAGCTGCTGCCTACTCTCTTTCGTCGGCCCTTTGCCTGCTGCGCTGACGCTCGTTGCCCATCGTTCTGAGCGGAGCTCAATTTCGTTCGTTTGCATATAGTTTTTTAGTTTTTTCGTTGATCGCAAGCGAGGCACAACTATTTCGAGTTGACTGCCAAGCAAACATTAAAACCATTGTAACTCATAATAAGTGCCCTGTGCGAAAAAAATAAATACATTCGAAACAAATATAAATCTTTGAATATCGCTGCACACAAGCAGTGATAATTAATTAGTTGCAAAAAGGCTTGTAACTACACATTTTGGTGACCCCGACGTGATTTTTATTTTTACTCGTTCGTTTCGACTCTGTTCGCATTTTATTTTATAACTTTATTGCGTATATTTACAACCCAGCTGTGCGTTAAGTGCTGCGCGCCTCAACATAAATTGATAATTTTAAACAAGTCTCTCCATAACGGTACTTAACCGCATGCTGTGCCTATGCATACAGTTTATCGTTGTACATAGACTCCGTAGCAAATTCGCCGTTAATCGTTGCGCGCTCAAACCAGCTATCCGCTATCTCGCTCGAACGAACACTTGTGCGCGCAATTTTGTATTGTAGTTCGGCTGTGTGAACCTTGTTGGGCGCTACATTAACAATGTTTGATGAAGGTGCAAGTGTAAATGAAAATGAGGCGATATCAGCTAATCAAGTGGCGGTTGGAACACAGGCTGCAGTTCTTAAAGTAAAGATTAAGAATTAAAGTGATCGAGCCAATAGATTGTCCTCTGAACTTGATCCCGCACGACTTCGCGATGTTGATGACTACGAGCTGCAAGATTACATATGTATGGCATCTGACTTGCAGGCGAAATTTGAAACAATCTATGATAGTTTGTTGGATGTGAGTCAAGCCAGCATTGAAGAGGATCTTCAGTCAAGTTTTGAGTCAACTATTAGGCGGCTACGAGTGTCCCTTCAACGCGAGCGCGGAAATCGAAGCAAGATCCAGCAGATTCCACATTGCTCCACTTTCAATTCAGCCGCAGCCGATGATCCTCGCTCTACGTTTGTTGTTCCAAACCACTCTCGATTGCCTCAACTTAAATTGCCGGAGTTTAGTGGAGGCTACACAGAATGGTCTGACTTCTCGAATATGTTCACCACGGTCATTGATAAGGATCCGTATTTGACCAACATTGAAAAACTTCAGCATCTACGGTCCTGCCTCAAAGGAACAGCGCTGGATACAATTCGCTCGTTGGAAATGTCAAACGCTAATTATCTTGCCGCTTTAGAACTACTTGATAAGCGTTTTAATAACAAGCGTCTTGTTTTTCAGGCACATATTGCTGAAATTTTGGGTTTAAGAAAGGTGGATAAGGGTGCGACGACACAACTGCGTGAATTCTCAGATAAGGTCAACTCTCATTTACGTGCGTTAAAGTCGATGGGCAGTGTGGAACAGATCGCCGGTTGTATCATAGTACACACACTGCTGCAAAAACTAGATAGCGCCACGCAAGCTAGCTGGGATGATGCGCCGTTGGACGTCATACCAGCATGTGAGCGGCTTACAGCCTTCATCGAGAAGCGTTGCCAAAGACTGGAAAATGCGGATCACGCGACGGCAATGTACACGCCTGGCTCCCAGATGGGCCAGAGCAACAGTAGTAGAAGAACGTTTGTGGTGACTAAGAACGGAACAAATGCATGTGTATTTTGTGAAGCCACAGGCCACTCCATTTATAAATGCTTGCAATTCGCAAAATTATCGCCCTCGCTGCGCCTTCATGAAGCCAAATGGCTTGCGCTGTGCCTCAATTGCCTGCAAAGGGGACATCAGCTGAGAGTCTGCGGCTCCAGCACTTGCAGAGTCTGTGGAAGCAAACATCATAGCCTGTTGCATCTTGGCAACCCAAGCAGTCATAGCAATGTTTATAGCTCACACAATGCCCAAGAAGCCGAAACTTACACCTCATCTCAAAACATCCTGGCGGCAACTTCATCCTCGACACTCCCCATCGACCAGTATCTTAAGCACGATGTTGTCCTACTTGCCACTGCCGTCATCAATGTAAAAAATCGCGCTGGCTCCTTGGTGCCATGCCGTGCGTTGCTCGACTCTGGGTCGCAATTGCACATCATCACCTCTCGTCTTGCTTATCAGCTCCAGCTGCGCAAATTCAAGTCCACAGCAGTCGTCTCTGGCATTGGTGATTCAGCGTTTTCATCAGATGGCTTTTCGGTAAACATCAGTGTCCAATCTCGAGTGTCTGAGTACTCCACATGCATCCCGGCATTGATTGCACCATCCATCACCGATAATCAGCCTGGCTTCACTCTTGACCCTGCATCCTGGAACATTCCGTCAAACATACAATTAGCTGATCCTGAATTCTTCAAATCTCAGCAAATCGACATGTTAATCGGAGCCAGTCTGTTTTTCGATCTGCTCTGCGTTGGCCAGATTAAACTAGCTGCTGGACTGCCGATACTGCAAAAGACTCGATTTGGTTGGGTGGCGACTGGAGGTGCTCCACATGCAGGAAAATCATCGCTCGTGGCTAGGCGATCAGTGATGAATCCAGATCTGCTGTCAGACTCGCATCTTCAGACGAATGCACAGATTGACGAATCAATCCGTCGGTTTTGGGAGCTGGAATCTTGCACTGAGCCTGAGTCATCACCAAACAGGGAGGAGCGTGACTGCGAGGCACACTTTCAGACCAATTTTAAACGTCTGCCGACTGGCGAGTATTCAGTTCGTTTACCGCTTCGACTAAGCATGGATCAGCTGGGTGACTCCTATCAACAGGCGCTTCGCCGATTCCTTAATTTAGAAAGGAAACTAGACCGCAATCCAAATCTGAAAACCCAGTATGCAGCATTTATCAAGGAATATCTTGACTTAAATCATATGTCACTTGTTAGCTTAGCTGCACTGGGCCAATGCAAATACTATTTGCCACATCACTGCGTGCTGAAGGAGGATAGCACTACAACCAAGCTAAGGGTCGTGTTTGATGGTTCGGCAGCTACTACTTCTGGACACTCGCTGAATGATGTACTGATGGCAGGTCCTACCATCCAACCGAAACTGTTTTCGATACTGATGCGTTTTCGATCATTTGCAGTCGCCCTCACAGGCGACATATGCAAAATGCATCGATGCGTACGAGTCGAACCAGCAGACAGCTATCTTCAATGTATCCTGTGGCGTGATTCGCAGCATCAGAAGATACAGGTTTACAAATTAGACACCGCCACCTACGGCACAAAACCAGCTTCGTTTCTCTCAGTGCGGGCTATGCACCAACTGGCCATGGATGAGCAGAAAGCATTCCCTATTGGCGCTGACATCATTAAAAGGGATTTCTACGTGGATGATCTCATTTCTGGAAGCAAACGTCTGGACTACTCGCCAAAGGCAACTTTAAGCTGCGAAAATGGTGTTCTAGCGACGCTACTGTACTCCAAAACATACCTGAAGAGGATAGGGAATCGCTGCTCAAGTTCAACGATGGCAGCGATATCACGAAAACGTTAGGCCTCGTTTGGGATCCCGCCTCTTGTGTTCGTCTCTTGTGTTCTAAGTCGCGTGTCGCGCCAGTGAAAACCATCACTGTACCAAAGCTGGAACTCTGCGGAGCTGCATTATTGGCTGAACTTCTCAGCGAAATCTACCAACTGAAAGTGTTTAACTGTCGTTATTACTGTTGGTCAGACTCTGCTGTAGTCCTGGCTTGGATTCGCAATGATCCTTCCAAATTCAATGTTTTCGTTGCCAATCGGGTTGCAGCCATCCAAGAGCTCACCACTGGCATGGAATGGCATCATATTCCCACTGAATTAAACCCGGCGGATATAATTGCACGAGGAGCGCTGCCCAGTGAGCTCTCCAGGTCTCCGTTATGGGCCCATGGCCCGAGCTTCCTCAGCAAAGAAAAGGAAGGGTGGCCCGCCTCCTGTGTACCTGTCGAATCCTTGCCAGAACTTCGACACAAGGTATTACTCGGAACTGCAGCGCAGCTTTATCTCTCGATTGGCTGCAAGTTCATCAACTCGTTCTCCAAGCTGCAACGCGTCTTTGCTTACATATACAAGTTTGTAAATCGAATCCGAGGAGCTGAGGTTACTGTGAGCCACGTGCATCATGGCACGCGTCTGTTGCTGCGGTCAGTGCAAATGGCTACTCTTGGCGATGACTACAAGGCACTGATGGAAGGAAGGCCTGTCAAACGGTCTAGCTCAATGGCCTCTCTTGCGCCATTCGTTGACGACTTCGGCTTACTCCGCATCGGTGGACGGCTGAAAAATTCATCATTGGACTTCTCAGCGCGACATCCGATTATATTGCCTCGCCAGCATCCTGTGACTCGAGCAATCATAATCCACTTTCATAAACGGAACTTACATGCTGGACCTCGCGCCGTATTGGCTTCGATTCGGCTCCAATATTGGCCCATTGGCGGTCGTAAAAGTCTCCAGTATTGTTGCCAAATGCACAATCTGTTTTCGTGCCAAGCCACGATTGGCAGAGCACATAATGGCAGACCTACCAGCTGATCGTCTCGACACATCGTATCCCTTTATAGTCACTGACGTTGATTACAGTGGACCATTCTTCTACAAGAGCGAAGTGCGCAACAGGCCACCCGTGAAATGCTACATTAGCCTGTTCATATGCTTCGCTACAAAGGCAGTGCACTTAGAGCTTGTAAAGGATTTGTCTACACCATCGTTTCTAAACGCCCTAAAACGGTTCATCCTGACTCGCACTCGACCTTCAAGGATCTGGTCTGACAATGCGACAAACTTTGTAGGCGCTAAGAATGAGTTGGCAGATCTGAGCCGCCTGTTCCTGAGTGACGAGCATGTCAAGGCTGTTCACGACTTTTGCCTATCCCACTCAATTGAATGGTCGTTCATGCCTCCTCGCTCTCCGCACTTTGGCGGGCTATGGGAAGCCGCTGTGAAGACTGCGAAGCACCATTTTTATCGCTCTGTCGGCCCTTCCGTCTTTGATTCGCTGCGCACGCTCGTCTGCCACATCACGGCAATTATTAATTCTCGACCATTACTTCCACTTTCAGAGCATCCCGATGATCTTGACGTCTTAACACCCGCACACTTCCTTGGTACAGCGCCATCTTCGTCATACATTGAGCCTGATCTAAGGAAGCTTAATTTCAATCGGCTTAACTATTTTCAGCGCGACACATACCTCCAACAAGTATTTTGGGCCCGTTGGCGCGAAGAGTATTTAACGCTTCTTCAACAGCGCTCCAAATGGCGCACTCCTCAGCCAGGACTCTCCATCAACGATGTCGTCCTTGTAAAGGATGAGAACCTACCGCCGCTGAAGTGGCCATTAGCTAGAGTGCTAGAGCTGATCTCGGGATCTGATGGGGTATCTAGAGTTGCAGTGCTTCAGACTGCGACTGGAGTCATACGCAAAGCCGCACGAAAACTGTGTTTGCTGCCAAAACAGGATGATGTTGAAAGTCCCTTGCCTTCCACCGGGGGGAGGATGTTTGGTCAAGTGACCGGTAGAGATAACAGCGACGGCTGCGTGCAGTAACAGCAGAAAGCAATAATCATAATAAGAGCTTAAGAGCAAATAATGGTTGCTCTTTGTAAGCTGCTGCCTACTCTCTTTCGTCGGCCCTTTGCCTGCTGCGCTGACGCTCGCTGCCCATCGTTCTGAGCGGAGCTCAATTTCGTTCGTTTGCATATAGTTTTTTAGTTTTTTCGTTGATCGCAAGCGAGGCACAACTATTTCGAGTTGACTGCCAAGCAAACATTAAAACCATTGTAACTCATAATAAGTGCCCTGTGCGGAAAAATAAATACATTCGAAACAAATATAAATCTTTGAATATCGCTGCACACAAGCAGTGATAATTAATTAGTTGCAAAAAGGCTTGTAACTACACAGGTAGCCCATGCCTTTTCTCCATGTCATTAGACAAATATTCTCTACCGTTATCACTGTAGAGATTTACAGCCTTTCAGTAATGACCTTCTCAATTACAACAAGCCTCAAATATCTCATTAAACATTATTTCTCACACTTTCGTAAAATTTCCCTTTTGGTAATTGTATCCCAATCTCTTTCATGCCACAAGCGATAATTTTTATCTATTTTAGATTCAAATGTAAATGCTCTATGGTTCATTTTGAATTCAACCATAGGAACATTCCTTACACACATACCTTCTAAAACGCCTTGTCCGTTCTTAAAGACTCTTACACCAGTTGGGTTGAACTTAACTGTCATACCGGCATCCTGATATTTGACACCGACAGAAAATTTGGTTGGGATGTCTTTGCAAAAAAAAAACACATTTTCCATTTCACTGTTCCGGCTAGACCAACTAGATATTATTGCCCCTTATTCTCAGATACGTGCACACTATGCTATGCACAATCCTTTTCGCGTGCTATGTAAAAATTACAATAGTTTGCATCACGTTTTCTCTACCGCACTTTCTTTACCCCTAATAAAATTGTTGCTTTCAGGATACCTTCGGGAAGTCACTGACCATTCCCAGCTATGAGCAGGGGCATAGCTTGCCGGACAGGCAGTAAATTTTCCCCCACTGGGTCTTTGATTTCCCATTACTATCTCTTTATCCTATCTAATTAACACTCTATATTACTAGCATACATTTCTTTACTTTATTAACAATCTCTTACTTTCTTTTTTCCAATTTATTGTATTTCCTTAATTAATATAGTGTTGCGCTACTGAGCTTTTTCAATAGCTTTCACAAATAGCAATAATTAACCTTTTATTTCTTGTGCTCCAAGTTGTTTTTATATTTCTTAAAGTTACGAGAAGCAGGCAGATCCGAATTGGTCTGTGCTTATTATTTAAGAACAATAGTTTTATATAGGCAAGCGAACCCGAATTAGTACGTGCCAATTTTAGCGAAGCGACAATTATTAGTTATTATTTTGAGTAATGCAAGTGGCCAATATGCACAGCTTGTTTGCAGCTCTTATCGTTTCTCCTGTTGCGGTGCGCAAAATGGCTACGCGAGCTTCTCCATCCTTTCCCACGATTAACTCCGTGATTCTCACCAGTGGCCACCTTAGAGGCGGCAGATTTATATCCTTTACGAGGACTATATCGTTGACGCATATGCCTGGTTTCGGAGTACGCCATTTGGAGCGTTGCTGAAGCAGTGTTAAGTATTCTTCACGCCAGCGAGACCAAAATAGTTATTGGAGGTATGTTACGCGTTGCCAACCATCCAGACGATTGAATTGAAGGTGCGTCACGACTTCAAATGCTCGACAAGCAGTCAAACGTTCTTGGGGCAGATCAGCCATTATATGCTCTACTAATCGAGGCCTGGCACGAAAGCATCTCACACATTTTCCAACCACCTTGGATACGGTCTTCTTTCCACCAATCGGCCAATACTGCCACCGAATATGAGCAAGAAGTGCCCGTGGACCAGCGTGTAAGTCCCGATTGTGAAACCGTGTGACGACTGAGTCTGTGATGGGATGGTGACACGGGAGAATTATTGGATGGCGAGCGTCGAAATCCAGCGAAGAGTTTTCAAGCGCCCATCAATTCTAAGAATGCCGAAATCATCCTAAAAAGGGTTAAGTCATGCGATACAACTGGACGGTTTAACAACTCTTCTCGATTGCAATGATTTGATCGGACGAGCCTTAGTAAGAGTTGGGTCCCATGTTGTATATCACACACTGTTAGTCCAGGATGCCTGCTTCTGTGTATGAATTTATAAATATATCCGAATATACGCTGAATTGTATCAAATGAGTTGACGTTTTTACAAGTGGCTGTTATATCAACGAAGGGAGATGACGCAAAAAGGACCCTTTTTCTAAGTTCGAGTTCTCACAAGCAAGAAGCAGGCCAGTCCAATTTGTTTTTAACTACAAATTCTGGGACGTTGAACCACAGTGTCGATTGATCTAATTCACTGGGCGTAGATCCTCTCGAGAGTATATCTGCCGGGTTGAGTGAAGTACGCACGTAACGCCATTCCATGCCATTAGTTAGCTCTTGAACTGCAGGGCTCGGTCCTTAGACATTCCAAACTTTGCTTGAAGGGTAAACGAACTGAATATTGGTCACAAGGCAATCTGATATGAGTCTTTACGAAATGTTCTTCACAGATGTTTTCTTCCTTTGAAGTGGTAGGTGTACTTTCCAAACAGGATTCTATCTCCCAAAATCTTCGAACCAATTCATCAGCACGTTCTTCAGAACTTGACTCAAGTTTGCCCGCAGTATGCCTTGCCATTAACATAGAACCAGTCAAGCGCGGTCCGCCTCCATAAACTACCCAACCAAGTCGTGTTTTTTGAAGACACGGTAGTCCTGGGAGAAGCCTTATCGGGCCGACGCTGAGAAGGTCGTAAAACAGGCTAGCTCCAAGTAGCAAGTCCACGCGTTAAGGTTTAATGAAAGACGGATCTGCAAGTTTTATGTTATCGGGAATGTTCCAATTCGTCGTGTTGATAGTAAAACTCGGTTGACTATCAGTTATGTTAGGCGCTACCAGAGCTGTAAGGCATGTTGAGTATTCAGAGACTTTTGAGACTGTATTGTGATAGTGACCGTGTTTCCTTCTGTTTCAAAACGAGAGTCTCCTAGACCAGAGACAATGGCTGAAGACTTGCGCTTCTTTAGCTGAAGCTGTTGAGCAAGGCGCGACGTTATAAGGTGAAGCTGAGACCCAGAATCTAAAAGGGCACGACAAGGTATCAAAGTGCCGGAGCGATTTTTAACAAAAATCATAGCCGTAGCCAAGACGACAACATCACTACTGAAATGCTGGGCAACAAGAGATGTGGAGGAAGATGGCGATGACTTAGCGAAAGAGGCAGGGCTCTCGGCGATGAATTTGCAGGCTCAGTCAGCTGACCAGACGGAAATACCGAATTATTTAAATGCAGCAGAGAATGATGTTTCGCACCGCAGGTCCGACAGCATCCAGAGCTGCATGATCGCAATTGATGACCTTTGACGATCTACTGGTGTTAATTGCTCTAGTTTTTCCCACCTGATGGCTAGGGGCATAGCTTGCCATAGCAGAATTTACGGTTTTCATTGTTCGGCATCTCTGCTCCAGCAACGTAGCCATATGCTCCCACGATGGTATTAAGTTGAAGAACGACGAATCCTCTAGCCTTTCTTCCCTTTTGGCTTGTCATTTTGGGTCCAGCTTTTGTAAAATAATCTGCACAATGATGCATCCAGCGATTTGTTCGGAGTTGCCCATGCTCTTTAACGCGCGAATATGTGCGTTGAATTGGTCGGATAACTCCCTTAGCGACACGGCCGATCCACCTGCCACCCTCTTGAGCCCCAATATCTCAAGTATGTGTGCCTGAAAATCCAAACGTCTATTATTAAACCTTTTCTCCAATAAATTAAGTGCAATGGCATAATTATCATTTGTTATTTCCAATGATCAAATCGCGTCCAGAGCTGTATCCTTCAGGCACGATCAAAGATGCTGCAGCTTTTCGATATCTACTAGATCAGGATGATTTTCTATGACGGTTGTGAACATAGAATAAAAGTCGGCCAATTCTGTGTAACCACCACTGAACGTAGGCATCTTTATTGAGGGTAGTGCAGGCGGTGCATTAGCTCTAACTGTCTGCGAGGGCAGCACAGATTGGTCGCGAAATGTTGAGCAGGGCAATATTGAGACACGTTGCGCAATTTCACTCCGAAACGAAATTTCCATAGAAACTGCTAACTCGTCAAAGTCCTCACGCAATTGGTTACCGATTTCATCAAAGCCTAGTTCTTCGAGGCTAGTGTGAGTAATATCAAATGAGGTCTGAAGCCGCTCGATTTGCTTCAGCCTAACACTAAGACCGCACTCATTAATTGCACAACTGTCATAAATTGAAAGGGCTTTGCGATTCAGAAAGTTCACCCTATTTGCAGAGGGCACTGCACTAGAGGCATTATTTTCGGTTGCCATAAGAAGCGTTGATAGAATGCGTGTGCGAAACTAGCTGAGTAACTAACAACGGTGTAAGTAAGAACTTCGGCGAACGCAAGTGTCAAGCTATGTAACGAAGCAACGGCAATAGCTTTTACTTAAGTACCGCACGAATGAGCAAAGACTTTAAGCGACCGAAAGAGTAGGCAAAGCGACGGCGATCGCTTATAAGTATGTATATAAAGTGCACAAAACGAAATGCCAGGTGGTGTCTTTTAATATTATTGCTTTAATGTAAAGCAAATAATCTTACAAAAACAAAAATCACGTCGGGGTCATTAAATGTTGCGCTTCTGTGCTTTTTTAATAGCTTTCACAAATAGAAATAATTAACCTTTTATTTCTTGTGTTCCAATTTATTTTTATATTTCTTAAAGTTACGAGAAGCAGGCAGACCCGAATTGGTCTTTGCTTATTATTTAAGAACAATAGTTTTATATAGGCAAGCGAACCCGAATTAGTACGTGCCAATTTTAGCGAAGCGACAATTATTAGTTATAATTTTGAGTAATGCAAGTGGCCGATGTGTACCAAATGAATGAAGCGAACGAACTTAACTAACTCGATGCGCAGCATCGAGGCCTTTGCATAGGTAAAGCTAGGGCAATAAAACGATCGTTACAGCGAAGAGCGGCAGCTCTATGTAAATTCTTAAGAGCGAAATTAAGGCAATTGCTTTGCAGAGCGAGCATTATAAGATAAAATTAAGATGCTGCGCTTATCAGTTGCGAGGTCGCTCCAGTTGTTGTTGGCTGCGTAGCCAGACATATAGCAAATTAAGATTATTTTTAATTTTACTTAAGAACACTTTTTTTCAACTTACACCCTTTTTAGATGTAGGCTCTAATAGCGTCACTGACAAAATTAGCTGTGAAAAGAAGCACCGTTGGCCGGACTGGCAAATAAAACACCTCTATCGGTCGGTGATGCTATTAGAAAGTTGTGTTCTCTAACTAGGCCTTTCGGCATTCAATTTCCAATATGTATGTATAATCTATTCAATAATGAGAAGGCACTCGTTTGTCGACCATTAATAAAATAAATAAATTAAGATCGCTCTTTAGTTCTACTATACCCTTAGCAGTAGCATAAATCTACTCGCCAAGTTTTGCAATAGCAATCTCAATTGGACTTTTCAGGATAATACATTCCACAAACAGATTTACAGTTTTTATCATATGGTCTGAGCCTCCAGAATCCAATATGAATGAGACATAACTTTCGTCTTTATAATTCATACCCTGCAGCCTCAACATAAATGCAAAACCTGATTATTTACGTTGTCTTGCAAACACATTTTAAAATTAAAACAATCCCTTTTAAAATGTCCCTTTTTTCCGAAAAAATAGCATTGAATTTTGGTTCTAAAATAGTTTGTGTGCCTGGGCTTACATTTTTATTTAAAATAAAACGTTGTTATTTTATTGCTCTTTTTGCTATTTGAAGCTACAGCTTGCAAAATTGTACTTGACAAAAAATAACTCGTATCTTTACTAGCATTCTGAAGTTTAATCTCGTGATCAAGTAAGCAGTTTTTGACAAATGCCAGGGTCAAATTTTCAATTAACAAAGTTTCAATAGCATTTACCACCCCATCATAAGTAAAAGGTAAAGTTGAAAGTAAGTTTGACACTTTATCCACCTCCTCAATTTTAGCTCCTGATGCTATTAACTCATTCATCAATTCGTCAAATTTATTAAAATGACTCATAAGTGGAGTGTCACCACATAATTTCAATGTTAATAACTGCTTCCGTATGGAAAGTTGCGAAGCCAAACTTTTACACTCATACATTGAGTCTAACTTCTCTAAAATTTCCATTGCAGAATTCTCATTTTCAGCAAATGACAGAAATGAATCGCTTAGAAATTCAAATTCTCCCCATTAGCCCATTTATCATCTATCACTTCTGGTTTCTCTTTTTCAATAAAATATAAAATTTCGTTCTGAGCACGAAGATCCTTTTTATGAAAGTTCCATGTGGAATATTTCTCTCCATTAAAAGGGGTAATATTTTTGAATTTGCATTCCTTTTGCATTATTGTTTTATTTTCTGCAAACGTTGTCACGCAGAATTCTTTTGTGCATTCACTCACACACCTTCAAATATTTTAAATTATTTGTGCACGGTGAAGATTTGTCCTCTTCAGAGCCACTCTAACTGTTTTAATTGTTTATTTAACTATGCACGATTTTATTTTATTTGGTTATGAAATGTCTGGGCCCATAAGCTATTGGAATATTCAGTCTAATATTGTACACAATTAAATAACAACACTAGTTTTATTTGTATTAATTATACCCTGAACCCATTAAAATTGGGTAATAAGTATATTGTATTTGTGCAAAGTGCAAATATATGTAACAGGCAGAAGGTATCATCTCCGACCAAATAAAATATATTCCTGATCAGCATCAATAGCCAAGTCGATCTAGCCATGTGCGTCTGTCTGTCTCTCCGTCCGTCCGTCCTTCTGTGCGTCCGTCTGTCCGTATGTATAAACGCAAGGATATCAGAACCTATAAGAGCTAGAGACTTGAAATTTAAACCGTAGCTCCTCCTAGTGCCTACGCAGATCGACTATTAGAAGGTCATTTAACGCAATTTGAGATGATGTCCGACAGGACGCTTCGAAAACAACGCGTAACTACTTCGTCGATGTACTTTGTGGTCTTAAAAAACACTGATGCGGAATGAAGTAGTGTGGAGTACTTGGAATCTGATCATATATTTCAGAAATGTAACCTTAAGTTAAATTTTCCTCCTTGAATTCCAAGTACATGCGCTTAAGCTCGGGATCTCGAGACAATTGGGATCTGATTTATGCAATGTTTTGTCTAACGAGGTATAAGACTCTTTTTGGCAACTCAGATTAACAGCATGAGTCTTCTCATGACTTGACGGCGTGTTACGCCCTGATAAAATCCAGCCAACAAGTGTCTTTTGCAGAATCGGACAATTCGGACCTTCTTTAATTTTACCGACAGGCAGAAGCTCAAAGAACTTCTCAGCTCCGATGAGCATGTCGATCTTCTATAGCTTATGAAAATATGGATCAGCCAATTGCAGGTTCTCAGGGATTTCCCAACCGCTGACATTGACATTGAATTGGTTAGAGCATTTCGAAGTGTTTGCAAACTGTCATAAATTGAAAGGGCTTTGCGATTCAGAAAGTTCACCCTATTTGCAGAGGGCACTGCACTAGAGGCATTATTTTCGGTTGCCATAAGAAGCGTTGATAGAATGCGTGTGCGAAACTAGCTGAGTAACTAACAACGGTGTAAGTAAGAACTTCGGCGAACGCAAGTGTCAAGCTATGTAACGAAGCAACGGCAATAGCTTTTACTTAAGTACCGCACGAATGAGCAAAGACTTTAAGCGACCGAAAGAGTAGGCAAAGCGACGGCGATCGCTTATAAGTATGTATATAAAGTGCACAAAACGAAATGCCAGGTGGTGTCTTTTAATATTATTGCTTTAATGTAAAGCAAATAATCTTACAAAAACAAAAATCACGTCGGGGTCATTAAATGTTGCGCTTCTGTGCTTTTTTAATAGCTTTCACAAATAGAAATAATTAACCTTTTATTTCTTGTGTTCCAATTTATTTTTATATTTCTTAAAGTTACGAGAAGCAGGCAGACCCGAATTGGTCTTTGCTTATTATTTAAGAACAATAGTTTTATATAGGCAAGCGAACCCGAATTAGTACGTGCCAATTTTAGCGAAGCGACAATTATTAGTTATAATTTTGAGTAATGCAAGTGGCCGATGTGTACCAAATGAATGAAGCGAACGAACTTAACTAACTCGATGCGCAGCATCGAGGCCTTTGCATAGGTAAAGCTAGGGCAATAAAACGATCGTTACAGCGAAGAGCGGCAGCTCTATGTAAATTCTTAAGAGCGAAATTAAGGCAATTGCTTTGCAGAGCGAGCATTATAAGATAAAATTAAGATGCTGCGCTTATCAGTTGCGAGGTCGCTCCAGTTGTTGTTGGCTGCGTAGCCAGACATATAGCAAATTAAGATTATTTTTAATTTTACTTAAGAACACTTTTTTTCAACTTACACCCTTTTTAGATGTAGGCTCTAATAGCGTCACTGACAAAATTAGCTGTGAAAAGAAGCACCGTTGGCCGGACTGGCAAATAAAACACCTCTATCGGTCGGTGATGCTATTAGAAAGTTGTGTTCTCTAACTAGGCCTTTCGGCATTCAATTTCCAATATGTATGTATAATCTATTGAATAATGAGAAGGCACTCGTTTGTCGACCATTAATAAAATAAATAAATTAAGATCGCTCTTTAGTTCTACTATACCCTTAGCAGTAGCATAAATCTACTCGCCAAGTTTTGCAATAGCAATCTCAATTGGACTTTTCAGGATAATACATTCCACAAACAGATTTACAGTTTTTATCATATGGTCTGAGCCTCCAGAATCCAATATGAATGAGACATAACTTTCGTCTTTATAATTCATACCCTGCAGCCTCAACATAAATGCAAAACCTGATTATTTACGTTGTCTTGCAAACACATTTTAAAATTAAAACAATCCCTTTTAAAATGTCCCTTTTTTCCGAAAAAATAGCATTGAATTTTGGTTCTAAAATAGTTTGTGTGCCTGGGCTTACATTTTTATTTAAAATAAAACGTTGTTATTTTATTGCTCTTTTTGCTATTTGAAGCTACAGCTTGCAAAATTGTACTTGACAAAAAATAACTCGTATCTTTACTAGCATTCTGAAGTTTAATCTCGTGATCAAGTAAGCAGTTTTTGACAAATGCCAGGGTCAAATTTTCAATTAACAAAGTTTCAATAGCATTTACCACCCCATCATAAGTAAAAGGTAAAGTTGAAAGTAAGTTTGACACTTTATCCACCTCCTCAATTTTAGCTCCTGATGCTATTAACTCATTCATCAATTCGTCAAATTTATTAAAATGACTCATAAGTGGAGTGTCACCACATAATTTCAATGTTAATAACTGCTTCCGTATGGAAAGTTGCGAAGCCAAACTTTTACACTCATACATTGAGTCTAACTTCTCTAAAATTTCCTTTGCAGAATTCTCATTTTCAGCAAATGACAGAAATGAATCGCTTAGAAATTCAAATTCTCCCCATTAGCCCATTTATCATCTATCACTTCTGGTTTCTCTTTTTCAATAAAATATAAAATTTCGTTCTGAGCACGAAGATCCTTTTTATGAAAGTTCCATGTGGAATATTTCTCTCCATTAAAAGGGGTAATATTTTTGAATTTGCATTCCTTTTGCATTATTGTTTTATTTTCTGCAAACGTTGTCACGCAGAATTCTTTTGTGCATTCACTCACACACCTTCAAATATTTTAAATTATTTGTGCACGGTGAAGATTTGTCCTCTTCAGAGCCACTCTAACTGTTTTAATTGTTTATTTAACTATGCACGATTTTATTTTATTTGGTTATGCGATGTCTGGGCCCATAAGCTATTGGAATATTCAGTCTAATATTGTACACAATTAAATAACAACACTAGTTTTATTTGTATTAATTATACCCTGAACCCATTAAAATTGGGTAATAAGTATATTGTATTTGTGCAAAGTGCAAATATATGTAACAGGCAGAAGGTATCATCTCCGACCAAATAAAATATATTCCTGATCAGCATCAATAGCCAAGTCGATCTAGCCATGTGCGTCTGTCTGTCTCTCCGTCCGTCCGTCCTTCTGTGCGTCCGTCTGTCCGTATGTATAAACGCAAGGATATCAGAACCTATAAGAGCTAGAGACTTGAAATTTAAACCGTAGCTCCTCCTAGTGCCTACGCAGATCGACTATTAGAAGGTCATTTAACGCAATTTGAGATGATGTCCGACAGGACGCTTCGAAAACAACGCGTAACTACTTCGTCGATGTACTTTGTGGTCTTAAAAAACACTGATGCGGAATGAAGTAGTGTGGAGTACTTGGAATCTGATCATATATTTCAGAAATGTAACCTTAAGTTAAATTTTCCTCCTTGAATTCCAAGTACATGCGCTTAAGCTCGGGATCTCGAGACAATTGGGATCTGATTTATGCAATGTTTTGTCTAACGAGGTATAAGACTCTTTTTGGCAACTCAGATTAACAGCATGAGTCTTCTCATGACTTGACGGCGTGTTACGCCCTGATAAAATCCAGCCAACAAGTGTCTTTTGCAGAATCGGACAATTCGGACCTTCTTTAATTTTACCGACAGGCAGAAGCTCAAAGAACTTCTCAGCTCCGATGAGCATGTCGATCTTCTATAGCTTATGAAAATATGGATCAGCCAATTGCAGGTTCTCAGGGATTTCCCAACCGCTGACATTGACCGTATGGTCAGGCTGGTAACCCGAAATGGTCTTCAAAATCCACAAATCTAACGAGAACTCACTGCAATTGACTCGCGACTTCACCACTGTATGAATCTTCTTTCTTACTTGTATATTGCTTTGAGCAATCCTAAGTAAGCTGATACTAGACTCTTCTCTACGCAGCTGCTATCGTTGTGCTAGCTCGTTTGCTACAAAATTAATTTATGATCCAGAATCGAGTCTAGCCAAAACAAACTCGCCACTTCTCGTTTTAACGCTAACGATTGAGGTAGCTGGGATTACACTATCAGACACATTCGCATGCATAGCATGTGCGGTGTCAAGGGGTGGTGGTAACGGTCAGTTGTTAGAAACGGCAGAGCATCTATGCAACAGTGTGTATTGGAATATTCAGTATAATATCGTACACAATTAAATAACAACAATAGTTTTATTTTGTATTAGTTTTAATATTTATTATTTTACTTATTGAGCGCGTCAACTTTTTTACTCTGATCCTCAGCGAAGACTGAGGCTAAACGCTAGAAGCATTTCAGTATCAAGACTGAAAATAACAAAAGCCTACTTGGTCATTGTAACTTTTGTATGAATTAGTGTTTGTGTGCATTTCAACACTCATTATTCCAGCACACCTCCTCAAAAAATACATTGACCCTTTTAATTATAATTGTGAATGTTACAATACAGTTTCTTCTAACACAAGTTGCACTTTCTGTGAACAATATTAATGATCCGCATTTGTCCAGAAATATTTCTATTCAAAACTAGTTCTAGGATTAAGGAAAACCCAACAAAAAACCATTATCAGATCATGGCTTAATAAAAATTTTCCAAAATTAAAAAAAATATTTTGTTGAACAAAATTCTTTTCTGAGGGCCACAAATCTGGCTGCAGGCAAGGAGGATGAAACATACTCAGTGTGTTTAAGTTATTTTCAATTTGCTCTCTTGAACAATGGTACTTTATATCAATGTGTTTCGATCTATTGTGCCAAGTGGGATTATTGGCTATACTAATGCAATTTTTATTATCTTCTAGTATTTTTATTGGCCCACTAAATTTAAATTTTACACTGGTTATTAACGATTTAAGCCTTAGGGCTTCTCTTCCGCTTTAGTAAAAGCAGCAACATATCAGTCATGTCTCAAACATTTTTAATATATATCCAGTTGTGCTTTACCAATCCGACTCACTTCCGGCCCAATCAAAGTCAAAATATCCAGTTATGGTATTAACAGTACCTTTTACCCTTAACACTCTTTTAAGACATTGCCATAACTCTTGATTATTCTTGTATATCTGCTGAATATACCTTCTTTCAGTCTGTCATCCTAAATTTACTCCTTAGGTATGACTTAATGTATCATTATTCTCAGTTGCAATTACCAAATCATTTACGTACAAAAGCACATAAATATTTTTCATTATATCCCCTTTATCAAGAAGATAGATACTTCGATCTACAGCTGAATTAACACAGCCCATTCCTTTTAAAGCTTTTTCAAAAAACTCAAACCAACCAATCGTGCCGTCTGCTTCAATCCATAAATAGACTTATTTAGGTTGCAGACTTTTATCACTTGCATGTGATAAGCCTTCATGAATACTCATAGTTTTTCTAGTCTGTCTTTACATTTAATCGTAAAAACCCACTTGCAATCAACTATGTTTTTACTCTGACGCTGGCTTACTAAAGTCCATTTAGCTTGGTCCCTTCTATTCTTGATTTGTAACTGGAATACTATTAAAACAAGTAATAGGTTCTAATCGGGAGCTCCCGACTAGGCAATACCCTGAACCCTCTTATTCCAACTCCAAATGCAGTTCGCGCAACGCGCTCGTTTGAAGTAATAAAGATAAATTAAAAAAAAAAAAAAAGTTCCCTTTGGCTCGAACTCGCGACAGACCGCAACACTTGCTATGCCACTACTCAACAGCCACACGAATAGTTAAGTATTATTGAGAAAAAACCGAACTAAAATAGCATTACAGAAAAAAGAAATTACATTGCTGTTAGAATGCGATAGAATGCGAAGCAGACGGGCATGAATGTGTGTGTGTACACTTGATGCTTTCGCTAGCTGTGCCATCCAATTGCGCAGTTACATATAATTTTGGTTTATTCTTAACCGATCTTAATGAAATTATCTACAGTTTATATTATTGTACCATAGAATATTTGAGTATTCTCAAAAAGTCAGTTGCATTAAAATTGTGGCTTAGATTGGTTGGCAATATAAGTTGGGCTATTAACTTGATTTATAGCTGTGCGGTGCTAGCGGGGAGGTGGCGATAGGTATAAAATGAAAGATACTTGATATATATATAATATTCTAGAAGCAACATATCAAGTTTGGTGACTCTAGCTCTTAATATTTACCAAAATTGCTAAAAAAAAAAACAGGATGTCGATATCGATTTTTATCGAATGCTTGGAAACGGAGTAAGTTACCGATTATTGAAAACAAACTCGATCTGCGCAGGCACTAGGAGGACCTACATCTAAAATGTCAGGTCTCTAGCTCTTATAGGTTCTGAGATTCTTGCGTTCATACATACGGACAGACAGACGGACATGGCTAGATTGATTTGGCTATTAATGCTGAAGAATATATATACTTTATGGGGTCGGAGATCCTTCCTTCTGCCTGTTACATACATTTGCATTTTGCGCAAATACAAAATACCCTTTTTTACCCATTTTTAATGGGTTCAGGGTATAAAAATTCATTATAGAGCAAAAATAAAGTGCAATAAAGAAAGTGAGTTGATGAAAATGATTCATGGCTCGCCCAGAAAATATATCTTTTGGACAAACTTATTAAAGTTTTACTATTTAAACATTGTAAAGGGACTGTGATGACGAATAGCTATAAAAAGAAAGCATAACTTAATATACTTTCACATTAATGAACATGTTACAAAACGAATATGCAGGTATATGCCAGATCTAAAAGATAGAAAGAACTACTATAATAAAAAACAAGTAAGAGGTTCTAGTCGGGAGCTCCCGACTAGGGGATACCCTGAACCCTCATATTCCTACACCAAATGCAGCGCGCGCTTATAGATAGAGAGTAGCGGGGAGGTGGCGATAGGTATAAAATGAAAGATAATCGATATATATATACTTTTCTAGAAGCTACATGTCAAGTTTGGTAACTCTAGCTCTTATTATTTACCAAAATTGCTTAAAAAACAGGATATCGATATACATTTTTATCGATTACTTGGAAACGGGGCAAGTTATCGATTATCGGAAACAAACTCGATCTGCGTAGGACCTAGGAGCACCTACATCTAAAATTTCAAGTCTCTAGCTCTTATAGGTTCTGAGATCCTTGCGTTCATACATACGGACGGACGGACGGACGGACGGACGGACGGACGGACGGACGGACGGACGGACGGACGGACGGACAGACAGACGGACATGGCTAGATCGACTCGGCTATTAATGCTGATCAAGAATATATATACTTTATGGGGTCGGAGATGCTTCCTTCTGCCTGTTACATACATTTGGATTTTGCACAAAAACATAATACCCCTTTTACCCATTTTTAATGGGTTCAGGGTATAACAAGTAAGAGGTTCTAGTCGGGAGCTCCCGACTAGAGGATACCCTGAACCCTCATATTCCAACACCAAATGCAGCGCGCGCTGATAGATAGAGAGTAGCGGGGAGGTGGCGATAGGTATAAATTGAAAGATAATCGATATATATATACTTTTCTAGAAGCTACATGTCAAGTTTGGTGACACTAGCTCTTATTATTTACCAAAATTGCTTTAAAAACAGGATTTCGATATACATTTTTATCGATTACTTGGAAACGGGGCAAGTTATCGATTATCGGAAACAAACTCGATCTGCGTAGGAACTAGGAGCACCTACATCTAAAATTTCAGGTCTCTAGCTCTTATAGGTTCTGAGATTCTTGCGTTCATACATACGGACAGACAGACGGACATGGCTAGATTGATTTGGCTATTAATGCTGAAGAATATATATACTTTATGGGGTCGGAGATCCTTCCTTCTGCCTGTTACATACATTTGCATTTTGCGCAAATACAAAATACCCTTTTTTACCCATTTTTAATGGGTTCAGGGTATAAAAATTCATTATAGAACAAAAATAAAGTGCAATAAAGAAAGTGAGTTGATGAAAATGATTCATGGCTCGCCCAGAAAATATATCTTTTGGACAAACTTATTAAAGTTTTACTATTTAAACATTGTAAAGGGACTGTGATGACGGATAGCTATAAAAAGAAAGCATAACTTAATATACTTTCACATTAATGAACATGTTACAAAACGAATATGCAGGTATATGCCAGATCTAAAAGAAAGAAAGAACTACTATAATAAAAAACAAGTAAGAGGTTCTAGTCGGGAGCTCCCGATTAGAGGATACCCTGAACCCTCATATTCCAACACCAAATGCAGCGCGCGCTTATAGATAGAGAGCAGCGGGGAGGTGGCGATAGGTATAAATTGAAAGATAATCGATATATATATACTTTTCTAGAAGCTACATGTCAAGTTTGGTGACACTAGCTCTTATTATTTACCAAAATTGCTTAAAAAACAGGATATCGATATACATTTTTATCGATTACTTGGAAACGGGGCAAGTTATCGATTATCGGAAACAAACTCGATCTGCGTAGGAACTAGGAGCACCTACATCTAAAATTTCAAGTCTCTAGCTCTTATAGGTTCTGAGATCCTTGCGTTCATACATACGGACGGACGGACGGACGGACGGACGGACGGACGGACGGACGGACGGACAGACAGACGGACATGGCTAGATCGACTCGGCTATTAATGCTGATCAAGAATATATATACTTTATGGGGTCGGAGATGCTTCCTTCTGCCTGTTACATACATTTGGATTTTGCACAAAAACATAATACCCCTTTTACCCATTTTTAATGGGTTCAGGGTATAACAAGTAAGAGGTTCTAGTCGGGAGCTCCCGACTAGAGGATACCCTGAACCCTCATATTCCAACACCAAATGCAGCGCGCGCTGATAGATAGAGAGTAGCGGGGAGGTGGCGATAGGTATAAATTGAAAGATAATCGATATATATATACTTTTCTAGAAGCTACATGTCAAGTTTGGTGACACTAGCTCTTATTATTTACCAAAATTGCTTTAAAAACAGGATTTCGATATACATTTTTATCGATTACTTGGAAACGGGGCAAGTTATCGATTATCGGAAACAAACTCGATCTGCGTAGGAACTAGGAGCACCTACATCTAAAATTTCAGGTCTCTAGCTCTTATAGGTTCTGAGATTCTTGCGTTCATACATACGGACAGACAGACGGACATGGCTAGATTGATTTGGCTATTAATGCTGAAGAATATATATACTTTATGGGGTCGGAGATCCTTCCTTCTGCCTGTTACATACATTTGCATTTTGCGCAAATACAAAATACCCTTTTTTACCCATTTTTAATGGGTTCAGGGTATAAAAATTCATTATAGAGCAAAAATAAAGTGCAATAAAGAAAGTGAGTTGATGAAAATGATTCATGGCTCGCCCAGAAAATATATCTTTTGGACAAACTTATTAAAGTTTTACTATTTAAACATTGTAAAGGGACTGTGATGACGGATAGCTATAAAAAGAAAGCATAACTTAATATACTTTCACATTAATGAACATGTTACAAAACGAATATGCAGGTATATGCCAGATCTAAAAGAAAGAAAGAACTACTATAATAAAAAAACAAGTAAGAGGTTCTAGTCGGGAGCTCCCGACTAGGGGATACCCTGAACCCTCATATTCCAACACCAAATGCAGCGCGCGCTTATAGATAGAGAGCAGCGGGGAGGTGGCGATAGGTATAAATTGAAAGATAATCGATATATATATACTTTTCTAGAAGCTACATGTCAAGTTTGGTGACACTAGCTCTTATTATTTACCAAAATTGCTTTAAAAACAGGATTTCGATATACATTTTTATCGATTACTTGGAAACGGGGCAAGTTATCGATTATCGGAAACAAACTCGATCTGCGTAGGAACTAGGAGCACCTACATCTAAAATTTCAAGTCTCTAGCTCTTATAGGTTCTGAGATCCTTGCGTTCATACATACGGACGGACGGACGGACGGACGGACGGACGGACGGACGGACGGACGGACGGACGGACGGACGGACGGACAGACAGACGGACATGGCTAGATCGACTCGGCTATTGATGCTGATCAAGAATATATATACTTTATGGGGTCGGAGATGCTTTCTTCTGCCTGTTACATACATTTGCACTTTGCACAAATACAATATACCCTTTTTACCCATTTTCAATGGGTTCAGGGTATGAACATTGTTGGGGAAAATGAAAATATTTTAATTTAAAAAATTAAAGCATTTCAAGTCGACTCGAAGGTTATATACAGTTGGTCTTTTTTGTATGCCTTGGTTGATATGAATATTGCTTTTAATTTTGTATAACACCCAGAACTCCCTCTTTTCTCAATTCAATTCGCTCGACTGCTTCTGGTTTACTCCCAGACTATCAAAGACTATCAAGGATATAAAATCTAAATATTTTTAAAAGTTTAATAATTCTGGTTCGACTTGGCTAAATATTACATAGCCAAGCCGAACTTATTTTTTCTGGATTCTCAGTGCTTTGAGAACTATCTAACTCGCTGCAAAAGGCAATTTGCCCACAGTCCCATAAAGTTTTACAAGCGTACAAGCGTAAATCTTCAAGTTTGCCACCTTCTTTTTCTCTTAAAGTGGGTAAAGCTAGCAATGACTCTGATGCTGCTAACCTCTTTGCTAACTTTTTCCAATCAACCTGCTCTTTAGTCTGTCTTAATAATAATTCTTACCCTTATGCTATTACTTAATCTTGTTCAATACCTGCCTCTATTATTTCCCATTCCTCCCTCCTTTCAGCTATAAATTCTTTAAAATCGTCTTACTTTCGTGTGCCTGACAATATTCCTAGATGCCTACTCAATAAGTGTATTTCTTTCCTTTTTATACCCTGAACCCATTAAAAATGGGTAAAAGGGGTATTATGTTTTTGTGCAAAATGCAAATGTATGTAACAGGCAGAAGGAAGCATCTCCGACCGCATAAAGTGTATATATTCTTGATCAGCATCAATAGCCGAGTCGATGTAGCCATGTCCGTCTGTCTGTCCGTCCGTCCGTCCGTCCGTCCGTCCGTATGTATGAACGCAAGGATCTCAGAACATATAAGAGCTAGAGACTTTTTAGATTTTAGATGTAGGTGCTCTCCTAGTTCCTACGCAGATCGAGTTTGTTTCCGATAAACGATAACTTGCCCCGTTTCCAAGTAATCGATAATAATGTATATCGAAATCATGATTTTTAAGCAATTTTGGTAAATAATAAGAGCTAGAGTCACC
The DNA here is from genome assembly GCA_035045725.1 of Drosophila ezoana. NCBI lineage: Eukaryota > Metazoa > Arthropoda > Insecta > Diptera > Drosophilidae > Drosophila > Drosophila ezoana. The sequence continues at coordinate 476,892 of JAWNOU010000003.1, read as the reverse complement.
AAACTTGACATGTAGCTTATAGAAAAGTATATATATATCAAGTATCTTTCATTTTATACCTATCGCCACCTCCCCGATACTCTCTATCTATAAGCGCGAGCTGCACTTGGTGTTGGAATATGAGGGTTCAGGGTATCCCCTAGTCGGGAGCTCCCGACTAGAACCTCTTGCTTGTTTTTTTTTGTTATGTTTCATATGTTTTATTTGTGCGCTGGAATCGATCAGTGCCTTCTGGTCTCTACCAAGCGAATAATTATTAATAAAGTATTATTACTATTTGGTAACTTCTATGATATTTACATGGATGTTATATACAATGATGGTGTTTAAGTAATACGCCTTGTAAGTAGGTCTTCGGAGTGTAGCCTTCGGAGGCGAAAAAAAAGTTTTAGTAGTTTGGAGCAATGCAATATGTCAAATTGCCTTGGTATCTTATATTTCCTAAGTATACCTGCATTTCTTTTAATTTTTTTCAAACTATATTTTTTTTTGTAGTGCACATTTCATGGAGTTGTTATCATTTAAAACTCTGCTATTCCGGCAATGAAAGTAGTCATTAACTTTTTCAACAAAAGTAGCGGTTGCGTGGGAAATTTGCGTAGCCAAACATATGCGCATTATTTCAAACCTTGTTGGATTCACGTGACTTTTCGTTAATTTAGTCATTCTCGTGACTGATCCTTGTTCAAGTTCGTAAACCTCCCTTATAACGTCGAAATCGACTTATCCATCAGAAGTTTCAAATTTGGCTTTTAGGAGATTATTCCTAATCGATTCAAAAGATGAGGAATGTCATAGAACATATTATATCTCTTATTATTATTATAAAAATATGGTTTCTCCTTTGTCACTTTGAACAATGAGGAACATTTTCTGTTTTTTCCTCCTGTGTTCCACATGTGAATGCGATATTCTCAGCAATATTAATATTTCTTAAAATAAGGGCTTTCAAGCATTCTCCTTTTATATTTGTTTCAGGAACAAAATAGTTAAAAATAAATTTCCAGTTTTTAAAAATGCCTTGTAAAACGAACGTGGAACGTTCAAGGAAATGTTCCAAGCCATCAATAGCATCAACAGAGGTATTGTAGGTCAAATTTTTCTTGTGAGTAGGTCGTCGGGGTGTAGCCTTCGGAGGCGCCTCACTGTAATGGGGTCAGCCAGGACCCTGGCGGCCGCGTGAGCTTCCACACTGCGAAGGTGCTGTTGCTGTCATGCCCAGCTGTTTCTAATAGGCTGTCGAGGTTTTCTCTTCGGGTCCTAGCCAGCAGTCGTCGGAGCCGGTAGGACTTACTGACCATTTCCGCCTTGACAGAGGGATCGCCGTTCCGGATGTACAGCCTTCTCAGACGCCTTATGTTGGCGAGGAGACTCCTGGCTTCAGGGCTGAGCAGGGAGCATCTTAACGTGTAAGGGCGAGGTGCAGTTTGCGGGGCTGCACATCTGGCATCTTCTGTTTTTCAGCTGTCAGGTGGTCGACGTAACTCTCCAGTTCGCTTGCCGTATTTATTGCGACGTTAAGCTCTAAGGTGTCCTCAAGGCAGTTCCATTAGACGTCCAAGTTAGCGCACAAGGAGAAGTGGAAGGTGATCTGAGGTCAGGTCCAGAAGGCTTCTAATACTCAGCTGTTCCTGTATGAATCCCTTGTAGAGCCCGAAGTCGAGTGCACTTGGTGGTGCAGTTGCTCTATATGGGTAGCATGTTGCCTCTCCAGTGGCTATAACTTCGATGCCTTCGGCCTCAATGACAGCGAAGAGCGTTCTCCCTCGGGGCACATCCGGTAGTTTCCCCACCAGCGATGTTTCGCGTTCCAGTCTCTCCCTGCCAGGAATTTTGGGCCGTGCTGGTCGAAAAGGGTTTGGAAGTGTGCCTCAGTCACTCTCAAGGCCGGAGGGCAGTAAACAGAGGCGAGGTTGAAGTCGCCTCTGCCGGATCCGAGTCGGATAACAGCGGCTTGCATATGCCAGTAGCAGGACGACTTAAGTGGATGGTGGGACAAGGACGACTTGATCAGTATTGCTGCTCCTCCATGTTGGCTGTTATCTGGATGGTTGGCGGTGTGGAGAGTGTAGCCTGGCACTCTGAGAATAATACGGGAGCAGAAATGCGTCTTCGTGAGCAGAACGACATCAATGTGGTGGAGCTCGATGAAGGCTGCGATCTCGTTCGCTTTTGAAAAGACTCCCTTGGCGTTCCACTGTGCTATCCTTAATGAGTCCATTTTAGAGCCGGTTATTTACATTATTTATATCTACAAGAGATATAACTTTGTTAAACTGGATGGGATGGGATCGAATGGGAATGCTGCCTGTGTTCCTTCTGCACGACGATGAGCGAGCTCCATGCTCGGCGGGCTGGCTACCGCTTTGGACGCTGGCAAACGGTTGTTGGCCGGGACCGAAGCTGCGGGCTGGAGGAGCTGTTGGGGGGCGACGGTCTCTGGAACGGCTTGCGTCTCTGCCATTTGCCTTGTGCTGGTTGTTTTGCTTGAATGCGTACTGTAGGTACTTCTTGCAGCCCTTGAAGTTGGCCGCCACATTGGTAGCAACACAGATCCTCGTCCTTGTCAAGTGTGCACTCGTTTGTGGGATGGTTGTCCCCACACTCCTTGCACACATAGTGTCTCGAGCAGTAGGACCTGGTGTCCGTATTCTTGGCATCTGTTGCACTGGACCGGGCCTGACGTCTTGCGAGGCTTCTTCCACGGTACTTTGTGTCTGCATAACACATTAATTAACTTGATTTGGCTGTTGTCCGCCTTCCTCAGATCAACGAATCTCATGTTAAGTGGTTCGTTGTTGACTCTGATACGCGGGGTGTATATGTGGACAACTTGGTTCCCCTTGTCTGCCAGTTGCGCAGAAATCTCTTCGGATGGGACCTCGTGCTGAATGTTTCTCAACACTATGCGGTATGTTCGGTCCTCTGTCAGTTGGTGGTGGTGGAACATGCAGCCGTTCTCGAGTTGCGGCACTGGACTATGCAGTCCCCAGAGTTAAGCGCTCTCACGGTGTAGGTGTCTGCGACTAGGATGCTGTCTAGTTCCTAGCGAAGCTAACGATATCTGGCACTGTTATTCTGGGCACCTTAGAGGAAAGGCGCTTACTGCGTGCGTGGCACGCTTCTGATTTGCCATTTGTTGCCTGCTGGCCCTTGCGCGTGCTGCGTGCTGCGTGCGAGGTGGATGGATCGTCTGGATCGTCTAAGCATGGAGGTCCGGGGTTCCAGCAGAGTTCGGTCCAATGAGAGATAGGGTAGTGGGGCTTTGGGAGCTGATGCCATGTGCGAGGGACGACGTTACCGCAGTCATTCTTAGGGAGCAGGCAGTTGTGGAGATGCAAGTTGTAGTGGGCAGCGACGTACCCCCGCACAGAATGATGTATGCCAGTAGAACGTTTCTACAGGGTTATATATGGGTGACGCCGGGTAGTCTGGGATAGGTTTATTTGGGTTGTTGGACGCCATTAGGTTGATTATTTAACATATTTTTTTTGTTTTGGTTTTTCTTTTGAAGCTTAAGCAATTAATTACAAAAATCTCCAGTATTTTTGTAATTGTTCGCTTTTTGCCTGTGTTGCACTAAACATACATACACACGGGAGAGCACACAAAACACAACCGATCTCCGCGGAAGTTCAAGGTCTTTCTTTCCTTCTTCGTCCATTTGTAAAGCTTTTTAGTCTGTCCCTTAAATCTTCAGTCTTTCCATCTCTTCGGAAAGAATCTTATACCATTCCTCTCCACAAGAAAAGTGGAAAGTCTGATATTTAAAAAAAAAACTGTCCGCTATTCCTAAATTATTTAAAAAAATAATAACCTTGAATTAACAGTTTTTCTGCAAATTTTTTGTTTTTCATTCCATTTTTTTCTTATTGAAAAGGTAGGACCCAAAGAGTAATGCTGAGGCTGACTACCTCAAAACAGGTTCATGTTACTTCTTCAAGGTAGTAATGTTGGACCTTGACTCTTTACTCTTATTATAAATGATCTTCCTTCGGTTTTATCGCCCGTGTAACTATTTATGAGGGCGATGTGAAACTTATTCTGTAATACACGAATCCCCTACATCATTCTCGTCTACAAGATGAGTTGAACGCTATGAAACTTTGGTGTTTGGCCAATCAATTGCATCTAAATTGTTCAAAGTGTATGTTTTTGACCTTCAATCGCACTACACCTTATCTTGTCTGCTATACAATTGACAATACTCCATTGCAACGTATACTTACAGTTAAGGATCTAGCCGTTCTTTTTGATTCTAAGCTCAGCTTCAATCTGCATATAGATACCATCGTTAATGAGGCAAAAGGTGTACTTGGATTCATTAAACGATGGTCTAAAGAGTTTAACGATCCTTTTATAACGAAACTGCTGTACATCTCTCTTGTTCGCCCTATCCTTGAATACTGCTCTTGCATCTGGTCTCCGCAGTGTAACAATAGCCAGGATCGTATTGAATCTGTTCAGAAGCAATTTCTGCTTTTTGCATTACGAGGTTTGAATTGTGACCCTAATCTTCGGTTGCCATCTTAGTCCAGCAGGTTGCTTCTTCTTAATATTCCATCGTTAACCAACCGTAGGACAATTCTCGGACAATTCTGTTGTCTTCCTACATAAGTTGATTGTTGGCGATATAGATTCTCCTTTTCTGCTAGGGCGTCTTCAATTCTCCGTTCCGGCTAGACCAACCAGAAATTATCGCCCATTATTCCTATCTACGTGCACAACAGACTACGCTATGCACAATCCATTTCGCGTGCTATGAGAATTATCTTTCTCGTTGCAAAAGGCAATTTACACAAAATTCGAGAGAGTTTTACAGTTTTGTAAACTTGAATCGAAAATCTTCAAGTTTGCCATCCTCTTTTTTTCTCGGGGTCGATAAAGCTAGCAATGACTCTGATTCTGCTAACCTCTTTGCTAATTTTTTCCAATCAACTTACTCTTCAATCCGTCCTAATAATAATTCTTACCCTTATACTATTACTTCCTCTAGTTCTATACCTCCTCCTATTATTTCACACTCCTCTCTCCTTTTAGCTATAAATTCTTTAAAATCTTCTTACTCTCCTGGGCCTGACAATATTCCTAGTTGTCTACTCAACAAGTGTAGTTCTTCCCTTGTTTATCCATTCCTTTTTAATCCATCCCTTGAATCTTCTGTCTTTCCATCTCTTTGGAAAAAATCTTATATCATACCTCTCCACAAGAAAGGTGGAAAGTCTGATATACAATATTATAGGGGCATTGCAAAACTGTCCGGTATTCCTAAATTATTTGACAAAAAAAAAAATTCAAATTTGCAGCATTTCTGAAAATCAGTTGTCTCCCTTGTTCAACATGGATTCGTAAAGTATCGGTCAACTACGACCAATCTGCTAGAGTTTACTTCCTTGGTAAATTATGCTTTCCTTTCGATAATACAAGCTGATGTCATTTACACTGACTTCAGTAAGGCGTTTGACTCTGTGCACCACGAAATTTTACTTTTGAAACTTGACCGAATAGGTTTCCCTCCTTCTCTTTTGCTTTGGATTAGTTCTTATTTAAAAGGTAGGAACCAAAGGGTAATGCTGAGGCTGACTACCTCTAAGCAGGTTCACGTTACTTCTGGAGTTCCTCAAGATAGTCATCTTGGACCTTTACTCTTTACTCTTTTTATTAATGATCTCCCCTCGGTTATATCACATGCCCGTGTACTCATGTATGCGGATGATGTGAAACTTATTCTATCATACACTAATCCCCTACATCATTCTCGTCTACAAGACGATATTAACGCTATGCACCTTATTTAGACAGTAATACAATCGACAATACTCTATTGCAACGTATACTTAAAGTTAAGCATCTAGGCCTAATTTTTGATTCTATACTCTACTTCTATCTTCATATAGATACCATCGTTAATCAGGCCAAAGGTATACCTGGATTCATTAAACGTTGGTCTAAAGAGGTTAACGATTCTCTCATGACCAAACTCCTCTACATCTCTCTTGTTCCTTCTATTCTTAAATATTGTCTTGCATCCGGTCTCCGACGCATAACAATAGCCAGTATTGGAGTTCAGAAGCAATTTCTGCTTTTTGCTTTGCGAGGTTTAAATTGAGGGCTCAGCCTTCGGTTGCTATTCTACTCCACCAGGCTTTTTATTCTTGATCTTCTGTCGTTAACCAACCGTAGGACAATCCTTACAATTAGTCAGGGCCTTAATGTTACGAATCGCCTCCAAACCCTCCGGCTTAGTACTTATCCCTTCCCCGCAAAATAACACGTTGCAGATGGACCAGCCTCTCCCTGAAGCAGCTGCACTTTTCCCTATTTAGCCATCGGTATCTGACAAAAGCCGTGCTTCAAATCTAGGATAGAAATGAAGAGGGCGTGGCGCAACTGCTCAAGGATGTGATTAATCTGGGGGACAGAATAAGCATCCGGAATGGAGTGCGCATTGATCGTCGAGCACCCTCTGCATGTCCGGATTCTTCGGCTACTACCTTTGTCTCAATGGCTTGTAGTCCGGATCCTGTGCTGCATGATTTTCGAGATTCTGCAGAAACTCGAAGAGTGCCAGATCCAACTCCAGGAACTCGCTTAGTTCCGGATCTAGATCCGCCGGCCGCTCTGCCTCCTCTGCGCTGGATTCGCCCTGTTGTTGCCTCCTCCGACTCCAGATGGAGCTTCATGATTGCTCCACTCTGTCAGATGACTTCTTCCCCCTCGCCTTGCTGGCAGGACCGGATCTCGTTCTTTAGCCTTTTGAAATAACGTGGTGGCATGAAGTACTCTAAGAAACCTCTTCTTTACACTGACCATGGCACATCCGAACCCCACTGCTCAAAAACAAATGAGCGGCCCTGTCGCAGAATACCTCGCACATTGCCCTGGGCATGCGATCGAAGGAAATGCCATTTGTGATTTCGCGCTCCTTTATGTCCTCTAGGAATCCAAGAGGGTCGGCAGCTGAATTCTTCCCCCTCGCCTTGCTGGCAGGACTGGATCTCGTTCTCTAGCATTTCAAAATATCGAAGTGGCATTGCCCTGGGCATGCGATCGAGGGCAATGCCATATGTAATGGCGCGCTCATTTAGGTCCTCCAGGAATCCAAGGGGGTCGGATCGGCCATCATACCTCATACCCCACTTCCGAACTTGTTCCGGAACGTTTGAAAGTGGCCTAGCCTTACTGAGGAATACTACGCGGTACAGCAGGGGCACGCCCTATCTCGGCGTCGGTCACTGTTGCTCGGCAGGCTCCATCGCTTTTGATCTCATGCCTTTCCTCTACACCCGTGTCAGCCAAGTTAGGTTCTGGAATCTGTGGACTCTAGTAAAGTTGTGAGCTCCTCAGGTACTAACACTGTAAATGCTCATGAACTAACAAAATCAATTAGACTATAAATTTTACGGGTCCTTGCCGTGACTCTACAAAAATTAATTAAGCTATAAACTTAATGGCTCCTTGCCGATACTCTGGACTGTGGGGTGACTGACCTAGGTAGCCACCTCACAGAGCAATTAGGGTTAAATAGTGAGCTCTCACCACGAGGTGAAGACCGCCAAAGAGGGTCGGCAGATTGGCGTAGCTACGCGTCAACTTGACTTGGGATCGGCCAACCGTAAGTAGAGGAAGTGGCGACAAGTAAGGTTAGAGGGAAACACTTAGGAGTAGCGTGGCACCGTAAGAACAATAAAGATAGGTATTAAACTCCATTAACTAAGCCTTTTCCTCATCTTTCGCCAAGAGCAGAACAGTATGACGAATTCCACCGACATTCCCCCTCTATTAAACCTAACTCGAATCGCACGTAGAGCAAGTACTTTCCATATATTAAACTAACACTTGCGAGTATAATCGGAGGCAATGGCAGAGACGCAAGTTAAATAGTAGTTCGGCCTGAGTTTGCAGAGTTTTTCTTTCTAAGTTGTATAGTCGGTAGCAGACAGTCTACCACACACTAACTGCAACGAACCGCTACAGAGAAATCCTGGCGTCGTAAAGATCAAGAAGAATAGCCCTGCTGGAGCATAATGGCAACTGAAGAAGAAAATTAAAAAAGGGTCTCCACAGAGTCGTTTCGGGAACCAAGAGCTGATCCAGTTCCGTACGTGTCCACGACTTAGTTCTCATTTTTCGATTATCGATATTTTATCACGTCGATTAGACTGCCACAATACTAGATCTGTGTCGTTTAGTTCAGACCATGCTCGATTGAACGGGTCATTAAAATGAACTACTGAACTTATTCAGTGATAAGAAAACTAAATCGGTCATTCGGTTCATTCGTTCAGCTATTCAGTCGGTCATGAACGATGTATTCCGTACTCGTTCAGTCGGTCATGAACGATACATTCTTTTAAAATGTTCAGTTGTAGACAGAGGTCGCAAATAACAGACAACACATGCGATCTGCACACAAAAAAACCGAAAATAAACGAAGCAGATTTGGTTACGCTCTTCATCGAACACTTTATTTCGTTGCGCTTGTGTACTCTGTTCGAGCTTTTGCTTGAGCAATACACACTGTTCTGGCTAACAGTAACACTTAACAGGACACATCGATCGCACAGAAAATGTGTGTCTGTCGAAGAGCAAAACAAAAAAAGTGTCTCTTCTTGTTGTTGTCGTGTGACGATATCAATGAAAGCTAGAGAGAGAGAGAGAGAAAAAAGAGGGCACAACATAATACAGCTATGCATGTAGGAAATTTCGTTTCGCATATATACAAATGACATTTTGTCAGCTATTTTTTCTGTTCAGTATTCGTGGAAAAACATGTGCGAAAAAATAAGATGAAAACTGTCTTTGCTCGGACCCAGGGTCTGGTGAGTAGAAACAGAACTTTGTGTGTTTTCTTTCTACCTTATTCATTCTGTCCGACAAAAACTGTTTTTTTGCAAACAACCAGAAAGTGAGGACCGAAATTCGCGAACTCTGGCTGTGAATGAATAAAAAAGATAGCAGAATTTAAAGTTCAAATTTGATTTGTAAGTATGTAACACATTTTTTTAAGCGGAAAGCATGAAAAATAACTGAGCAGAAAATATAGTTCGCGCGCAATTGAGTAGTCATGCAAAAACGAATCGTTAATGATCGACTGCATAACTGAACTATGCAAATAGTTTATGACTGCATAACTGAATGAGTGAACTAAATGACCGATTTAGTTCACGATCAGAAAATGAACGAGTAAACTTATGCAGCAAATTGAACAAGAAATCCCCACTCTAATGAGAAATTTTTTATAAATTGCATTATAATTGCTTTATGACTTAAGTGTAATTATCATTTTTGTTCAAAAGTGAGTATTAAGACTGGGTTTTGGAAAACTTGGCGTATGCATAATGGAATGTTAGTAGTGTTTTTGTTGTTAATAACGAAATTTTTAATAACATTAAATGAAACAAACTTCCTCCCAATATTATAATATATTTCAAGATGTTCAACATTAAATATGAAATATATAAAGCAAGTATACAAGTTAACTAGCTCTGGCACGCGCAATGCTGGCGAATGAAAGCGTCATGTCAGCATGCCCGCTGTAGCCGGATGTAATCGGATACCTCTGTTATGCAATATCCTTTATCGTGGATATGCTTGGTCGGCTTGCCGACCACGACTTAGCTGCATGCTTTTATGAATTGTCAAATAGTCATTTTTCATATTTTGTATTTAGCTCTAAAGAATTTTAATAATGTAAAATTAGTTAAAGAAACGTCGTTCACTCAACACGTCGGTACTCCGGCACTAAGTCGTTAATAAATGCACTTAAGAATCACATAATTTACACAATGATTTGCTAGGAGCAATAAGCCAACAATTGGGGAATAAATTGCCTTCATTGATTTTCTCAAGCACAAAGTAGACCTCTCCGTAACGCTGAACACGATCAAATGTCTTCATCGCTGCTACTGGAACTGGAAGTCTCATAATCCACAGACCTGATATCGGCACAAGCAAAGCTGCTGTCCACGTGATACTTAAGAAACTTGCGCGCTTTCCGTTGTCCAATGGGGCTGAGGCTGTGCTCGGTGAGCATATATGTAGTTGCTCGAGCTGACTGGTTCCAGCAAGTGCCAAATGCCATACGGAATCGGAGGAATATAAATCAAACACACTTTAAGAGTGACTTTAAGTGCTGCTGTACGTTTATTTTGCTCTTGGCTGATTTTTTTCAGGATACGTGCACAAGCCGGACTATTGGACATAGCTGTCGTGTTTCATGCTACGCTGCGATTGTTAAATCTCGATTGCTCCGGCAGCTGTGGCGATGCTTAGGCTCCACTTTCTTCCTTTGGCTCCGCTTTTTGCGCTCCTATAAATATGTTTACTTCGAAAGCGCTATCGCACGCTTGGTTTGATGGTGTTTTCAGATATTTCTGTGGAGGTGTTGTTCGTGCGTTTTGCTTAGCTGCTCTTGGTATTGTTTTAAGCTGCACTTCTGGCTAGACGCTTTGGTATGTCAGGTTTAGCGAATGGTTTCTTATCGACCCTGCTGTCAGTTTAAGATATTCTTTGCTCATCTCTGGCAAATTATTTGGGCTTGTCAGCTCCTTTTTGTTCGGTTTAAGCTTAGTCATTGACAGAGTTGAATTTCACATATGCAGATTTGGGAGTAAATATTGGGGCTGCTTCTTCCACATTAAAGAATATTATTAAAGTTTTTTTCTAGAACTCAGATTCGGGTAGTTGCTGCATTTTAGGGGCTGTCTTCTTCTTCAACTCGCCCTTCTCTGCAACTTCTTCCGATTCCTCGTCAATTGAGCAAATCTGCTAATTTTTCGCCTGTACTTTTGGCTGCAGCGTTTTCTTTAATGTCTTGGAACGATTCGTTGGGCCCTGCGTGTTGCATCTGGGTGTGTTTGACTGCACTTGGTTGGTACTGCTTTTATTTCCGACCAGCCATTCTTCAGTTAAGCTGTTGGCAATGTGCACCACATTTGAGCAGAGTCGATCTTTGTTGCAACAGTTGCAATCGCTCTCCAACATACGCGGCCGCAAATCCTCCTCAAAGGCACGTTGACGCCGTAACTGATGCAAGCTGCGCTTGAATATGCGCTTAAATATTTAGAAAATTTGACTGCATACAACGCTGAAAAAAACTATTTTAATTAGATCATGTTTTAAATTACTTTTGCATAAAATCGATTTTATTAATTTCATTTGTTTGTTTTGTATTCAGTCTCTCTGTTGTTATCGATGCAAAGAAAGTTCGTTATTGGATTAATTGCATTAATAAACCATTATCATTGGCAATGTAAGTAAGGATTTAAAATTAAAATATCGGTTAAAATTTGCTCTTTTATTCCCAACGTAAAATGTACCCTAACATAGTAGTTTTTAGGCAATTTTACGGCTTAATAAAAAAAAGACGATTAATCCACTTTACTTCTCCAGATAGGGTCTCGGATCCGGACCCAGCGTCCCCGCCCCAAGTGAGCCGATCACCTACACTCGTCTCTCTCATTTTGGCCATTAGATGACATTCATCAGCCCGTGTCGGCAGTCATGCCCCCTCTTTCCATCAATGGATAATTAGCCGTACATTTCTCCCTTCATTATTCGCATGTAATTTTTATTTTTTTAACAACACAACATACTTTTTTTTAACAACATCAAACGGAATACACGACGAAAATACGGCCAGAGGTTATTGCCAGTCGTTGCACTGATTTAGGATAATCAGTCGTGCAGCAGGTAGGTTATATATTAAATCGCTTAAATCTACCTTACCCTACCTAAAGAGCTCTCTGGGGTAATAAGGGCGATAGAAAGGGTATTTCAAGGTGTGTATGTATGTATGTGTGTATTGTTCGTGCAAGTACCAAATTTTAAACTTAACTTATATTAAATATGCAGATGCAATAACATTTGGAGTTTTTCCATTACTGTTCGCACTTTACGATGTTTTTATACCCTGAACCCATTAAAAATGGGTAAAAAGGGTATATTGTATTTGTGCAAGCATCTTCGACCCCATAAAGTGTATATAAATTAACCAATTTGGTGGTAATATTTATAAAAAAATATAATTATTTTATTATCCCGTTAAAAACTAATTTTTATATCTTAACTAAACCCTATTGAAACCTCAGTCCAACGAAGAAGCGTCGCTGTCGGCGTCTCCAGCTTGGTGTTGTTGCAAATGAGGAAATGCCCCCATTCTGCATTTCGCAGGGGTTCGCATTTCTTTGGAACCAACGAACTTTATTGGTTCCGCTGATTCCTCAAATTATTGGCATGTATAATAATAATTATTGGCATAAATATGCCAATTTAGCGATCCCACGGTTAGCTGTGGCTGTACGCGACACCTTGCTTCAGCTTTTCCCAGCACGTTGAATGTCCACGTGCGGGAACCAAATGTTGGTTAGCTGGATATCAAAGGCGTTGTTATTTTTGATATCTTAGGTATTAACTCCTCCCTCTCTGATCTCGAACGTCCCGGTCGATTGTTAGAAACCAGGTAAATCGTGGATGCTTCTGTGTTTTTTTACGTGGCTTTCCGGGGGAGTTTCTGTTACGTCAACTTTGTCTGGGCGCTGTTCGTTGCTGGGAATGGCTGTAACTTCAATAACAGTGGTTTGCATGCACAGCTTGAGTTTTAGTGCATAAACCACGAAGACCAATAGTATTCCGGCAGTTACTCCGAAATTAGTGATGGTGTTTGTTTTGAAATTGTCTCGTAGTATGCCTATCTTCTCAGTGTTCTTGGTATGGAGATCTCTCATTAGCTGCAGTGACAACACCTCTTCTATTGCCGTTATTGGCCTTTCCAGTTGGATCATGGCTGGTAGTGGTTTAAAGTTGGAAGTTTCATATGAAGAAATAAATTCGTTTCCTATGCCTAATGTACAGTTGTTAAACTTAATTACAAAGGACCCTTTAATGGGTTTTAGTTCGTTATCGACAGAAATGTTACCTTTAAAATCATTAAGCAGAATAATGCCTGTATCTGTTGATTCTACTGTTTTTATATGGTCATTATTGGTAATGGTACAATTATTGTGCCTGCTTGTTAGTAACTTAGCAATACAATGATCGTTTGAGATATCTATAATGTTTGACTTTAAACACATACTGATTTTATTAATATTTTTGCATTGATTGTAAATAGCAAAAACTGTATTTTTACATTTTATTATGTTTTCATATTTTATTTTAATTACATTTCCTGTCCTTTTCAAAGGTTTTAAAAGTAAATGTTTACAAATTTCTTTGTGAGATTTAGGAATGTCGATTACATAAATGAGTTTTTCGCCATTAAATGCGATTTTGATATTTGCAAAATTTAAAGCTTCTTCTATGTTATTAAATGGAATATTTTCTTCAGCAAAAATGTTACTTATTATTCTAGTTTCCTCTTCGGAAATTATAAAAGTGTTTACAATATTGGCTTTCGACAAATGTATAGCAAGGTTTATGTTACTTAAATCTTCTTTAATTAAATCTATTTTACATTTTAACTGCGTAGCCAGGATATTTTGGAAGTTTTCTGAATTTTTTAAATTTTTAATTATGACATTATTGTCGCTGGTTATCTTATTTATCCTATCTATAATGTCTTTGTTTATTAGAACTTGTTTATTATTGTTTTTTATTATATTGTTTAAGTTATTGAAGATTATATCGAAATCTTCATGGTCTGGATTTCCTGCACTCCATTTCCATACAGATCCGATTTCGTTTATGGCCCGTTTACGTATAACGTGGGAAGTTAGTTTATTAATTTGAAAGTTAATTAGATTGATTTCATTCTTTATAAAAGGGAAAAGAGGATTGTTTTGTGAAATGTTAGTGAGTTCTTTTTCTATTTGATCTGTGGTGACCTTATAGTCGTTAATGTTTATATGGTGTAGAATTTTAAAATTTCCTGACTGTACTTTACTATCTCCGAGTTCGATGATGGCTACCTCGGACTTGGAGTAATCTAAAATTTCGTATGTGGCATAGCAACATGAGATGAACCTGGTGGGCAGGGGAGAATGAAGAAATTTTTAGTTTCTTATATGATTTTTATGGACAATTTTTACGGACTGCGTAGTAACAGTAGAGTGCTTGTTTTCTTTTACTATTTCTTCTTTAAAACGTTTAGACATTTTAGTCCCTACTCTGATATTTTGTTTTACAAAGATTTTATCCCCAGGTGCATACTGAATGACTTCTTTTTTATTTTTGTTGTGAAATGAAATCCTGTTGTTGTTTTTTATAAGTTTTTCATAATTTTTGTTTCTGGTTCTTTCGTAGTCTGCTGTACCAAAGTTAGTAGGTCTTCCAAAAAATAAATCAACGGGTTTTTTTCCTGTGGTAGAATGAATGGTATGATTGTATTCAAACACTGCCAAGTCTAGTAGTTCGTCAAAATTCTCTATGCCTTTTTCTTGTTTAATGCATCTCATTATCTCTATTAGAGTTGAGTGGAACCTCTCGACCTGGCCATTTACTGTACTCTTTTGCGGTGGTGTGTTGAAAACTTCAATTCCTAATTCATTTTTTAGCATGAACTCTATTGACTGTGAATTAAGGGACTTTTCGTTATCGATGATAACCGATTTTGGAAGTCCAAAATAAAACAAAATTTCTCGTAATGGTTTTCTGATGGCCTCAATGCTCCTGTTTTCTAATGGTTTAACTACTGCTAATTTTGTAAATTTGTCTATAGAGGTTAGAACCAGTTCTCTGTTTATCGAAAAAATGTCTATGTGAAGTATTTGTCCTGGATACCTGGGTAAGGGTGTTTCTCCAAGTTTTATATTATTTGGGTGTCGTTCGTATTTATTTTCCTTGCAAATTTTACAAAGTTTAAGAATTTTTTTAATTTTTTGCCTCATAGATGGAAAATATGCTGTTTCTAAAATTTGAAGTCTATTTTCTTTTTTGTTCCTGTGTGCTCTGCTGTGTGTTTTTATTATGATTTCTTGCTGTTCCTGCTCGTTCGGTATGTCTTCTACTACAATTTTGGTAAAATGTATTTTGTAATTCGAAAAATGTAATGGGTAAATGCTTTGGATTTTAAGCATAATTGGTTCAGTTGTTTTTATGCAATTTATGACTGACGGGTTTAGATATCGCTTAAGTAATTCTTTTTCTTTAATTATGTGTCGGTGATACATGGGAAATACTATTTTGAATTGGTATGACGAACTTTCGTTAATTTCAAGGAATATTTGATTTTTAAAAGCATTAATAGGAATTTCTACTGAATGTATTAAATTTTCTGACTAGCTTTCGCTACTGTGCATAGTAGAGGTTAATGAGTTTAAGCTGGCCTGAGGGGGTCTAGATAAAAGATCTGCAACTACGTTGGTGTTGCCTGGTTTGTAAAAAAGTTCGTAATTATATTCTTCTAACTGAGCCTTCCATCTTTGCATTTTAGCGTTAGTGTTTTTGTTGCTAAGCGCAAAGGTTAGCGGCTGGTGATCTATTAAAATTTTAAGTTTGCTTACACCATAGAGAAAACAGCGTAGCTCTCGAAGTGCCCAAATAATTGCTAGCATTTCTTTTTCATTTGTAGCGTAATTTTCTTCGGATGAACTAAGTGTTCGTTAAAGGAAGGTTATTGGCCTGCCTCCTTGTGAAAGGAAGCGCCTAAAGCATAGTTTGATGCATCAGTGGTTAGTTCAAATGGTTCAGTGAATTTGGGAAAATGTAATATTACATCTTCGGAAATGAGACAATTTTTTACTTTATTGAAGGCTTCTATTTGTTTTGTGTCTAAGTTGATATGAGTTCTTTTCGAAATTGTTTTCGAGATTCTACCCGCTTCTCCTCTAAGTAGCGTAGTTAATGGTTTTGTTATTTCTGCGTAACCTTTGATGAATCTGCGATAATATCCCGACATGCCTAAAAATGAACGAAGGTCATGGATAGTTTTTGGTTTAGGAAAGTTGACTTTTGCTTTTACTTTTTGGGTTGGTTTTTAAGCCGTCTTTACTGATTACAAATCCTAAAAATTCTAAATTATCTTTCATAAATTCGCATTTGTTCAATTGGACTTTGAGATTGGCTTGTTCGAGCGTCTCGAAAACTAATCGTAAGTTGTTAAAATGTTCTTCTTTTGTTTTTCCGAATATTACGATGTCATCTATGTAAAAATAGCATCGTTTACCTATGTGTTCTCTTAATATGTCATCAAGAGTTCTTTGAAAAATGGCTGGGGCGTTGCGTAACCCAAAGTCTGAGGAATTCGAATTTTCCATTATTGATAGAAAAGGCTGTCTTTTCGATGTCTGAATCTTTTAACGCGATTTGATGAAATCCGCTTTTGAGGTATACTGTGGTGAAGAAGTTGCTCTCACCGAGATTTGATAAGATACTATTTATTTCTGGCATTGGATACCTGTCAGGGATGGTAATTTCGTTTAACTTTCTGTAGTCGATTACCATGCGGTATTTTTTTTCCCTGACGCGTCTTCTTTTTTTGGAACAATGAAAACTGGAGAACTATATGGGGAGCGCGACGGTCGAATAATGCCGTCGGCTAACAATTCTTTTATCTGACTATCTATTTCTTCTTTTAGTGCCATAGGGTAGGTGTACGCTTTGGAATAGACAGGATTATCGCTTTTAGTTTTTATTTCACCTCTAACTTGATTGACGAAGGTGAGCTTTCTGTCCGGTTCGTCGAAAAGACCTGGGCATTCTTTAACTATTGAATCTATTATTTGGCAAGTTTGGTTATCTAAGTGAGAAAGTCTAAGTTCTATGTTCGTTATAAGTCCCATTGAAAGTTCCTTAGTTTTGAATTTAAATTTTCCTAACAACGTAAAATAGTTTCCATGTGTATTTATTATGGCCTTTAAGTATTTTAATGTGTCGTGACCTATGATACCGTCAAAGGTACCTAGTTCTGATAAGAGGAAAAATTGAATTTTGCCTATTCCGTTGCCGAAAATATCTATGTTTGCATAATGCGTGATATTAGTCTTGCCTCCTATGGACTTTGCTGCGAAGCATACTTCATTCGGTATGGGTGCCCGAATGAGTGAAGGTTTTACGTAATTTTTGTTGGAGCCGGTATCTATTAAAAATTTTATTCTTTTCTCGTTCCTCATTTTAACCTCTAAGAAAGGTAATGAGGATGAACCTCGTCTAAAAAATTAACATCATCGGTTATTTCATATTCGTACTCTTCTGGGGTCTCTAATTCTTGATTATCAGTTAGAACATACTCTTGCTCGTTATAATCTTGTTCTTCTTCATAACCCTGTTCTTCTTCTATGATAACTTCTGTATTGTAAACTCTCTGTTGTTTGTTGGGTTGGTGTGTGACCTGAGAAAGAGGTCGTTTCATTTGCTAAGGAGCCTGATTATTCTGTCTAGTTTGGGGAGCTGTTTGTCTATAACTCTGTTGTGAGGTATTTGGACGCTGAACTGCTATTTGAGGTCTATTTTGGTAGTTAACTTGACGCGTTTGTACGTCACTATCTACCACCATCGGAGTGGGTGGAAGTTGACGCCTTGGCAGTAATGAGGGTGGGAATTGTTGTTGCTGTTGTACGAATCTGGGCTGACCTTGTCCAAAATGTGCTAATTCTGGGAAAAAGTTTTGGTTACGTACTGGTCTTTGAGGTACTTGTCTGCCTCCGTTGTTGTAGTAAGTTGGCTGCGGACCACGTCTAACGTTATGCGACAAGGTGTTATACATAGTGTTAGCTTGATTCGCCCTAAAATTTAGGTTGTCCAACTTAAGTCAAATGTTCAAGGCTTCTGGCAAGCTTGTAGGTCTATTAACACTTAACAGACTTGGCAAGTTGCCGTTTAATCCTCTTATGAACGTGACTAATGCCTTATCTCTATAAGAATTAGTCATTGCAAGCAAAGCTTCCTCCTTAAATTCTAGACAGTCGATCTTGTCCAGGATTAACGAGAGAATCTCGTAGATTTTTTGATAGTAGGAGTTAATATTATCTCTGCCTTGAACTAGCGTGTTTAATTGGTATTCTAAAGTACCAATATCTCGTTTGTCTGCGTAATGTTGCATGAGGCAACGTCTGATTTTGGACCAGTTGAGAGGCGTACGATACGACTCTAGTGCAGTATCGGCTTCTCCTATAATCTTGTGTCTGATAGTATGTAAAATGGCAAAGTATTTTGGTGAATTTTTCTGACTTTCGTACATTTTTAATATTCTGTCAACTGATTTTCTCCATGAGTTAAACTCACTTGCTTTTCCTGAAAATTCCCTGAGACATTTTACTATGTCTGGTACTTTTTCAGAATCCGAGAGGTTTCTGCTGAAATCTATTTGTGGCTCGTCATCTTCTTCTATGACCGGATTAACCGCGTTCCTAAATACCTGTTCAATCAAGTTTGATAGTTCTATTTTTTGGGATGTGGAAAAAAGAGTAAGTGGGGAAGGACCAGAGGGGTTAGTCGTATTGGGCAAATTATTTAGTGAAATTGTTGACAAGTATTCTATTATAAGCTCTTCTGCGTTCATATAATTTGTATGTCTTTAAGTTTTTCTTTTTTCTTAATAGTAGTGATTCTTAATTGCTGAGGCTCTTGTAGTTTAACAATATAAATGATAATAATGACTTACATTAAAGTTAAGACTATCCTGGAATCCATGTGGGTGTTTTCAGAGTAGTTATAGTTGGAGTAGATTTTCTTGTAGTAGATGTTTTTTTGTTGTTCTTGTTTCTTCTTCCTTCTTCTGGGCTTTGTTTTATGGTTGTTTGTGATTTTAATTTTTTTATTTTTATTTTTTTAGCTTTTCTCGGATGGTAAGACTCCTTTAAAAATGTTGTAGATTTTCTTGTTTATTGGTGAACTGAGTTTTTTCACTATTATATTATTTTTTTTATTAAAGATCCCTATTGATCGGGAGATTTTATTCACTACGTGAACTTTTTTTTTCTTTTTTTTTCACTATGTGAAATTATTTTATTAGTCGTCACTACGTGATTGTTTGAGTTTCTTCACTATGTGAATTTATATAATTGTTACAGGATATGGCTGGGACTAAACGCGTCCCTCCTTTTTGCATTACACTTGTGTTAGTAGCCTACTAAGGGGCCAATCACTATAAACGTTTGACTCGCGAAAAAACTTTAAAAACTGTTGCCTTTATTGGCTTTAGTTGGCGAACTTCTTATGGTCCTTTTTGTTTTTATGAGTTTCGCGGGTCCCTGCTCGGGCGCCAATTAACCAATTTGGTGGTAATAGTTATAAACAAATATAATTCTTTTATTATTAATCAGCACTATGTGCTTACATTGAGTTCCAGTTAAAAACTAATTTTTATATCTTAATTAATCCCTAATGGAACCTCAGTCCAACGAAGAAGCGTCGCTGTCGGCGTCGGCGTCTCCAGCTTGGTGTTGTTGCAAATGAGGAAATGCTCCCATTCTGCATCTCGCAGGGGTTCGCATTTCTTGGGAACCAACGAACTTTATTGGTTCCGCTGATTCCTTAAATTATTGGCATGTGCGGTAAATATGCCAATTTAGCGATCCCACGGTTGGCTGTCCCATGAGCGCGTTGACCTGCTATGCACCTACAGTTGCATACGCGACACCTTGCTTCAGCTTTTCCCAGCACGTTGAATGGCCACGTGCGGGAACCAAATGTTGGTAAGCTGGATATCAAAGGCGTTGTTATTTTTGATATCTTAGGTATTAACTTATATTCTTGATCAGCATCAATAGCCGAGTCGTTCTAGCCATGTCCGTCTGTCTGTCCGTCTGTCCGTCCGTCCGTCCGTATGTATGAAAGCAAGGATCTCAGAACCTATAAGTGTTTCCAAGTAAACGATAAAAATCGATATCGACATTCTGTTTTTTGAGCAAATTGGGTAAATAATCAGAGCTAGAGTCACTAAACATGATATGTTGCTTCTAGAATATTATATATATGTCAAGTATCTTTCATTTTAGACCTATCGCTATTTGCAGCTAGCGCAGTTCCAAGAATTTCTGTACACAATCACATTCATGCGCGTCTGCTTCGAATTACATATGTATATCAAAAGCATTCTAATTGTGAATGTATTGTTTTCTGTGCTGCTATTTTAATTCGTGTTTTTCTCAACAAGGCTCAATTAGGGGTGTGGCTGTTAAGTAGAGGCGGTGGGAAGTAATGTGGTATGTGGCGAATTCGAGCCCTACCGAAGAAACTATTCTTTTTTTGGCTGGTGTGGCTGTTGAGTAGAGACGGCGGCAAGTTGTGCGGTTAGTTGAGAGTTCGAAATGATGTGGGCAGGGTCGCGATGCAACTTGGCGGTTCGAAGTCGTCAGTAAAACTCTTTTACTAAAGTCTTGTCAACGCTTAGCAAACCTCGGCTGATTGCTCAAGATCATAAGCTCGATCTTTTTAAACAATGCTCTCATTCTCTTAATGAGTTTCTAGAATATTCTAAGAACCTGAATTTTAGCTGCGTTGGCAATTTGGGAATTTGGTGGGAACAACGATTGTGGCGGATGTTTATGTCTAATGGTTTTCGATTTTAATGATTGGTCCCACGCTAGAATTGTTATTTTCACCAAGAACTTATGATTTTGGGGCTCTAGGTTTATTGTTACAAATTGGGGTGTCTCGTGTTACATATGTGGTGCGCTTAGTTGCTAGGGCTTATGTATAAGGGGTTGGCATTAGGTGCTGTATGGTGCTATATGTATACTTACAGTATATGTTATGGGTGTGGTGCATATGTCACTATATACATATATTTTATTATATTGCGTGACGTTATTTCCTGACATATGATTTTTAATTTTATATTTTTTACTCGGCACAATTAATTAAGAAATAAATGCCCGTTGGTGCGCTTGCGAACAACACGCCTGCCGTTAACCACTGACCAAATCGAACTTCCTGGCTGCACATTTGGGCAGCAACATCATAGGTGCCGAAATTCGGCACACACATACACAGAAAGGTGGTCACCGTTGCTGCCCGTATGCACAGCTGCATTTTTGGGTCAACGGCCTGGATGTAGACCAAGGGCCATACATAAAATTTTTGGAGCACAAGTAAAACACGTCAATCACTCTCAACTGCGAACTATCTCTTGTTTATTATATTTTCCTTTACTTACAATAGTCGTTAGTCAAAATGATTCTGGTGCTGGAACAGATATTCCCACAAACTGCAACGCCAAGGGTAAGGATAAATATTAAATATAAATATTATACATGTATTCATAAATACATTTTTATATATGTATGTGTATGTGTTACAACTTTTATATCATATATTTATTCACTTTTGACAGAAGTTGCAAATCAAAATAGTCCCGAAGTTGGAGCAGATATTCCCACAAATTACAGCGTCAAGGGTTTTTTTAAATAAAAAAATATTATTCAATGATGGTTTTGGAGACCTTTCCATTATATAAATATATATTTGGCTGGCTCGAGGTCCGGGTTTGTTTCTATAAAACAATGAAAACAATTTTATTATAGTTTGCTCCTAATATATTTCGGTTCCACATCGGCAAACCGTCTTCAGGGCACTAACACAAGGTACAAAAGACAATTGCATTAAAATATATTAAATTAAAAAATATATTGACACATTTAACATACATTATTTTACACGTCTGCGCTTTTTGACGTGGAGATTCAAACTGAGTCTGTTTGCCTGTTCAATAGGTGTCTGTACAAATGAGCGCAATTTTCTGTGTCTGTCTTGTAGTATAGTCGTTTGTTCGTTGGTGTGTTAATTATGTGTAGCATTTCTAATGTGTGTCGTTTGTTGTAGTGTTGTTCTTGTTGTAAGATTCCTGTTGCATCAAAATTTGGTATGTGATTGCTTCTCATACAGTGTTCCATCAGTACTGTTTTCTGCATATTATTTCGATGTCTTAATTTGAAGTCTGATTTATGTTGAGTAATCCTTGTTATACCCTGAACCCATTAAAAATGAGTAAGAAGGGTATATTGTATTTGTGGAAAATGTAAATGTATGTAACAGGCAGATGGAAGCATCTCCGAACTCATATAGTACATATATTCTTGATCAGCATCAATAGCCGAGTCGATCTAGCCATGTCCGTCTGTCTGTCCGTCCGTCCGTCCGTCTGTCCGTCTGTCCGTATGTATGAACGCAAGGATCTCAGAACCTATAAGAGCTAGAGAAATTTTAGATGTAGGTCCTCCTAGTGCCTGCGCAGATCGAGTTTGTTTCCGATAATCGATAACTTACTCCGTTTCCAAGCAATTGATAAAAATCGATATCGACATCCTGTTTGTTTTTTTTTAGCAATTTTGGTAAATATTAAGTCACCAAACTTGACATGTAGCATCTAGAATATTATATATATATCAATTATCTTTCATTTTATACCTATCGCCACCTCCCTGCTAGCACCGCACAGCTATAAATCAAGTTAATAGCCCAACTTATATTGCCAACCAATCTAAGCCACAATTTTAATGCAATTGACTTTTTGAGAATACACAAATATTCTATGGTACAATAATATATGCTGTAGAAAATTTCATTAACATCGGTTAAGAGAAACCCAAAGTTATATGTAACTGCGCAATTGGATGGCACAGCTAGCGAAAACATCAAGAATTTGTGTACACACACACATTCAAGCGCGTCTGCTTCGCATTTTATCGCATTCTAACAGCATTGTAATTGCGACTTTTTATTTAATGCTATTTTAGTTCGGGTTTTTCTCAATAATACTTAATTATTGGTGTGGCTGTTGAGAAGAGGCATAGCAAGTGTTGCGGTCTGTCGCGAGTTCGAGCCCTACCGGGAAACTATTTTTTTTGCTGGTTTGTCTGTTGAGTAGAGTCGTCAGCAAGTGTTGCGGTCAGTTGCGAGTTCGAACCATGCCAAGAGACCTTTTTTTTTATACTCTGAACCCATTGAAAATGGGTAAAAAGGGTATACTGTATATGTGCAAAATGCAAATGTATGTAACAGGCAGAAGGAAGCATCTCCGACCCCATAAAGTATAAATATTCTTGATCAACATCAATAGCCGAGTCGATCTAGCCATGTCCGTCTGTCTGTCCGTCCGTCCGTCCGTCCGTATGTATGAACGCAAGGATCTCAGAACCTATAAGAGCTAGAGACTTTTTAGATGTAGGTGCTCCTAGTGCCTGCGCAGATCGAGTTTGTTTCCGATAATCGATAACTTACTCCGTTTCAAAGTAATCGATAAAAATGTATATCGAAATCCTGTTTTTTAAGCAATTTTGGTAAATAATAAGAGCTAGAGTCACCAAACTTGACATGTAGCTTCTAGAAAAGTATATATATATCAAGTATCTTTCATTTTATACCTATCGCCACCTCCCCGCTACTCTCTATCTATTAGCGCGAGCTGCATTTGGTGTTGGAATATGAGGGTTCAGGGTATCCCCTAGTCGGGAGCTCCCGACTAGAACCTCTTTCTTGTTTGTTATGATTCTGAATGTCAGTCGATTGTTTCTGTTTGAGTCTGTCAATGTTCTCTTTCCTAGCTTATTCGTATTGATCTGGGTCTGTAGTCACGTTTCTGCCGAAGAATATGTCTAATGGTCTCTTGTTAGTTGTCGAGTGTATAGTGTAGTTGTAGTCGTACATTGATTTGTTAAGAAGTTCTTCAAATGTTCTGAGTTCTTGTTTTCTTTTATTACATCTCATAATATCTGATAGTGTTGAATGAAATCTTTCTACCTGACCATTCACTGCGCTTTTGTAGGGTGGTGTTTTATAAACTTCTATACCCAATTGGTCCTGTATCATAGAAGTGATTGAGGCTGAATTAAGGGATTTTTCGTTATCTATTACAACGGCTTTAGGTACGCCAAAATAAAATAGGATTTCATGAAGTGGTTTTTTAATGTCTTCTATTGCCCTAGATTGGATTATTCGTCCCTGAGCTAATTTTGAAAATGTATCTACTGATGTTAGTACTAAGTTCTTTTCTGTCGTGTATATGTCGATATGAATTGTATGTCCTAGGTATTCGGGGATTGGTGTTTCTTTGAGTTTTGGGCTAGTTGGATGTCTATCGTATTTTTCTTCTTTACAAACTTGACATTGTTTGACTAATTCTGTTATTCGTTGCTTCATTTTTGAGAAATAGAAACTTTCGGACAATTGCATTTTGTTTTCTAGTGCGTTGCGGTGAGCTCTGTTGTGTGAAACCAATATCTTCTCATCTTGCTCTGTTTCATTTGTTAAATCTTTTACTTGAGACTGTGTGAATCTAATCTTGAAGTTACTAAAATGTTGGGGATATATCTGTTGAATTTGGTTCATTATTTCCTCTGAGGTTATTATTCCGTTAATTACGGATGGGTTTAGTTGAGCTTTCAGTATTTGTGTAAGGACGTGTTCTGTAAAGTCTGGTCGAGTTATTGTATGTCTGTGGAATGTTGGGATGTGGAACTTGTAATCTGCTTCGTTAGCTTTGCTGAGAAATATCTGGTTTTAAATACATTTATTGGGGCTTCTATGCTTGGTATTAAATTGTGACTTGAACTGTCTGCACTCTGCTGATTGGAGGTTACTGATCCGATATTATTGATTGAGGGATTCGTGATAGCGCATCGGCTACAATATTATCCCTACCTGGCTTATGGAGGAGTTCATAGTCGTACTCTTACAGGTAAACTTTCTACCTTTTTATTCTTGCGTTGCCGTTCCAACTGCTAAGAGAGTGGGTTAAGGGCTGATGGTCGGTGTATATATTTACTCTTGCCTTACCGTAAAGGTAATTTTTGAGGGCTTTTAGGGCCCAAATTATTGCCAACATTTCCCTTTCGTTTGTGGCATAGTTCTCTTCTGTTTTAGAGAGGGTTCTCGAGAGAAACAAATGGGTCGCTTATTCTGGGAAAGAACAGCGCCAAAAGCAAAGTTAGATGCATCTGTTGTCAGATGAAACTCTTTGTTGTTATGTTTCAATTGCTTCTTCGTTGAGATTAATGATCTCCATCTTCCCCTCTTAAAAGAGAGGTAAGGGGCTTTGCAACTTAGCGAAGTCTTTTATGAATCTTCTATAATAGCTGGCAAGGCCAATAAAAGATCTTAAATCTTTGAGGGTTTTGGGAGGTGGGTACTTTCCTATCTCTATCTTGTTGGGATTGGTTTCAATACCTTTGTCTGAGATGACAAATCCCAGGAATTCTACTTTGCTTTTAAAGAACTCGCATTTGTCCAACTGACATTTCATGTTGGCTCGTATTTTTCGTTGTTAACGGAGAAGGCAGTTTTTTCTATGTCTGATACTTTGAGGGAATTTGGTGAAATCCACTTTTCAAATCTAAGACAGAGAATACTTTATTATTGCCTAGCTGTGCGAATACCTCATTAATTTCGGGTATAGGGTATTTATCTGCGGTAGTTTCTTTATTTAGTTTCCTATAGTCTATGACCATGCGGTATTTCTTTTGCCCGAAGGCATCTAGTTTTTTGGGGACAATCCACACAGGTGAATTATATGGGGAGCGGGAGGGTCGGATTATTCCGTCCTCTAAAAGTTCCTGAATTTGGTTGTGTACCTCGTCTTTTAAAGACATTGGAAATTTGTAGAATTTCGAGAATATTGGGGAATCGGTTTTGGTTCTGATTTCTGCTCTAACGTTAGTTGTGTAGGTAAATTTTTCGTCCGGATTGGCAAAGAGACTTCGGTGCATTTTAACCAAGTTGATTTAGTTCGTGTGTCATGTGGTCTGTCCGTGGTATAACCGTGTTTACTGCTTCGATTCTTTTCTGCTTAATGGGTATTCAAATATTATTCTTGATTATTAGTAGATTCTTGCTGCTTTGTATTACAGCATCTAATTCTTTTAGACTGTCGTTACCTAATATGGCGTCAAATGATTTTAAGGTGGGTGTAAGAGAAAGAATTTTATTTTTATGTCATTTCTATTAAAGAGATTAGCGAACTTGTGGTGTGTTATTTTTATGCTTCCGCCGACTGTGACGGCTTCGAAGGGCTTTTCATTTGGGATTGGTTCGGACACGAATTTGGGTTGGATATAATTTCTGTTTGATCCTGTTTCTATTAATATTTTGAGTAATTTTCCGCTCCTCATCTTACATTCTATGTAAGGAAGAGAGGAGCTCTTTATCCTAAAAAATTAATGTCTGAATGTTCGTACTGGCTATTTTGTCCGTCATCTGCTTCTTCGTTGGGTATATTCATTTAATGGCTGCTTGTATTCGGTCTGCTGTTCGTAATTTAGCATTGATTGTACTCCTCCATGGTCACATAGTTGTCAGTGTTTTCTGTCTCGGTCTGTTCTTCCCCTGTTTGTATATTGAAATTTCTTTGTTTTTTGTCCGTGGCGTTTGTTGGTGGTGGAGGTCTTTTGCCTACTTCAAAGTTGGGTCTGTTCATGTAGTTTATCATTCTTGTGCGGATGCTTTGGTCCACGTCCATTGGCTCAGGAAGTGGTTGGGGCTTGGGTGCAGAAGGTCTATTGGGTACGTATACCTGTGTTGTGGTTGTGTCTGGTAAGTTCTTTGATTAAGGTGTTGTGGAGTCGGTCCATTATTGTTATAAGTCGGTGGTCCATAGTTTGTATTGGTTGGCCAAGGTGTATAATCGGG
This sequence comes from Drosophila ezoana, assembly GCA_035045725.1. Lineage (NCBI taxonomy): Eukaryota > Metazoa > Arthropoda > Insecta > Diptera > Drosophilidae > Drosophila > Drosophila ezoana. Next base: position 450,390 of record JAWNOU010000003.1, on the reverse strand, counting down.
AGCTGGGGCCTGAAGCTAATAGGTGGTGGCCTTCAAGTTTGGGCGAAAGAAGGCTGGGCTGTTCGAGGTGGCAATATAGGTGGTGGTACATTTCTATTCTGGTTTCTGACATGTGTCTGTTGATTCCTATTCAAAGCCATGTTAGTGCGATAGCTTTGATTCTCTAATTTTAAACAATAATGAAGGGCTGAAGGTAGATCTGCTGGCTCCTTTATTCCAAGAATCCGTGGTAAATCTCCCTTCAAACCTCTAATGAAGGTGTCTAATGCTTAATCTCTGTATATTTTTGATTCCCTATTTAATTCCATGCAGCCTACTTTATTTAGTATCAGCGACAAGTGGTTGTAGACAACCTGGTAGAATTCTTCTACTGTCTGTTTGTCATCTGATATTCTAATGTTCCCAGATTTCTTTTGTCTGCGTAGTGCAGCGTAAGACATTTGGAGATAGCGCTCCAATTTAGAGGAACATTTTACGACGCGAGGGCCGTGTCAGCTTTGCCAGTGATTTTGTTTCTCACTGTATGCAATATGCCGAAGTATTTCGGCGAACCTGCTTCAGCTGCATAGGCTGAGAGTATACGATCTTCACTCTTTTTCCATGAGCTAAATTCCGCTGGCTTACCGAAAAATTCTCTGAGGCTTTTAACTATGTCCGGAACTCTGTCCAAGTCGTTCAAATTGTGGTTGGCAGTTATCGTTTGGTCGTCTACGTTACTTAACTCTCTAGAGGGGTTGACCAATTGCTTTACTAACGTCGGCAATTGTTGTGCCAGAATCTGGCTAACCGTGGCTGCTATCACCTGCTCTGCGTTATTCGCCATGCCTCTATTTTATAAATGTTCGTTTTGTCTGTCGTTGTTGCTGTCTGTTCAAGTTATGTCCGCCAACCTGTGGTTGATCTGATACTATTGGGGGTCTTACTAAATTGCTTTCATTAGCCATAAACAAGAGATATTACTAGTATTGTATATTTTAGGATATTTTTGACGTATTTTTAAATCTAGTATTAGTTTTCTTATTCTATATTTTGATTGATTGATTTTGATAGTTTTTCTTTTCTTTTTTAAAACCAGTGGCTGGTTTCTTCCTTCTACTTTAGAGGGTCCCTTGGGAATCGCAAAGTTGGAATTTAGTTATACTACGTTTGAAGTCTTTTTGTTTGTTTATCGTTTTACACTTTTTTATCTTGCTTATTGTTCTACAATGTTTTCGTATTTCTTGTTCTTATAATTCTATTTCACTTTTGTGTTAGTTGTTTGTTTGTGTCTTTCACTTAATTTCTAACTTACAGTACTATTCCTGATGTGGCAACCTCCCCTGCCGGTCCGGATTTCATCTTTTTTGAAACTTTTGGGTATATACTGGGGATTCTGCGACCAGTCTTCGTTGAGAGTATTCTGCGGGCGGGCCTTACAAGATGTGTTGTCCACCGATGGGCAAATTGCACAATTAAGTTCCAATTGCCTTTCGCGAATTTTACCAGTCGTTGAATTTAATTAACGAGAGTTGCACTGGTTTTGTTTTCGCGTATAACCGACTAACGCGCACGTAGCAGCGTTTTGTTCTTTTGTAACACGAGCCGGTCCCTGCTCGGGCGCCAGTTAATTCCAAAATTTTATTAAACAATGAAAAAAATATAATTTTTGGGGAAGCAAGTCTTCCTTTTATTGATGTCAATTTGCAACTAAATAAACATAAATCAATTCTAGCCCTAGTAACCTGTGGCTTAGCGGCAGCGGCGTTGGCAGCGGCGTCGCTGCTGATGTTGTTGGCCCGTTGGGCAATTTTTCTTGGAATTTTCGGCGGTTGCCAGTCGGCGCGTGGAGGACTTGGCACAGACACCAAGTCAGCATTTTGCTGCACTTCTTATGAGGTGTTGCAATGCTTCTTATTGGGACTGTATGCATTTATTTGTTGTTAACTTACATACATATGTACATACATAAAAGCATATTTAAATATGTTGTTATCCACTGCTCTGGCAAATTAATAAAGAGAAAGAGCTGAACTGGCACTCTGAGCTTTTTTTACCGTTTTAATAACCACGAGACATAGATCGGGTTGGTCCGCAAGCTCAAAATCAAACCCAAAAAAAAGCTCATTTACCACAGGAAGCAAAAACAAATAACTTGCAAAACAACAACAGTTCTTCGTCCCCCGTTTTGATCAACAAGAGGTTTGTGAGCCATGATGAGGACATAGGAAACTCAGTGCAAAGAAAAGGGACAAATAATGCCACTGTGTTCTTTGCGGATTTCTCTGTTGTTCCTACAAGGCAGCGCGTATAACCAATTTGGTACCAATATTGTTGTTGCAGCGCTGAGTCTCGGGGCAAGTAGCAATCCATTGCATTCAAGTCAAAGGGTTACGCGCAGGGCGCGTTAACATAAAAAATTATGACGTCACACTTTCTAGCATTTTTTTTCTTGTCTTGAATAGTACATATTCGTATTTGAAACATATAAACATAACATATGTCATAAAGGTCCAACCTTTATTATGTACATTTAAATAATTTATGATTAGGTTCTTTTATAGTAAATAACTTGTTGACATATGTTATGTTTATATGTTTCAAATACGAAGTAATTGTACACAAAAAGCCTTAGGCTGTGATGTCACATGCGCAACAGAATGTTGCAATCTTCTTAAATTCATAGACTTGGCTTGGCTTGGCAGACACATACATGTACACTTGCCCCAAAATGTGTGTGTTGAGACACAACAACTAAGCGCGTCGAGGCATTGATACCCTTATTTATATTGATGATGCATAATGTTTAAGGAAAATAATTAGTACCAATTGTTGCACAGTAAATGCGAAATTATATTTTACTTAGACATTATGTCTGTGTATATAATGTATATTTAAGAAGGTTTGTGCTATTTGATTACACCTCTTATGAATAGTTAAAATACCCTATTTTGACAAAGGGTGCCTTGCTGGTCGAAAAAGCAAAAATTATAAAAATCTACCGAGCTGCTTGCAAGTTGAAAGTGAGTGGAGAAGAAGAAGACATGACTTCGCGAATTATAGGCATAGCAGTGCTTAGCAACCACAACAGTGAGTTAGAAGGGTGCAACAGCTAAGATCATAGGCTGTAGCCTCAAACAAAAAATGGATGGAATTTGTGGTGTGCTTTTTATACCCGAACCCATTAAAAATGGGTAAAAGGGGTATTCTGTTTTTGTGCAAAATGCAAATGTATGTAACAGGCAGAAGGAAGCATCTCCGTCCCCATAAAGTATATATATTCTTGATCAGCATCAATAGCCGAGTCGATCTAGCCATGTCCGTCAGTCCGTCCGTCTGTCCGTCCGTCTGTCCGTCCGTCCGTCTGTCCGTATGTATGAACTCAAGGATCTCGGAACCTATAAGAGCTAGAGACTTGAAATTAGATGTAGGTGCGCAGATCGAGTTTGTTTCCGATAATCGATAACTTGCCCCGTTTCCAAGTAATCGATAAAAATGTATATCGAAATCCTGTTGTTTAAGCAATTTTGGTAAATAATAAGAGCTAGAGTCACCAAACTTGACATGTAGCTTCTAGAAAAGTATATATATATCAAGTATCTTTCATTTTATACATATCGCCACCTCCCCGCTACTCTCTATCTATTAGCGCGAGCTGCATTTGGTCCCCCTAGTCGGGAGCTCCTGACTAGAACCTCTTACTTGTTTCATTGTCGAGTCGTTTGTTTTGTTTATGGTTGTTGTTGGTTCTTATGGAAAATGTTTTGTCTTTGAATTTTGGGCATCGGCAGAAGTAGCTGCAGACAGCCGGGCATTGTGTTTGCAATTTTTCGTTTTCGCTCAGGAAGTATTTCTAAAACGAGCTTTTGATGCAAACGCCTGCTCTTCTCTTTATTACTCAATGGGCTGGCATAGAAATCAATTTTATTAGTTTTCTAGCGCTGATCATGAACTATCCCAAATTTGTATTTAAAGAAGTTATATATGTATATTAATATTTGCATCGACTTCAAAATACATATGTATTTTCTACGGAGCCAACCTCACTACACAACATGCATAACTATGTGAATAAAAATTTGGGGTAGATCATGATCAGAAAACAAACAAAATTAATTTCTTGCCAGCTGAAGCCAGATCAGTGAATAACAGCACATACATACATACTTTAAAGTTCTTATGCATGCATTATTCCCTAATACAACGAGAGGTGCTTGCACGCCATTGGCTGGGACAAGAACTTTTCTGGAGCATACACTGTTCAAAAACAAAAGTAAAATCAATCTATGTGTGCTATTTTCTTAACAAAGTTATTGCACAAGATGCGCCTTGTGTAAACATTATTTAATTCTTAAATTTTCCTGTAAAATTTATCGTAGTATCAAGGTATGATATATTATATCATTTAAATAAATCATGCATTTCATGGATAAAGCAAAGATACTTTGCGTAAGTTTAAGACTTTTCGCTCAATGTACTTCGAAAACGATGCGACGCAAAGTACCAATGACCAGCTTTGGTGAAGGCAGGCTGGCGACTAACTTCGTTGCTCAAGTCAGCATCAGCAAGCCGCGACTTCGGCATTCTATCGTCTGGTTTTTGGAGAACGAAGAGCCAGTCGGCAGGCATGTCGTGCGAAGCCTTAAAGGCCAGGCTAGAAATTTTGCGTCGCTTTCAAATGTATGCGCGTTACTCATCTAAGTGCCTTTATTGTCGTTGCCTGAGCCCTGTTCGTCAAACACCAAATGCAACTCGCGCTACGCGCCCGATTGTTTTAGAAATAATAAAAACTAATAAAAAAAAAAATAGTTTCCTCGGTGGTGCTCGAACTCGCAACAGGCCGCACTACTTGCCGCCGCCACTACTCAGCAGTCACGCCAATAATTGAGTCTTAATGAGAAAAATCGAATTAAAATAGCAGCACAAAAAACAATACAATCGCAATTGGAATGCTGTTGATAGAATTCACAGAAGAAGCGTATGATTGTGTGTGTGTACATGTATTCCAAAATTCTTGCAATTTGCGCTAGCTGCTAGCTAAAGCACGTTTTCCTTAATAACTTCTGTGTTTCTAAGCCGATCTTGATATTATTTTCTACAGTAGATCTTATTGTAGAGAATATTTGTAAATTCTGAAAACGTCAACTGCTTATAAATTGTGGCTTATATGGGTGGGCAATATAAATTTATTTATTTGATTTACATCTTTGAGGTAGTAGCGAAGAGGTGGTGATAGCTATAAAATGAGAGATACTTGATATTAGTGACACGATCGGTCCACTACCAAAATCACAGCAAGTCAATGAATATGCAGTTACACTGATATGTGACTTAACAAAATATCTTGTTGCCATACCTTTTCTAAACAAATGTGCTAAAGTCGTAGCTAAAGCTATATTCGAAGATTTTATTCTGAAATACGGTCAAATGAATACGTTCATTACGGACATGGGTACAGAATATAAAAATTCAGTTATAGAAGATTTATGTAAGTACCTTGTTATTAAAAACATAACTTCTACGCAGACCACCACCAGACGTGAGGAACAGTGGAACGAAGTCATAGAACGTTAAACGAATTCATTCGTTCTTATATATCAGATGAGCGTCGATGTCAACGCTTCCGGAACCCACAGTTTCCAGGGGAATTCTTTGCTGTCTTCCTTGTTGAACTGGGTTCTTTAAAAAAGCAGTCCCTCCTCGATCCGTAAGTCTGGAAACTTGTCCGTCTGCTCCTCGACAACCCTCAGCCTTTCCAAATGCTCCTCGCTCTCAAACTCGGTGTTATCTTTGCCTTTGCGGTGCTCGATGTTGAAATCGAATGCTTGAAGAGCCAGTGACCATCGAGCGAGTCTCCCACTGAGATCTTTCAATGTCATAAGCCACTGCAGAATGGAATGGTCGGTAATCACGGCATCAGCTCCACGTATGGGCGGAAGCGTTCGACAGCTTTGCCGGCGGTCAGGCATTCCTTTTCCGTTACACTATAATTGAATTGTGCTCCACGCATTTTGGCCGAAAAGAAAGCGATCGGCCTATCCCCTCCAGTGTCGTCCCTCTGAAACAGCACTGCTCCTATTTCAAATTGGCTTGCGTCGCCCTGCATATAAAAGTGCTTACGAAAATCAAGATGCGCCAGTACGGGTGCACTTGTGAGTGCCCTTTTGAGCTCCTGGAAAACCGTTATCGCTTCTGCGTTCAAAACCAGCTTAGTGTTCGCCTTCAAGCAGTCTGTCAGTGGCGCAGTCAGTCCAAAAAAGTCTCGGATGAATCTTCAATACCATCCCGCTGTGCCCAAAAAGCTTCGTAGTTTCCTGGTGGTCTTTGGAAGAGCGATCTGCAGTATTGCTTCCACCTTCTTTGGGTCGGTTCGCAATGCACCATCTCCGATGATGTACCCCAAATAACGCCGATATTTAAAGCAGAATTTGTATTTTTGTAAACCAATGGTCAAATTCGCTTTTTTCAGGCAGTCGCTTACTTCCTTCAGCAGTTCGCAGTGGTCGTCAAACGATCTCGAGATGATTATTAAGTCATCCAAGTAGGTGAATACTCGATTGCGCAAGCGTTAAGGAATCACCTTGTCCATCAATCGGCACAATCTCTGAGCTGCGTTGCATAGCCCAAATGGCATCATTCTGAACTGATAGAGAGGTGCCAGGTATGGTGAACGCTGTGAATTCGCCGCTTTTGGGGTCCAACTCTGTCTGCCAAAATGCATGCTTCAAATCCACGCGGCTTATGAAAATGGTGTCGTCAATAAAATGGATTCGATATTCTGCAACGGGTAAGCGTCTTTAATGGTCAGGTTATTCAACTTGCGCGCATCCAAACATAGTCTATTTTTCCCAGGCTTCCGGACAAGCGTCATTCGATTGTTCCACGGACTCTCGCTCGGCTCGATAACTCCCAGTCTGAGCATTTCAACCACTTCCGCAAACAATGACGCTGCTGCACTGCTGGGGATACTGGGTAAGATCGCTCCTTGACTGGCATTGCGTCATCCACTAGTTGAATGGTATGTGTTTCTATGTTTGTATGCCCCAATCCTCGAGTCTCATAATCCAAGAAACCTTCTCTTGCCACTTTCAGCAGATGTTGTTGCTCTTCATTTAGTTCATGGGCTACTATCGATTCGCCTTTGGTCGTAAACTCCGAATCGACATACCCCAGCTCCTCGATTCTAAAATTTCCAGCGACAATCCGAATTTTAGCCAAAAGTCCACTTCGGGATACAGTGCCTGTTTGAGAGATGGACATAGATACAGCGCTAATTGGTGAGTCTGGCCGTTGTACGATATTTTGGCATAGACACGGCCCAGTAAGTGATGTTGCGTGCCTCCAGCTGATTGAACTGTCGATCGAACCCGGTGAATTTCTAATTCCAGTTCTTTTATCAATTGCAGGCAACCTTCTCCCAGCAAACTGACTGATGCACCCGTGTCTAGCAGCCCAGCGATCTCTCGCTGTCCCAGCTTGACCGTTGCGAATGCCCGATCGTCGCCTTTGACTGCCGATTGGATAGCAGCGCGTAACATTCTACGCTCCTGGCGCTGTTTGTAACGAATGCGAGCTCGTTTTACCCTGGGTGTGTTCTCCGCGGTCGCTTCGGGTATGCTTTCGAAAATACGCGCTCGAGCTTTTGCATATTCTGCTTTTCTCACATCAAGTGGCTTCCGTTCTGATCATCTAACGTAATTATTCTGATTATTGTTAATTTTTAGTAAAATTTATTTAACATTAAACTTTTCTCTACCACTATCTTTTATATCTAATAACGCGTTATTGGAGGTATTTAGATTCCGTCAGTGACGGCTTGGAGCTCAACTCCTTCGCTTGCGTCAGGCCTCTCTGGTTGTTTTCCGCCTGACACTTCCGACATTTGGGAAGTACAACACCTGGTAGACCACAATTGTAACAAAAAATTTGTTTTGTCTTGGATTCGCACTCCCAAAATGTGTGTCCCCTCTGGGCACAGTTCCAGCACGTGAGCTTATCGCTGCCTCCCTCGCGCGGTCTATACAAAGCTTCCACTTGCTCCTCTTGTTGTGCTTCGCCTCCTGGCTCTTCCTCTGAAGCATATACCTCGTGAGCCTGTGGTCCCGATTTCCGATTTGCCGTGGCTGATCATATGTCGTATTGACTGTCTTCCAACGAGTTTTCAGCAGGCGTTCTGCATCATGGCATTCTGCGCGCAATCTCTCCATGTTGGTGATGTAAATGGAGTATATAACTCTGGAAACAGCATCCCTAATGTTCATTTTTATAACCTTTATTAAAGTATGATTGAAAAACGGCGTTGCAAATCGCGAGCGCCGACCTAGCATCGCCTGGGTGTACTCATCGATTGTCTCGCCTGGATTCTGCTTCTTTTCGTGCAATTCGTGCTCCAGCTCAAAATTTGAACGCCTGGTCTGAAACTGTTCCTGTAATGCGCACCTCAAATTTGGCTAATCGGGAATCCCGGATGTACGAAGATGCATCCAGTACCACTCCTTCGCCTAACCCTCCACTACGACGTGAAAATCGCGCAACTCTTCTCTCCACGGAACCTGGTAAATCAGTTGCATATCCTCCAGCCGATAGATGAATTCCAATACCGGCATACTTCTTGTTCCGCCATCGAACACCAGACCCCATCTCCGAATATGCACCACTTCAGTCTTCGGCTCATGGGCAGAAGTTCGGATGAAACAAACCTGCCCTCCGGCGTCTCGGAACTCGTGAGGAACGCCATCTGTCCAGCTCACAGGATTTGCTTAGCTCCTCTGAGCGGCTTCCAGAAATCGTTGGTCGATCGCCCTAATCGGATGTGCAGACGGTCGACCATCGTTGCTGCTACGATGAGATTCCGGCTTGTTCCTTTGCTCCTGTGTATGTGGCATTCTTTGAGCTGCCAATTCCTCACGCTGTCGTGTTCCAGTGTCAGCTCGCATCTCCGCCAGGCTGTCGCTTATCTGCTTTATGAATTAAAGCATGTCCTCCTTCATCTGCGCCTGTAAGGATGTGAATTCTGAGGACATGGTTTTGCGATGTCTCTTGGGCCTGCAACAATGCCCAATATATGGCCGATCGTATTTCTCTGGGGATTGTGTCCACTCTTTGTTGCTCTTGAGCTGCTGCTGACGTGGACAACCTCTGTTGGCATCCCGCGTTTCCCCGGAGTTATCCATGGCCTCCGAGTGTGAGCTGCTATCCAGTTCGGATAGATATCGGGCTTGGATTCTTTTGAGATTGGGAGCCCGCTATCGGAGTCAGAAATTCGGACCCTCTAACTCCTATATATTCTATCCCGTTCCTAAACCTTCTGTTTAAGGTATGTTTCCCTTTTCCCCATTCGGCATCACCAAATTCACTATACCTAACTATTTGGACTACTTATACCACTTATTAACGATTTCTATCTCTTGTATTTTTACAAATATGAACTTGCACATAACAAAAAATGGGTGAGATAAGTTTGGGTTTAGGCGGTTGCTTATCGGTAAGTCTTTTTTACTTACGCAATACATAGACTTTTAACCGTTTTCCTACATTTTTCCAAAGATTGACTCCTGGCTATGACATAGAATTGTAGCTAAAACAAAGGCTAGACAACGATTGCATGCGTCATCTTTTAAGCTACCTGCCAGCCATTGTCCGTATGAATAATTTCAGGCCCCCAAACTGCGTGAATATGATCACGTAGAAACTTCACCACTGCCGCAGTCGTCGCCTTAGGTATTGCCTTCAGCCAGACGAATTTGGAAAAATGAACCACGACTATAAAAAGGTGCGTGTTGCCATGTCGCGAGCGTGGATATTTTCCCAAAAAGTCCATGTACAGCTTTTAAACGGGCCTTTCGGTGGTAACTTCCTTGCCCATAGGGGGACGAGTAGTATGAGTCGTGTGCGCTGTCGTTTTGCAGATTTCGCAGTTGGTGACGTACTACTTGTATCGACATACAGGGCCAGTAGTGGAATTGCTTGACTCTAGCCGGAGTCTTTGCAATTCCACATTCATCGCCAACTCGCCTTCATGCCTTTTGTATGAGCGTCGATGACAACGTTCCCGGAACCCAAAGTTTCCAGGGGAATTCTTCGCTGTCTTCCCTGTTGAACTGGGTTCTTTTAAAAAGCAGTTCCTCCTCGATCCGTAAGTCTGGAAACTTGTCCGTCTGCTCCTCGATAACCCTCACCCTTTCCAAATACTCCTTGCTCTCAAGCTCGGTCATCTCAAAATTAAAAACATCCACTTCCTCTACTTCAAACGACCTAGACAACGATATTATCTTTGCCTTTGCGGTGCTCGATGTTGAAATCGAATGCTTGAAGAGTCAGTATGGGCGGAAGCGTTCGACAGCTTTGACGGCGGCCGGGCATTTTCTTTCCGTTACACTATAATTGAATTGTGCTCCACGCATTTTGGCCGAAAAGAAAGCGATCGGCCTATCCCCTCCAGTGTCGTCCCTCTGAAACAGCACTGCTCCTATTCCGAATCGACTTGCGTCGCACTGTATATAAAAGTGCTTACGAAAATCAAGATGCGACAGTACGGGTGCAAATGAAGTGCCCTTTTGAGCTCTTGAAAACCAGCTTAGTGGTCGCCTTCAAGCAATCTGTCAGTGGCGCAGTCAGTCCAAAAAAGTCTCGGATGAATCTTCAATACCATCCCGCTGTGCCCAAAAAGCTTCGTAGTTTCCTGGTGGTCTTTGGAAAAGCGATCTGCAGTATTGCTTCCACCTTCTTTGGGTCGGTTCGCAATCACCATCTCCGATGATGTACCCCAAATAACGTAGATATTTAAAGCAGAATTTGTATTTTTGTAAACCAATGGTCAAATTCGCTTTTTTCAGGCAGTCGCTTACTTCCTTCAGCAGTTCGCAGTGGTCGTCAAACGATCTCGAGATGATTATTAAGTCATCCAAGTAGGTGAATACTCGATTGCGCAAGCGTTGAGGAATCACCTTGTCCATCAATCGGCACAATCTCTGAGCTGCGTTGCATAGCCCAAATGGCATCATTCTGAACTGATAGAGAGGTGCCAGGTATGGTGAACGCTGTGAATTCGCGGCTTTTGGGGTCCAACTCTGTCTGCCAAAATGCATGCTTCAAATCCACGCGGCTTATGAAAATGGTGTCGTCAATAAAATGGATTCGATATTCTGCAACGGGTAAGCGTTTTTAATGGTCTGGTTATTCAACTTGCGCGCATCCAAACATAGTCTATTCTTCCTAGGCTTGCGGACAAGCGTCATTCGATTGTTTCACGGACTCTCGCTCGGCTCGATGACTCCCAGTCTGAGCATTTCAACCACTTCCGCAAACAATGACGCTGCTGCACTGCTGGGGATACTGGGTAGAATCGCTCCTTGACTGGCCCTGCGCCATCCACTAGTTGAATGGTATGTGTTTCTATGTTTGTATGCCCAAATCCTCGAGTCTCATAATCCAAGAAACCTTCTCTTGCCACTTTCAGCAGATGTTGTTGCTCTTCATTTAGTTCATGGGCTACTATCGATTCGCCTTTGGTCGTAAACTCCGAATCGACATACCTCAGTTCCTCGATTCTAAAATTTCCAGCGACAATCCGAATTTTAGCCAAAAGTCCACTCCGAGATACAGTGTCTGTTTGAGGGATGGGCATAGATACAGCGCTAATTGGTGAGTCTGGTCGTTGTACGATATTTTGGCATAGACACGGCCCAGTAAGTGATGTTGCGTGCCTCCAGCTCTGGTTGTTTTCCGCCTGACACTTCCGACATTTGGGAAGTACAACACCTGGTAGACCAGAATTATAACAAAAAATTTGTTTGGTCTTGGATTCGCACTCCCAAAATGTGTGTCCCCTCTGGGCACAGTTCCAGCACGAGAGCTTATCGCTGCCTCCCTCGCGCGGTCTATACAAAGCTTCCACTTGCTCCTCTTGTTGTACTTCGCTTCCTGGCTCTTCCTCTGAAGCATATACCTCGTGAGCTTGTGGTCTGCTTCCGATTTGCCGTGCCTGATCATATGTCGTATTGACTGTCTTCCAACGAGTTTTCAGCAGGCGTTCTGCATCATGGCATTCTGCGCGCAATCTCTCCATGTTGGTGATGTAAATGGAGTATATCACTCTGGAAACAGCATCCCTAATGTTCATTTTTATAACCTTTATTAAAGTATGATCGGAAAACGGCGTTGCAAATCGCGATCGCCGACCTAGCATCGCCTGGGTGTACTCATCGATTGTCTCGCCTGGATTCTGCTTCCTTTCGTGCAATTCGTGATCCAGGTCAAAATTTGAACGCCTGGTCTGAAACTGTTCCTGTAATGCGTACCTCAAATTTGGCTAATCGGGAATCCCGGATGTACGAAGATGCATCCAGTACCACTCCTTCGCCTGACCCTCCACTACGACGTAAAAATCGCGCAACTCTTCTCTCCACGGAACCTGGTAAGTCAGTTGCATATGCTCCAGCCGATAGATGAATTCCAATACCGGCATACTTCTTGTTCCGCCATCGAACACCAGACCCCATCTCCGAATATGTACCACTTCAGTCTTCGGCTCATGGGCAGAAGTTCGGATGAAACAAACCTGCCCTCCGGCGTGTCGGAACTCGTGAGGAACGCCATCTATCCAGCTCACAGGATTTGCTTAGCTCCTCTGAGCGGCTTCCCGAAATCGATGGTCGATCGACCTAATCGGATGTGCAGACGGTCGACCATCGTTGCTGCTCCGGCTTGTTCCTTTGCTCCTGTGTATGTGGCATTCTTTGCGCTGCCAATTCCTCACGCTGTCGTGTTCCAGTGTCAGCTCGCATCTCCGCCAGGCTGTCGCTTATCTGCTTTATGAATTGAAGCATGTCCTCCTTCATCTGCGCCTGTAAGGATGTGAATTCTGAGGCCATGGTTTTGCGATATGTCTTTTGGGCCTGGAACAATGCCAAATTTATGGCCGATGGTATTTCGCTGGCGATTGTGTCCACTCTTTGTTGCTCTTCAGCTGCTGCTGACGTGGACTGTCCCTCGCTGTCTCCCATGACACAACCTCTGTTGGCATCCCGCGTTTCCCCGGAGTTATCCATAGCCTCCGAGTGTGAGCTGCTATCCAGTTCGGATAGATATCGGGCTTGGATTCTTTGAGATTGGGAGCCCGCTATCGGAGTCAGAAATTCGGACCCTCTAACTCCTATATATTCTATCCCGTTCCTAAACCTTCTGTTTAAGGTATGTTTCTCCTTTTCCCCATTCGGCATCACCAAATTCACTATACCTAACTATTTGGACTACTTATACCACTTACTAAAGATTTCTATCTCTTGTATTTTTACAAATATGAACTTGCACATAACAAAAAATGGGTGAGATAAGTTTGGGTTTAGGCGGTTGCTTATCGGTAAGTCTTTTCTACTTACGCAATACATAGACTTTTAACCGTTTTCCTACATTTTTCCAAAGATTGACTCCTGGCTATGACATAGAATTGTAGCTAAAACAAAGGCTAGACAACGATTGCATGCGTCATCTTTAAAGCCACCTGCCTGCCATTGTCCGTATGAATAATTTCAGGCCCCCAAACTGCGTGAATATGATCACGTAGAAACTTCACCACTGCCGCAGTCGTCGCCTTAGGTATTGCCTTCAGCCAGACGAATTTGGAAAAATGATCCACGACTATAAAAAGGTGCGTGTTGCCATGTCGCGAGCGTGGATATTTTCCCAAAAAGTCCATGTACAGCTTTTATACGGGCCTTTCGGTGGTAACTTCCTTGCCCATAGGGGGACGAGTAGTATGAGTCGTGTGCGCTGTCGTTTTGCAGATTTCGCAGTTGGTGACGTACTACTTGTATCGACATACAGGGCCAGTAGTGGAATTGCTTGACTCTAGCCGGAGTCTTTGCAATTCCACATTCATCGCCAACTCGCCTTCATGCCTTTTGTATGAGCGTCGATGTCAACGTTTCCGGAACCCAAAGTTTCCAGGGGAATTCTTCGCTGTCTTCCCTGTTGAACTGGGTTCTTTTAAAAAGCAGTTCCTCCTCGATCCGTAAGTCTGGAAACTTGTCCGTCTGCTCCTCGACAACCCTCACCCTTTCCAAATACTCCTTGCTCTCAAAGTCGGTGGTCTCAAAATTAAAAACATCCACTTCCTCTACTTCAAACGGCCTAGACAACGATATTATCTTTGCCTTTGCGGTGCTCGATGTTGAAATCGAATGCTTGAAGAGTCAGTATGGGGGGAAGCGTTCGACAGCTTTGATGGCGGCCGGGCATTTTTTTTCCGTTACACTATAATTGAATTGTGCTCCACGCATTTTGGCCGAAAAGAAAGCGATCGGCCTATCCCCTCCAGTGTCGTCCCTCTGAAACAGCACTGCTCCTATTCCGAATCGACTTGCGTCGCACTGTATATAAAAGTGCTTACGAAAATCAAGATGCGCCAGTACGGGTGCACATGAAGTGCCCTTTTGAGCTCCTGGAAAACCGTTATCGCTTCTGCGTTCAAAACCAGCTTAGTGGTCGCCTTCAAGCAATCTGTCAGTGCCGCAGTCAGTCCAAAAAAGTCTCGGAGGAATCTCCAATACCATCCCGCTGTGCCCAAAAAGCTTCATAGTTTCCTGGTGGTCTTTGGAAAAGCGATCTGCAGTATTGCTTCCACCTTCTTTGGGTCGGTTCGCAATGCACCATCTCCGATGATGTACCCCAAACAACGCAGATATTTAAAGCAGAATTTGTATTTTTGTAAACCAATGGTCAAATTCGCTTTTTTCAGGCAGTCGCTTACTTCCTTCAGCAGTTCGCAGTGGTCGTCAAACGATCTCGAGATGATTATTAAGTCATCCAAGTACTGTCGATCGTACCCGTTGAATTTCTAATTCCAGTTCTTTTATCAATTGCTGGCAACCTTCTCCCAGCAAACTGACTGATGCACCCGTGTCTAGCAGCCCAGCGATCTCTCGCTGTCCCAGCTTGACCGTTGCGAATGCCCGATCGTCGCCTTTGACTGCCGATTGGATAGCAGCGCATAACATTCTACGCTCCTGGCGCTGTTTGTAACGAATGCGAGCTCGTTTTACCCTGGGTGTGTTCCCCGCGGTCGCTTCGGGTATGCTTTCGAAAATACGCGCTCGAGCTTTTGCATATTCTGCTTTTCTCACATCAAGTGGCTTCCGTTCTGATCATCTAACGTAATTATTCTGATTATTGTTAATTTTTAGTAAAATTTATTTAACATTAAATTTTTCTCTACCACTATCTTTTATATCTAATAACGCGTTTTTGGAGGTATTTAGATTCCGTCAAGGACGGCTTGGAGCTCAACTCCTTCGCTTGCGTCAGGCTTCTCTGGTTGTTTTCCGCCTGACACTTCCGACATTTGGGAAGTACAACACCTGGTAGACCACAATTATAACAAAAAATTTGTTTGGTCTTGGATTCGCACTCCCAAAATGTGTGTCCCCTCTGGGCACAGTTCCAACACGTGAGCTTATCGCTGCCTCCCTCGCGCGGTCTATACAAAGCTTCCACTTGCTCCTCTTGTTGTGCTTCGCCTCCTGGCTCTTCCTCTGAAGCATATACCTCGTGAGCTTGTGGTCTGCTTCCGATTTGCCGTGCCCGATCATATGTCGTATTGACTGTCTTCCAACGAGTTTTCAGCAGGCGTTCTGCTACATGGCATTCTGCGCGCAATCTCTCCATGTTGGTGATGTAAATGGAGTATATAACTCTGGAAACAGCATCCCCAATGTTCATTTTTATAACCTTTATTAAAGTATGATCGGAAAACGGCGTTGCAAATCGCGAGCGCAGACCTAGCATCGCCTGGGTGTACTCATCGATTGTCTCGCCTGGATTCTGCTTCCTTTCGTGCAATTCGTGCTCCAGCTCAAAATTTGAATGCCTGGTCTGGAACTGTTCCTGTAATGCGTACCTCAAATTTGGCTAATCGGGAATCCCGGATGTACGAAGATGCATCCAGTACCACTCTTTCGCCTAACCCTCCACTACGACGTGAAAAAAGTCAGTTGCATATGCTCCAGCCGATAGATGAATTCCAATACCGGCATACTTCTTGTTCCGCCATCGAACACCAGACCCCATCTCCGAATATGCACCACTTCAGTCTTCGGCTCATGGGCAGAAGTTCGGATGAAACAAACCTGCCCTCCGGCGTCTCGGAACTCGTGAGGAACGCCATCTGTCCAGCTCACAGGATTTGCTTAGCTCCTCTGAGCGGCTTCCAGAAATCGTTGGTCGATCGCCCTAATCGGATGTGCAGACGGTCGACCATCGTTGCTGCTACGATGAGATTCCGGCTTGTTCCTTTGCTCCTGTGTATGTGGCATTCTTTGCGCTGCCAATTCCTCACGCTGTCGTGTTCCAGTGTCAGCTCGCATCTCCGCCAGGCTGTCGCTTATCTGCTTTATGAATTGAAGCATGTCCTCCTTCATCTGCGCCTGTAAGGATGTGAATTCTGAGGCCATGGTTTTGCGATATGTCTCTTGGGCCTGGAACAATGCCAAATTTATGGCCGATGGTATTTCGCTGGCGATTGTGTCCACTCTTTGTTGCTCTTGAGCTGCTGCTGACGTGGACTGTCCCTCGCTGTCTCCCATGACACAACCTCTGTTGGCATCCCGCGTTTCCCGGGAGTTATCCATAGCCTCCGAGTGTGAGCTGCTATCCAGTTCGGATAAATATCGGGCTTGGATTCTTTGAGATTGGGAGCCCGCTACCGGAGTCAGAAATTCGGACCCTCTAACTCCTATATATTCTATCCCGCTCCTAAACCTTCTGTTTAATGTATGTTTCTCCTTTTCCCCATTCGGCATCACCAAATTCACTATACCTAACTATTTGGACTACTTATACCACTTACTAACGATTTCTATCTTTTGTATTTTTACACATATGAACTTGCACATAACAAAAAATGGGTGAGATAAGTTTGGGTTTGGGCGGTTGCTTATCGGTAAGTCTTTTTTACTTACGCAATACATAGACTTTTAACTTCCGTTTTTCTACATTTTTCCAAAGATTGACTCCTGGCTATGACATAGAATTGTAGCTAAAACAAAGGCTGGACAACGATTGCATGCGTCATTTTTTAAGTTACCTGCCTGCCATTGTCCGTATGAATAATTTCAGGCCCCCAAACTGCGTGAATATGATCACGTAGAAACTTCACCACTGCCGCAGTCGTCGCCTTAGGTATTGCCTTCAGCCAGACGAATTTGGAAAAATGATCCACGACTATAAAAAGGTGCGTGTTGCCATGTCGCGAGCGTGGATATTTTCCCAAAAAGTCCATGTACAGCTTTTATACGGGCCTTTCGGTGGTAACTTCCTTGCCCATAGGGGGACGAGTAGTATGAGTCGTGTGCGCTGTCGTTTTGCAGATTTCGCAGTTGGTGACGTACTACTTGTATCGACATACAGGGCCAGTAGTGGAATTGCTTGACTCTAGCCGGAGTCTTTGCAATTCCACATTCATCGCCAACTCGCCTTCATGCCTTTTGTATGAGCGTCGATGTCAACGTTTCCGGAACCCAAAGTTTCCAGGGGAATTCTTCGCTGTCTTCCCTGTTGAACTGGGTTCTTTTAAAAAGCAGTTCCTCCTCGATCCGTAAGTCTGGAAACTTGTCCGTCTGCTCCTCGACAACCCTCACCCTTTCCAAATACTCCTTGCTCTCAAAGTCGGTGGTCTCAAAATTAAAAACATCCACTTCCTCTACTTCAAACGGCCTAGACAACGATATTATCTTTGCCTTTGCGGTGCTCGATGTTGAAATCGAATGCTTGAAGAGTCAGTATGGGGGGAAGCGTTCGACAGCTTTGATGGCGGCCGGGCATTTTTTTCCGTTACACTATAATTGAATTGTGCTCCACGCATTTTGGCCGAAAAGAAAGCGATCGGCCTATCCCCTCCAGTGTCGTCCCTCTGAAACAGCACTGCTCCTATTCCGAATCGACTTGCGTCGCACTGTATATAAAAGTGCTTACGAAAATCAAGATGCGCCAGTACGGGTGCACATGAAGTGCCCTTTTGAGCTCCTGGAAAACCGTTATCGCTTCTGCGTTCAAAACCAGCTTAGTGGTCGCCTTCAAGCAATCTGTCAGTGCCGCAGTCAGTCCAAAAAAGTCTCGGAGGAATCTCCAATACCATCCCGCTGTGCCCAAAAAGCTTCGTAGTTTCCTGGTGGTCTTTGGAAAAGCGATCTGCAGTATTGCTTCCACCTTCTTTGGGTCGGTTCGCAATGCACCATCTCCGATGATGTACCCCAAACAACGCAGATATTTAAAGCAGAATTTGTATTTTTGTAAACCAATGGTCAAATTCGCTTTTTTCAAGCAGTTCGCAGTGGTCGTCAAACGATCTCGAGATGATTATTAAGTCATCCAAGTACTGTCGATCGTACCCGTTGAATTTCTAATTCCAGTTCTTTTATCAATTGCTGGCAACCTTCTCCCAGCAAACTGACTGATGCACCCGTGTCTAGCAGCCCAGCGATCTCTCGCTGTCCCAGCTTGACCGTTGCGAATGCCCGATCGTCGCCTTTGACTGCCGATTGGATAGCAGCGCATAACATTCTACGCTCCTGGCGCTGTTTGTAACGAATGCGAGCTCGTTTTACCCTGGGTGTGTTCCCCGCGGTCGCTTCGGGTATGCTTTCGAAAATACGCGCTCGAGCTTTTGCATATTCTGCTTTTCTCACATCAAGTGGCTTCCGTTCTGATCATCTAACGTAATTATTCTGATTATTGTTAATTTTTAGTAAAATTTATTTAACATTAAATTTTTCTCTACCACTATCTTTTATATCTAATAACGCGTTTTTGGAGGTATTTAGATTCCGTCAGTGACGGCTTGGAGCTCAACTCCTTCGCTTGCGTCAGGCCTCTCTGGTTGTTTTCCGCCTGACACTTCCGACATTTGGGAAGTACAACACCTGGTAGACCACAATTATAACAAAAAATTTGTTTGGTCTTGGATTCGCACTCCCAAAATGTGTGTCCCCTCTGGGCACAGTTCCAACACGTGAGCTTATCGCTGCCTCCCTCGCGCGGTCTATACAAAGCTTCCACTTGCTCCTCTTGTTGTGCTTCGCCTCCTGGCTCTTCCTCTGAAGCATATACCTCGTGAGCTTGTGGTCTGCTTCCGATTTGCCGTGCCCGATCATATGTCGTATTGACTGTCTTCCAACGAGTTTTCAGCAGGCGTTCTGCTACATGGCATTCTGCGCGTAATCTCTCCATGTTGGTGATGTAAATGGAGTATATAACTCTGGAAACAGCATCCCCAATGTTCATTTTTATAACCTTTATTAAAGTATGATCGGAAAACGGCGTTGCAAATCGCCTGGATTCTGCTTCCTTTCGTGCAATTCGTGCTCCAGCTCAAAATTTGAATGCCTGGTCTGGAACTGTTCCTGTAATGCGTACCTCAAATTTGGCTAATCGGGAATCCCGGATGTACGAAGATGCATCCAGTACCACTCCTTCGCCTGACCCTCCACTACGACGTGAAAAAAGTCAGTTGCATATGCTCCAGCCGATAGATGAATTCCAATACCGGCATACTTCTTGTTCCGCCATCGAACACCAGACCCCATCTCCGAATATGCACCACTTCAGTCTTCGGCTCATGGGCAGAAGTTCGGATGAAACAAACCTGCCCTCCGGCGTCTCGGAACTCGTGAGGAACGCCATCTGTCCAGCTCACAGGATTTGCTTAGCTCCTCTGAGCGGCTTCCAGAAATCGTTGGTCGATCGCCCTAATCGGATGTGCAGACGGTCGACCATCGTTGCTGCTACGATGAGATTCCGGCTTGTTCCTTTGCTCCTGTGTATGTGGCATTCTTTGCGCTGCCAATTCCTCACGCTGTCGTGTTCCAGTGTCAGCTCGCATCTCCGCCAGGCTGTCGCTTATCTGCTTTATGAATTGAAGCATGTCCTCCTTCATCTGCGCCTGTAAGGATGTGAATTTTGAGGCCATGGTTTTGCGATGTCTCTTGGGCCTGGAACAATGCCAAATTTATGGCCGATGGTATTTCGCTGGCGATTGTGTCCACTCTTTGTTGCTCTTGAGCTGCTGCTGACGTGGACTGTCCCTCGCTGTCTCCCATGACACAACCTCTGTTGGCATCCCGCGTTTCCCCGGAGTTATCCATAGCCTCCGAGTGTGAGCTGCTATCCAGTTCGGATAAATATCGGGCTTGGATTCTTTGAGATTGGGAGCCCGCTACCGGAGTCAGAAATTCGGACCCTCTAACTCCTATATATTCTATCCCGCTCCTAAACCTTCTGTTTAATGTATGTTTCTCCTTTTCCCCATTCGGCATCACCAAATTCACTATACCTAACTATTTGGACTACTTATACCACTTACTAACGATTTCTATCTTTTGTATTTTTACACATATGAACTTGCACATAACAAAAAATGGGTGAGATAAGTTTGGGTTTGGGCGGTTGCTTATCGGTAAGTCTTTTTTACTTACGCAATACATAGACTTTTAACTTCCGTTTTTCTACATTTTTCCAAAGATTGACTCCTGGCTATGACATAGAATTGTAGCTAAAACAAAGGCTGGACAACGATTGCATGCGTCATTTTTTAAGTTACCTGCCTGCCATTGTCCGTATGAATAATTTCAGGCCCCCAAACTGCGTGAATATGATCACGTAGAAACTTCACCACTGCCGCAGTCGTCGCCTTAGGTATTGCCTTCAGCCAGACGAATTTGGAAAAATGATCCACGACTATAAAAAGGTGCGTGTTGCCATGTCGCGAGCGTGGATATTTTCCCAAAAAGTCCATGTACAGCTTTTATACGGGCCTTTCGGTGGTAACTTCCTTGCCCATAGGGGGACGAGTAGTATGAGTCGTGTGCGCTGTCGTTTTGCAGATTTCGCAGTTGGTGACGTACTACTTGTATCGACATACAGGGCCAGTAGTGGAATTGCTTGACTCTAGCCGGAGTCTTTGCAATTCCACATTCATCGCCAACTCGCCTTCATGCCTTTTGTATGAGCGTCGATGTCAACGTTTCCGGAACCCAAAGTTTCCAGGGGAATTCTTCGCTGTCTTCCCTGTTGAACTGGGTTCTTTTAAAAAGCAGTTCCTCCTCGATCCGTAAGTCTGGAAACTTGTCCGTCTGCTCCTCGACAACCCTCACCCTTTCCAAATACTCCTTGCTCTCAAAGTCGGTGGTCTCAAAATTAAAAACATCCACTTCCTCTACTTCAAACGGCCTAGACAACGATATTATCTTTGCCTTTGCGGTGCTCGATGTTGAAATCGAATGCTTGAAGAGTCAGTATGGGGGGAAGCGTTCGACAGCTTTGATGGCGGCCGGGCATTTTTTTTTCCGTTACACTATAATTGAATTGTGCTCCACGCATTTTGGCCGAAAAGAAAGCGATCGGCCTATCCCCTCCAGTGTCGTCCCTCTGAAACAGCACTGCTCCTATTCCGAATCGACTTGCGTCGCACTGTATATAAAAGTGCTTACGAAAATCAAGATGCGCCAGTACGGGTGCACATGAAGTGCCCTTTTGAGCTCCTGGAAAACCGTTATCGACAGCCAGGCTGTCGCTTATCTGCTTTATGAATTAAGGCATGTCCTCCTTCATCTGCGCCTGTAAGGATGTGAATTCTGAGGCCATGGTTTTGCGATGTCTTTTGTTCCTGTTTCTCCTTTTCCCCCTTCGGCATCACCAAATTCACTATGCCCAACTATTTGGACTACTTTTAACACTTACAAGCGATTTCTATCCCTTGTATTTTTACAAATATGAACTTGCACAAAACAAACAAGTAAGAGGTTCTAGTCGGGAGCTCCCGACTAGGGGATACCCTGAACCCTCATATTCCAACACCAAATGCAGCGCGCGCTTATAGATAGAGAGTAGCGGGGAGGTGGCGATAGGTATAAAATAAGAGATAATCGCTATATATATACTTTTCTAGAAGCAACATGTCAAGTTTGGTAACTCTAGCTCTTTTTATTTACCAAAATTGCTTAAAAAACAGGATATCGATATACATTTTTATCGATTACTTGGAAACGGGGCAAGTTATCGATTATCGGAAACAAACTCGATCTGCGTAGGAACTCGGAGCATCTACATCTAAAATTTCAAGTCTCTAGCTCTTATAGGTTCTGAGATCCTTGCGTTCATACATACGGACGGACGGACGGACAGACAGACGGACATGGCTAGATCGACTCGGCTATTAATGCTGATCAAGAATATATATACTTTATGGGGTCGGAGATGCTTCCTTCTGCCTGTTACATACATTTGGATTTTGCACAAAAACATAATACCCCTTTTACCCATTTTTAATGGGTTCAGGGTATAAAAAGGGTGAAATAAGTTTGGGTTTAGGCGGTTGCTTATCGGTAAGTCTTTTCTACTAACGCAATATATAGACTTTTAACTTCCGTTTTCTGAATATACACCACTTCAGTCTTCGGCTCATGGGCAGCTCGCATCTCCGCCAGGCTGTCGCTTATCTGCTTTATGAATTGAAGCATGTACTCCTTCATCTGCGCCTGTAAGGATGTGAATTCTGAGGCCATGGTTTTGCGATGTCTTTTGGGCCTGTTTCTCCTTTTCCCCATTCTGCATCACCAAATTCACTATGCCCAACTATTTGGATTACTTTTAACACTTACTAACGATTTCTATCTCTTGTATTTTTACAAATATGAACTTGCACAAAACAAAAAATGGGTGAAAAAAGTATGGTTTAGGCGGTTGCTTATCGGTTAGTCTTTTCTACTAACGCAATATATAGACTTTTAACTTCCGGTTTCCTTCCGCTCTCCGAATATACACCACTTCAGTCTTCGGCTCATGGGCAGCTCGCATCTCCGCCAGGCTGTCGCTTATCTGCTTTATGAATTGAAGCATGTCCTCCTTCATCTGCGCCTGTAAGGATGTGAATTCTGAGGCCATGGTTTTGCGATGTCTTTTGTTCCTGTTTCTCCTTTTCCCCCTTCGGCATCACCAAATTCACTATGCCCAACTATTTGGACTACTTTTAACACTTACTAACGATTTCTATCTCTTGTATTTTTAAAAATATGAACTTGCACAAAACAAAAAAAGGGTGAAATAAGTTTGGGTTAAGGCGGTTGCTTATCGGTAAGTCTTTTCTACTAACGCAATATATAGACTTTTAACTTACGTTTTCTGAATATACACCACTTCAGTCTTCGGCTCATGGGCAGAAGTTCGGATGAAACAAACCTGTCCTCCGGCGTATCGGAACTCGGTAGGAACGCCATCTGTTCAGCTCACTTGCTTAGCTCCTCTGAGCTGCTTCCATAAATCGATGGTCGATCGCCCTAATCGGATGTGCAGACGGTCGACCATCGTTGCTGCTTCGATGGGATTCCGGCGTGCTCCTTTGCTCCTGTGTATGTGGCATTCTTTGCGCTGCCAATTCCTCACGCTGTCGTGTTCCAGTGTCAGCTCGCATCTCCGCCAGGCTGTCGCTTATCTGCTTTATGAATTGAAGCATGTCCTCCTTCATCTGCGCCTGTAAGGATGTGAATTCTGAGGCCATGGTTTTGCGATGTCTTTTGGGCTTGTTTCTCCTTTTCCCCATTCGGCATCACCAAATTCACTATGCCCAACTATTTGGACTACTTTTAACACTTACTAACGATTTCTATCTCTTGTATTTGTACAAATATAAACTTGCACAAAACAAAAAAAGGGTGAGATAAGTTTGGGTTTAGGCGGTTGCTTATCGGTAAGTCTTTTCTACTTACGCAATACATAGACTTTTAACTTCCGTTTTCCTACATTTTTCCAAAGGTTGACTCCTGGCTATGACATAGAATTGTAGCTAAAACAAAGGCTAGACAACGATTGCATGCGTCATCTTTAAAGCCACCTGCCTGCCATTGTCCGTATGAATAATTTCAGGACCCCAAACTGCGTGAATATGATCACGTAGAAACTTCACCACTGCCGCAGTCGTCGCCTTAGGTATTGCCTTCAGCCAGACGAATTTGGAAAAATGATCCACGACTATAAAAAGGTGCGTGTTGCCATGTCGCGAGCGTGGATATTTTCCCAAAAAGTCTATGTACAGCTTTTATACGGGCCTTTCGGTGGTAACTTCCTTGCCCATAGGGGGACGAGTAGTATAAGTCGTGTGCTTCGTCGTTTTGCAGATTTCGCAGTTGGTGACGTACTACTTGTATCGACATACAGGGCCAGTAGTGGAATTGCTTGACTCTGGCCAGAGTCTTTGCAATTCCACATTCATCGCCAACTCGCCTTGATGCGCCTTTTGTATGAGCGTCTATGTCAACGCTTCCGGAACCCAAAGTTTCCAGGGGAATTCTTCGCTGTCTTCCCTGTTGAACTGGGTTCTTTTAAAAAGCAGTTCCTCCTCGATCCGTAAGTCTGGAAACTTGTCCGTCTGCTCCTCGACAACCCTCACCCTTTCCAAATACTCCTTGCTCTCAAAGTCGGTGGTCTCAAAATTAAAAACATCCACTTCCTCTACTTCAAACGGCCTAGACAACGATATTATCTTTGCCTTTGCGGTGCTCGATGTTGAAATCGAATGCTTGAAGAGTCAGTATGGGCGGAAGCGTTCGACAGCTTTGATGGCGGCCGGGCATTTTTTTTCCGTTACACTATAATTGAATTGTGCTCCACGCATTTTGGCCGAAAAGAAAGCGATCGGCCTATCCCCTCCAGTGTCGTCCCTCTGAAACAGCACTGCTCCTATTCCGAATCGACTTGCGTCGCACTGTATATAAAAGTGCTTACGAAAATCAAGATGCGACAGTACGGGTGCACATGAAGTGCCCTTTTGAGCTCCTGGAAAACCGTTATCGCTTCTGCGTTCAAAATCAGCTTAGTGGTCGTCTTCAAGCAATCTGTCAGTGCCGCAGTCAGTCCAAAAAAGTCTCGGAGGAATCTCCAATACCATCCCGCTGTGCCCAAAAAGCTTCATAGTTTCCTGGTGGTCTTTGGAAAAGCGATCTGCAGTATTGCTTCCACCTTCTTTGGGTCGGTTCGCAATGCACCATCTCCGATGATGTACCCCAAATAACGCAGATATTTGAAGCAGAACTTGTAATTTTGCAAACCAATGGTCAAATTCGCTTTTTTCAGGCAGTCGCTTACTTCCTTCAGCAGTTCGCAGTGGTCGTCAAACGATCTCGAGATGATTATTAAGTCATCCAAGTAGGTGAATACTCGATTGGGCAAGCGTTGAGGAATCACCTTGTCCATCAATCGGCACAATCTCTGAGCTGCGTTGCATAGCCCAAATGGCATCATTCTGAACTGATAGAGAGGTGCCAGGTATGGTGAACGCTGTGAATTCGCGGCTTTTGGGGTCCAACTCTGTCTGCCAAAATGCATGCTTCAAATCCACGCGGCTTATGAAAATGGTGTCGTCAATAAAATGGATTCGATATTCTGCAACGGGTAAGCGTTTTTAATGGTCTGGTTATTCAACTTGCGCGCATCCAAACATAGTCTATTCTTCCTAGGCTTGCGGACAAGCGTCATTCGATTGTTTCACGGACTCTCGCTCGGCTCGATGACTCCCAGTCTGAGCATTTCAACCACTTCCGCAAACAATGACGCTGCTGCACTGCTGGGGATACTGGGTAGAATCGCTCCTTGACTGGCCCTGCGCCATCCACTAGTTGAATGGTATGTGTTTCTATGTTTGTATGCCCAAATCCTCGAGTCTCATAATCCAAGAAACCTTCTCTTGCCACTTTCAGCAGATGTTGTTGCTCTTCATTTAGTTCATGGGCTACTATCGATTCGCCTTTGGTCGTAAACTCCGAATCGACATACCCCAGCTCCTCGATTCTAAAATTTCCAGCGACAATCCGAATTTTAGCCAAAAGTCCACTCCTTTTTGAGAGATGGACATAGATACAGCGCTAATTGGTGAGTCTGGCCGTTGTACGATATTTTGGCATAGACACGACCCAGTAAGTGATGTTGCGTGCCTCCAGCTGATTGAACTGTCGATCGTACCCGGTGAATTTCTAAGTCCAGTTCTTTTATCAATTGCTGGCAACCTTCTCCCAGCAAACTGACTGATGCACCCGTGTCTAGCAGCCCAGCGATCTCTCGCTGTCCCAGCTTGACCGTTGCGAATGCCCGATCGTCGCCTTTGACTGCCGATTGGATAGCAGCGCATAACATTCTACGCTCCTGGCGCTGTTTGTAACGAATGCGAGCTCGTTTTACCCTGGGTGTGTTCTCCGCGGTCGCTTCGGGTATGCTTTCGAAAATACGCGCTCGAGCTTTTGCATATTCTGCTTTTCTCACATCAAGTGGCTTCCGTTCTGATCATCTAACGTAATTATTCTGATTATTGTTAATTTTTAGTAAAATTTATTTAACATTAAATTTTTCTCTACCACTATCTTTTATATCTAATAACGCGTTTTTGGAGGTATTTAGATTCCGTCAGTGACGGCTTGGAGCTCAACTCCTTCGCTTGCGTCAGGCCTCTCTGGTTGTTTTCCGCCTGACACTTCCGACATTTGGGAAGTACAACACCTGGTAGACCACAATTATAACAAAAAATTTGTTTGGTCTTGGATTCGCACTCCCAAAATGTGTGCCCCCTCTGGGCACAGTTCCAATACGTGAGCTTATCGCTGCCTCCCTCGCGCGGTCTATACAAAGCTTCCACTTGCTCCTCTTGTTGTGGTTCGCCTCCTGACTCTTCCTCTGACGCATATACCTCGTGAGCTTGTGGTCTGCTTCCGATTTGCCGTGCCTGATCATATGTCGTATTGACTGTCTTCCAACGAGTTTTCAGCAGGCGTTCTGCATCATGGCATTCTGCGCGCAATCTCTCCATGTTGGTGATGTAAATGGAGTATATAACTCTGGAAACAGCATCCCTAATGTTAATTTTTATAACCTTTATTAAAGTATGATCGGAAAACGGCGTTGCAAATCGCGAGGGCAGACCTAGCATCGCCTGGGTGTACTCATCGATTGTCTCGCCTGGATTCTGCTTCCTTTCGTGCAATTCGTGCTCCAGCTCAAAATTAGAACGCCTGGTCTGGAACTGTTCGTGTAATGCGTACCTCAAATTTTGCTAATCGGGAATCCCGGATGTACGAAGATGCATCCAGTACCACTCCTTCGCCTGACCCTCCACTACGACGTGAAAATCGCGCAACTCTTCTCTCTACGGAACCTGGTAAGTCAGTTGCATATGCTCCAGCCGATAGATGAATTCCAATACCGGCATACTTCTTGTTCCGCCATCGAACACCAGACCCCATCTCCGAATATGCACCACTTCAGTCTTCGGCTCATGGGCAGAAGTTCGGATGAAACAAACCTGCCCTCCGGCGTCTCGGAACTCGTGAGGAACGCCATCTGTCCAGCTCACAGGATTTGCTTAGCTCCTCTGAGCGGCTTCCATAAATCGTTGGTCGATCGCCCTAATCGGATGTGCAGACGGTCGACCATCGTTGCTGCTACGATGGGATTCCGGCTTGTTCCTTTGCTCCTGTGTATGTGGCATTCTTTGAGCTGCCAATTCCTCACGCTGTCGTGTTCCAGTGTCAGCTCGCATCTCCGCCAGACTGTCGCTTATCTGCTTTATGAATTGAAGCATGTCCTCCTTCATCTGCGCCTGTAAGGATGTGAATTCTGAGGCCATGGTTTTGCGATATGTCTTTTGGGCCTGTTTCTCCTTTTCCCCATTCTGCATCACCAAATTCACTATGCCCAACTATTTGGACTACTTTTAACACTTACTAACGATTTCTATCTCTTGTATTTTTACAAATATAAACTTGCACAAAACAAAAAAAGGGTGAGATAAGTTTGGGTTTAGGCGGTTGCTTATCGGTAAGTCTTTTCAACTAACGCAATATATCAACTTTTAACTTCCGGTTTCCTTCCGTTCTCCGAATATACACCACTTCAGTCTTCGGCTCATGGGCAGAAGTTCAGAAGAAACAAACCTGTCCTCCGGTGTATCGGAACTCGGTAGAAGCGCCATCTGTCTAGCTCACAGGATTTGCTTAGCTCCTTTGAGCGGCTTCCAGAAATCGATGGTCGATCGCCCTAATCGGATGTGCAGACGGTCGACCATCGTTGCTGCTTCGATGGGATTCCGGCTTGCTCCTTTGCTCCTGTGTATGTGGCATTCTTTGAGCTGCCAATTCCTGACGCTGTCGTGTTTCAGTGTCAGCTCGCATCTCCGCCAGGCTGTCGCTTATCTGCTTTATGAATTGAAGCAAGTCCTCCTTCATCTGCGCCTGTAAGGATGTGAATTCTGAGGCCATGGTTTTGCGATATGTCTCTTGGGCCTGGAACAATGCCAAATTTATGGCCGATGGTATTTCGCTGGCGATTGTGTCCACTCTTTGTTGCTCTTGAGCTGCTGCTAACGTGGACTGTCCCTCGCTGTCTCCCATGACACAACCTCTTTTGGCATCCCGCGTTTCCCCGGAGTTATCCATAGCCTCCGAGTGTGAGCTGCTATCCAGTTCGGATAGATATCGGGCTTGGATTCTTTGAGATTGGGAGCCCGCTATCGGAGTCAGAAATTCGGAACCTCTAACTCCTATATATTCTATCCCGCTCCTAAACCTTCTGTTTAATGTATGTTTCTCCTTTTCCCCATTCGGCATCACCAAATTCACTATACCTCACTATTTGGACTACTTATACCACTTACTAACGATTTCTATCTTTTGTATTTTTACAAATATGAACTTGCACATAACAAAAAATGGGTGAAAAAAGTTTGGGTTTAGGCGGTTGCTTATCGGTAAGTCTTTTTTACTTACGCAATACATAGACTTTTAACTTCCGTTTTTCTACATTTTTCCAAAGATTGACTCCTGCCTATGACATAGAATTGTAGCTAAAACAAAGGCTGGACAACGATTGCATGCGTCATTTTTTAAGTTACCTGCCTGCCATTGTCCGTATGAATAATTTCAGGCCCCCAAACTGCGTGAATATGATCACGTAGAAACTTCACCACTGCCGCAGTCGTCGCCTTAGGTATTGCCTTCAGCCAGACGAATTTGGAAAAATGATCCACGACTATAAAAAGGTGCGTGTTGCCATGTCGCGAGCGTGGATATTTTCCCAAAAAGTCCATGTACAGCTTTTATACGGGCCTTTCGGTGGTAACTTCCTTGCCCATAGGGGGACGAGTAGTATGAGTCGTGTGCGCTGTCGTTTTGCAGATTTCGCAGTTGGTGACGTACTACTTGTATCGACATACAGGGCCAGTAGTGGAATTGCTTGACTCTAGCCGGAGTCTTTGCAATTCCACATTCATCGCCAACTCGCCTTCATGCCTTTTGTATGAGCGTCGATGTCAACGTTTCCGGAACCCAAAGTTTCCAGGGGAATTCTTCGCTGTCTTCCCTGTTGAACTGGGTTCTTTTAAAAACAGTTCCTCCTCGATCCGTAAGTCTGGAAACTTGTCCGTCTGCTCCTCGACAACCCTCACCCTTTCCAAATACTCCTTGCTCTCAAAGTCGGTGGTCTCAAAATTAAAAACATCCACTTCCTCTACTTCAAACGGCCTAGACAACGATATTATCTTTGCCTTTGCGGTGTTCGATGTTGAAATCGAATGCTTGAAGAGTCAGTATGGGCGGAAGCGTTCGACAGCTTTGATGGCGGCCGGGCATTTTTTTTCCGTTACACTATAATTGAATTGTGCTCCACGCATTTTGGCCGAAAAGAAAGCGATCGGCCTATCCCCTCCAGTGTCGTCCCTCTGAAACAGCACTGCTCCTATTCCGAATCGACTTGCGTCGCACTGTATATAAAAGTGCTTACGAAAATCAAGATGCGCCAGTACGGGTGCACTTGTGAGTGCCCTTTTGAGCTCCTGGAAAACCGTTATCGCTTCTGCGTTCAAAACCAACTTAGTGGTCGCCTTAAAGCAATCTGTCAGTGCCGCAGTCAGTCCAAAAAAGTCTCGGAGGAATCTCCAATACCATCCCGCTGTGCCCAAAAAGCTTCGTAGTTTCCTGGTGGTCTTTGGAAAAGCGATCTGCAGTATTGCTTCCACCTTCTTTGGGTCGGTTCGCAATGCACTATCTCCGATGATGTACCCCAAATAACGCAGATATTTAAAGCAGAATTTGTATTTTTGTAAACCAATGGTCAAATTCGCTTTTTTCAGGCAGTCGCTTACTTCCTTCAGCAGTTCGCAGTGGTCGTCAAACGATCTCGAGATGATTATTAAGTCATCCAAGTACTGTCGATCGTACCCGTTGAATTTCTAATTCCAGTTCTTTTATCAATTGCTGGCAACCTTCTCCCAGCAAACTGACTGATGCACCCGTGTCTAGCAGCCCAGCGATCTCTCGCTGTCCCAGCTTGACCGTTGCGAATGCCCGATCGTCGCCTTTGACTGCCGATTGGATAGCAGCGCATAACATTCTACGCTCCTGGCGCTGTTTGTAACGAATGCGAGCTCGTTTTACCCTGGGTGTGTTCTCCGCGGTCGCTTCGGGTATGCTTTCGAAAATACGCGCTCGAGCTTTTGCATATTCTGCTTTTCTCACATCAAGTGGCTTCCGTTCTGATCATCTAACGTAATTATTCTGATTATTGTTAATTTTTAGTAAAATTTATTTAACATTAAATTTTTCTCTACCACTATCTTTTATATCTAATAACGCGTTTTTGGAGGTATTTAGATTCCGTCAGTGACGGCTTGGAGCTCAACTCCTTCGCTTGCGTCAGGCCCCTCTGGTTGTTTTCCGCCTGACACTTCCGACATTTGGGAAGTACAACACCTGGTAGACCACAATTATAACAAAAAATTTGTTCGGTCTTGGATTCGCACTCCCAAAATGTGTGTCCCCTCTGGGCACAGTTCCAACACGTGAGCTTATCGCTGCCTCCCTCGCGCGGTCTATACAAAGCTTCCACTTGCTCCTCTTGTTGTGCTTCGCCTCCTGGCTCTTCCTCTGAAGCATATACACCGTGAGCTTGTGGTCTGCTTCCGATTTGCCGTGCCTGATCATATGTCGTATTGACTGTCTTCCAACGAGTTTTCAGCAGGCGTTCTGCATCATGGCATTCTGCGCGCAATCTCTCCATGTTGGTGATGTAAATGGAGTATATAACTCTGGAAACAGCATCCCTAATGTTAATTTTTATAACCTTTATTAAAGTATGATCGGAAAACGGCGTTGCAAATCGCGAGCGCAGACCTGAAATCGCCTGGGTGTACTCATCGATTGTCTCGCCTGGATTCTGCTTCTTTTCGTGCAATTCGTGCTCCAGCTCAAAATTTGAACGCCTGGTCTGAAACTGTTCCTGTAATGCGCACCTCTAATTTGGCTAATCGGGAATCCCGGATGTACGAAGATGCATCCAGTACCACTCCTTCGCCTGACCCTCCACTACGACGTGAAAATCGCGCAACTCTTCTCTCCACGGATCCTGGTAAATCAGTTGCATATGCTCCAGCCGATAGATGAATACCAATACCGGCATACTTCTTGTTCCCCCATCCAACAACAGACCCCATCTCCGAAAATGCACCACTTCAGTCTTCGGCTCATGGGCAGAAGTTCGGATGAAACAAACCGTTGCTGCAACGATGAGATTCCGGCTTGTTCCTTTGCTCCTGTGTATGTGGCATTCTTTGAGCTGCCAATTCCTTACGCTGTCGTGTTCCAGTGTCAGCTCGCATCTCCGCCAGGCTGTCGCTTATCTGCTTTATGAATTGAAGCATGTCCTCCTTCATCTGCGCCTGTAAGGATGTGAATTCTGAGGCCCTTGTTTTGCGATGTCTTTTGGGCCTGTTTCTCCTTTTCCCCATTCGGCATTTATTTTTATTTATTTATTTATTTATTTAAGGTCGACAAAACGAGTGTCTTCCTCATTATTCCGTAGATTATACATACAATAGATAATAGAATTATATGCTAAAAGCCTAGTTAGATAACATAGTTCTCTAAATAGCATCACCGACCGATGGAGGTGTTTTAGTTGCCAGTCCGGCCAGCTGTGCCCCTTTTCACAGCTAAATTTGTCAGTGACGCTATTAGAGCCTACATCTAATCAGAAGGGTGTAAGTAGGAAAAAAGTGTTCTTAAGTAAAATTATCATCACCAAATTCACTATGCCTAACTATTTGGACTACTTTTAACACTTACAAACGATTTCTATCTCTTGTATTTTTACAAATATGAACTTGCACAAAACAAAAAATGGGTGAAATAAGTTTGGGTTTAGGCGGTTGCTTATCGGTAAGTCTTTTCAACTAACGCAATATATAGACTGTTAACTTCCGTTTTCCTTCCGTTCTCCGAATATACACCACTTCATTCTTTGGCTCATGGGCAGAAGTTCGGATGAAACAAACCTGTCCTCCGGCGTATCGGAACTCGGTAGGAACGCCATCTGTCCAGCTCACAGGATTTAATAAGCTCCTCTGAGCGGCTTCCAGAAATCGATGGTCGATCGCCCTAATCGGATGTGCAGACGGTCGACCATCGTTGCTGCTTCGATGGGATTCCGGCTTGCTCCTTTGCTCCTGTGTATGTGGCATTCTTTGCGCTGCCAATTCCTCACGCTGTCGTGTTCCAGTGTCAGCTCGCATCTCCGCCAGGCTGTCGCTTATCTGCTTTATGAATTGAAGCATGTCCTCCTTCATCTGCGCCTGTAAGGATGTGAATTCTGAGGCCATGGTTTTGCGATATGTCTCTTGGGCCTGGAACAATGCCAAATTTATGGCCGATGGTGTTTCGCTGGGGTTGTGTCCACTCTTTGTTGCTCTTGAGCTGCTGCTAACGTGGACTGTCCCTCGCTGTCTCCCATGACACAACCTCTTTTGGCATCCCGCGTTTCCCCGGAGTTATCCATGGCCTCCGAGTGTGAGCTGCTATCCAATTCGGATAGATATCGGGCTTGGATTCTTTGAGATTGTGAGCCCGCTATCGGAGTCAGAAAATCGGACCCTCTAACTCCTATATATTCTATCCCGCTCCTAAGCCTTCTGTTTAATGTATGTTTCTCCTTTTCCCCATCCGGCATCACCAAATTCACTATACCTAACTATTTGGACTACTTTTAACACTTACTAACGATTTCTATCTTTTATATTTTTACAAATATGAACTTGCACAAAACAAAAAATGGGTGAGATAAGTTTGGGTTTAGGCGGTTGCTTATCGGTAAGTCTTTTCTACTTACGCAATATATAGACTTTTAACTTCCGTTTTTCATTTTTCCAAAGATTGACTCCTGGCATGAGATAGAATTGTAGCTTAAACAAAGGCTAGACAACGATTGCATGCGTCATCTTTTAAGCCACCTGCCTGCCATTGTCCGTATGAATAATTTCAGGCCCCCAAACTGCGTGAATATGATCACGTAGAAACTTCGCCACTGTCGCAGTCGTCGCCTTAGGTATTGCCTTCAGCCAGACGAATTTGGAAAAATGATCCACGACTATAAAAAGGTGCGTGTTGCCATGTCGCGAGCGTGGATATTTTCCAAAAAAGTCCATGTACAGCTTTAATACGGGCCTTTCGGTGGTAACTTCCTTGCCCATAGGGGGACGAGTAGTATGAGACGTGTGCTTCTACGTTTTGTAGATTTCGCAGTTGGTGACGTACTACTTGTATCGACATACAGGGCCAGTAGTGGAATTGCTTGACTCTGGCCAGAGTCTTTGCAATTCCACCATGCACCGCCAACTCGCCTTTATGCGCCTTTTGTATGAGCGTCTATATCAACGCTTCCGGAACCCACAGTTTCCAGGGGAATTCTTCGCTGTCTTCCCTGTTGAACTGGGTTCTTTTAAAAAGCAGTCCCTCCTTGATCCGTAAGTCTGGAAACTTGTCCGTCTGCTCCTCGACAACCCTTAGCCTTTCCAAATACTCCTTGCTCTCAAGCTCGGTGATCTCAAAATTAAAAACATCCACTTCCTCTATTTCAAACGGCCTAGACAACATATCTGCCACGATATTATCTTTGCCTTTGCGGTGCTCGATGTTGAAATCGAATGCTTGAAGAGCCAGTGACCATCGAGCGAGTCTCCCACTGAGATCATTCAATGTACTAAGCCACTGCAGACTGGAATGGTCGGTAATCACGGTGAACGGCATCAGGTCCACGTATGGGCGGAAGCGTTCGGCAGCTTTGACGGCGGTTAGGCATTCCTTTTCCGTTACACTATAATTGAATTGTGCTCCACGCATTTTGGCCGAAAAGAAAGCGATCGGCCTATCCCCTCCAGTGTCGTCCCTCTGAAACAGCACTGCTCCTATTCCGAATCGACTTGCGTCGCACTGTATATAAAAGTGCTTACGAAAATCAAGATGCGCCAGTACGGGTGCACATGAAGTGCCCGTTTGAGCTCCTGGAAAACCATTATCGCTTCTGCGTTCAAAACCAGCTTAGTGGTCGCCTTCAAGCAATCTGTCAGTGGCGCAGTCAGTCCAAAAAAGTCTCGGATGAATCTCCAATACCATCCCGCTGTGCCCAAAAAGCTTCGTAGTTTCCTGGTGGTCTTTGGAAGAGCGATCTGCAGTATTGCTTCCACCTTCTTTGGGTCGGTTCGCAATGCACCATCTCCGATGATGTACCCCAAATAACGCAGATATTTACAGCAGAATTTGTATTTTTGTAAACCAATCGTCAAATTCGCTTTTTTCAGGCAGTCGCTTACTTCCTTCAGCAGTTCGCAGTGGTCGTCAAACGATCTCGAGATGATTATTAAGTCATCCAAGTAGGTGAATACTCAATTGGGCAAGCGTTGAGGAATCACCTTGTCCATCAATCGGCACAATCTCTGAGCTGCGTTGCATAGCCCAAATGGCATCATTCTGAACTGATAGAGAGGTGCCAGGTATGGTGAACGCTGTGAATTCGCGGCTTTTGGGGTCCAACTCTGTCTGCCAAAATTTATTTATTTATTTATTTATTTATTTAAGGTCGACAAAACGAGTGTCTTCCTCATTATTCCGTAGATTATACATACAAATAGATAATAGAATTATATGCTAAAAGCCTAGTTAGATAACATAGTTCTCTAAATAGCATCACCGACCGATGGAGGTGTTTTAGTTGCCAGTCCGGCCAGCTGTGCCCCTTTTCACAGCTAAATTTGTCAGTGACGCTATTAGAGCCTACATCTAATCAGAAGGGTGTAAGTAGGAAAAAAGTGTTCTTAAGTAAAATTAAAAATAATCTTAGTTTGCTATATTAATTAATAAAATACAATAAATAGGAAAAAAGAAAGTAAGAAGAATAATGTTAATAAAGTAAAGAAATGGAGGCTAGATATATAGAGTGTTAAGTAGATAGGACAGAGAGAAAAGTAATGGGAAATCACCGACCCGGTGGGGGAAATTTACAGCCTGTCCGGCAAGCTATGCCCCTGCTCATAGCTGGGAATGGTCAGTGACTTCCCGAAGGTATCCTGAAAGCAACGATTTTATTAGGGGTAGAGAAAGTTCGGTAGAGAAAACGTGATGCAAACTATTATAATTTTTACATAGCACGCGAAAAGGATTGTGCATAGCGTAGTCTGTTGTGCATGTAGACAGGAATAAGGGGCGGTAATTTCTGGTTGGTCTAGACGGAACAGAGAATTGAAGACGCCCTAGCAGAAAAGGAGAATCTATATCGCCAATAATCAACTTATGTAGAAGGACAACACCGAGAATTGTCCTACGGTTGGTTAACGACGGAAGGTTAAGAAGAAGCAGCCTGCTGGAGTAGGATGGCAACCGATGATTAGGGTCCCAATTTAAACCTCGTAAGGCAAAAAGCAGAAATTGCTTCTGAACAGATTCAATACGATCCTGGCTATTGTTATACTGCGGAGACCAGATGCAAGAGCAGTATTCAAGGATAGGGCGAACAAGAGAGATGTACAGAAGTTTCGTTATAAAAGGATCGTTAAACTCTTTAGACCATCGTTTAATGAATCCAAGTACACCTTTTGCCTCATTAACGATGGTATCTATGTGAAGATTGAAACAGAGTTTAGAATCAAATAGAACGCCTAGATCCTTAACTGTTAGTATACGTTGTAAAGGGGTATTGTCGATTGTATAACTGACAAGATAAGGTGTAGTACGATTAAATGTCATAAACATACACTTTGAACAATTCAGATGCAATTGATTGGCCGAACACCAAAGTTGCATAGCGTTCAAATCGTCTTGTAGACGAGAATGATGTAGGGGATTAGTGTATGATAGAATAAGTTTCACATCATCCGCATACATGAGTACACGGGCATGTGATATAACAGAGGGGAGATCATTTATAAAAAGAGTAAAGAGTAAAGGTCCAAGATGACTACCTTGAGGAACACCAGAAGTAACGTGAACTTGTTTAGAGGTAGTCAGCCTCAGCATTACTCTTTGGGTCCTACCTTTTAAATAAGAATTAATCCAAAGCAAAAGAGACGAAGGGAAACCTATTCGGTCAAGTTTAAAAAGTAAAATGTCATGGTGCACAGAGTCAAACGCTTTACTGAAGTCAGTATAAATGACATCAGTTTGCATTTTCGAAAGAAAAGCATCGTTTACCAAGGAAGTAAACTCAAGCAGATTGGTCGTAGTTGACCGATTCTTTACGAATCCATGTTGAACAGGGGAAACAACTGATTTGCAGAAATGCTGCAAATTCGAAGTGATTATTTTTTCAAATAATTTAGGAATAGCGGACAGTTTTGCAATGCCCCTGTAATTTTGTATATCAGACTTTCCACCTTTCTTGTGGAGAGGAATGATATAAGATTCTTTCCAAAGAGATGGAAAGACAGAAGATTCAAGAGATATATTAAAAAGCTTTTGCAATGGGTAAAGAAGGGAAGAACTACACTCCTTGAGTAGACAACTAGGAATATTATCAGGCCCAGGAGAGTAAGAAGATTTTAAAGAGTTTATAGCGAAAAGGAGAGAGGAGTGTGAAATAATAGGAGGAGGTATAGAACTAGAGGAAGAAATAGTATAAGGGTAAGAATTATTATTAGGACAGACTGAGGAGTAAGTTGATTGGAAAAAATTAGCAAAGAGGGTAGCAGAATCAGAGTCATTACTAGCTTTATCCATCCCGAAAGAAAAAGAAGTTGGCAAACTTGAAGATTTACGCTTCAAGTTTACAAAATTGTAAAACTGTCTCGGATTTTGGGCAAATTGCCTTTTACAACGAGTTAGATAATTCTCATAGCATTGAGAATTCAAAAGAAAGAAGTTCGACTTGGCTATGGAATATTTAGCCAAGTCTGT
Source organism: Drosophila ezoana (assembly GCA_035045725.1). Lineage (NCBI taxonomy): Eukaryota > Metazoa > Arthropoda > Insecta > Diptera > Drosophilidae > Drosophila > Drosophila ezoana. Next base: position 413,176 of record JAWNOU010000003.1, on the reverse strand, counting down.
ACACGAACCAGACTTTTTAAACTTTTTAAAATATTTAGATTTTAAGTTTTTAATATGTGACAATCTGGGAGTAAACCAGGGTGGTTTTGAAGAAGTAGTCGAAGGAATTGACTTGGGAATACTCATATCTAAGAGGGAGTTAAGGGTGCTATAAAAAAAAGTAATAGCAGTATTTATATCAACCGAGTCATATAAGACAGACCAATCGGTTGCATAAATAAGCTGATTCAGCAATGAATAATTTCCTTTGCGAAAGCAGCGGCGGGGCTTATTGGCTGATGAGCACGAAATGAGACGATTACAATTGAACATTGTAATCTCTAAAGTAGGATGATATACATCCTCAGGAAGAGATAAAGGAGGGGACCTAGACACATTAGAAATAAGGTAGTCGTTAACAAATACAAGGTCAAGTGTTCTATTCAAATGATTAGAAATTGAATTGATTTGAAACAACGAAAGATCAAGCATGCAGTCTATAAAATCATGCTGTGCTGAGGGCACTAGATAATTTTCAGCAGTGAATAATGACCAAGAGATGTTCGGCAATTTAAAATCACCCAACACCATAAATAGGTCATTATCACGCACGTGTGAAGAAACTTCTTTAATACAAGTAATATGTTTCATATAAACTTGAATATCAGAAGAAGGAGGGACATAAGAGCATGTAATATAGATATTCCGTGTAGGAAAAGACACCTTAACTGAGATAATCTCAGCGTCAGTAGGCGTACTAAAACAGAAAAGTTCTGACTGGAGAGTGGCTTTAACGGCAATTAACACCCCACCACCTCGAGTCGGCCGATCATTTCTATGCAAAATAAAACTATTTGAAAATACCTCAGAATCGGATATGGTTGAATTTAACCATGTTTCTGAAAAAGCTATAATATCCGAGTCGAAGGAAGTACTGGCCATGAAAAGATTTTTAAGCTTTGAAATAAGACCTCTGACATTCTGATAATGAATACAGATTTGGTCAGAAGATAAAGTTAGTTTTTTGGGGCAGAAATGGTACCCTGTATTGAAGGGACTGGAAGGGTGACAGGCTGGTTACGCTTTTTTGGCTTGAACTCGTGAAAAATCATGTGTGGAGGCCAAAATTTGGGATCACAAATGATTGGGAACATATCATGTGAAACATTTATTTTGAATGATGATATTTCACGAGGGGTGGAGAAATTAAATTTGGTTATTGACACGCTAGCAGAAGATTTGCTAGCAATATAGGCTGCCAATGACTCAGAAGTGGTGTCCTAGAAAGTCGAGACACAAAAACTTGCCTACGAGGGGCAACAACCGTTAAAGTAGGTACTGATGGGGCTGCAGGTAATACAGGAGTTGGAGGAGCTAAAGAGGCACCATGATTGTGTTTAACAATCTGGGCAAGATTACGCGTAGGTCTACCTTTGCGGCCAGGAGCTGACGGGGCTGAGGCAGTTTGGATAATTGGGACAGTATCAGGTACGGGCTCTACTGAAACTACTATAGGGGATGAAATGGGGGTATTTGGGCAATCGCTTGGAGAAGGCGATAAAGTCAACATTGGAGATAAATCCAAGTTGCTAGGTAGGGACAAGAAAGGCGTAGGTGTCTGAACAGACGTAGAGGGCAATTGCAAAAGTTGAGGCTCCAACCGGCGATTGGTTGGAGACTCGAATTTATAATTGGCAAGCAACTCAAAACTCGAGTCAAAATTACTCGACAGCTGCTTAGCCACGTTATTCAATTTTAAAAATTGATTTCTCACAGAATTATACATCCTGGAGAAATCAATTTGCTTTTCGATGCAAACTGGGCACGACCAACGCAAGCCACCGCAGCCCTTCTTGGCAACTACAGCGATCTTGTCGCAATCACGCCCAGTGAGACCTGCACATTTAGCATGCATCATATTCTCACACAGCCAGCAATTAACAAATTGCGGCTGTGCAGAATCATCAGCCTGCTTGAACGTGCAAGGTTTCTTACAGCACGACATAATTGCTACAAGAGTATGCAAGTTGTGAGAGCGCAGAGCAAAACGAAAACGGTGCACAAAAATAGAGCAAGTAAACACTCAAAAAACAATTATCGTACACAAACAAATTGTTTGGAGCGAAAAGCAATAGCAAAAATTTGCGAGAGCGCGATGCACAAGCAGAAATATGCAGCAGCGAACACACGCACAAACAAGTGTATGCACGGGGGAGCACCAAAGCAAAAGAATCAAAAACAGGCAATAACAACAAACACGGAACTGACGCCGCGTTTTATAAATGCAATAATTAACAGACTTACGCTGCACAACAGATAACACTTTGCACAATTTATGGAAGCTTTTTAAATAATGCACTAAAAATGCAAAATTTAGAAATAAAAAGCAGGATTAAAGCGCAAAAATATATAAAAATCTTGGAGCACAAGTAAAACACGTCAATCACTCTCAACTGAGAACTCTCTCATGCTTCAAATCCACGCGGCTTATGAAAATGGTGTCGTCAATAAAATGGATTCAATATTCTGCAACGGGTAAGCGTCTTTAATGGTCAGGTTATTCAACTTGCGCGCATCCAAACATAGTCTATTCATCCCAGGCTTCCGGACAAGCGTCATTCGATTGTTCCACGGACTCTCGCTCGGCTCGATGACTCCCAGTCTGAGCATTTCAACCACTTCCACAAACAATGACGCTGCTGCACTGCTGGGCATACTGGGTAGAATCGCTCCTTGACTGGCCCTGCGTCATCCACTAGTTGAATGGTATGCGTTTCTATGTTTGTATGCCCAAATCCTCGAGTTTCGTAATCCAAGAAACCTTCTCTTGCCACTTTCAGCAGATGTTGTTGCTCTTCATTTAGTTCATGGGCTACTTACGATTCGCCTTTGGTCGTAAACTCCGAATCGACATACCCCAGCTCCTCGATTCTTAAATTTCCAGCGACAATCCGAATTTTCGCCAAAAGTCCACTCCGAGTTTCAGTGCCTGTTTGAGAGATGGGCATAGATACAGCGCTAATTGGTGAGTCTGGCCGTTGTACGATATTTTGGCATAGACAGGGCCCAGTAAGTGATGTTGCATGCCTCCAGCTGATTGAACTGTCGATCGTACCCGGTGAATTTCTAATTCCAGTTCTTTTATCAATTGCAGACAACCTTCTCCCAGCAAACTGACTGATGCACCAGTGTCTAGCAGCCCAGCGATCTCTCGCTGTCCCAGCTTGACCGTTGCGAATGCCCGATCATCGCCTTTGACTGCCGATTGGATAGCAGCGCATAACATTCTACGCTCCTGGCGCTGTTTGTAACGAATGCGAGCTCGTTTTACCCTGGGTGTGTTCTCCGCGGTCGCTTCGGGTATGCTTTCGAAAATACGCGCTCGAGCTTTTGCATATTCTGCTTTTCTCACATCAAGTGGCTTCCGTTCTGATCATCTAACGTAATTATTCTGATTATTGTTAAATTTTAGTAAAATTTATTAAACATGAAATTTTTCTCTACCACTATCTTTTATATCTAATAACGCGTTATTGGAGGTATTCAGATTCCGTCAGTGACTTCTTGGATTCGCACTCCCAAAATGTGTGTCCCCTCTGGGCACAGTTCCAACATGTGAGCTTATCGCTGCCTCCCTCGCGCGGTCTATACAAAGCTTCCACTTGCTCCTCTTGTTGTGCTTCGCCTCCTGGCTCTTCCTCTGAAGCATATACCTCGTGAGCTTGTGGTCTGCTTCCGATTTGCCGTGGCTGATCATATGTCGTATTGACTGTCTTCCAACGAGTTTTCAGCAGGCGTTCTGCATCATGGCATTCTGCTCGCAATCTCTCCATGTTGGTGATGTAAATGGAGTATATAACTCTGGAAACAGCATCCCCAATGTTCATTTTTATAACCTTTATTAAAGTATGATCGGAAAACGGCGTTGCAAATCGCGAGCGCAGACCTAGCATCGCCTGGGTGTACTCATCGATTGTCTCGCCTGGATTCTGCTTCCTTTCGTGAAATTCGTGCTCCAGCTCAAAATTTGAACGCCTGGTCTGGAACTGTTCCTGTAATGCGTACCTCAAATTTTGCTAATCGGGAATCCCGGATGTACGAAGATGCATCCAGTACCACTCCTTCGCCTGACCCTCCACTACGACGTGAAAATCGCGCAACTCTTCTCTCCACGGAGCCTGGTAAGTCAGTTGCATATGCTCCAGCCGATAGATGAATTCCAATACCGGCATACTTCTTGTTCCGCCATCGAACACCAGACCCCATCTCCGAATATGCACCACTTCAGTCTTCGGCTCATGGGCAGAAGTTCGGATGAAACAAACCTGCCCTCCGGCGTCTCGGAACTCGTGAGGAACGCCATCTATCCAGCTCACAGGAGTTGCTTAGCTCCTCTGAGCGGCTTCCAGAAATCGTTGGTCGATCGCCCTAATCGGATGTGCAGACGGTCGACCATCCTTGCTGCTACGATGAGATTCCGGCTTGTTCCTTTGCTTCTGTGTATGTGGCAATCTTTGAGCTGCCAATTCCTCACGCTGTCGTGTTCCAGTGTCGGCTCGCATCTCCGCCAGGCTGTCGCTGATCTGCTTTATGAATTGAAGCATGTCCTCATTCATCTGCGCCTGTAAGGATGTGAATTCTGAGGCCATGCTTTTGCGATATGTCTTTTGGGCCTGTTTCTCCTTTTCCCCATTCGGCATCACCAAATTCACTATGCCCAACTATTTGGACTACTTTTAACACTTACAAACGATTTCTATCTCTTGTATTTTTACAAATATGAACTTGCACAAAACAAAAAATGGGTGAGATAAAATTGGGTTTAGGCGGTTGCTTATCGGTAAATCTTTTCTACTAACGCAATATATATAATTTTAGCTTCCGTTTTCCTTTCGTTCTCCGAATATACACCACTTCAGTCTTCGGCTCATGGGCAGAAGTTCGGATGAAACAAACCTGTCCTCCGGCGTATCGGAACTCGGTAGGAACGCCATCTGTCCAGCTCACAGGATTTGCTTAGCTCCTCTGAGCGGCTTCCAGAAATCGTTGGTAGATCGCCCTAATCGGATGTGCAGACGGTCGACCATCGTTGCTGCTACGATGAGATTCCGGCTTGTTCCTTTGCTTCTGTGTATGTGGCATTCTTTGAGCTGCCAATTCCTCACGCTGTCGTGTTCCAGTGTCAGCTCGCATCTCCGCCAGGCTGTCGCTTATCTGCTTTATGAATTGAAGCATGTCCTCATTCATCTGCGCCTGTAAGGATGTGAATTCTGAGGCCATGGTTTTACGATATGTCTCTTGGGCCTGGAACAATCAATGCCAAATATATGGCCGATCGTATTTCGCTGGGGATTGTGTCCACTCTTTGTTGCTCTTGAGCTGCTGCTGACGTGGACTGTCCCTCGCTGTCTCCCATGACACAACCTCCGTTGGTATCCCGCGTTTCCCCGGATTTATCCATGGCCTTCGAGTGTGAGCTGCTATCCAGTTCGGATAGATATCGGGCTTGGATTCTTTGAGATTGTGAGCCCGCTATCGGAGTCAGAAATTCGGACCTTCTAACTCCTATATATTCTATCCCGCTCCTAAGCCTTCTGTTTAATGTATGTTTCTCCTTTTCCCCATTCGGCATCACCAAATTCACTATACCTAACTATTTGGACTACTTATACCACTTATGATTATTCTTCTTACTTTCTATTTTCCTATTTATTGTATTTTATTAATTAATATAGCACACTAAGATTATTTTTATTTTTACTTAAGAATCACTTTTTTCCTACTTACACCCTTCTGATTAGATGTAGGCTCTAATAGCGTCACTGACAAATTTAGCTGTGAAAAGGGGCACAGCTGGCCGGACTTGCAACTAAAACACCTCCATCGGTCGGTGATGCTATTTAGAGAACTATGTTATCTAACTAGGCTTTTAGCATATAATTCTATTATCTATTGTATGTATAATCTACCGAATAATGAGGAAGACACTCGTTTTGTCGACCTTAAATAAATAAATAAATAAATAAATAAATAAATGAACTTGCACATAACAAAAAATGGGTGAAATAAGTTTGGGTTTAGGCGGTTGCTTATCGGTAAGTCTTTTCTACTAACGCAATATATAGACTTTTAACATCCGTTTTCCTACATTTTTTCAAAGATTGACTCCTGGCATAAGATAGAATTGTAGCTAAAACAAAGGCTAGACAACGATTGCATGCGTCATCTTTTAAGCCACCTGCCTGCCATTGTCCGTATGAATAATTTCAGGCCCCCAAACTGCGTGAATATGCTCACGTAGAAACTTCACCACTGCCGCAGTCGTCGCCTTAGGTATTGCCTTCAGCCAGACGAATTTGGAAAAATGATCCACGACTATAAAAAGGTGCGTGTTGCAATGTCGCGAGCGTGGATATTTTCCCAAAAAGTCCATGTACAGCTTTAATACGGGCCTTTCGGTGGTAACTTTCTTGCCCATAGGGGGACGAGTAGTATGAGACGTGTGCTTCTACGTTTTGTAGATTTAGCAGTTGGTGACGTACTACTTCTATCGACATACAGGGCCAGTAGTGGAATTGCTTGACTCTGGCCAGAGTCTTTGCAATTCCACCATGCACCGCTAACTCGCCTTCATGCGCCTTTTGTATGAGCGTCGATGTCAACGCTTCCGGAACACACAGTTTCCAGGGGAATTCTTCGCTGTCTTCCCTGTTGAACTGGGTTCTTTTAAAAAGCAGTCCCTCCTCGATCCGTATGTCTGGAAACTTGTCCGTCTGCTCCTCGACAACCCTCAGCCTTTCCAAATACTCCTTGCTCTCAAAGTCGGTGGTCTCAAAATTAAAAACATCCACTTCCTCTACTTCAAACGGCCTAGACAACATATCTGCCACGATATTATCTTTGCCTTTGCGGTGCTCGATGTTGAAATCGAATGCTGGAAGAGCCAGTGACCATCGAGCGAGTCTCCCACTGAGATCATTCAATGTCGGTAATCATGATGAACGGCATCAGCTCCACGTATGGGCGGAAGCGTTCGACAGCTTTGACGGCGGTCAGGCATTCCTTTTCCGTTACACTATAATTGAGCTGTGCTCCACGCATTTTGGACGAAAAGAAAGCGATCGGCCTATCCCCTCCAGTTTCGTCCCTCTGAAACAACACTGCTCCTATTCCGAATTGGTTTGCGTCGCACTGTATATAAAAGTGCTTACGAAAATCAAGATGCGCCAGTACGGGTACACATGTGAGTGTCCTTTTGAGCTCCTGGAAAACCGTTATCGCGTTATCTAACGTAATTATTCTGATTATTGTTAATATTTAGTAAAATTTATTTAACATTAAATTTTTCTCTACCACTATCTTTTATATCTAATAACGCGTTCTTGGAGGCTTGGAGGTATTTAGATTCCGTGCAGTGACGGCTTGGAGCTCGACTCCTTCGCGTGCGTCAGGACTCTCTGGCTGTTTTCCGCCTATTACTTCTGACATTTGGGAAGTACAACACCTGGTATACCACATTTATAACAAAAAATTTGTTTGGTCTTGGATTCGCACTCCCAAAATGTGTGTCCCCTCTGGGCACAGTTCCAGCACGTGAGCTTATCGCTGCCTCCCTTGCGCGGTCTATACAAAGCTTCCACTTGCTCCTCTTGTTGTGCTTCGCCTCCTGGCTCTTCCTCTGAAGCATATACCTCGTGAGCTTGTGGTCTGCTTCCGATTTGCCGTGGCTGATCATATGTCGTATTGACTGTCTTCCAACGAGTTTTCAGCAGGCGTTCTGCATCATGGCATTCTGCGCGCAATCTCTCCATGTTGGTGATGTAAATGATGTATATAACTCTGGAAACAGCATCCCCAATGTTCATTTTTATAACCTTTATTAAAGTATGATCGGAAAACGGCGTTGCAAATCGCGAGCGCAGACCTAGCATCGCCTGGGTGTACTCATCGATTGTCTCGCCTGGCTTCTGCTTCCTTTCGTGAAATTCGTGCTCCAGCTCAAAATTTGAACGCCTGGTCTGGAACTGTTCCTGTAATGCGTACCTCAAATTTGGCTAATCGGGAATCCCGGATGTACGAAGATGCATCCAGTACCACTCCTTCGCCTGACCCTCCACTACGACGTGAAAATCGCGCAACTCTTCTCTCCGCGGATCCTGGTAAGTCAGTTGCATATGCTCCAGCCGATAGATGAATTCCAATACCGGCATACTTCTTGTTCCACCATCGAACACCAGACCCCATCTCCGAATATGCACCACTTCAGTCTTCGGCTCATGGGCAGAAGTTCGGATGAAACAAACCTGCCCTCCGGCGTCTCGGAACTCGTGAGGAACGCCATCTATCCAGCTCACAGGAGTTGCTTAGCTCCTCTGAGCGGCTTCCAGAAATCGTTGGTCGATCGCCCTAATCGGATGTGCAGACGGTCGACCATCGTTGCTGCTACGATGAGATTCCGGCTTGTTCCTTTGCTTCTGTGTATGTGGCATTCTTTGAGCTGCCAATTCCTCACGCTGTCGTGTTCCAGTGTCAGCTCGCATCTCCGCCAGGCTGTCGCTGATCTGCTTTATGAATTGAAGCATGTCCTCCTTCATCTGCGCCTGTAAGGATGTGAATTCTGAGGCAATGGTTTTGCGATATGTCTTTTGGGCCTGTTTCTCCTTTTCCCCATTCGGCATCACCAAATTCACTATGCCCAACTATTTGGACTACTTTTAACACTTACAAACGATTTCTATCTCTTGTATTTTTACAAATATGAACTTTCACAAAACAAAAAATGGGTGAGATAATATTGGGTTTAGGCGGTTGCTTATCGGTAAATCTTTTCTACTAACGCAATATATATAATTTTAGCTTCCGTTTTCCTTTCGTTCTCCGAATATACACCACTTCAGTCTTCGGCTCATGGGCAGACGTTCGGATGAAACAAACCTGTCCTCCGGCGTATCGGAACTCGGTAGGAACGCCATCTGTCTAGCTCACAGGATTTGCTTAGCTCCTCTGAGCGGCTTCCAGAAATCGTTGGTAGATCGCCCTAATCGGATGTGCAGACGGTCGACCATCGTTGCTGCTTCGATGGGATTCCGGCTTGCTCCTTTGCTCAAGTGTATGTGGCATTCTTTGCGCTGCCAATTCCTGACGCTGTCGTGTTCCAGTGTCAGCTCGCATCTCCGCCAGGCTGTCGCTTATCTGCTTTATGAATTGAAGCATGTCCTCCTTCATCTGCGCCTGTAAGGATGTGAATTCTGAGGCCATGGTTTTGCGATATGTCTCTTGGGCCTGGAACAATCAATGCCAAATATATGGCCGATCGTATTTCGCTGGGGATTGTGTCCACTCTTTGTTGCTCTTGAGCTGCTGCTGACGTGGACTGTCCCTCGCTGTCTCCCATGACAACCTCCGTTGGCATCCCGCGTTTCCCCGGATTTATCCATGGCTTACGAGTGTGAGCTGCTATCCAGTTCGGATAGATATCGGGCTTGGATTCTTTGAGATTGTGAGCCCGCTATCGGAGTCAGAAATTCGGACCCTCTAACTCCTATATATTCTATCCCGCTCCTAAGCCTTCTGTTTAATGTATGTTTCTCCTTTTCCCCCTTCGGCATCACCAAATTCACTATACCTAACTATTTGGACTACTTATACCACTAATGAACTTGCACATAACAAAAAATGGGTGAAATAAGTTTGGGTTTAGGCGGTTGCTTATCGGTAAGTCTTTTCTACTAACGCAATATATAGACTTTTAACATCCGTTTTCCTAAATTTTTTCAAAGATTAACTCCTGGCTATGGTGATGACATAGAATTGTAGCTAAAACAAAGGCTAGACAACGATTGCTTGCGTCATCTTTTAAGCCACCTGCCTGCCATTGTCCGTATGAATAATTTCAAGCCCCCAAACTGCGTGAATATGATCACGTAGAAACTTCACCACTGCCGCAGTCGTCGCCTTAGGTATTGCCTTCAGCCAGACGAATTTGGAAAAATGATCCACGACTATAAAAAGGTGCGTGTTGCCATGTCGCGAGCGTGGATATTTTCCCAAAAAGTCCATGTACAGCTTTAATACGGGCCTTTCGGTGGTAAATTCCTTGCCCATAGGGGGACGAGTAGTATGAGACGTGTGCTTCTACGTTTTGTAGATTTCGCAGTTGGTGACGTACCACTTCTATCGACATACAGGGCCAGTAGTGGAATTGCTTGACTTTGGCCAGAGTCTTTGCACGATACTATCTTTGCCGATATTATTTTTATACCCTGAACCCATTGAAAATGGGTAAAAAGGGTATATTGTATTTGTGCAAAGTGCAAATGTATGTAACAGGCAGAAGAAAGCATCTCTGACCCCATAAAGTATATATATCTTGATCAGCATCAATAGCCGAGTCGATCTAGCCATGTCCGTCTGTCTGTCCGTCCGTCCGTCCGTCCGTATGTATGAACGCAAGGATCTCAGAACCTATAAGAGCTAGAGACTTGAAATTTTAGATGTAGGTGCTCCTAGTGCCCGCGCAGATCGAATTTAATTCCGATAAACGATAACTTGCCCCGTTTCCAAGTAATCGATAAAAATGTATATCGAAATCCTTTTTTTTAAGCAATTTTGGTAAATAATAAGAGCTAGAGTCACCAAACTTGACATGTTGCTTCTAGAATAGTATATATATATCGAGTATCTTTCATTTTATACCTATCGCCGCCTCCCCGCTACCACCCCAAAGCTATAAATCAAGTTCATAACCCAACTTGTATTGCCAACCAATTTAAGCCACAATTTAAATGAAATTGACTTTTTGAGAATACACAAATATTCTATGGTACAATAAGATATACTGTAGAAAATTTCATCAAGATCGGTTAAGATACAAGAAGTTATTAAAGAAACCATGTGGTTATATACGTACATACATATACATCCAAATTGGCAGGCCACGAGTCAGCGGCAGCTGGCATAAAGCGCTGGAGTTTCTGTATACATGTGCACTAATACACACAAAAATAATTACAATTGCGATTGCATCGTATGCTCTATGTATATATGTACATATGTGGTCCTATTTTAGTTCAGTTTTTTTTCAATTAGTAGCAACTTTCGGTATGGCTGCAAGGTAAAAAGCCACGGGAAGCAGTTGGTCGCGGGGCGCAAGTTCAATTCCAATGGGGAGAAAGAATTTTTTTGACTATTTATTTTTATACCCTGAACCCATTAAAAATGGGTCAAAGGGGTATTATGTTTTTGTGCAAAATCCAAATGTATGTAACAGGCAGAAGGAAGCATCTCCGACCCCATAAAGTATATATATTCTTAATCAGCATTAATAGCCGAGTCGATCTAGCCATGTCCACTGTCCGTCCGTCCGTCCGTCCGTCCGTCCGTCCGTCCGTATGTATGAACGCAAGGATCTCAGAACCTATAAAAGCTAGAGACTTGAAATTTTAGATGTAGGTGCTCCTAGTTCCTACGCAGATCGAGTTTGTTTCCGATAATCGATAACTTGCCCCGTTTCCAAGTAATCGATAAAAATGTATATCGAAATCCTGTTTTTTAAGCAATTTTGGTAAATAATAAGAGCTAGAGTCACCAAACTTGACATGTAGCTTCTTGAAAAGTATATATATATCGATTATCTTTCAATTTATACCTATCGCCACCTCCCCGCTACTCTCTATCTATAAGCGCGCGCTGCATTTGGTGTTGGAATATGAGGGTTCAGGGTATCCCCTAGTCGGGAGATCCCGACTAGAACTTCTTACTTGTTGCCTTTGCTGTGCTCGATGTTGAAATCGAATGCTCCAGTGTCGTCCCTCTAAAACAGCACTGCTCCTATTCCGAATCGACTTGCGTCGCACTGTATATAAAAGTGCTTACGAAAATCAAGATGCGCCAGTACGGGTACACATGTGAGTGTCCTTTTGAGCTCCTGGAAAACCGTTATCGCGTTATCTAACGTAATTATTCTGATTATTGTTAATATTTAGTAAAATTTATTTAACATTAAATTTTTCTCTACCACTATCTTTTATATCTAATAACGCGTTTTTGGAGGTATTTAGATTCCGTCAAGGACGGCTTGGAGCTCAACTCCTTCGCTTGCGTCAGGCCTCTCTGGTTGTTTTCCGCCTGACACTTCCGACATTTGGGAAGTACAACACCTGGTAGACCAGAATTATAACAAAAAATTTGTTTGGTCTTGGATTCGCACTCCCAAAATGTGTGTCCCCTCTGGGCACAGTTCCAACACGTGAACTTATCGCTGCCTCCCTCGCGCGGTCTGTACAAAGCTTCCACTTGCTCCTCTTGTTGTGCTTCGCCTCCTGGCTCTTCCTCTGACGCATATACCTCGTGAGCTTGTGGTCTGCTTCCGATTTTCCGTGCTTGATCATATGTCGTATTGACTGTCTTCCAACGAGTTTTCAGCAGGCGCTCTGCATCATGGCATTCTGCGCGCAATCTCTCCATGTTGGTGATGTAAATGGGGTATATAACTCTGGAAACACCATCCCTAATGTTCATTTTTATAACCTTTATTAAAGCATGATCGAAAAACGGCGTTGCAAATCGCGATCGCAGACCTAGCATCGCCTGGGTGTACTCATCGATTGTCTCGCCTGGATTCTGCTTCCTTTCGTGCAATTCGTGCTCCAGCTCAAAATTTGAACGCCTGGTCTGGAACTGTTCCTGTAATGCGTACCTCAAATTTGGTCAATCGGGAATCCCGTATATACGAAGATGCATACAGTACCACTCCTTCGCCTGACCCTCCAATAGGACGTGAAAAGCGCGCAACACTTCTCTCCACGGTACCTGGTAAGTCAGTTGCATATGCTCCAGCCGATAGATGAATTCCAATACCGGCATACTTCTTGTTCCACCATCGAACACCAGACCCCATCTCCGAATATGCATTCAGTCTTCGGCTCATGGGCAGAAGTTCGGATGAAACAAACGCCATCCGGCGTCTCGGAACTCGTGAGGAACGCCATCTGTCCAGCTCACAGGATTTGCTTAGCTCCTCTGAGCGGCTTCCAGAAATCGATGGTCGATCGCCCTAATCGGATGTGCAGACGATCGACCATCGTTGCTGCTTCGATGAGATTCCGGCTTGCTCCTTTGCTCCTGTGTATGAGGCATTCTTTGCGCTGCCAATTCCCCACGCCGTCGTGTTCCAGTGTCAGCTCGCATCTCCGCCAGGCTGTCGCTGATCTGCTTTATGAATTGAAGCATGTCCTCCTTCATCTGCGCCTGTAAGGATGTGAATTCTGAGGCCATGGTTTTGCGATGTCTCTTGGGCCAGCAACAATGCCAAATATATGGCCGATCGTATTTCTCTGGGGATTGTGTCCACTCTTTGTTGCTGCTGCTGACGAGGACAGCCTCTGTTGGCATCCCGCGTTTCCCCGGAGTTATCCATGGCCTCCGAGTGTGAGCTGCTATCCAGTTCGGATAGATATCGGGCTTGGATTCTTTGAGATTGTGAGACCGCTATCGGAGTCAGAAATTCGGACCCTCTAACTCCTATATATTCTATCCCGCTCCTTAGCCTTCTGTTTAATGTATGTTTCTCCTTTTCCTCCTTCGGCATCACCAAATTCACTATACCTAACTATTTGGACTACTTATACCACTTACTAACGATTTCTATCTTTTGAATTTTTACAAATATGAACTTGCACAGAACAAAAAATGGGTGAAATAAGTTTGGGTTTAGGCGGTTGCTTATCGGTAAGTCTTCTCTACTTACGCAATATATAGACTTTTAACTTCCGTTTTCCTACATTTTTCCAAAGATTGACTCCTGGCTATGGTGATGACATAGAATTGTAGCTAAAACAAAGGCTAGACAACGATTGCATGCATCATCTTTTAAGCCACCTGCCTGCCATTGTCCGTATGAATAATTTCAGGCCCCCCAAACTGCGTGAATATGATCACGTAGAAACTTCACCACTGCCGCAGTCGTCGCCTTAGGTATTGCCTTTAGCCAGACGAATTTGGAAAAATGATCCACGACTATAAAAAGGTGCGTGTTGCCATGTCGCGAGCGTGGATATTTTCCCAAAAAGTCCATGTACAGCTTTTATACGGGCCTTTCGGTGGTAACTTCCTTGCCCATAGGGGGATCAGTAGTATGAGTCGTGTGCTTCGTCGTTTTGCAGATTTCGCACATACAGGGCCAGTATTGGAATTGCTTGACTTTGGCCAGAGTCTTTGCACGATACTATCTTTGCCGATATTATCTTTGCCTTTGCTGTGCTCGATGTTGAAATCGAATGCTCCAGTGTCGTCCCTCTAAAACAGCACTGCTCCTATTCCGAATCGACTTGCGTCGCACTGTATATAAAAGTGCTTACGAAAATCAAGATGCGCCAGTACGGGTGCACATGAAGTGTCCTTTTGAGCTCCTGGAAAACCGTTATCGCTTCTACGTTCAAAACCAGCTTTGTGTTCGCCTTCAAGCAATCTGTCAGTGGCGCAGTCAGTCCAAAAAAGTCTCGGATGAATCTCCAATACCATCCCACTGTGCCCAAAAAGCTTCGTAGTTTCCTGGTGGTCTTTGGAAGAGCGATCTGCAGTATTGCTTCCACCTTCTTTGGGTCGGTTCGCAATGCACCATCTCCGATGATGTACCCCAAATAACGCAGATATTTGAAGCAGAATTTGTATTTTTGTAAACCAATGGTCAAATTCGCTTTTTTCAGGCAGTCGCTTACTTCCTTCAGCAGTTCGCAGTGGTCATCCAAGTAGGTGAATACTCGATTGCGCAAGCGTTGAGGAATCACCTTGTCCATCAATCGGCACAATCTCTGAGCTGCGTTGCATAGCCCAAATGGCATCATTCTGAACTGATAGAGAGGTGCCAGGTATGGTGAACGCTGTGAATTCGCGGCTTTTGGGGTCCAACTCTGTCTGCCAAAATGCATGCTTCAAATCCACGCGGCTTATGAAAATGGTGTCGTCAATAAAATGGATTCGATATTCTGCAACGGGTAAGCGTTTTTAATGGTCTGGTTATTCAACTTGCGCGCATCCAAACATAGTCTATTCTTCCTAGGCTTGCGGACAAGCGTCATTCGATTGTTTCACGGACTCTCGCTCGGCTCGATGACTCCCAGTCTGAGCATTTCAACCACTTCCGCAAACAATGACGCTGCTGCACTGCTGGGGATACTGGGTAGAATCGCTCCTTGACTGGCCCTGCGCCAGTTGAATAGTTGAATGGTATGTGTTTCTATGTTTGTATGCCCAAATCCTCGAGTCTCATAATCCAAGAAACCTTCTCTTGCCACTTTCAGCAGATGTTGTTGCTCTTCATTTAGTTCATGGGCTACTATCGATTCGCCTTTGGTCGTAAACTCCGAATCGACATACCTCAGTTCCTCGATTCTAAA
This sequence comes from Drosophila ezoana, assembly GCA_035045725.1. Classification (NCBI taxonomy): domain Eukaryota; kingdom Metazoa; phylum Arthropoda; class Insecta; order Diptera; family Drosophilidae; genus Drosophila; species Drosophila ezoana. Next base: position 397,802 of record JAWNOU010000003.1, on the reverse strand, counting down.
ATTTCCAGCGACAATCCGAATTTTAGCCAAAAGTCCACTCCGAGATACAGTGTCTGTTTGAGGGATGGGCATAGATACAGCGCTAATTGGTGAGTCTGGTCGTTGTACGATATTTTGGCATAGACACGGCCCAGTAAGTGATGTTGCGTGCCTCCAGCTCTGGTTGTTTTCCGCCTGACACTTCCGACATTTGGGAAGTACAACACCTGGTAGACCAGAATTATAACAAAAAATTTGTTTGGTCTTGGATTCGCACTCCCAAAATGTGTGTCCCCTCTGGGCACAGTTCCAGCACGAGAGCTTATCGCTGCCTCCCTCGCGCGGTCTATACAAAGCTTTCACTTGCTCCTCTTGTTGTACTTCGCTTCCTGGCTCTTCCTCTGAAGCATATACCTCGTGAGCTTGTGGTCTGCTTCCGATTTGCCGTGCCTGATCATATGTCGTATTGACTGTCTTCCAACGAGTTTTCAGCAGGCGTTCTGCATCATGGCATTCTGCGCGCAATCTCTTCATGTTGGTGATGTAAACGGGGTATATAACTCTGGAAACAGCATCCCTAGTGTTTATTTTTATAACCTTTATTAAAGTATGTTTGGAAAACGGCGTTGCAAATCGCGATCGCAGACCTAGCATCGCCTGGGTGTACTCATCGATTGTCTCGCCTGGATTCTGCTTCCTTTCGTGCAATTCGCGCTCCAGCTCAAAATTTGAACGCCTGGTCTGGAACTGTTCCTGTAATGCGTACCTCAAATTTGGCTAATCGGGAATCCCGGATGTACGAAGATGCATCCAGTACCACTCCTTCGCCTGACCCTCCAATAGGACGTGAAAAGCGCGCAACACTTCTCTCCACGGAACCTGGTAAGTCAGTTGCATATGCTCCAGCCGATAGATGAATTCCAATACCGGCATACTTCTTGTTCCCTCATCGAACACCAGACCCCATCTCCGAATATGCATTCAGTCTTCGGCTCATGGGCAGAAGTTCGGATGAAACAAACGCCATCCGTCCAACTCACAGGATTTGCGTAGCTCCTCTGAGCGGCTTCCAGAAATCGATGGTCGATCGCCCTAATCGGATGTGCAGACGGTCGACCATCGTTGCTGCTACGATGGGATTCCGGCTTGCTCCTTTGCTCCTGTGTATGTGGCATTCTTTGCGCTGCCAATTCCCCACGCCGTCGTGTTCCAGTGTCAGCTCGCATCTCCGCCAGGCTTTATGAATTGAAGCATGTCCTCCTTCATCTGCGCCTGTAAGGATGTGAATTCTGAGGCCATGGTTTTGCGATGTCTCTTGGGCCTGCAACAATGCCAAATATATGGCCGATCGTATTTCTCTGGGGATCGTGTCCACTCTTTGTTGCTGCTGCTGACGAGGACAACCTCTGTTGGCATCCCGCATTTCCCCGGAGTTATCCATGGCCTCCGAGTGTAAGCTGCTATCCAGTTCGGATAGATATCGGGCTTGGATTCTTTGAGATTGTGAGCCCGCTATCGGAGTCAGAAATTCGGACCCTCTAACTCCTATATATTCTATCCCGCTCCTAAACCTTCTTTTTAATGTATGTTTCTCCTTTTCCCCTTCGGCATCACCAAATTCACTATACCTAACTATTTGGACTACTTATACCACTTACTAACGATTTCTATCATTTGTATTTTTACAAATATGAACTTGCACATAACAAAAAATGGGTGAAATAAGTTTGGGTTTAGGCGGTTGCTTATCGGTAAGTCTTTTCTACTTACGCAATATATAGACTTTTAACTTCCGTTTTCTTACATTTTTCCAAAGATTGACTCCTGGGTATGACATAGAATTGTAGCTAAAACAAAGGCTAGACAACGATTGCATGCATCATCTTTTAAGCCACCTGCCTGCCATTGTCCGTATGAATAATTTCAGGCCCCCCAAACTGCGTGAATATGATCACGTAGAAACTTCACCACTGCCGCAGTCGTCGCCTTAGGTATTGCCTTCAGCCAGACGAATTTGGAAAAATGATCCACGAATATAAAAAGGTGCGTGTTGCCATGTCGCGAGCGTGGATATTTTCCCAAAAAGTCCATGTACAGCTTTTATACGGGCCTTTCGGTGGTAACTTCCTTGCCCATAGGGGGACCAGTGGTATGAGTCGTGTGCTTCGTCGTTTTGCAGATTTCGCAGTTGGTGACGTACTACTTGTATCGACATACAGGGCCAGTAGTGGAATTGCTTGACTTTGGCCAGAGTCTTTGCACGATACTATCTTTGCCTTTGCTGTGCTCGATGTTGAAATCGAATGTTCCAGTGTCGTCCCTCTAAAACAGCACTGCTCCTATTCCGAATCGACTTCGTCGCACTGTATATAAAAGTGCTTACGAAAATCAAGATGCGCCAGTACGGGTGCACATGAAGTGTCCTTTTGAGCTCCTGGAAAACCGTTATCGCTTCTACGTTCAAAACCAGCTTTGTGTTCGCCTTCAAGCAATCTGTCAGTGGCGCAGTCAGTCCAAAAAGTCTCGGATAAATCTCCAATACCATCCCGCTGTGCCCAAAAAGCTTCGTAGTTTCCTGGTGGTCTTTGGAAGAGCGATCTGCAGTATTGCTTCCACCTTCTTTGGGTCGGTTCGCAATGCACCATCTCCGATGATGTACCCCAAATAACGCAGATATTTGAAGCAGAACTTGTAATTTTGCAAACCAATGGTCAAATTCGCTTTTTTCAGGCAGTCGCTTACTTCCTTCAGCAGTTCGCAGTGGTCGTCAAACGATCTCGAGATGATTATTAAGTCATCCAAGTAGGTGAATACTCGATTGGGCAAGCGTTGAGGAATCACCTTGTCCACCAATCGGCACAATCTCTGAGCTGCGTTGCATAGCCCAAATGGCATCATTCTGAACTGATAGAGAGGTGCCAGGTATGGTGAACGCTGTGAATTCGCGGCTTTTGGGGTCCAACTCTGTCTGCCAAAATGCATGCTTCAAATCCACGCAGCTTTTGTAAATGGTCTCGTCAATAAAATGGATTCGATATTCAGCAACGGGTAAGCGTTTTTAATGGTCTGGTTATTCAACTTGCGCGCATCCAAACATAGTCTATTCTTCCTAGGCTTGCGGACAAGCGTCATTCGATTGTTCCACGGACTCTCGCTCGACTCGATGACTCCCAGTCTGAGCATTTCAACCACTTCCGCAAACAATGACGCTGCTGCACTGCTGGGGATACTGGGTAGAATCGCTCCTTGACTGGCCCTGCGTCATCCACTAGTTGAATGGTATGTGTTTCTATGTTTGTATGCCCAAATCCTCGAGTCTCGTAATCCAAGAAACCTTTTCTTGCCACTTTCAGCAGATGTTGTTGCTCATCATTTAGTTCATGGGCTACTATCGATTCGCCTTTGGTCGTAAACTCCGAATCGACATACCCCAGCTCCTCGATTCTAAAATTTCCAGCGACAATCCGAATTTTAGCCAAAAGTCCACTCCGAGATACAGTGCCTTTTTGAGAGATGGACATAGATACAGCGCTAATTGGTGAGTCTGGCCGTTGTACGATATTTTGGCATAGACACGGCCCAGTAAGTGATGTTGCGTGCCTCCAGCTGATTGAACTGTCGATCGTACCCGGTGAATTTCTAATTCCAGTTCTTTTATCAATTGCAGGCAACCTTCTCCCAGCAAACTGACTGATGCACCCGTGTCTAGCAGCCCAGCGAACTCTCGCTGTCCCAGCTTGACCGTTGCGAATGCCCGATCGTCGCCTTTGACTGCCGATTGGATAGCAGCGCATAACATTCTACGCTCCTGGCGCTGTTTGTAACGAATGCGAGCTTGTTTTACCCTGGGTGTGTTCTCCGCGGTCGCTTCGGGTATGCTGTCGAAAATACGCGCTCGAGCCTTTGCATATTCTGCTTTTCTCTCAAGTGGCTTCCGTTCTGATCATCTAACGTAATTATTCTGATTATTGTTAATTTTTAGTAAAATTTATTTAACATTAAATTTTTCTCTACCACTATCTTTTATATCTAACAACGCGTTATTGGAGGTATTTAGATTCCGTCAGTGACGGCTTGGAGCTCAACTCCTTCGCTTGCGTCAGGCCTCTCTGGTTGTTTTCCGCCTGACACTTCCGACATTTGGGAAGTACAACACCTGGTAGACCAGAATTATAACAAAAAATTTGTTTGGTCTTGGATTCGCACTCCCAAAATGTGTGTCCCCTCTGGGCACAGTTCCAGCACGAGAGCTTATCGCTGCCTCCCTCGCGCGGTCTATACAAAGCTTCCACTTGCTCCTCTTGTTGTGCTTCGCTTCCTGGCTCTTCCTCTGAAGCATATACCTCGTGAGCTTGTGGTCTGCTTCCGATTTGCCGTGCTTGATCATATGTCGTATTGACTGTCTTCCAACGCGTTTTCAGCAGGCGTTCTGCATCATGGCATTCTGCGCGCAATCTCTTCATGTTGGTGATGTAAATGGGGTATATAACTCTGAAAACAGCATCCCTAATGTTTATTTTTATAACCTTTATTAAAGTATGTTTGGAAAACGGCGTTGCAAATCGCGAGCGCAGACCTAGCATCGCCTGGGTGTACTCATCGATTGTCTCGCCTGGATTCTGCTTCCTTTCGTGCAATTCGTGCTCCAGCTCAAAATTTGAACGCCTGGTCTGGAACTGTTCCTGTAATGCGTACCTCAAATTTGGTCAATCGGGAATCCCGTATATACGAAGATGCATACAGTACCACTCCTTCGCCTGACCCTCCAATAGGACGTGAAAAGCGCGCAACACTTCTCTCCACGGTACCTGGTAAGTCAGTTGCATATGCTCCAGCCGATAGATGAATTCCAATACCGGCATACTTCTTGTTCCCTCATCGAACACCAGACCCCATCTCCGAATATGCATTCAGTCTTCGGCTCATGGGCAGAAGTTCGGATGAAACAAACGCCATCCGTCCAACTCACAGGATTTGCGTAGCTCCTCTGAGCGGCTTCCAGAAATCGATGGTCGATCGCCCTAATCGGATGTGCAGACGGTCGACCATCGTTGCTGCTACGATGGGATTCCGGCTTGCTCCTTTGCTCCTGTGTATGTGGCATTCTTTGCGCTGCCAATTCCCCACGCCGTCGTGTTCCAGTGTCAGCTCGCATCTCCGCCAGGCTTTATGAATTGAAGCATGTCCTCCTTCATCTGCGCCTGTAAGGATGTGAAGTCTGAGGCCATGGTTTTGCGATGTCTCTTGGGCCTGCAACAATGCCAAATATATGGCCGATCGTATTTCTCTGGGGATCGTGTCCACTCTTTGTTGCTGCTGCTGACGAGGACAACCTCTGTTGGCATCCCGCGTTTCCCCGGAGTTATCCATGGCCTCCGAGTGTAAGCTGCTATCCAGTTCGGATAGATATCGGGCTTGGATTCTTTGAGATTGTGAGCCCGCTATCGGAGTCAGAAATTCGGACCCTCTAACTCCTATATATTCTATCCCGCTCCTAAACCTTCTTTTTAATGTATGTTTCTCCTTTTCCCCATTCGGCATCACCAAATTCACTATACCTAACTATTTGGACTACTTATACCACTTACTAACGATTTCTATCTTTTGTATTTTTACAAATATGAACTTGCACATAACAAAAAATGGGTGAAATAAGTTTGGGTTTAGGCGGTTGCTTATCGGTAAGTCTTTTCTACTAACAAAATATTTGTTGGCTGGCTCGAGGTCCGAGTTTGTAAAAACAAAGCAATGAAAACAATTTTAATAAGTATTTGTTTCCGATATATTTCGGTTGCACATCGGCAAACCGTCTTCAGGGCACTAACACCAAGATACAAAGAACAATTAACAATTATAATACAATAAATTAAACATTATTTCGATAATTTTACATACATTATTTTACACGTCTGCGCTCTTTGACGTGGAGATTGTTACTGAGGCTGTTGGTGTGTTAATTATGTGTAGCATTTCCAATTCTAACATAGCATTCTACTAACGCAATATATAGACTTTTAACTTCCGTTTTCCTACATTTTTCCAAAGATTGACTCCTGGGTATGACATAGAATTGTAGCTAAAACAAAGGCTAGACAACGATTGCATGCATCATCTTTTAAGCCACCTGCCTGCCATTGTCCGTATGAATAATTTCAGGCCCCCCAAACTGCGTGAATATGATCACGTAGAAACTTCACCACTGCCGCAGTCGTCGCCTTAGGTATTGCCTTCAGCCAGACGAATTTGGAAAAATGATCCACGACTATAAAAAGGTGCGTGTTGCCATGTCGCGAGCGTGGATATTTTCCCAAAAAGTCCATGTACAGCTTTTATACGGGCCTTTCGGTGGTAACTTCCTTGCCCATAGGGGGACCAGTGGTATGAGTCGTGTGCTTCGTCGTTTTGCAGATTTCGCAGTTGGTGACGTACTACTTGTATCGACATACAGGGCCAGTAGTGGAATTGCTTGACTTTGGCCAGAGTCTTTGCACGATACTATCTTTGCCTTTGCTGTGCTCGATGTTGAAATCGAATGCTCCAGTGTCGTCCCTCTAAAACAGCACTGCTCCTATTCCGAATCGACTTCGTCGCACTGTATATAAAAGTGCTTACGAAAATCAAGATGCGCCAGTACGGGTGCACATGAAGTGTCCTTTTGAGCTCCTGGAAAACCGTTATCGCTTCTACGTTCAAAACCAGCTTTGTGTTCGCCTTCAAGCAATCTGTCAGTGGCGCAGTCAGTCCAAAAAAGTCTCGGATAAATCTCCAATACCATCCCGCTGTGCCCAAAAAGCTTCGTAGTTTCCTGGTGGTCTTTGGAAGAGCGATCTGCAGTATTGCTTCCACCTTCTTTGGGTCGGTTCGCAATGCACCATCTCCGATGATGTACCCCAAATAACGCAGATATTTGAAGCAGAACTTGTAATTTTGCAAACCAATGGTCAAATTCGCTTTTTTCAGGCAGTCGCTTACTTCCTTCAGCAGTTCGCAGTGGTCGTCAAACGATCTCGAGATGATTATTAAGTCATCCAAGTAGGTGAATACTCGATTGGGCAAGCGTTGAGGAATCACCTTGTCCACCAATCGGCACAATCTCTGAGCTGCGTTGCATAGCCCAAATGGCATCATTCTGAACTGATAGAGAGGTGCCAGGTATGGTGAACAACTCTGTCTGCCAAAATGCATGCTTCAAATCCACGCAGCTTTTGTAAATGGTGTCGTCAATAAATTGGATTCGATATTCAGCAACGGGTAAGCGTCTTTAATGGTCAGGTTATTCAACTTGCGCGCATCCAAACATAGTCTATTCTTCCTAGGCTTGCGGACGCGTCATTCGATTGTTCCACGGACTCTCGCTCGACTCGATGACTCCCAGTCTGAGCTTTCAACCACTTCCGCAAACAATGACGCTGCTGCACTGCTGGGGATACTGGGTAGAATCGCTCCTTGACTGGCCCTGCGTCATCCACTAGTTGAATGGTATGTGTTTCTATGTTTGTATGCCCAAATCCTCGAGTCTCGTAATCCAAGAAACCTTTTCTTGCCACTTTCAGCAGATGTTGTTGCTCATCATTTAGTTCATGGGCTACTATCGATTCGCCTTTGGTCGTAAACTCCGAATCGACATACCCCAGCTCCTCGATTCTAAAATTTCCAGCGACAATCCGAATTTTAGCCAAAAGTCCACTCCGAGATACAGTGCCTTTTTGAGAGATGGACATAGATACAGCGCTAATTGGTGAGTCTGGCCGTTGTACGAATTTTGGCATAGACACGGCCCAGTAAGTGATGTTCGTGCCTCCAGCTGATTGAACTGTCGATCGTACCCGGTGAATTTCTAATTCCAGTTCTTTTATCAATTGCAGGCAACCTTCTCCCAGCAAACTGACTGATGCACCCGTGTCTAGCAGCCCAGCGAACTCTCGCTGTCCCAGCTTGACCGTTGCAATCCCGATCGTCGCCTTTGACTGCCGATTGGATAGCAGCGCATAACATTCTACGCTCCTGGCGCTGTTTGTAACGAATGCGAGCTTGTTTTACCCTGGGTGTGTTCTCCGCGGTCGCTTCGGGTATGCTGTCGAAAATACGCGCTCGAGCCTTTGCATATTCTGCTTTTCTCTCAAGTGCTTCCGTTCTGATCATCTAACGTAATTATTCTGATTATTGTTAATTTTTAGTAAAATTTATTTAAATTAAATTTTTCTCTACCACTATCTTTTATATCTAACAACGCGTTATTGGAGGTATTTAGATTCCGTCAGTGACGGCTTGGAGCTCAACTCCTTCGCTTGCGTCAGGCCTCTCTGGTTGTTTTCCGCCTGACACTTCCGACATTTGGGAAGTACAACACCTGGTAGACCACAATTATAACAAAAAATTTGTTTGGTCTTGGATTCGCACTCCCAAAATGTGTGTCCCCTCTGGGCACAGTTCCAGCACGAGAGCTTATCGCTGCCTCCCTCGCGCGGTCTATACAAAGCTTCCACTTGCTCCTCTTGTTGTGCTTCGCTTCCTGGCTCTTCCTCTGAAGCATATACCTCGTGAGCTTGTGGTCTGCTTCCGATTTGCCGTGCTTGATCATATGTCGTATTGACTGTCTTCCAACGAGTTTTCAGCAGGCGCTCTGCATCATGGCATTCTGCGCGCAATCTCTCCATGTTGGTGATGTAAATGGGGTATATAACTCTGGAAACACCATCCCTAATGTTCATTTTTATAACCTTTATTAAAGCATGATCGAAAAACGGCGTTGCAAATCGCGATCGCAGACCTAGCATCGCCTGGGTGTACTCATCGATTGTCTCGCCTGGATTCTGCTTCCTTTCGTGCAATTCGTGCTCCAGCTCAAAATTTGAACGCCTGGTCTGGAACTGTTCCTGTAATGCGTACCTCAAATTTGGTCAATCGGAACCCGTATATACGAAGATGCATACAGTACCACTCCTTCGCCTGACCCTCCAATAGGACGTGAAAAGCGCGCACACTTCTCTCCACGGTACCTGTAATCTTATATCTCCACCGTACGAATCCAAACCGGCATACTTCTTGTTCCACCATCGAACACCAGACTCCATCTCCGAATCACCCTTCAGTCTTCGGCTCATGGGCAAAAGTTCGATGAAACAAACCTGCCCTCCGGCGTCTCGGAACTCGTGAGGAACGCCATCTGTCCACTCACAGGATTTGCTTAGCTCCTCTGACGGCTTCCAAAATCGATGGTCATCGCCCTAATCGGATGTGCAACGGTCGACCACGTTGCTCTTCATAATTCCGGCTTGCTCCTTTGCTCCATGTATGTCATTCTTTGACTGCCAATCCCCACCCGTCGTGTTCCATTCCCATCTTCGCCAGCTGTCCTATCTGCTTTATGAATTAAGGCCTCCTTCACTCCCTGTAGGAGTGAATTCTACCATGTTTTGCGTATGTCTCTTGGGCCTGGAACAATCGATGCCAAAAGCCGACTACGCTGGGGTTGTTCCACTCTTTGTTGCTCTTAGCTCTCTGACTGCTCCCTCGCTGTCTCCCATACACAACCTTCGTTGCATCCCGCGTTTCCCCGGAGTTATCCATAGCCTTCGAGTGTAGCTGCTATCCAATTCGGATAGAATCGGGCTTGGATTCTTTAGATTGTAGCCCGCTATCGGAGTCAGAAATTCGGACCCTCTAACTCCTATATATTCTATCCCGCTCCTAAGCCTTCTGTTTAATGTATTTCTCCTTTTCCCCATTCGGCATCACCAAATTCACTATACCTAACTATTTGACTACTTATACCACTTACTAACGATTTCTATCATTTGTATTTTTACAAATATGAACTTGCACATAACAAAAAATGGGTGAAATAAGTTTGGGCTTATCGGTAAGTCTTTTCTACTAACGCAAATATAGACTTTTAACATCCGTTTTCCTACATTTTTTCAAAGATTGACTCCTGGCGTGAGATAGAATTGTAGCTAAAACAAAGGCTAGACAACGATTGCACTCCGCAGTCGTCGCCTTATACAAATCGGTCTATACAAAGCTTCCACTTGTCCTCTTGTTGTCTTCCTTCCTGCTCTTCCTCTGAAAACCTCGTGAGCTTGTGCGCTTCCGATTTCCTCTTGATCATATGTCGTATTGACTGTCTTCCAACGAGTTTTCAGCAGCGCTCTCATCATGGCATTCTCGCGCAATCTCTCCATGTTGGTGATGTAAATGGGGTATATAACTCTGGAAACACCATCCCTAATGTTCATTTTTATAACCTTTATTAAAGCATGATCGAAAAACGGCGTTGCAAATCGCGATCGCAGACCAGCATCCCTGGGTGTACTCATCATTGTCTCGCCTGGATTCTGCTTCCTTTCGTGCAATTCGTGCTCCACTCAATTTGAACGCCTGGTCTGGAACTGTTCCTGTAATGCGTACCTCAAATTTGGTCAATCGGGAATCCCGTATATACGAAGATGCATACAGTACCACTCCTTCGCCTGACCCTCCAATAGGACGTGAAAAGCGCGCAACACTTCTCTCCACGGTACCTGGTAAGTCAGTTGCATAAGCTCCAGCCGATAGACGAATTCCAATACCGGCATACTTCTTGTTCCACCATCGAACACCAGACTCCATCTCCGAATATGCACCACTTCAGTCTTCGGCTCATGGGCAAAAGTTCGGATGAAACAAACCTGCCCTCCGGCGTCTCGGAACTCGTGAGGAACGCCATCTGTCCAGCTCACAGGATTTGCTTAGCTCCTCTGAGCGGCTTCCAGAAATCGATGGTCGATCGCCCTAATCGGATGTGCAGACGGTCGACCATCGTTGCTGCTTCGATGAGATTCCGGCTTGCTCCTTTGCTCCAGTGTATGTGGCATTCTTTGAGCTGCCAATTCCCCACGCCGTCGTGTTCCAGTGTCAGCTCGCATCTTCGCCAGGCTGTCGCTGATCTGCTTTATGAATTGAAGCATGTCCTCCTTCATCTGCGCCTGTAAGGATGTGAATTCTGAGGCCATGGTTTTGCGATATGTCTCTTGGGCCTGGAACAATCGATGCCAAATATATGGCCGATCGTATTTCGCTGGGGATTGTGTCCACTCTTTGTTGCTCTTGAGCTGCTGCTGACGTGGACTGTCCCTCGCTGTCTCCCATGACACAACCTTCGTTGGCATCCCGCGTTTCCCCGGAGTTATCCATAGCCTTCGAGTGTGAGCTGCTATCCAATTCGGATAGATATCGGGCTTGGATTCTTTGAGATTGTGAGCCCGCTATCGGAGTCAGAAATTCGGACCCTCTAACTCCTATATATTCTATCCCGCTCCTAAGCCTTCTGTTTAATGTATGTTTCTCCTTTTCCCCATTCGGCATCACCAAATTCACTATACCTAACTATTTGGACTACTTATACCACTTACTAACGATTTCTATCATTTGTATTTTTACAAATATGAACTTGCACATAACAAAAAATGGGTGAAATAAGTTTGGGCTTAGGCGGTTGCTTATCGGTAAGTCTTTTCTACTAACGCAATATATAGACTTTTAACATCCGTTTTCCTACATTTTTTCAAAGATTGACTCCTGGCGTGAGATAGAATTGTAGCTAAAACAAAGGCTAGACAACGATTGCACTGCCGCAGTCGTCGCCTTAGGTATTGCCTTCAGCCAGATGAATTTGGAAAAATGATCCACGACTATAAAAAGGTGCGTGTTGCCATGTCGCGAGCGTGGATATTTTCCAAAAAAGTCCATGTACAGCTTTTATACGGGCCTTTCGGTGGTAACTTCCTTGCCCATTGGGGGACGAGTAGTATGAGTCGTGTGCTTCGTCGTTTTGCAGATTTCGCAGTTGGTGACGTACTACTTGTATCGACATACAGGGCCAGTAGTGGAATTGCTTGACTCTGGCCAGAGTCTTTGCAATTCCACATTCATCGCCAACTCGCCTTCATGCGCCTTTTGTATGAGCGTCGATGTCAACGCTTCCGGAGCCCAAAGTTACCAGGGGAATTCTTCGCTGTCTTCCCTGTTGAACTGGGTTCTTTTAAAAAGCAGTTCCTCCTCAATCCGTAAGTCTGGAAACTTGTCCGTCTGCTCCTCGACAACCCTCACCCTTTCCAAATACTCCTTGCTCTCAAGCTTGGTGATCTCAAAATTAAAAACATCCACTTCACGGCCTAGACAACGATATTATCTTTGCCTTTGCGGTGCTCGATGTTGAAATCGATTGCTTGAAGAGTCAGTATGGGCAGAAGCGTTCGACAGCTTTGATGGCGGCCGGGCATTTTTTTTCCGTTACACTATAATTGAATTGTGCTCCACGCATTTTGGCCGAAAAGAAAGCGATCGGCCTATCCCCTCCAGTGTCGTCCCTCTGAAACAGCACTGCTCCTATTCCGAATCGACTTGCGTCGCACTGTATATAAAAGTGCTTACGAAAATCAAGATGCGCCAGTACGGGTGCACATGAAGTGCCCTTTTGAGCTCCTGGAAAACCGTTATCGCTTCTGCGTTCAAAACCAGCTTAGTGTTCGCCTTCAAGCAATCTGTCAGTGCCGCAGTCAGTCCAAAAAAGTCTCGGATAAATCTCCAATACCATCCCGCTGTGCCCAAAAAGCTTCGTAGTTTCCTGGTGGTCTTTGGAAGAGCGATCTGCAGTATTGCTTCCACCTTCCTTGGGTCGGTTCGCAATGCACCATCTCCGATGATGTACCCCAAATAACGCAGATATTTGAAGCATAACTTGTATTTTTGCAAACCAATGGTCAAATTCGCTTTTTTTCAGGCAGTCGCTTACTTCCTTCAGCAGTTCGCAGTGGTCGTCAAACGATCTCGAGATGATTATTAAGTCATCCAAGTAGGTGAATACTCGATTGGGCAAGCGTTGAGGAATCACCTTGTCCATCAATCGGCACAATCTCTGAGCTGCGTTGCATAGCCCAAATGGCATCATTCTGAACTGATAGAGAGGTGCCACGTATGGTGAACGCTGTGAATTCGCGGCTTTTGGGGTCCAACTCTGTCTGCCAAAATGCATGCTTCAAATCCACGCGGCTTATGAAAATGGTGTCGTCAATAAAATGGATTCGATATTCTGCAACTTGCGCGCATCCAAACATAGTCTATTCTTCCTAGGCTTGCGGACAAGCGTCATTCGATTGTTTCACGGACTCTCGCTCGGCTCGATGACTCCCAGTCTGAGCATTTCAACCACTTCCGCAAACAATGACGCTGCTGCACTGCTGGGGATACTGGGTAGAATCGCTCCTTGACTGGCCCTGCGCCATCCACTAGTTGAATGGAATGTGTTTCTATGTTTGTATGCCCAAATCCTCGAGTCTCGTAATCCAAGAAACCTTCTCTTGCCACTTTCAGCAGATGTTGTTGCTCTTCATTTAGTTCATGGGCTACTATCGATTCGCCTTTGGTCGTAAACTCCGAATCGACATACCCCAGCTCCTCGATTCTAAAATTTCCAGCGACAATCCGAATTTTAGCCAAAAGTCCACTCCGAGATACAGTGCCTGTTTGAGAGATGGGCATAGATACAGCGCTAATTGGTGAGTCTGGCCGTTGTACGATATTTTGGCATAGACACGGCCCAGTAAGTGATGTTGCGTGCCTCCAGCTGATTAAACTGTCGATCGTACCCGGTGAATTTCTAATTCCAGTTCTTTTATCAATTGCAGGCAACCTTCTCCCAGCAAACTGACTGATGCACCCGTGTCTAGCAGCCCAGCGATCTCTCGCTGTCCCAGCTTGACCGTTGCGAATGCCCGATCGTCGCCTTTGACTGCCGATTGGATAGCAGCGCATAACATTCTACGCTCCTGGCACTGTTTGTAACGAATGCGAGCTCGTTTTACCCTGGGTGTGTTCTCCGCGGTCGCTTCGGGTAAGCTTTCGAAAATACGCGCTCGAGCTTTTGCATATTCTGCTTTTCTCACATCAGTGGCTTCCGTTCTGATCATCTAACGTAATTATTCTGATTATTGTTAATTTTTAGTAAAATTTATTTAACATTAAATTTTTCTCTACCACTATCTTTTATATCTAATAACGCGTTCTTGGAGGTATTTAGATTCCGTCAGTGACGGCTTGGAGCTCAACTCCATCGCTTGCGTCAGGCCTCTCTGGTTGTTCTCCGCCTGACACTTCCGACATTTGGGAAGTACAACACCTGGTAGACCACAATTATAACAAAAAATTTGTTTGGTCTTGGATTCGCACTCCCAAAATGTGTGTCCTCTCTGGGCACAGTTCCAATACGTGAGCTTATCGCTGCCTCCCTCGCGCGGTCTATACAAAGCTTCCACTTGCTCCTCTTGTTGTGCTTCGCCTCCTGGCTCTTCCTCTGAAGCATATACCTCGTGAACTTGTGGTCTGCTTCCGATTTGCCGTGCCTGATCATATGTCGTATTGACTGTCTTCCAACGAGTTTTCAGCAGGCGTTCTGCATCATGGCATTCTGCGCGCAATCTCTCCATGTTGGTGATGTAAATGGAGTATATAACTCTGGAAACAGCATCCCTAATGTTCATTTTTATAACCTTTATTAAAGTATGATCGGAAAACGGCGTTGCAAATCGCGAGCGCAGACCTAGCATCGCCTGGGTGTACCAGGCAGTTCCTCCTCAATCCGTAAGTCTGGAAACTTGTCCGTCTGCTCCTCGACAACCCTCACCCTTTCCAAATACTCCTTGCTCTCAAGCTTGGTGATCTCAAAATTAAAAACATCCACTTCACGGCCTAGACAACGATATTATCTTTGCCTTTGCGGTGCTCGATGTTGAAATCGATTGCTTGAAGAGTCAGTATGGGCAGAAGCGTTCGACAGCTTTGATGGCGGCCGGGCATTTTTTTTTCCGTTACACTATAATTGAATTGTGCTCCACGCATTTTGGCCGAAAAGAAAGCGATCGGCCTATCCCCTCCAGTGTCGTCCCTCTGAAACAGCACTGCTCCTATTCCGAATCGACTTGCGTCGCACTGTATATAAAAGTGCTTACGAAAATCAAGATGCGCCAGTACGGGTGCACATGAAGTGCCCTTTTGAGCTCCTGGAAAACCGTTATCGCTTCTGCGTTCAAAACCAGCTTAGTGTTCGCCTTCAAGCAATCTGTCAGTGCCGCAGTCAGTCCAAAAAAGTCTCGGATAAATCTCCAATACCATCCCGCTGTGCCCAAAAAGCTTCGTAGTTTCCTGGTGGTCTTTGGAAGAGCGATCTGCAGTATTGCTTCCACCTTCCTTGGGTCGGTTCGCAATGCACCATCTCCGATGATGTACCCCAAATAACGCAGATATTTGAAGCATAACTTGTATTTTTGCAAACCAATGGTCAAATTCGCTTTTTTCAGGCAGTCGCTTACTTCCTTCAGCAGTTCGCAGTGGTCGTCAAACGATCTCGAGATGATTATTAAGTCATCCAAGTAGGTGAATACTCGATTGGGCAAGCGTTGAGGAATCACCTTGTCCATCAATCGGCACAATCTCTGAGCTGCGTTGCATAGCCCAAATGGCATCATTCTGAACTGATAGAGAGGTGCCACGTATGGTGAACGCTGTGAATTCGCGGCTTTTGGGGTCCAACTCTGTCTGCCAAAATGCATGCTTCAAATCCACGCGGCTTATGAAAATGGTGTCGTCAATAAAATGGATTCGATATTCTGCAACTTGCGCGCATCCAAACATAGTCTATTCTTCCTAGGCTTGCGGACAAGCGTCATTCGATTGTTTCACGGACTCTCGCTCGGCTCGATGACTCCCAGTCTGAGCATTTCAACCACTTCCGCAAACAATGACGCTGCTGCACTGCTGGGGATACTGGGTAGAATCGCTCCTTGACTGGCCCTGCGCCATCCACTAGTTGAATGGAATGTGTTTCTATGTTTGTATGCCCAAATCCTCGAGTCTCGTAATCCAAGAAACCTTCTCTTGCCACTTTCAGCAGATGTTGTTGCTCTTCATTTAGTTCATGGGCTACTATCGATTCGCCTTTGGTCGTAAACTCCGAATCGACATACCCCAGCTCCTCGATTCTAAAATTTCCAGCGACAATCCGAATTTTAGCCAAAAGTCCACTCCGAGATACAGTGCCTGTTTGAGAGATGGGCATAGATACAGCGCTAATTGGTGAGTCTGGCCGTTGTACGATATTTTGGCATAGACACGGCCCAGTAAGTGATGTTGCGTGCCTCCAGCTGATTAAACTGTCGATCGTACCCGGTGAATTTCTAATTCCAGTTCTTTTATCAATTGCAGGCAACCTTCTCCCAGCAAACTGACTGATGCACCCGTGTCTAGCAGCCCAGCGATCTCTCGCTGTCCCAGCTTGACCGTTGCGAATGCCCGATCGTCGCCTTTGACTGCCGATTGGATAGCAGCGCATAACATTCTACGCTCCTGGCACTGTTTGTAACGAATGCGAGCTCGTTTTACCCTGGGTGTGTTCTCCGCGGTCGCTTCGGGTAAGCTTTCGAAAATACGCGCTCGAGCTTTTGCATATTCTGCTTTTCTCACATCAAGTGGCTTCCGTTCTGATCATCTAACGTAATTATTCTGATTATTGTTAATTTTTAGTAAAATTTATTTAACATTAAATTTTTCTCTACCACTATCTTTTATATCTAATAACGCGTTCTTGGAGGTATTTAGATTCCGTCAGTGACGGCTTGGAGCTCAACTCCATCGCTTGCGTCAGGCCTCTCTGGTTGTTCTCCGCCTGACACTTCCGACATTTGGGAAGTACAACACCTGGTAGACCACAATTATAACAAAAAATTTGTTTGGTCTTGGATTCGCACTCCCAAAATGTGTGTCCTCTCTGGGCACAGTTCCAATACGTGAGCTTATCGCTGCCTCCCTCGCGCGGTCTATACAAAGCTTCCACTTGCTCCTCTTGTTGTGCTTCGCCTCCTGGCTCTTCCTCTGAAGCATATACCTCGTGAACTTGTGGTCTGCTTCCGATTTGCCGTGCCTGATCATATGTCGTATTGACTGTCTTCCAACGAGTTTTCAGCAGGCGTTCTGCATCATGGCATTCTGCGCGCAATCTCTCCATGTTGGTGATGTAAATGGAGTATATAACTCTGGAAACAGCATCCCTAATGTTCATTTTTATAACCTTTATTAAAGTATGATCGGAAAACGGCGTTGCAAATCGCGAGCGCAGACCTAGCATCGCCTGGGTGTACTCATCGATTGCCTCGCCTGGATTCTGCTTCCTTTCGTGCAATTCGTGCTCCAGCTCAAAATTTGAACGCCTGGTCTGGAACTGTTCCTGTAATGCGTACCTCAAATTTGGCTAATCGGGAATCCCGGATGTACGAAGATGCATCCAGTACCACTCCTTCGCCTGACCCTCCACTACGACGTGAAAATCGCGCAACTCTTCTCTCCACGGAACCTGGTAAGTCTGTTGCATATGCTTCAGCCGATAGATGAATTCCAATACCGGCATACTTCTTGTTCCGCCATCGAACACCAGACCCCATCTCCGAATATGCACCACTTCAGTCTTCGGCTCATGGGCAGAAGTTCGGATGAAACAATCCTGCACTCCTGCAATTCCTCACGCTGTCGTGTTCCAGTGTCAGCTCGCATCTCCGCCAGGCTGTCGCTTATCTGCTTTATGAATTAAAGCATGTCCTCCTTCATCAGCGCCTGTAAGGATGTGAATTCTGAGGCCATGGTTTTGCGATATGTCTCTTGGGCCTGGAACAATACCAAATTTATGGCCGATGGTATTTCGCTGGCGATTGTGTCCACTCTTTGTTGCTCTTGAGCTGCTGCTAACGTGGACTGTCCCTCGCTGTCTCCCATGACACAACCTCTGTTGGCATCCCGCGTTTCCCCGGAGTTATCCATAGCCTCCGAGTGTGAGCTGCTATCCAGTTCGGATAGATATTGGGCTTGGATTCTTTGAGATTGGGAGCCCGCTATTGGAGTCAGAAATTCGGACCCTCTAACTCCTATATATTCTATCCCGCTCCTAAACCTTCTGTTTAATGTATGTTTCTCCATTTCCCCATTCGACATCACCAAATTCACTATACCTAACTATTTGGACTACTTATAAAACTTACTAACGATTTCTATCTTTTGTATTTTTACAAATATGAACTTGCACATAACAAACAAGTAAGAGGTTCTAGTCGGGAGCTCCCGACTAGAGGATACCCTGAACCCTCATATTCCAACACCAAATGCAGCGCGCGCTTATAGATAGAGAGTAGCGCGGAGGTGGCGATAGGTATAAATTGAAAGATAATCGATATATATATACTTTTCTAGAAGCTACATGTCAAGTTTGGTGACTTTAGCTCTTATTATTTACCAAAATTGTTTAAAAAACGGGATTTCGATATACATTTTTATCGATTACTTGGAAACGGGGCAAGTTATCGATTATCGGAAACAAACTCGATCTGCGTAGGAACTAGGAGCACCTACATCTAAAATTTCAAGTCTCTAGCTTTTATAGGTTCTGAGATCCTTGCGTTCATACATACGGACGGACAGACAGACGGACATGGCTAGATCGACTCGGCTATTAATGCTGATTAAGAATATATATACTTTATGGGGTCGGAGATGCTTCCTTCTGCCTGTTACATACATTTGGATTTTGCACAAAAACATAATACCCCTTTTACCCATTTTTAATGGGTTCAGGGTATAAAAATAAATAGTCAAAAAAATTCTTTCTCCCCATTGGAATTGAACTTGCGCCCCGCGACCAACTGCTTCCCGTGGCTTTTTACCTTGCAGCCATACCGAAAGTTGCTACTAATTGAAAAAAAACTGAACTAAAATAGGACCACATATGTACATATATACATAGAGCATACGATGCAATCGCAATTGTAATTCTTTTTGTGTGTATTAGTGCACATGTATACAGAAACTCCAGCGCTTTGTGCCAGCTGCCGCTGACTCGTGGCCTGCCAATATTGTATGTATATGTATGTACATATATAACCACATGGTTTCTTTAATAACTTCTATGTATCTTAACCGATCTTGATGAAATTTTCTACAGTATATCTTATTGTACCATTGAATATTTGTGTATTCTCAAAAAGTCAATTTCATTTAAATTGTGGCTTAAATTGGTTGGCAATACAAGTTGGGTTATTAACTTGATTTATAGCTTTGAGGTGGTAGCGGGGAGGCGGCGATAGGTATAAAATGAAAGATACTCGATATATATATACTATTCTAGAAGCAACATGTCAAGTTTGGTGACTCTAGCTCTTATTATTTACCAAAATTGCTTAAAAAAAGGGATTTCGATATACATTTTTATCGATTACTTGGAAACGGGGCAAGTTATCGTTTATCGGAAACAAACTCGATCTGCGCGGGCACTAGGAGCACCTACATCTAAAATTTCAAGTCTCTAGCTCTTATAGGTTCTGAGATTGCGTTCATACATACGGACGGACGGACGGACGGACGGACGGACGGACGGACGGACGGACGGACAGACAGACAGACGGACATGGCTAGATCGACTCGGCTATTGATGCTGATCAAGAATATATATACTTTATGGGGTCGGAGATGCTTTCTTCTGCCTGTTACATACATTTGCACTTTGCACAAATACAATATACCCTTTTTACCCATTTTCAATGGGTTCAGGGTATAAAAATGTGTGAGATAAGTTTGGGTTTAAGCGGTTGCTTATCGGTAAGTCTTTTCTACTTACGCAATACATAGACTTTTAACTTCCGTTTTCCTACATTTTTCCAAAGATTGACTCCTGGCTATGACATAGAATTGTAGCTAAAACAAAGGCTAGACAACGATTGCATGCGTCATCTTTTAAGCCACCTGCCTGCCATTGTCCGTATGAATAATTTCAGGCCCCCAAACTGCGTGAATATGATCACGTAGAAACTTCACCACTGCCGCAGTCGTCGCCTTAGGTATTGCCTTCAGCTAGACGAATTTGGAAAAATGATCCACGACTATAAAAAGGTGCGTGTTGCCATGTCGCGAGCGTGGATATTTTCCCAAAAAGTCCATGTACAGCTTTTATACGGGCCTTTCGGTGGTAGCTTCCTTGCCCATAGGGGGACGAGTAGTATGAGTCGTGTGCGCTGTCGTTTTGCAGATTTCGCAGTTGGTGACGTACTACTTGTATCGACATACAGGGCCAGTAGTGGAATTGCTTGACTCTGGCCAGAGTCTTTGCAATTCCACTATGCACCGCCAACTCGCCTTCATGCGCCTTTTGTATGAGCGTCGATGTCAACGCTTCCGGAGCCCAAAGTTACCAGGGGAATTCTTCGCTGTCTTCCCTGTTGAACTGGGTTCTTTTAAATAGCAGTTCCTCCTCGATCCGTAAGTCTGGAAACTTGTCCGTCTGCTCCTCGACAACCCTCAGCCTTTCCAAATACTCCTTGGTCTCAAAGTTAAAAACATCCACTTCCTCTACTTCAAACGGCCTAGGCAACGATATTATCTTTGCCTTTGCGGTGCTCGATGTTGAAATCGAATGCTTGAAGAGTCAGTATGGGCGGAAGCGTTCGACAGCTTTGATGGCGGCCGGGCATTTTTTTTCCGTTACACTATAATTGAATTGTGCTCCACGCATTTTGGCCGAAAAGAAAGCGATCGGCCTATCCCCTCCAGTGTCGTCCCTCTGAAACAGCACTGCTCCTATTCCGAATCGACTTGCGTCGCACTGTATATAAAAGTGCTTACGGAAATAAAGATGCGCCAGTACGGGTGCACATGAAGTGCCCTTTTGAGCTCCTGGAAAACCGTTATCGCTTCTGCGTTCAAAACCAGCTTAGTGTTCGCCTTCAAGCAATCTGTCAGTGGCGCAGTCAGTCCAAGAAAGTCTCGGATAAATCTCCAATACCATCCCGCTGTGCCCAAAAAGCTTCGTAGTTTCCTGGTGGTCTTTGGAAGAGCGATCTGCAGTATTGCTTCCACCTTCCTTGGGTCGGTTCGCAATGCACCATCTCCGATGATGTACCCCAAATAACGCAGATATTTAAAGCCAAATTTGTATTTTTGTAAACCAATCGTCAAATTCGCTTTTTTCAGGCAGTCGCTTACTTCCTTCAGCAGTTCGCAGTGGTCGTCAAACGATCTCGAGATGATTATTAAGTCATCCAAGTAGGTGAATACTCGATTGGGCAAGCGTTGAGGAATCACCTTGTCCATCAATCGGCACAATCTCTGAGCTGCGTTGCATAGCCCAAATGGCATCATTCTGAACTGATAGAGAGGTCTGCCAGGTATGGTGAACGCTGTGAATTCGCGGCTTTTGGGGTCCAACTCTGTCTGCCAAAATGCATGCTTCAAATCCACGCGGCTTATGAAAATGGTGTCGTCAATAAAATGGATTCGATATTCTGCAACGGGTAAGCGTCTTTAATGGTCAGGTTATTCAACTTGCGCGCATCCAAACATAGTCTTTTTGTTGTTGCTCTTCATTTAGTTCATGGGCTACTATCGATTCGACTTTGGTCGTAAACTCCGAATCGACATACCCCAGCTCCTCGATTCTAAAATTTCCAGCGACAATCCGAATTTTAGCCAAAAGTCCACTCCGAGATTCAGTGCCTGTTTGAGAGATGGGCATAGATACAGCGCTAATTGGTGAGTCTGGCCGTTGTACGATATTTTGGCATAGACACGGCCCAGTAAGTGATGTTGCGTGCCTCCAGCTGATTG
Source organism: Drosophila ezoana (assembly GCA_035045725.1). Classification (NCBI taxonomy): domain Eukaryota; kingdom Metazoa; phylum Arthropoda; class Insecta; order Diptera; family Drosophilidae; genus Drosophila; species Drosophila ezoana. The sequence goes on along the minus strand of JAWNOU010000003.1, from coordinate 376,151 downwards.
AACTGTCGATCGTACCCGGTGAATTTCTAATTCCAGTTCTTTTATCAATTGCAGGCAACCTTCTCATAGCAAACTGACTGATGCACCCGTGTCTGGCAGCCCAGCGATCTCTCGCTGTCCCGGCTTGACCGTTGCGAATGCCCGATCGTCGCCTTTGACTGCCGATTGGATAGCAGCGCATAACATTCTACGCTCCTGGCGCTGTTTGTAACGAATGCGAGCTCGTTTTACCCTGGGTGTGTTCTCCGCGGTCGCTTCGGGTAAGCTTTCGAAAATACGCGCTCGAGGTTTTACATATTCTGGTTTTCTCACATCAAGTGGCTTCCGTTCTGATCATCTAACGTAATTATTCTGATTATTGTTAATTTTTAGTAAAATTTATTTAACATTAAATTTTTCTCTACCACTATCTTTTATATCTAATAACGCGTTCTTGGAGGCTTGGAGGTATTTAGATTCCGTGCAGTGACGGCTTGGAGCTCGACTCCTTCGCGTGCGTCAGGACTCTCTGGCTGTTTTCCGCCTATTACTTCTGACATTTGGGAAGTACAACACCTGGTATACCACATTTATAACAAAAAATTTGTTTGGTCTTGGATTCGCACTCCCAAAATGTGTGTCCCCTCTGGGCACAGTTTCAACACGTGAGCTTATTGCTGCCTCCCTCGCTCGGTCTATACAAAGCTTCCACTTGCTCCTCTTGTTGTGCTTCGCCTCCTGGCTCTTCCTCTGACGCATATAGCTCGTGAGCTTGTGGTCTGCTTCCGATTTGCCGTGCCTGATCATATGTCGTATTGACTGTCTTCCAACGAGTTTTCAGCAGGCGTTCTGCATCATGGCATTCTGCGCGCAATCTCTCCATGTTGGTGATGTAAATGGAGTATATTACTCTGGAAACAGCATCCTTAATGTTAATTTTTATAACCTTTATTAAAGTATGATCGGAAAACGGCGTTGCAAATCGCGAGCGCAGACCTAGCATCGCCTGGGTGTACTCATCGATTGTCTCGCCTGGATTCTGCTTCCTTTCGTGCAATTCGTGCTCCAGCTCAAAATTTGAACGCCTGGTCTGGAACTGTTCCTGTAATGCGCACCTAAAATTTGGCTAATCGGGAATCCCGGATGTACGAAGATGCATCCAGTACCACTCCTTCGCCTGACCCTCCACTACGACGTGAAAAAGTCAGTTGCATATGCTCCAGCCGATAGATGAATTCCAATACCGGCATACTTCTTGTTCCGCCATCGAACACCAGACCCCATCTCCGAATATGCACCACTTCAGTCTTCGGCTCATGGGCAGAAGTTCGGATGAAACAAACCTGCCCTCCGGCGTCTCGGAACTCGTGAGGAACGCCATCTGTCCAGCTCACAGGATTTGCTTAGCTCCTCTGAGCGGCTTCCAGAAATCGTTGGTCGATCGCCCTAATCGGATGTGCAGACGGTCGACCATCGTTGCTGCTACGATGAGATTCCGGCTTGTTCCTTTGCTCCTGTGTATGTGGCATTCTTTGCGCTGCCAATTCCTCACGCTGTCGTGTTCCAGTGTCAGCTCGCATCTCCGCCAGGCTGTCGCTTATCTGCTTTATGAATTGAAGCATGTCCTCCTTCATCTGCGCCTGTAAGGATGTGAATTTTGAGGCCATGGTTTTGCGATGTCTCTTGGGCCTGGAACAATGCCAAATTTATGGCCGATCGTATTTCTCTGGGGATTGTGTCCACTCTTTGTTGCTGCTGCTGACGAGGACAGCCTCTGTTGGCATCCCGCGTTTCCCCGGAGTTATCCATGGCCTCCGAGTGTGAGCTGCTATCCAGTTCGGATAGATATCGGGCTTGGATTCTTTGAGATTGTGAGACCGCTATCGGAGTCAGAAATTCGGACCCTCTAACTCCTATATATTCTATCCCGCTCCTTAGCCTTCTGTTTAATGTATGTTTCTCCATTTCCCCATTCGACATCACCAAATTCACTATACCTAACTATTTGGACTACTTATAAAACTTACTAACGATTTCTATCTTTTGTATTTTTACAAATATGAACTTGCACATAACAAACAAGTAAGAGGTTCTAGTCGGGAGCTCCCGACTAGAGGATACCCTGAACCCTCATATTCCAACACCAAATGCAGCGCGCGCTTATAGATAGAGAGTAGCGCGGAGGTGGCGATAGGTATAAATTGAAAGATAATCGATATATATATACTTTTCTAGAAGCTACATGTCAAGTTTGGTGACTTTAGCTCTTATATTTACCAAAATTGTTTAAAAAACGGGATTTCGATATACATTTTTATCGATTACTTGGAAACGGGGCAAGTTATCGATTATCGGAAACAAACTCGATCTGCGTAGGAACTAGGAGCACCTACATCTAAAATTTCAAGTCTCTAGCTTTTATAGGTTCTAGATCCTTGCGTTCATACATACGGACGGACGACAGACGGACATGGCTAGATCGACTCGGCTATTAATGCTGATTAAGAATATATATACTTTATGGGGTCGGAGATGCTTCCTTCTGCCTGTTACATACATTTGGATTTTGCACAAAAACATAATACCCCTTTTACCCATTTTTAATGGGTTCAGGGTATAAAAATAAATAGTCAAAAAAATTCTTTCTCCCCATTGGAATTGAACTTGCGCCCCGCGACCAACTGCTTCCCGTGGCTTTTTACCTTGCAGCCATACCGAAAGTTGCTACTAATTGAAAAAAAACTGAACTAAAATAGGACCACATATGTACATATATACATAGAGCATACGATGCAATCGCAATTGTAATTCTTTTTGTGTGTATTAGTGCACATGTATACAGAAACTCCAGCGCTTTGTGCCAGCTGCCGCTGACTCGTGGCCTGCCATATTGTATGTATATGTATGTACATATATAACCACATGGTTTCTTTAATAACTTCTATGTATCTTAACCGATCTTGATGAAATTTTCTACAGTATATCTTATTGTACCATTGAATATTTGTGTATTCTCAAAAAGTCAATTTCATTTAAATTGTGGCTTAAATTGGTTGGCAATACAGTTGGGTTATTAACTTGATTTATAGCTTTGAGGTGGTAGCGGGGAGGCGGCGATAGGTATAAAATGAAAGATATGATATATATATACTATTCTAGAAGCAACATGTCAAGTTTGGTGACTCTAGCTCTTATTATTTACCAAAATTGCTTAAAAAAAGGGATTTCGATATACATTTTTATCGATTACTTGGAAACGGGGCAAGTTATCGTTTATCGGAAACAAACTCGATCTGCGCGGGCACTAGGAGCACCTACATCTAAAATTTCAAGTCTCTAGCTCTTATAGGTTCTGAGATTGCGTTCATACATACGGACGGACGGACGGACGGACGGACGGACGGACGGACGGACGGACGGACGGACGGACGGACAGACAGACAGACGGACATGGCTAGATCGACTCGGCTATTGATGCTGATCAAGAATATATATACTTTATGGGGTCGGAGATGCTTTCTTCTGCCTGTTACATACATTTGCACTTTGCACAAATACAATATACCCTTTTACCCATTTTCAATGGGTTCAGGGTATAAAAATGTGTGAGATAAGTTTGGGTTTAAGCGGTTGCTTATCGGTAAGTCTTTTCTACTTACGCAATACATAGACTTTTAACTTCCGTTTTCCTACATTTTTCCAAAGATTGACTCCTGGCTATGACATAGAATTGTAGCTAAAACAAAGGCTAGACAACGATTGCATGCGTCATCTTTTAAGCCACCTGCCTGCCATTGTCCGTATGAATAATTTCAGGCCCCCAAACTGCGTGAATATGATCACGTAGAAACTTCACCACTGCCGCAGTCGTCGCCTTAGGTATTGCCTTCAGCTAGACGAATTTGGAAAAATGATCCACGACTATAAAAAGGTGCGTGTTGCCATGTCGCGAGCGTGGATATTTTCCCAAAAAGTCCATGTACAGCTTTTATACGGGCCTTTCGGTGGTAGCTTCCTTGCCCATAGGGGGACGAGTAGTATGAGTCGTGTGCGCTGTCGTTTTGCAGATTTCGCAGTTGGTGACGTACTACTTGTATCGACATACAGGGCCAGTAGTGGAATTGCTTGACTCTGGCCAGAGTCTTTGCAATTCCACTATGCACCGCCAACTCGCCTTCATGCGCCTTTTGTATGAGCGTCGATGTCAACGCTTCCGGAGCCCAAAGTTACCAGGGGAATTCTTCGCTGTCTTCCCTGTTGAACTGGGTTCTTTTAAATAGCAGTTCCTCCTCGATCCGTAAGTCTGGAAACTTGTCCGTCTGCTCCTCGACAACCCTCAGCCTTTCCAAATACTCCTTGGTCTCAAAGTTAAAAACATCCACTTCCTCTACTTCAAACGGCCTAGGCAACGATATTATCTTTGCCTTTGCGGTGCTCGATGTTGAAATCGAATGCTTGAAGAGTCAGTTTTATGGGCGGAAGCGTTCGACAGCTTTGATGGCGGCCAGGCATTTTTTTTCCGTTACACTATAATTGAATTGTGCTCCACGCATTTTGGCCGAAAAGAAAGCGATCGGCCTATCCCCTCCAGTGTCGTCCCTCTGAAACAGCACTGCTCCTATTCCGAATCGACTTGCGTCGCACTGTATATAAAAGTGCTTACGGAAATAAAGATGCGCCAGTACGGGTGCACATGAAGTGCCCTTTTGAGCTCCTGGAAAACCGTTATCGCTTCTGCGTTCAAAACCAGCTTAGTGTTCGCCTTCAAGCAATCTGTCAGTGGCGCAGTCAGTCCAAGAAAGTCTCGGATAAATCTCCAATACCATCCCGCTGTGCCCAAAAAGCTTCGTAGTTTCCTGGTGGTCTTTGGAAGAGCGATCTGCAGTATTGCTTCCACCTTCCTTGGGTCGGTTCGCAATGCACCATCTCCGATGATGTACCCCAAATAACGCAGATATTTAAAGCCAAATTTGTATTTTTGTAAACCAATCGTCAAATTCGCTTTTTTCAGGCAGTCGCTTACTTCCTTCAGCAGTTCGCAGTGGTCGTCAAACGATCTCGAGATGATTATTAAGTCATCCAAGTAGGTGAATACTCGATTGGGCAAGCGTTGAGGAATCACCTTGTCCATCAATCGGCACAATCTCTGAGCTGCGTTGCATAGCCCAAATGGCATCATTCTGAACTGATAGAGAGGTCTGCCAGGTATGGTGAACGCTGTGAATTCGCGGCTTTTGGGGTCCAACTCTGTCTGCCAAAATGCATGCTTCAAATCCACGCGGCTTATGAAAATGGTGTCGTCAATAAAATGGATTCGATATTCTGCAACGGGTAAGCGTCTTTAATGGTCAGGTTATTCAACTTGCGCGCATCCAAACATAGTCTTTTTGTTGTTGCTCTTCATTTAGTTCATGGGCTACTATCGATTCGCCTTTGGTCGTAAACTCCGAATCGACATACCCCAGCTCCTCGATTCTAAAATTTCCAGCGACAATCCGAATTTTAGCCAAAAGTCCACTCCGAGATTCAGTGCCTGTTTGAGAGATGGGCATAGATACAGCGCTAATTGGTGAGTCTGGCCGTTGTACGATATTTTGGCATAGACACGGCCCAGTAAGTGATGTTGCGTGCCTCCAGCTGATTGAACTGTCGATCGTACCCGGTGAATTTCTAATTCCAGTTCTTTTATCAATTGCAGGCAACCTTCTCATAGCAAACTGACTGATGCACCCGTGTCTGGCAGCCCAGCGATCTCTCGCTGTCCCGGCTTGACCGTTGCGAATGCCCGATCGTCGCCTTTGACTGCCGATTGGATAGCAGCGCATAACATTCTACGCTCCTGGCGCTGTTTGTAACGAATGCGAGCTCGTTTTACCCTGGGTGTGTTCTCCGCGGTCGCTTCGGGTAAGCTTTCGAAAATACGCGCTCGAGGTTTTACATATTCTGGTTTTCTCACATCAAGTGGCTTCCGTTCTGATCATCTAACGTAATTATTCTGATTATTGTTAATTTTTAGTAAAATTTATTTAACATTAAATTTTTCTCTACCACTATCTTTTATATCTAATAACGCGTTCTTGGAGGCTTGGAGGTATTTAGATTCCGTGCAGTGACGGCTTGGAGCTCGACTCCTTCGCGTGCGTCAGGACTCTCTGGCTGTTTTCCGCCTATTACTTCTGACATTTGGGAAGTACAACACCTGGTATACCACATTTATAACAAAAAATTTGTTTGGTCTTGGATTCGCACTCCCAAAATGTGTGTCCCCTCTGGGCACAGTTTCAACACGTGAGCTTATTGCTGCCTCCCTCGCTCGGTCTATACAAAGCTTCCACTTGCTCCTCTTGTTGTGCTTCGCCTCCTGGCTCTTCCTCTGACGCATATAGCTCGTGAGCTTGTGGTCTGCTTCCGATTTGCCGTGCCTGATCATATGTCGTATTGACTGTCTTCCAACGAGTTTTCAGCAGGCGTTCTGCATCATGGCATTCTGCGCGCAATCTCTCCATGTTGGTGATGTAAATGGAGTATATTACTCTGGAAACAGCATCCTTAATGTTAATTTTTATAACCTTTATTAAAGTATGATCGGAAAACGGCGTTGCAAATCGCGAGCGCAGACCTAGCATCGCCTGGGTGTACTCATCGATTGTCTCGCCTGGATTCTGCTTCCTTTCGTGCAATTCGTGCTCCAGCTCAAAATTTGAACGCCTGGTCTGGAACTGTTCCTGTAATGCGCACCTAAAATTTGGCTAATCGGGAATCCCGGATGTACGAAGATGCATCCAGTACCACTCCTTCGCCTGACCTTCCAATAGGACGTGAAAATCGCGCAACTCTTCTCTCCACGGAACCTGGTAAGTCAGTTGCATATGCTCCAGCCGATAGATGAATTCCAATACCGGCATACTTCTTGTTCCGCCATCGAACACCAGACCCCATCACGACTTCACTCCACTTCAGTCTTCGGCTCATGGGCAGAGGTTCGGATGAAACAAACCTGCCCTCCGGCGTCTCGGAACTCGTGAGGAACGCCATCTGTCCAGCTCACCGGATTTGCTAAGCTCCTCTGAGCGGCTTCCAGAAATCGATGGTCGATCGCCCTAATCGGATGTGCAGACGGTCGACCATCGTTGCTGCTACGATGAGATTCCGGCTTGTTCCTTTGCTCCTGTGTATGTGGCATTCTTTGAGCTGCCAATTCCTCACGCTGTCGTGTTCCAGTGTCAGCTCGCATCTCCGCCAGGCTGTCGCTTATCTGCTTTATGAATTAAAGCATGTCCTCCTTCATCAGCGCCTGTAAGGATGTGAATTCTGAGGCCATGGTTTTGCGATATGTCTCTTGGGCCTGGAACAATGCCAAATTTATGGCCAATGGTATTTCGCTGGGGTTGTGTCCACTCTTTGTTGCTCTTGAGCTGCTGCTAACGTGGACTGTCCCTCGCTGTCTCCCATGACACAACCTCTGTTGGCATCCCGCGTTTCGCCGAAGTTATTTATGGCCTTCGAGTGTGAGCTGCTATCCAGTTCGGATAGGTATAGGGCTTGGATTCTTTGAGATTGTGAGCCCGCTATCGGGCTCAGAAATTCGGAACCTCTAACTCCTATATATTCTATCCCGCTCCTAAGCCTTCTGTTTAATGTATGTTTCTCCTTTTCCCCATTCGGCATCACCAAATTCACTATGCCTAACTATTTGGACTACTTTTAACACTTACTAACGATTTCTATCTTTTGTATTTTTACAAATATGAACTTGCACATAACAAACAAGTAAGAGGTTCTAGTCGGGAGCTCCCGACTAGAGGATACCCTGAACCCTCATATTCCAACACCAAATGCAGCGCGCGCTTATAGATATAAATTGAAAGATTATCGATATATATATACTTTTCTAGAAGCTACATGTCAAGTTTGGTGACTCTAGCTTTTATAGGTTCTGAGATCCTTGCGTTCATACATACGGACGGACGGACGGACGGACGGACGGACGGACGGACGGACAGACAGACGGACATGGCTAGATCGACTCGGCTATTAATGCTGATTAAGAATATATATACTTTATGGGGTCGGAGATGCTTCCTTCTGCCTGTTACATACATTTGGATTTTGCACAAAAACATAATACCCCTTTTACCCATTTTTAATGGGTTCAGGGTATAAAAATAAATAGTCAAAAAAATTCTTTCTTCTTTTCTTCAACTGCTTCCCGTGGCTTTTTACCTTGCAGCCATACCGAAAGTTGCTACTAATTGAAAAAAAACTGAACTAAAATAGGACCACATATGTACATATATACATAGAGCATACGATGCAATCGCAATTGTAATTCTTTTTGTGTGTATTAGTGCACATGTATACAGAAACTCCAGCGCTTTGTGCCAGCTGCCGCTGACTCGTGGCCTGCCAATATTGTATGTATATGTATGTACATATATAACCACATGGTTTCTTTAATAACTTCTATGTATCTTAACCGATCTTGATGAAATTTTCTACAGTATATCTTATTGTACCATAGAATATTTGTGTATTCTCAAAAAGTCAATTTCATTTAAATTGTGGCTTAAATTGGTTGGCAATACAAGTTGGGTTATTAACTTGATTTATAGCTTTGAGGTGGTAGCGGGGAGGCGGCGATAGGTATAAAATGAAAGATACTCGATATATATATACTATTCTAGAAGCAACATGTCAAGTTTGGTGACTCTAGCTCTTATTATTTACCAAAATTGCTTAAAAAAAGGGATTTCGATATACATTTTTATCGATTACTTGGAAACGGGGCAAGTTATCGTTTATCGGAAACAAACTCGATCTGCGCGGGCACTAGGAGCACCTACATCTAAAATTTCAAGTCTCTAGCTCTTATAGGTTCTGAGATCCTTGCGTTCATACATACGGACGGACGGACGGACGGACGGACGGACGGACGGACGGACAGACAGACGGACATGGCTAGATCGACTCGGCTATTGATGCTGATCAAGAATATATATACTTTATGGGGTCGGAGATGCTTTCTTCTGCCTGTTACATACATTTGCACCTTGCACAAATACAATATACCTTTTTTACCCATTTTCAATGGGTTCAGGGTATAAAAATGGGTGAAATAAGTTTGGGTTTAGGCGGTTGCTTATCGGTAAGTCTTTTCTACTAACGCAATATATAGACTTTTAACTTCCGTTTTCCTACATTTTTCCAAAGATTGACTCCTGGCTATGACATAGAATTGTAGCTAAAACAAAGGCTAGACAACGATTGCATGCGTCATCTTTTAAGCCACCTGCCTGCCATTGTCCGTATGAATAATTTCAGGCCCCCAAACTGCGTGAATATGATCACGTAGAAACTTCACCACTGCCGCAGTCGTCGCCTTAGGTATTATATTCAGCCAGACGAATTTGGAAAAATGATCCACGACTATAAAAAGTTGCGTGTTGCTATGTCGCGAGCGTGGATATTTTCCCAAAAAGTCCATGTACAGCTTTAATACGGGCCTTTCGGTGGTAACTTCCTTGCCCATAGGGGACAAGTAGTATGAGTCGTGTGCTTCTACGTTTTGTAGATTTCGCAGTTGGTGACGTACTACTTGTATCGACATACAGGGCCAGTAGTGGAATTGCTTGACTCTGGCCAGAGTCTTTGCAATTCCACTATGCACCGCCAACTCGCCTTCATGCGCCTTTTGTACGAGCGTCGATGTCAACGCTTCCGGAACCCACAGTTTCCAGGGGAATTCTTCGCTGGCTTCCCTGTTGAACTGGCTTCTTTTAAAAAGCAGTCCCTCCTCGATCCGTAAGTCTGGAAACTTGTCCGTCTGCTCCTCGACAACCCTTTGCCTTTCCAACTCCTCGCTCTCAAACTCGGTGGTCTCAAAATTAAAAACATCCACTTCCTCTTCTTCAAACGGCCTAGACAACATATCTGACACGATATTATCTTTGCCTTTGCGGTGCTCGATGTTGAAATCGAATGCTTGAAGAGCCAGTGACCATCGAGCGAGTCTCCCACTGAGATCGTTCAATGTCCTAAGCCACTGCAGACTGGAATGGTCGGTAATCACGGTGAACGGCATCAGCTCCACATATGATTATTGTTAATTTTTAGTAAAATTTATTTAACATTAATTTTTTCTCTACCACTATCTTTTATATTTAATAACGCGTTATTGGAGGTGTTCAGATTACGTCAGTGACGACTTGGAGCTCAACTCCTTCGCGTGCGTCAGGCCTCTCTGGTTGTTTTCCGCCTGACACTTCAGACATTTGGAAAGTACAACACCTGGTAGACCACAATTATAACAAAAAATTTTCTGGTCTTGGATTCGCACTCCCAAAATGTGTGTCCCCTCTAGGCACAGTTCCAGCACGTGAGCTTATCGCTGCCTCCCTCGCGCGGTCTATACAAAGCTTCCACTTGCTTCTCTTGTTGTGCTTCGCCTCCTGGCTCTTCCTCTGACGCATATAGCTCGTGAGCTTGTGGTCTGCTTCCGATTTGCCGTGCTTGATCATATGTCGTATTGACTGTCTTCCAACGAGTTTTCAGCAGGCGTTCTGCATCATGGCATTCTGCGCGCAATCTCTCCATGTTGGTGATGTAAATGGGGTATATAACTCTGGAAACAGCATCCCTAATGTAAATTTTTATAACCTTTATTAAAGTATGATCGGAAAACGGCGTTGCAAATCGCGAGCGCAGACCTAGCATCGCCTGGGTGTACTCATCGATTGTCTCGCCTGGATTCTGCTTCCTTTCGTGCAATTCGTGATCCAGGTCAAAATTTGAACGTCTGGTCTCGAACTGTTTCTGTAATGCGTACCTCAAATTTGGCTAATCGGGAATCCCGAATGTACGAAGATGCATGCAGTACCACTTCTTCGCCTGACCCTCCTCTACGACGTGAAAATCGCGCAACTCTTCTCTCCACGGAACCTGGTAAGTCAGTTGCATATGCTCCAGCCGATAGATGAATTCCAATACCGGCATACTTCTTGTTCCACCATCGAACACCAGACCCCATCTCCGAATATGCACCACTTCAGTCTTCGGCTCATGGGCAGAAGTTCGGATGAAACAAACCTGCCCTCCGGCGTCTCGGAACTCATGAGGAACGCCATCTGTCCAGCTCACAGGATTTGCTAAGCTCCTCTGAGCGGCTTCCAGAAATCGATGGTCGATCGCCCTAATCGGATGTGCAGACGGTCGACCATCGTTGCTGCTACGATGAGATTCCTTTGCTTGTTCCTTTGCTCCTGTGTATGTGGCATTCTTTGAGCTGCCAATTCCTCACGCTGTCGTGTTCCAGTTTCAGCTCGCATCTCCGCCAGGCTGTCGCTTATCTGCTTTATAAATTGAAGCATGTCCTCCTTCATCTGCACCTGTAAGGATGTGAATTCTGAGGCCATGATTTTGCGATATGTCTTTTGGGCCTGTTTCTCCTTTTCCCCATTCGGCATCATATAATTACATATAATTACCCAACTATTTGGACTACTTTTAACACTTACAAACGATTTCTATCTCTTGTATTTTTACAAATATGAACTTGCACAAAACAAAAAATGGGTGAGATAAGTTTGGGTTTAGGCGGTTGCTTATCGGTTAGTGTTTTCTACTAACGCAATATATAGACTTTTAACTTCCGTTTTCCTTCCGTTCTCCGAATATACACCACTTCAGTCTTCGGCTCATGGGCAGAAGTTCGGATGAAACAAACCTGTCCTTTGGCGTATCGGAACTTGGTAGGAACGCTATCTGTCCAGCTCACAGGATTTGCTTAGCTCCTCTGAGCGGCTTCCAGAAATCGATGGTCGATCGCCCTAATCGGATGTGCAGACGGTCGACCATCGTTGCTGCTTCGATGGGATTCCGGCTTGCTCCTTTGCTCCAGTGTATGTGGCATTCTTTGCGCTGCCAATTCCTCACGCTGTCGTGTTCCAGTGTCAGCTCGCATCTCCGCCAGGCTGTCGCTTATCTGCTTTATGAATTGAAGCATGTCCTCCTTCTTCTGCGCCTGTAAGGATGTGAATTCTGAGGCCATGGTTTTGCGATATGTCTGTTGGGCCTGGAACAATCAATGCCAAATATATGGCCGATCGTATTTTGCTGGGGATTGTGTCCACTCTTTGTTGCTCTTGAGCTGCTGCTGACGTGGACTGTCCCTCACCTGTTTCCCATGACACAACCTCTGTTGGCATCCCGCGTTTCCCCGGAGTTATCCATAGCCTCCGAGTGTGAGCTGCTATCCAGTTCGGATAGATATCGGGCTTGGATTCTTTGAGATTGGGAGCCCGCTATCGGAGTCAAAAATTCGGACCCTCTAACTCCTATATATTCTATCCCGCTCCTAAACCTTCTGTTTAATGTATGTTTCTCCTTTTCCCCATTCGGCATCACCAAATTCACTATACCTAACTTTTTGGACTTCTTATACCACTTACTAACGATTTCTATCTTTTGTATTTTTACAAATATGAACTTGCACATAACAAACAAGTAAGAGGTTCTAGTCGGGAGCTCCCGACTAGAGGATACCCTGAACCCTCATATTCCAACACCAAATGCAGCGCGCGCTTATAGATAGAGAGTAGCGGGGAGGTGGCGATAGGTATAAATTGAAAGATAATCGATATATATATACTTTTCTAGAAGCTACATGTCAAGTTTGGTGACTCTAGCTCTTATTATTTACCAAAATTGCTTAAAAAACAGGATTTTGATATACATTTTTATCGATTACTTGGAAACGGGGCAAGTTATCGTTTATCGGAAACAAACTCGATCTGCGCGGGCACTAGGAGCACCTACATCTAAAATTTCAAGTCCCTAGCTCTTATAGGTTCTGAGATCCTTGCGTTCATACATACGGACGGACGGACGGACGGACGGACAGACAGACAGACATGGCTAGATCGACTCGGCTATTGATGCTGATCAAGAATATATATACTTTATGGGGTCGGAGATGCTTTCTTCTGCCTGTTACATACATTTGCACTTTGCACAAATACAATATACCCTTTTTACCCATTTTCAATGGGTTCAGGGTATAAAAATGGGTGAAATAAGGGTTTAGGCGGTTGCTTATCGGTAAGTTGTTTCTACTAACGCAATATATAGACTTTTAACTTCCGTTTTCCTACATTTTTCCAAAGATTGACTCCTGGCTATGACATAGAATTGTAGCTAAAACAAAGGCTAGACAACGATTGCATGCGTCATCTTTTAAGCCACCCGCCTGCCATTGTCCGTATGAATAATTTCAGGCCCCCCAAACTGCGTGAATATGATCACGTAGAAACTTCACCACTGCCGCAGTCGTCGCCTTAGGTATTATATTCAGCCAGACGAATTTGGAAAAATGATCCACGACTATAAAAAGGTGCGTGTTGCCATGTCGCGAGCGTGGATATTTTCCCAAAAAGTCCATGTACAGCTTTAATACGGGCCTTTCGGTGGTAACTTCCTTGCCCATAGGGGGACGAGTAGTATGAGACGTGTGCTTCTACGTTTTGTAGATTTCGCAGTTGGTGACGTACTACTTGTATCGACATACAGGGCCAGTAGTGGAATTGCTTGACTCTGGCCAGAGTCTTTGCAATTCCACCATGCACCGCCAACTCGCCTTCATGTGCCTTTTGAATGAGCGTCGATGTCAACGCTTCCGGAACACACAGTTTCCAGGGGAATTCTTCGCTGTCTTCCCTGATGAACTGGGTTCTTTTAAAAAGCAGTCCCTCCTCGATCCGTAAGTCTGGAAACTTGTCCGTCTGCTCCTTGACAACCCTCAGCCTTTCCAACTCCTCGCTCTCAAACTCGGTGGTCCCAAAATTAAAAACATCCACTTCCTCTACTTCAAACGGCCTAGACAACATATCTTACACGATATTATCTTTGCCTTTGCGGTGCTCGATGTTGAAATCGAATGCTTGAAGAGCCAGTGACCATCGAGCGAGTCTCCCACTGAGATCGTTCAATGTCCTAAGCCACTGCAGACTGGAATGGTCGGTAATCACGGTGAACGGCATCAGCTCCACATATGATTATTGTTAATCTTTAGTAAAATTTATTTAACATTAAATTTTTCTCTACCACTATCTTTTATATCTAATAACGCGTTATTGGAGGTGTTCAGATTACGTTTGTGACGACTTGGAGCTCAACTCCTTCGCGTGCGTCAGGCCTCTCTGGTTGTTTTCCGCCTGACACTTCAGACATTTGGAAAGTACAACACCTGGTAGACCACAACTATAACAAAAAATTTTCTGGTCTTGGATTCGCACTCCCAAAATGTGTGTCCCCTCTGGGCACAGTTCCAACACGTGAGCTTATCGCTGCCTCCCTCGCGCGGTCTATACAAAGCTTCCACTTGCTTCTCTTGTTGTGCTTCGCCTCCTGGCTCTTCCTCTGACGCATATAGCTCGTGAGCTTGTGGTCTGCTTCCGATTTGCCGTGCCTGATCATCATCATGGCATTCTGCGCGCAATCTCTCCATGTTGGTGATGTAAATGGGGTATATAACTCTGGAAACAGCATCCCTAATGTAAATTTTTATAACCTTTATTAAAGTATGATCGGAAAACGGCGTTGCAAATCGCGAGCGCAGACCTAGCATCGCCTGGGTGTACTCATCGATTGTCTCGCCTGGATTCTGCTTCCTTTCGTGCAATTCGTGATCCAGGTCAAAATTTGAACGTCTGGTCTCGAACTGTTTCTGTAATGCGTACCTCAAATTTGGCTAATCGGGAATCCCGAATGTACGAAGATGCATGCAGTACCACTTCTTCGCCTGACCCTCCACTACGACGTGAAAATCGCGCAACTCTTCTCTCCACGGAACATATGCTCCAGCCGATAGATGAATTCCAATACCGGCATACTTCTTGTTCCACCATCGAACACCAGACCCCATCTCCGAATATGCACCACTTCAGTCTTCGGCTCATGGGCAGAAGTTCGGATGAAACAAACCTGCCCTCCGGCGTCTCGGAACTCGTGAGGAACGCCATCTGTCCAGCTCACAAGATTTGCTAAGCTCCTCTGAGCGGCTTCCAGAAATCGATGGTCGATCGCCCTAATCGGATGTGCAGTCGGTCGACCATCGTTGCTGCTACGATGAGATTCCTTTGCTTGTTCCTTTGCTCCTGTGTATGTGGCATTCTTTGAGCTGCCAATTCCTCACGCTGTCGTGTTCCAGTTTCAGCTCGCATCTCCGCCAGGCTGTCGCTTATCTGCTTTATAAATTGAAGCATGTCCTCCTTCATCTGCACCTGTAAGGATGTGAATTCAGAGGCCATGATTTTGCGATATGTCTTTTGGGCCTGTTTCTCCTTTTCCCCATTCGGCATCATATAATTCACTATGCCCAACTATTTGGACTTCTTTTAACACTTACAAACGATTTCTATCGTTTGTATTTTTACAAATATGAACTTGCACAAAACAAACAAGTAAGAGGTTCTAGTCGGGAGCTCCCGACTAGGGGATACCCTGAACCCTCATATTCCAACACCAAATGCAGCTCGCGCTTATAGATAGAGAGTAGCGGGGAGTTGGCGATAGGTATAAAATGAAAGATTATCGATATATATATACTATTCTAGAAGCTATATGTCAAGTTTGGTAACTCTAGCTCTTATTATTTACCAAAATGGTTTAAAAAACAGGATTTCGATATACATTTTTATCGATTACTTGGAAACGGGGCAAGTTATCGTTTATCGGAAACAAACTCGATCTGCACGGGCACTAGGAGCACCTACATCTAAAATGTCAAGTCTCTAGCTCTTATAGGTTCTGAGATCCTTGCGTTCATACATACGGACGGACGGACGGACGGACGGACGGACGGACAGACGGACATGGCTAGATCGACTCGGCTATTGATGCTGATCAAGAATATATATACTTTATGGGGTCGGAGATACCTCCTTCTGCCTGTTACATAGATTTGGATTTTGCACAAAATCATAATACCCCTTTTACCCATTTTTAATGGGTTCAGGGTATAAAAATGGGTGAGATAAGTTTGGGTTTAGGCGGTTGCTTATCGGTAAGTCTTTTCTACTAACGCAATATATAGACTTTTAACTTCCGTTTTCCTTCCGTTCTCCGAATATACACCACTTCAGTCTTCGGCTCATGGGCAGAAATTCGGATGAAACAAACATGTCCTTTGGCGTATCGGAACTCGGTAGGAACGCCATCTATCCAGCTCACAGGATTTGCTTAGCTCCTCTGAGCGGCTTCCAGAAATCGATGGTCGATCGCCCTTATCGGATGTGCAGACGGTCGACCATCGTTGCTGCTTCGATGGGATTCCGGCTTGCTCCTTTGCTCCAGTGTATGTGGCATTCTTTGCGCTGCCAATTCCTCACGCTGTCGTGTTCCAGTGTCGGCTCGCATCTTCGCCAGGCTGTCGCTTATCTGCTTTATGAATTAAAGCATGTCCTCCTTCATCTGCGCCTGTAAGGATGTGAATTCTCAGGACATGGTTTTGCGATGTCTCTTGGGCCTGCAACAATGCCAAATATATGGCCGATCGTATTTCTCTGGGGATTGTGTCCACTCTTTGTTGCTCTTGAGCTGCTGCTGACGTGGACAACCTCTGTTGGCATCCCGCGTTTCCCCGGAGTTATCCATGGCCTCCGAGTGTGAGCTGCTATCCAGTTCGGATAGATATCGGGCTTGGATTCTTTGAGATTGGGAGCCCGCTTTCGGAGTCAGAAATTCGGACCCTCTAACTCCTACATATATATTCTATCCCGCTCCTAAACCTTCTGTTTAATGTATGTTTCTCCTTTTCCCCCTTCGGCATCACCAAATTCACTATACCTAACTATTTGGACTACTTATATCACTTACTAACGATTTCTATGTTTTGTATTTTTACAAATATGAACTTGCACATAACAAACAAGTAAGAGGTTCTAGTCGGGAGCTCCCGACTAGGGGATACCCTGAACCCTCATATTCCAACACCAAATGCAGCGCGCGCTTATAGATAAAGAGTAGCGGGGAGGTGGCGATAGGTATAAAATGAAATATAATCGATATATATATACTTTTCTACAAGCTATATGTCAAGTTTGGTGACTCTAGCTCTTATTATTTACCAAAATTGCTTAAAAAACGGGATTTCGATATACATTTTTATCGATTACTTGGAAACGGGACAAGTTATCGTTTATCGGAAACAAACTCGATCTGCGTAGGAACTAGGAGCACCTACATCTAAAATTTCAAGTCTCTAGATCTTATAGGTTCTGAGATCCTTGCGTTCATACATACGGACGGACGGACGGATGGACGGACGGACGGACAGACAGACGGACATGGCTAGATCGACTCGGCTATTAATGCTGATCAAGAATATATATACTTTATGGGGTCGGAGATGCTTCCTTCTGCCTGTTACATACATTTTGGATTTTGCACAAAAACATAATACCCCTTTTACCCATTTTTAATGGGTTCAGGGTATAAAAAAAACTGAACTAAAATAGGACCACATATGTACATATGTACATAGAGCATACAATGCAATCGCAATTGTAATTATTTTTGTACACAGAAACTCTAGCGCTTTGTGCCAGCTGCCGCTGACTCGTGGCCTGCCAATATATGTATGTACATATATAACCACATGGTTTCTTTAATAACTTCTATTTATCTTAACCGATCTTGATGAAATTTTCTACAGTATATCTTATTGTACCATAGAATATTTGTGTATACTTTAAAAGTCAATTTCATTTGAATTGTGGCTTAAATTGGTTGGCAATACAAGTTGGGTTATTAACTTGATATATAGCTCTGGGGTGGTAGCGGGGAGGCGGCGATAGGTATAAAATGAAAGATACTTGACATATATATAATATTCTAGAAGCAACATATCATGTTTGGTGACTCTAGCTCTTATTATTTACCAAAATTGCTTAAAAAACAGGATATCGATACACATTTTTATCGATTACTTGGAAACGGGGCAAGTTATCGATTATCGGAAACAAACTCGATCTGCGTAGGAACTAGGAGCACCTACATCCAAAATTTCAAGTCTCTAGCTCTTATAGGTTCTGAGATCCTTGCGTTCATACATACGGACGGACGGACGGACGGACGGACGGACGGACGGACGGACGGACGGACGGACGGACGGACAGACAGACGGACATGGCTAGATCGACTTGGCTATTAATGCTGATCAAGAATATATATACTTTATGGGGTCGGAGATGCTTCCTTCTGCCTGTTACATACATTTGGATTTTGCACAAAAACATAATACCCCTTTTACCCATTTTTAATGGGCTCAGGGTATAAAAATGGGTGAGATAAGTTTGGGTTTAGGCGGTTGCTTATCGGTAAGTCTTTTCTACTTACGCAATATATAGACTTTTAACTTCCGTTTTCCTACATTTTTCCAAAGATTGACTCCTGGCTATGACATAGAATTGTAGCTAAAACAAAGGCTAGACAACGATTGCATGCGTCATCTTTTAAGCCACCTGCCTGCCATTGTCCGTATGAATAATTTCAGGCCCCCAAACTGCGTGAATATGATCACGTAGAAACTTCACCACTGCCGCAGTCGTCGCCTTAGGTATTGCCTTCAGCTAGACGAATTTGGAAAAATGATCCACGACTATAAAAAGGTGCGTGTTGCCATGTCGCGAGCGTGGATATTTTCCCAAAAAGTCCATGTACAGCTTTTATACGGGCCTTTCGGTGGTAACTTCCTTGCCCATAGGGGGACCAGTAGTATGAGTCGTGTGCTTCGTCGTTTCGCAGATTTCGCAGTTGGTGACGTACTACTTGTATCGACATACAGGGCCAGTAGTGGAATTGCTTGACTTTGGCCAGAGTCTTTGCACGATACTATCTTTGCCTTTGCTGTGCTCGATGTTGAAATCGAATGCTCCAGTGTCGTCCCTCTGAAACAGCACTGCTCCTATTCCGAATCGACTTGCGTCGCACTGTATATAAAAGTGCTTACGAAAATCAAGATACGCCAGTACGGGTGCACATGAAGTGTCCTTTTGAGCTCCTGAAAAACCGTTATCGCTTCTACTTAGTGGTCGCCTTCAAGCAATCTGTCAGTGCCGCAGTCAGTCCAAAAAAGTCTCGGATGAATCTCCAATACCATCCCGCTGTGCCCAAAAAGCTTCATAGTTTCCTGGTGGTCTTTGGAAGAGCGATCTGCAGTATTGCTTCCACCTTCTTTGGGTCGGTTCGCAATGCACCATCTCCGATGATGTACCCCAAATAACGCAGATATTTGAAGCAGAACTTGTATTTTTGCAAACCAATGGTCAAATTCGCTTTTTTCAGGCAGTCGCTTACTTCCTTCAGCAGTTCGCAGTGGTCGTCAAACGATCTCGAGATGATTATTAAGTTATCCAAGTAGGTGAATACTCGATTGCGCAAGCGTTGAGGAATCACCTTGTTAATCACCTTGTCAATCGGCACAATCTCTGAGCTGCGCTGCATAGCCCAAATGGCATCATTCTGAACTGATAGAGAGGTCTGCCAGGTATGGTGAACGCTGTGAATTCGCGAATTTTGGGGTCCAGCTCTGTTTGCCAAAATGCATGCTTCAAATCCACGCGGCTTATGAAAATGGTGTCGTCAATAAAATGGATTCGATGTTCTGCAACGGGTAAGCGTCTTTAATGGTCAGGTTATTCAACTTGTGCGCATCTGTAGGGACCAGCTGGCACAATATTCATTAACTCGTCCCACTGTACCAGCACCCGTTAAGAGTCAGAAAAGTTACCATAAATGTATGCATTCATCCCATGGTAATCGCTTTTTGCTTTTACGTGATGCCGCAAAATGCGCTATCTCAGCGACGGTGCGTTGCCTCGCTCGCACTCACGCGAGAATGAAGGAATGCTCGATAGATCAGGCCATATCACCGTTATAATTTAGATGTGGTGAAATACAATTGTATTTGTAGGTGTGTTCTTGCTGAAATTGAAGTTAGACAGAAGGTCCGATTGCCACGCTGCATTCTTTTTAATTTGACAGCAGAACAAGCAAGACGCATAGTTTGAGTGCGCATAAGTTTTACTAATTAAAAGTGCAGAGGCTGTACACAGCTTCGGCTTGTTCAGGGCATATTGAGCCCAACGAATTTCAAGTCTCCAGTGTTCATAATTCCACGCTCAGAAGTTTTCCGCCATCAGTGGGTACAATCTTATTTAGCTACCGGCCAGCCATTCCGCAACCACGCCTTCGTGTATTCTTATATATATACACATACAAATTCAGCGCGGCTGGTCGGTCATAGCCAATTTGGAAATTTTGAAAGCATACGTCCGCCCAAGGGAGCGACAGCCCTACGGGAGTGGAGAAGGTCAAGAGGACTTAAGATTTCTGTGGGATCGCTACAAACAAAGACTGCGGCAACACCAGTACATTGCGGCTGAGCCTGCACCCCGCACTTATCCATTTGTGGCCAAGCTACCTCCTGGTCGAACTTACCGTTCCAGCCCGATGAACGGAGTGTCGCTGGCAAGGAATTGAACCGATTAGGTGTCCGCATACCAAGATCAAATACAAATTGCCAAGGGAATAGCCTCAAGGAGCTCGCACTTTGTGTGAGCGTAAACGTGTTCGGTTGGATTTCTTTTGTGTACCCGCTTCGATCTAAATGCTCATGAATTAGTATTTTAAAACCATTTTCGCTTTGCTTAAATGAAATTATAATAGTATAAAAGCGACTGTCTTAGAAACTTCCTTTCTTTGGCAAGTCAATAGAGTCAAGCTATTTTGTAATTTTGAAACATAACCTTTAAAAATATGTTGCTAACGTAAGAATGTTAAACTTAAAGTAAACTGAAATCTATGTGCCATGAGAATTGAGCGACGAGTGTACGGTATATCGCAAATTATTTGTAAATAGATTAACTAATGTAAATTGCTCCGCAGATATTACCACAATGCTGACGATGGGCCCAACGTACGCATCGATGGATTTATTTGTCTCAATTTGTGAGTATGCAATGGCCACATAAGCCAGCAGAAGAGTTTGAAGTATAAAATGATAATTGTGAATCGGCGAGCCTTCAGCACTACCCGATATAGGAATCTCATGTAATTTGAATGTACCGTCTCCAAAGCCCGTTATCAGTTGCCAGGCAGTATGATTTCTGTGTATTTTCTTAATTATCTCATAGAGTTATAATCAGTTATATAGTTTATCTTGTAGCCATGATACAGTTTTGACTGATCGTTAGTGCTTTCCGCATAAACATGTCCTATACGAAACAAATAGGCAATAAATAATATGGAAATCGAAATTAATATGTTTAACTAAAAACTTTCGTGGTTCGTCGCCAGAACCTTAAGAAATTAAAGATGTGCAAACCAGTAAATTAACAAACAAAGGGGTGGCCGTGACATTCGCCGTGCCACGAAGGTAGGGTGGGTACAGACCGTGGGGTAAATTAACATCCTTGTTACCCCACAACCAAATCAAACGTCTGAGCCGCCAACGACTGACATAATACCGGTTACCGTTCCCGATTTCGACACTCTTGAACTTGTAGTTTTATCTTTGTGAAAGTGCACTTATCATTGTGCTAGTGTGTAGCATAGCAGGATGAAGAAAGAACCCATACCCCATCCGACGAGCTAAGTCTAAAGAAGAAGGCTAGAAGTGCACGACTTCTGATTCCGCTATGCACAAGTAGGCGAGATAAAATCTATCTCCTCAGTACGCACACGCTACATAATTGGCGCCCAAACGTGGGGCCGAACTGATTTTTTGTTAACATGCAGAAAGTCAATCAGTCTCACGGAAATGGTTCTTCGTATACATCCAAATTTATTTAACCCTTTTGTATTTTCAAAATGCGTTTAAGTTTCTCGACTTGACGTTAAGAGGATAGGGAAATCTAACTCTTGGAATTGCGACTTCAATTCGATTCTATATGCGGATTGGTCGACCAGAGAACGAACCCATCTCACAACATTGACGTTAACGTCCTGAAATGAAGCCCATTCAAAGTGAAAAGTAGAATCTTACTATATGTAGTTTGTCTTTCAGAATCTCGTATCTCGGAATAGCGACTTCAATTCGATTCTATATACGGATTAGTCGACCAGATAGAGACTGTTACATATTTCTGCAATTTCGTAAGAAATCTGCAATTCATAACCCAAGTCTGTTGTTGAACTTTGCTATTTCGCATTTGGAGTTGCAAGCACCTAGAGAAGCGTTTGGGAGCTTGACAAATGCATCTGACAGGGTTCAATTCAGATCAATAAATAGATAAGCCTATCAGTCAGTCCGACGACGGTAAAGAGTTTCGATTATTGTTTTGCACATTATTTTCTTTCATTTTGGGAAAGTGACGAACCTAAGTTTATACTCGAAAATTCGAAATTTGTTAAAAACAGTGAAAAGAAAAGATGGCAGTCCACCGTAGTAGTGAAGATTTAGTTACCGCTCTTCAGGAGCAAGAATCTTTTTGCGGAGTTTGCTATGAAATTATTTCTCTTAATGTTCTCACGGCAGTGTCACCTTGCAAGCACAAATTCCACCATCGTTGCATTACAGAGGCACTGCAAAGTACAAATAGTTGTCCTGTTTGCAAGCAAGCCTGCACGGCACAACAATTGTCACTGTCCAATAACAACCTCGCTGCAGAGTTGGGTGAAGCCAGTGACACAGCTGGAGCTACAGTTGCACGAGCTCAATCAAGACAATCAGTGAATCCCCAACCAATGCAAACTTCCAGTAGAAACGTCCGCAGTAGAAGTGAAACTCGGGGTAAATGGAATAGTCTACGGAGAGGAATGTCGACTAGAAATACTAATAGAAGTCTTATATCAAATAATAGCGACAACGCTGCCACTGGCAATAGATCAGTAAATATTTCGTGTGAACAGGAACCAGCCGAGATTACCAAAATCGTTCAAGAGGCTGTGCAATCTCAACAGCAGGTACTGCTGCAACAATTGCCGGCCTTGATTCAAGCGCAGCTATCCACGAGTCAAGTTAGGAGTTCGGACTCTAATGACTCAACGGGACAGGCTGAACCATCCGGTCAATTGGCCAGAGCTCAAGTAGCAGGGCAGACTAGTAATACTTCTCATAGTAGTCGAAACACCACCAGTCGCGGTCCCATCCCACCTGAGAAAGTTGGTAATATTATCCAAGGCTGGCGTGTCAAATTTGAAGGTTCCAAAGAAGGTCTCCTGACCGAAGAATTCCTCTACAGGATTCGCGCGTTGACTAAACAGAATTTGCAGGGAGATTATAGCCTGTTATGTGACCATTTGCATCTTCTTTTTGGGGGCAAAGCAAACGACTGGTATTGGAAATTCCACCAAGCCAATCCAAGCTTCACATGGGAACAGTTTTGTTTTGATTTTCGTAAGAAATTCGAAGACAGCGATACCGATATGGATATCTGGGAATTGATCCAGACGGCAAGGAGAGAGGGAACCCTTTGAAGAATATCAATTCTCTGTGGAGAAATTAGTAGGGAGGTTGCGTAATTCAATTTCCGAACTTTCGATAGTCCGACTCTTAATTCGGAATGCGAAAACTTCGCTTAGATATGAGCTTATGCACCTGGGCATTGGCACACTATCCCGTTTGAGAGAGGAAATACGCACCCATGAGCAGTTCTGTAGGCAGCAGAAGCTGCCAGTCCAAAAGAATAGTTTTCCGTATCGCACCGGCGTTTCGGAATTGGATGATTCAGCGGAGGTGTCTGCTATTCAGCGAAAGCCGCTAAAATGTTGGAATTGTGGCCATCCAGGTCACCGTTTTGATGATTGTCTGGAGCCACGCACTATATTTTGCTATGGATGCGGGGCCAAGGACACGTTTAAGCCAAAATGCTCAGTATGTAACCCTTCGGGAAACGCACTGAAGGATGCACAGAAGAGAGATCTTCTGTCGCATCCAAAGCAGTAAAACTCGATGATTCTTCGAAGTCTGAAGTCGACGCCGATTCAGACTCTAGCCGACAGGGCGTTCAAAGTAACCGTGTCGGTCAAGCTAAGCCAACTAATAATTGTTGTCTACCTTACCACATTCGGCTAGCGCAGTACATGGCTGCTCGAAATCGAATCTTTGGAAAAGTTAGTCAATTTAGGCAATTCAAACCACCTAGACGTTCTACCTTGCGAATGCGATCATTCTGGAAAGAGATCCGTTCCAGTCGCGAGAAACTTGTGTCTTCAATACTGCACTGTTCTGACAATCGTATTTTCACCCAGATTTGCGTAGAAGGTCATGATTATGTCGCTTTACTAGATTCCGGCGCTACGATTAGTTGCATAGGCGCTAAGGCTGCGGAACAGTTAGTGACGCATCCAAAAGTCAAGAGATGTTCAGGTCGTATTCGAACCGCAAACAATTCAGAGTGTCTAGTAGTGGGTCGTCTTCGGTCAAACGTGACATATCGAGGCATCACTAAAGTAATCGACTTTTACATAATACCTGACCTCAAGCAAGACGTATACCTTGGCGTTGATTTTTGGAAAGATTTTGGTTTGTTGAGTAAGATAATGGACAATAGCGGGGACATACAAGAACTTGATGTTGGTAGAGATGATGAAGAGATACCGAAAGTACACATTTTGAACGAACATCAACAACAAATACTAATGAATGTTATATGCAAGATACCATCCTTCGAAAAGGAAGGATTAGGGCGCACTGATTTGATCGAACATAAAATCGATATTGGCAACACCACCCCCATTAAACAGCGACATTGGCCAGTCTCTCCAGCTAAGGAGAAGGACATGTTTGCAGAAATAGAGCACATGTTGGCTCTAGGAGTCATTGAGGAGTCCAAAAGTCCATGGAGCAGCAACTGTGTTCTGGTTAAAAAAGGAGCAAAAGTTCGTCTATGTTTGGATTCTAGGGAAGTCAATAAATTCACTCGAAAAGATGCATATCCGCTTCCGCATATCGACGGGATTCTAAGCAGACTTCCTCCTGCTCGTTTCATTACGGGGCTAGATATGAAGCATGCTTTTTGGCAGATTCCTTAAGAAGAAAAGTCTCGCGAATGTACGGCGTTCACGATTCCGAACCGTCCGCTGTATCAGTACAGGGTGATGCCGTTCGGATTGTGTAACGCCGCGCAGACGCTATGTCGTTTAATGGATCGTGTCAATCCGCCTCACCTTCGAACAAGAGTTTTCGTCTACTTAGACGATCTGCTTCTCCTTTCTGATGATTTTGAGTCTCACATTAGTCTTCTAACCGAAGTGGCTCTGTGTTTTAGAAAATCGAACTTGACCATCAACATTGCTAAATCAAAATTTTGCATGAAAGAGATTAAGTATCTGGGGTTCATTATCGGCTATGGAAATTTGCGTACTGATCCTGATAAGGTCAGCGCTATTCAGAGCTTTCCAGTTCCCTCGACAGTAAAACAGCTGCGAAGATTTTTAGGACTTTCGGGATGGTACCGACGATTCGTAGAGAACTATGCTAGTGTTAGCGAGCCGCTAACTGATTTATTGAGAAAAAGCAAGCCTTTCGTTTGGAATAGTTCAGCTCAGCACGCATTTGACCACCTTAAGGCAAAGTTAACCTCGGCTCCTGTCTTAAGTTCGCCGAACTTCTCCAAGCCATTTTTGTTGATATGTGATGCAAGTCTACATGGACTTGGTTGCGTTTTAGCTCAAGAAAGCGATGATGGCTCGGAGGTGCCCATAGCATATATGTCAGTGAAGTTGTCGAAAGCGCAGCGAAACTATACAGTGACAGAACTAGAGTGCTTGGCGGTGATTAAAGGCATCCAAAAGTTTAGAGCGTACATAGAAGGACAAGACTTTACGGTCATTACCGATCATGCATCGTTGTTATGGTTAATGAGACAGAAAGATCTTTCTGGCCGTCTAGCGCGATGGTCCATTCGTCTGCAAGGATTTTCATTTTTGATTAAACATCGCAAGGGCTCGCAAAACATTGTCGCCGACACCTTGTCGAGACGCGATGAAGATGCGGTCGATGAGCTTTCAGATCTTGGTCCGATCGTAGATTTATCGTCTGTTGAATTCAAATCGCAGGAGTACATTAAATTGATAGAGCAAATCGAGCAAAATCAATCGAGGTTGCCAGATCTAAAAATAGTAGAGAAGTTCGTATATAAACGACTGGAACATGCGAAAGGAGATGAAGCTCAAGAATCGGGCTCATGGAAACTTTGGATACCCTCTGGACTAGTGGCTTACGTTTTACAGCGTGCACATGATCCTCCAGATGCGGCACACCGCGGAACTGGCAAAATGATTGAATGTCTCAAACGATTTCTCTTTTGGCCAGGAATGGTTTCGCAAATCAGAAGCTATGTGTCAAAATGTTCAGTTTGTCGTTCTACTAAAAACCCAAATAGTGTTTTGAGACCGCATATGGGTAAACCGATGTCGTCTGAGAGACCCTTTCAGAAGCTGTATATAGACTTATTGGGGCCATACCCTCGCTCCAAGAAGGGAAATATTGGGCTCCTGATTGTGGTTGATCACAACACTAAATTTCACTTTTTGCACCCTTTGAAAAAGTTTATTGCTCCTCAGATTTGTAAATATTTGAACAGTTTATATTTTACACTTTCGGAGTTCCTGAAACTGTGCTGACGGATAACGGATCGCAGTTTAAGTCCGGATATTTTAAGGCATTCTTGACTCGGTTTGGCGTCTCGCAACTTTGTACGGCTATACATTCGCCACAAGCCAACGCAAGTGAGCGTCTTAATCGGTCGGTTTTGGCAGCCATTCGAGCGTACATAGGTACGGATCACTCAAATTGGGACCTACATCTTGATGAGATAAGCGGTTCCTTAAGAGCATCCATACACCGTAGCACTGGTTACTCGCCATACTTCTTATGCTTCGGCCAGAATATGATCCTAGACGGTCGCGACTACGCACTTTTGCGTAAACTGAATCTGGTGAGCGACGATACCATTTTAAATCGGACTGATGTGATGCAGCTAGCGCGTAGAGAAGCGAAATCGAAGATATCCGAAACCCATGATACAAATGCTCGCAAATATAACTTGCGAAGTCGCGGTAGAGAACTTAGGGTTGGAGATAGTGTATACGCGAGGAATTTTGCCCAGAGCGATGCCAAAAAGAAATTCAATAGTAAATTAGCACCTGTATTTAATAGAGCCACAGTTGTTCGAAAGCTTGGTCAGTCTTATTATGAATTAGGAAATGAGTCAGGAAAAGTTGTGGGCGTATATCATCTTAAGGATATACAAACTTGAGTCTGGATTACCAGCTGCTCTTTTTTCAGTTAACGTCCTCTAAAGAAAATCTTAGCCGACGTAACTGCGTTGTAGGGACCAGCTGGCACAATATTCATTAACTCGTCCCACTGTACCAGCACCCGTTAAGAGTCAGAAAAGTTACCATAAATGTATGCATTCATCCCATGGTAATCGCTTTTTGCTTTTACGTGATGCCGCAAAATGCGCTATCTCAGCGACGGTGCGTTGCCTCGCTCGCACTCACGCGAGAATGAAGGAATGCTCGATAGATCAGGCCATATCACCGTTATAATTTAGATGTGGTGAAATACAATTGTATTTGTAGGTGTGTTCTTGCTGAAATTGAAGTTAGACAGAAGGTCCGATTGCCACGCTGCATTCTTTTTAATTTGACAGCAGAACAAGCAAGACGCATAGTTTGAGTGCGCATAAGTTTTACTAATTAAAAGTGCAGAGGCTGTACACAGCTTCGGCTTGTTCAGGGCATATTGAGCCCAACGAATTTCAAGTCTCCAGTGTTCATAATTCCACGCTCAGAAGTTTTCCGCCATCAGTGGGTACAATCTTATTTAGCTACCGGCCAGCCATTCCGCAACCACGCCTTCGTGTATTCTTATATATATACACATACAAATTCAGCGCGGCTGGTCGGTCATAGCCAATTTGGAAATTTTGACAGCATACGTCCGCCCAAGGGAGCGACAGCCCTACGGGAGTGGAGAAGGTCAAGAGGACTTAAGATTTCTGTGGGATCGCTACAAACAAAGACTGCGGCAACACCAGTACATTGCGGCTGAGCCTGCACCCCGCACTTATCCATTTGTGGCCAAGCTACCTCCTGGTCGAACTTACCGTTCCAGCCCGATGAACGGAGTGTCGCTGGCAAGGAATTGAACCGATTAGGTGTCCGCATACCAAGATCAAATACAAATTGCCAAGGGAATAGCCTCAAGGAGCTCGCACTTTGTGTGAGCGTAAACGTGTTCGGTTGGATTTCTTTTGTGTACCCGCTTCGATCTAAATGCTCATGAATTAGTATTTTAAAACCATTTTCGCTTTGCTTAAATGAAATTATAATAGTATAAAAGCGACTGTCTTAGAAACTTCCTTTCATTGGCAAGTCAATAGAGTCAAGCTATTTTGTAATTTTGAAACATAACCTTTAAAAATATGTTGCTAACGTAAGAATGTTAAACTTAAAGTAAACTGAAATCTATGTGCCATGAGAATTGAGCGACGAGTGTACGGTATATCGCAAATTATTTGTAAATAGATTAACTAATGTAAATTGCTCCGCAGATATTACCACAATGCTGACGATGGGCCCAACGTACGCATCGATGGATTTATTTGTCTCAATTTGTGAGTATGCAATGGCCACATAAGCCAGCAGAAGAGTTTGAAGTATAAAATGATAATTGTGAATCGGCGAGCCTTCAGCACTACCCGATATAGGAATCTCATGTAATTTGAATGTACCGTCTCCAAAGCCCGTTATCAGTTGCCAGGCAGTATGATTTCTGTGTATTTTCTTAATTATCTCATAGAGTTATAATCAGTTATATAGTTTATCTTGTAGCCATGATACAGTTTTGACTGATCGTTAGTGCTTTCCGCATAAACATGTCCCATACGAAACAAATAGGAAATAAATAATATGGAAATCGAAATTAATATGTTTAACTAAAAACTTTCGTGGTTCGTCGCCAGAACCTTAAGAAATTAAAGATGTGCAAACCAGTAAATTAACAAACAAAGGGGTGGCCGTGACATTCGCCGTGCCACCAAGGTAGGGTGGGTACAGACCGTGGGGTAAATTAACATCCTTGTTACCCCACAACCAAATCAAACGTCTGAGCCGCCAACGACTGACATAATACCGGTTACCGTTCCCGATTTCGACACTCTTGAACTTGTAGTTTTATCTTTGTGAAAGTGCACTTATCATTGTGCTAGTGTGTAGCATAGCAGGATGAAGAAAGAACCCATACCCCATCCGACGAGCTAAGTCTAAAGAAGAAGGCTAGAAGTGCACGACTTCTGATTCCGCTATGCACAAGTAGGCGAGATAAAATCTATCTCCTCAGTACGCACACGCTACACATCCAAACATAGTGTATTCTTCCCAGGCTTCCGGACAAGCGTCATTCGATTGTTCCATGGCTCGATGACTCCCAGTCTGAGCATTACGTCCACTTACGCAAACAATAGCTTCTGGGGATACTGGGTAGAATCGCTCCTTGACTAGCACTGCGTCATCCACTAGTTGAATGGTATGTGTTTCTATGTTTGTATGCCCAAATCCTCGAGTTTCGTAATCCAAGAAACCTTCTCTTGCCACTTTCAGCAGATGTTGTTGCTCTTCATTTAGTTCATGGGCTACTATCGATTCCGAGATACAGTGCCTCTTTGAGAGATGGGCATCGATACAGTGGTGAGTCTGTCCGTTGTACGATATTTTGGCATAGACACGGCCCAGTAAGTGATGTTGCGTACCTCCAGCTGATTGAACTGTCGATTGTACCTGGTTAATTTCTAATTCCAGTTCTGTTATCAATTGCAGGCAACCTACTCCCAGCAAACTGACTGATGCACCCGTGTCTAGCAGCCCAGCGATCTCTCGCTGTCCCAGCTTGACCGTTGCGAATGCCCGATCGTCGCCTTTGACTGCCGATTGGATCGCAGCGCATAACATTGGAGGTATTTAGATTCCGTGCAGTGACGGCTTGGAGCTCAACTCCTTCATGTGCGTCAGGCATCTCTGGTTGTTTTCCGCCTGACACTTCCGACATTTGGGAAGTACAACATTTATAACAAAAAATTTTTCTTGTCTTGGGTTCGCACTCCCAAAATGTGTGTCCCCTCTGAACACAGTTCTAACACGTAAGCTTATCGCTGCCTCCCTCGCGCGGTCTATACAAAGCTTCCACTTGCTCCTCTTGTTGTGCTTCGCCTCCTGACTCTTCCTCTGACGCATATACCTCGTGAGCTTGTGGTCTGCTTCCGATTTGCCGTGCCTGATCATATGTCGTATTGACTGTCTTCCAACGAGTTTTCAGCAGGCGTTCTGCATCATGGCATTCTGCGCGCAATCTCTTCATGTTGGTGATGTAAATGGAAACAGCATCCCTAATGTTAATTTTTATAACCTTTATTAAAGTATGATCGGAAAACGGCGTTGCAAATCGCGAGCGCAGACCTAGCATCGCCTGGGTGTAATCATCGATTGTCTCGCCTGGATTCTGCTTTAATGTATGTTTCTCCTTTTCCCCCTTCTGCATCACCAAATTCACTATACCTAACTATTTGGACTACTTTTAACAGTTACTAACGATTTATATCTTTTGTATTTTTACAAATATAAACTTGCACATAACACAAAATGGGTGTGATAAGTTTGGGCTTAGGCGGTTACTTATCGGCAAGTCTTTTCTACTAACGCAAAAAATAGACTATTAACTTCCGTTTTCCTACATTCTTCCTCATATTGACTCCTGGCTATGACATAGAATTGTAGCTAAAACAAAGACTAGACAACGATTGCATGTGTCATCTTTTAAGCCACCTGCCCGGACCACAGCCTATATTCTGGCAGATATAATCGGTAAATTTAATTATTGAAATTGTATGCAAAGAAACTAATTGATATTCTCATTTTCCTTGGCAGATCCGTAAACGGCAGTGCAGCGGTGAATTTCTTGCCTCCACTCTGCCTCCACTACGGGTTTCCACTTCAGATTCTTCGTATTTTGGAATTTTTTTTGTATTTCTTTGAAGTCTTATGGCTGACCTTCCAGCCGTGGCAGCAACAGGTGAGGCTTTGGGATCCTCCCCGCGGCCCAGTCAACCGATAGACCTTACAAAAATAAACGACTATTTTAATTTTGGGTATTCGATTTCACACGCAATCCTTATTTTCAATTGAGCGCCATTTGTTATGATCCGACTTGTCGTTCAGATTCCATTTATCGATTTGCCGGCTAGTCAGAGATCAACCAGGGGTGAGTAAGACCTCGATAAATGGAAGAGTCGGTTAACAAAATAATTAATATTTAAACTTGGACGAACGAATTTCGGTTAATTTTCGAAAAAACTATCGGACAACCTGAAAACACGCATACGGTGGACAGCTGTTAAGGTCCACCCTAACGGAGCGCTCCCCACCATGAGTTGGCCATAAATGTACTTGCCAACTTCCAAATCCTGACGGGCACCCGCCTTACACCCTTATCTCGCCCACCATAACTCCTTACTCGAACATTTCACTATTGCTCATACAAAGACATTTAATAAATTAACACTTAACATATTTCACAATTGTTTTTAATTTCATTATGTAGGGCAGGCCACTAACACCTAGGACGAATAAGCTAATTTAAGTTTACCATACATGAAAATTCTGATCCATAAACTAATGCATTTCGTCGGCGCCTGCGCGTGGCTTCTACTTATAAATAATAGCGTTTCCTATAATTAATAATAAATAATATGGATAGTTAGAATAATAATAACTAAATTAATATAAAATTATGCAAAATGTCCAGAGTCACGCTAAGGAACTGGTGGCTTCGATAATTGCGCACCCCTCGAATCTATCGATAACTTTCCTTCAGCTGGCAATCCCAAAAACAGCATATTGTTTTGTGTGGTATTTATTTTTTTAATCGCATTGCTGCCCGTAACACCACACTTCGGTTTGGATGCTTGCGCTTTAAACAGGAGTGGAAATCGGGCTATATTGCTGCGGCTGTTGTCATGTTTCGCTGGCGCCAACGTAGGCCATCGCCCACGCCCTGAAATTCGGCTGCGTCGCATATTCCGAGGTGCGCATACATTACCTGAGCTTTAGCCGGGCACAAACTTATGCCTACTGTTTCAGGTCATTGGCGTGATATTCCCCTAACGGCACTCCTTGTAGCGTCTCAAATTCGTATAGACTGGATCCGACCGCCTTAACGACTATGCACTTGGCGTACTTGTGGCTGAACTTGGCGTTGCGGCCTTTCGCGTAGTCACTCAGGATAAAGTTGCGCTTGTATATCTATTGTCTAGGCCAGTACGTTACTTCTCGGGACTTCAAGTTGTAACTTCTGGTCGCTTTTTCATAGGCTGCGTGCATAGTGTCCTGTATCTTGGCCCTATAAATTTGGTGCTTATCGCTATTCATCCCATCGCGCATGATCGTCGCCGATATGGATCCGTATTGCCGCTAGTATAGACTGGCTTACCCGCTCGGACGCGTTCGCCTGTGGCGCATAGTTTCCGGTTTTCTGATCAGTGAATGCATATTTATCGTGAACTCGGCAAACTCATTAGACGTGAACTGCCTGCTATTGTGTGTATAAATAATTTCAGGCCCCAAAACTGCGTGAATATGTGATCACGTAGAAACTTCACCACTGCCGCAGTCGTCGCCTTAGGTATTGATTTCAGCCAGACGAATTTGGGAAAACGATCCAGGACTATAAAAAGGTGCGTGTTGCCATGTCGCGAGCGTGGATATTTTTCCAAAAAGTCCATGTACAGCTTCTATACAGGCCTTTCGGTGGTAATTTCGTTGCCCATAGGGGGACGAGTAGTATGAGTCGTGTGCGCTGTCGTTTTGCAGATTTCGCAGTTGTTCACGTACTATTTGTATTGACATACGGGGCCAGACTCTGGCCAGAGTCAAGCAATTCCACTATGCATCGCCATCTCGCCTTCATGCGCCTTTTTTATGAGCGTCGATGTCAACGCTTTCGGAACCCACAGTTTCCAGGGGAATTCTTCGCTGTCTTCCCTGTTGAACTGGGTTCTTTTAAAAAGCAGTTCCTCCTCGATCCATAAGTCTGGAAACTTGTCCGTCTGCTCCTCGACAACCCTCAGCCTTTCCAAATACTCCTTGCTCTCAAACTCGGTGGTCTCAAAATTAAAAACATCCACTTCCTCTACTTCAAACGGCCTAGACAACATATCTGCCACGATATTATCTTTGCCTTTGCGGTGCTCGATGTTGAAATCGAATGCTTGAAGAGCCAGTATGGGCGGAAGCGTTCGACAGCTTTGACGGCGGTCAGGCATTCCTTTTCCGTTACACTATAATTGAGTTGTGCTCCACGTATTTTGGCCGAAAAGAAAGCGATCGTCCTATCCCTCCAGTGTCGTCCCTCTAAAACAGCACTGCTCCTATTCCGAATCGACTTGCGTCGCACTGTATATAAAAGTGCTTACGAAAATCAAGATGCGCCAGTACGGGTGCACATGTGAGTGCCCTTTTGAGCTCCTGGAAAACCGTTATCGCTTCTGCGTTCAAAACCAGCTTAGTGTTCGCCTTCAAGCAGTCTGTCAGTGCCGCAGTCAGTCCAAAAAAGTCTCGGATGAATCTCCAATACCATCCCGCTGTGCCCAAAAAGCTTCGTAGTTTTCTGGTGGTCTTTGGAAGAGCGATCTGCAGTATTGCTTCCACCTTCCTTGGGTCGGTTCGCTATGCACCATCTCCGATGATGTACCCCAAATAACGCAGATATTTGAAGCCGAATTTGTATTTTTGTAAACCAGATGATTAGTAAGTCATCCAAGTAGGTGAATACTCGATTGCGCAAGCGTTGAGGAATCACCTTGTCCATCAATCGGCACAATCTCTGAGCTGCGTTGGATAGCCCAAATGGCATCATTCTGCAATGATAGAGAGGTCTGCCAGGTATGGTGTAATATGATTAATAACAGACAATTTCATCTGGAGCGTGTTACTTTATTCAGAATGATTCTTATATATTCGTGCTGGGTTCAGCTAACCCGAAACATGCAATGCTTATATCTATGTCTTATATTTATGTGTAAGTATATTGGTGTATACACGTGTATGCAGAAGGCATACATATGTTGTGTATATCTTGACCACTTAAGCTGCAAAGTGCATGCTCAGCCTTCCCACACGCTACGATCGGCATGTATATAAGTGGTGGATCGTTTGACATATTCGCTGGTGTGTTAATATGTTTAAGTGTGGTCTTTTGAGTATTTGTATATTTATGATTATTATGACTGAGTGTCACAATGTATGTATTTACTGTTATACCCTTTGATTTGTATTACTGGCTAGGTAGGTATACTACACCTCCCTTTTTAAAGAAATGACGTAGTATATGTAGTCATTTAGAGAATGTTAAAGTCGGTATAAAATATTGAAATTAATAGTAATAATAATTTCTAATTAATTTTTTTTTGTTTTTTTTGTGTATCTTATTTTACGTGTTTTAAAAATGTATAAAAAGTGTAATTAAGAATGTGTAAAATATATAAAGTGTATTAAAATGTGTTATCTCTTTTCTTTTTTTTTTTTTTAATATTTATATTCATTGATAAAAATTTTTTTTATTTTATTATAATATATTAGATTTATTTTTACTCCATTCAACTTTAAATGGGTAAAAAGGGTATATTGTATTTGTGCAAAGTGCAAATGTATGTAACAGGCAGAAGGAAGCTTCTCCGA
Organism: Drosophila ezoana; assembly: GCA_035045725.1. Taxonomy (NCBI): domain Eukaryota; kingdom Metazoa; phylum Arthropoda; class Insecta; order Diptera; family Drosophilidae; genus Drosophila; species Drosophila ezoana. Next base: position 341,438 of record JAWNOU010000003.1, on the reverse strand, counting down.
CCCCATAAAGAATATATATTCTTGATCAGCATCAATAGCCGAGTCGATCTAGCCATGTCCGTCTGTCTGTCCGTCCGTCCGTCCGTCCGTCCGTCCGTCCGTCCGTCCGTCCGTCCGTCCGTCCGTCCGTATGTATGAACGCAAGGATCTCAGAACCTATAAGAGCTAGGGACTTGAAATTTTAACTGTCCTCCAGGTGCCCGCGCAGATCGAGTTTGTTTCCGATAATCGATAACTTGCTCCGTTTCTAAGTAATCGATAAAAATGTATATCGAAATCCTGTTTTTTAAGCAATTTTGGTAAATAATAAGAGCTAGAGTTACCAAATTTGACATGTAGCTTCTAGAATCGTATATATGTATATATCAAGTATCTTTCATTTTTAACCTATCGCCACCTCCCCGCTACTCTCTATCTATGAGCGCGAGCTGCATTTGGTGTTGGAATATGAGGGTTCAGGGTATTCCCTAGTCGGGAGCTCCCGACTAGAACCTCTTACTTGTTTCTATTATATATGGTGCTTAATATACTGGGTCTAATTTGTGGGTTGCTTCATTTCTTATAAGTACTTTATCTCCTTTTTTTAATTCAAAATTGTTTGTTTTTTCATCGTATGCTAATTTCCTATAAGCCTTGGCTTTTTCTAACATAATTCTAGTTCTTTTATATGCTATTTCTAATCTAAACTTTATTTCCTTAGAGTAGTCATCTAGATTATAAATAGGATCTATGTAATTAGTTTTATTTAAATCTATGAACTGTTTTGGTAGTCTGCCAAAAACTAGTTTTGTCTGCAGAGATGTATGAACGAATGTATTCATTAAATGTTCGATGACTTCGTTCTATTGTCCCTAATGTTTGGTGATGATATGCAGTAGAGGTGAGATTCTCGATCTTCATATATTTGCATAAATCAGTTAAAATCTGGTTTTTATACTCTGCTCCCGTGTCCGAGATGAACGTCTTCATTGGACCGAACTTGAGTATGAAATTTTCGAATATAGCCTTTGCGACATTATTTGCGCTTTTGCTTTTTATTGGAATGGCTACTAAATATTTTGTAAAAATAACAAATTAATGTGACTATATATTCATTGCCATTTTCTGATTTAGGTAGCGGACCGACTGTATCCACTATCACTATATCGAAAGCATTCACAGGTGTTTCTGTGAGAGTCAAAGGAGTTTTCGTGTGTGTCTTTGTTGACGTGTCATATTTTTCCAATAGTAGTGTCTTTTTATTTTTGCTAGCGTTCTTGTTGTGCCACTGTGTCCTCCTTGAATCGGGTCGTCATGGTATGTAGACAATATTTGTTGTATCTCTTTTTCATCTGTTATTTGGGTCACCGGCTGGAGTAGCGCTACTCTTAAAGATTTTAATATTTCATTGCCCATATTTTTAAAAGAATCTATTGAAACTGATTCAAAGATCTTTTTGCTCGGTGCCACTTTGAGTTAGCTGATTTTTAATATACCGGCTTCTTTTTCGAGCCTTTGGAAGAACTGACCTAAGTCGATAATTCCATTGGTATATAAATCGCTAACTTCAATTCTTGCGATAATTTTATTTCCATGTTTAAATAAACATTTAGATTCTGTTATTCGCACGGTCACTACTTTTCGTACTTCATCATTTGTAATGACTTCGTACTGTACGTTGGGCTTGGATACATTTTTATGACTTTGCCTTGGCAGAAGTTCATATTTTTCTGCTGTACAGTTTTTATTGTGTCTACTTTGTCGCCTGGTAGTGACTTTCATGACTTTATGTTGCATGTCTTTGAGTTCTTTTATAGTTATACGTGAAAGTGCGTCTGCTACAAAATTATCTTTTCCCTTTAGGTATTCTACTGTGAAGTCGTATTCTTCGAGCTCTAGCCGCATGCGAGTTAAGTTCGAACTGGGATTAGTCATAGAAAAAAGATATGTTAATGGTCTGTGATCTGTTTTAACAGTCAAGTGTTTGCTATAAATATATGGTCTGAAATGGGTAATTGCCCAATGAATTGCCGCTAACTCTTGTTCTGTTGTGCTCTTATTGCTTTCCCCTTTTGTAAATTACGGATTACCTCTAAACAAGTTCACGTTACTTCTGGTGTTCCTCAAGGTAGTCATCTTGGACCTTTACTCTTTACTCTTTTTATAAATGATCTCCCCTCTGTTATATCACATGCCCGTGTACTCATGTATGCGGATGATGTGAAACTTATTCTATCATACACTAATCCCCTACATCATTCTCGTCTACAAGACGATTTGAACGCTATGCAACTTTGGTGTTCGGCCAATCAATTGCATCTGAATTGTTCAAAGTGTATGTTTATGACATTTAATCGTACTACACCTTATCTTGTCAGTTATACAATCGACAATACCCCTTTACAACGTATACTAACAGTTAAGGATCTAGGCGTTCTATTTGATTCTAAACTCTGTTTCAATCTTCACATAGATACCATCGTTAATGAGACAAAAGGTGTACTTGGATTCATTAAACGATGGTCTAAAGAGTTTAACGATCCTTTTATAACGAAACTTCTGTACATCTCTCTTGTTCGCCCTATCCTTGAATACTGCTCTTGCATCTGGTCTCCGCAGTATAACAATAGCCAGGATCGTATTGAATCTGTTCAGAAGCAATTTCTGCTTTTTGCCTTACGAGGTTTAAATTGGGACCCTAATCTTCGGTTGCCATCCTACTCCAGCAGGCTGCTTCTTCTTAACCTTCCGTCGTTAACCAACCGTAGGACAGTTCTCGGTGTTGTCCTTCTACATAAGTTGATTATTGGCGATAAAGATTCTCCTTTTTCTGCTAGGGCGTCTTCAATTCTCTGTTCCGTCTAGACCAACCAGAAATTACCGCCCCTTATTCCTGTCTACGTGCACAACAGACTACGCTATGCACAATCCTTTTCGCGTGCTATGTAACAATTATAATAGTTTGCATCACGTTTTCTCTACCGAACTTTCTCTACCCCTAATAAAATCGTTGCTTTCAGGATACCTTCGGGAAGTCACTGACCATTCCCAGCTATGAGCAGGGGCATAGCTTGCCGGACAGGCTGTAAATTTCCCCCACCGGGTCGGTGATTTCCCATTACTTTTCTCTCTGTCCTATCTACTTAACACTCTATATATCTAGCCTCCATTTCTTTACTTTATTAACATTATTCTTCTTACTTTCTTTTTTCCTATTTATTGTATTTTATTAATTAATATAGCAAACTAAGATTATTTTTAATTTTACTTAAGAACACTTTTTTCCTACTTACACCCTTCTGATTAGATGTAGGCTCTAATAGCGTCACTGACAAATTTAGCTGTGAAAAGGGGCACAGCTGGCCGGACTGGCAACTAAAACACCTCCATCGGTCGGTGATGCTATTTAGAGAACTATGTTATCTAACTAGGCTTTTAGCATATAATTCTATTATCTATTGTATGTATAATCTACGGAATAATGAGGAAGACACTCGTTTTGTCGACCTTAAATAAATAAATAAATAAATAAATAAAATACCAAAAAAAAAAAAAAAAAATGAACGAGATGCATAAGCTATTGGGAGTTGAATTCCGTCACGGTTCTGAGTTAGAACCTCTCCGCAAGCTTGTTTACTAGCATCTGTTATAATGCAAAATTCTTTGCGAAAATCAGGATATTGTAGTAATGTGGGGTGCATAAGCTTTTCTTTAAGGTATTGGAATGCGTTTTGGCATTCACTTGACCATTCAAAAGGAACATTCTTTTTACTTAATGTATTTATGTGCCGTGAATAATCGGCGAAGTTTTTAATAAATATACGATAATAATTGCAGAATGCTACAAATCGTCTCGCGCTGACCGCATCATGAGGGACAGGATAATTTTTGATGACGTCAAATTTCTTGTCATCTGGCAATACTCCTTTGTCAGTGCATTTGTGACCTAGGAATGTCACTTCATGCATGAAAAATGAACATTTTTCTGGATGCAACTTTAGTTTATATTTCCTACATACATTAAAAACATCAGTTAAGTTTTTAATCATGTGTGTTTTCGGAACATCCTATCACCATTAAGTCATCTATATAAAGGAATGCCTGAGACGGTTCTACACCCGAGAATGCTATAGTCATCATTCTCTGAAATGAATTTGGTGCTATTTTAAGACCAAATGTAATCGCGTGAAGCGATTTGAGCCATTGCTCGTAGAAAAAGATGTTATATTTCTTGAATTTTCTTCAAGTTCAATTTGGTGGAAACCTGACATTAAGTCATGAAGTCAGTAGGTCTAGAATATCATCAATTCTGGGGAGCGGGAATTTATCAGAAAGTAATTTTTTGTTGATTTGGCGATAGTCAATTACTAATCGCCATTTCTTCTCTTCCGAATTTGGTAATGATTTTTTCGGAACTAGCAAGAGTGGGCTGTTATACTCGGATACAGACGGTTCTACGATTTTGTCGTTTATTAATTTCCCTACTTGTTTTTGGATTTCCTCAACTTGGCTATGCGGGTTTCTGTAGTTTTTGATATAAATGGGTTCATCATCTTTGAGTCTTAATGTTTGTTTATAAAAATTATTTGCTATTCGCTATTGGTTCGGTTTCCAGTCCGTACACATCACTATACTTGGTGCATAATTTTGTTAATTGATTTCTGAATTGTTCTGGAAAATTTTTCTTTAACTTTGAAAGTACTTGTTCGCTTCTATTTTCTGGATAAGTGTTATGAATATCGTAATCTGTTAAATTTTCATATTCGATTTTGTTACTTTGACCAATTGGTTGAAATTAGTTGTGTTTAGAAGGCGAATGTATACATGTTTGGATGCTGCTATTGTATTTGCAACATAAATTCTATTATGTATTTCTTGATTTGGAACAAATATATAATCGTTTACTGAGTTAATGTCTATTTTTCGAATTACTTGGGATCTGGCTGGCAGAAGAACTGTATTGTTGCCAGCACTATATGTTATTGGAACATAAATGGGATAATTTAAGTTTTGAGGTCTAATTATAAACCAGTCTTCACTTGGTTTGAAGTCTAATTGGCAATTGCATTTTTTAATAAAATCAATGCCTATTATTCCATCACACGGTATTGAAAAATCTGAGTCTACTAAATGAAATTCGTGTGGAATAATATATTTTGTTAATTGAAGTTCTATTGAAGTTGTTCCTTGCGATTTTATTACACCCTGTCCAATGCCTTGGATGTTTATAATTTTGTCTTCTTGAATTTTGAAATTATCTGAATTTATTTTTAAAAGTGAGATATCTGCACCAGTATCTATTAGGAATGTGAGTTTATTTTCAGTTGAATGATTATAAAAAGTGACAAATATATTAAGACTGTAATTGATGGAATGAACCTTTGCATTTACTGATTGTTTCCTAAAGGGTTCTGAAAGTTTTCCGACGCATTTTGAGCCACTCTCACATTGTTATTATTGTAACCTTGGTTGGAGTTACCTCGTCCTCATCCTCGATTTTGGCCTCGTCTTCCTTCACGTTTATTGTAATTATTGTTGTTATTGTTGTTATTACCGCCTCGGTTGTAATTGTTGTGATTGCAATTTCTGCCACGATTATAACCTCGGCCTCCTCTATTATTGTGATTTGCACCTCGTCGATAATACAGGACAGTGTTACTTTGACCTGTTACCTCCGTGCAACTATTGACAAATTTGAAAACGGCATCATTCATATTTGTGAATGTGCATGCATGCATGATAAGTTTTACCTTATCAATCGAACAATTTTGGGTCATAGCTTTTACAGCTGTTGTAGTGCTGTATTTGCTTGCAAGTAATTGGCTTAGACCTTCACTGATATAGGCTCCTTTCAAGGGCCTTTGCCAGTTTTTCCACCTCTTGGGTGTATTTGTTAGCCGTTTTGTTTTTCTGTTGCAGATTAAGTAGCTTGGCAGATACAACTTCTACCGATTCTCCTTTTACTGCATTTGACAGTTGCGTAATGATTGCAGCAATTGTCTGCTCATTACTTATTAGATTTCTCGCATGGCCTTTTAGTTTTGTTTTTATAAGGCTTATGGCTGTTAGCTAGTGTTGAAAGTACCATTGCCGTTTCAGCTTTATCGCAGTGAATAAGTGGGCTACTGATTGCGCCGAAAGCTTCTATATAATCAGTCTCAAACTGATGTACTGATATGTATTCGCTATGCGAATGTAAAACTTTAATCGCATTAATGCGAAAATTTGGATAGCTTTCGAAGATGTGATCTATTTTCTCTTTATTATTTTCTAGATGTTATCTAGGTTATTTGCCCTACTCATGTATCTTTTCTTGATAATTTTGTTATGCTTAACCAATACTATCGTGATAATTAATAACAGGATCCACAATGCGTTTATGTCATCCGTGTGATCAATTATCTTGACGTTGTTTACAACGTTGGCAGTGTTATTTTTTTCCTCACTGGTTATGTGGTTTTAATTGTCTTTATATATTCAATGAAAAGAATTTTTTTTCGATCTAAGGTTCATGAAAGAAAATTGAATTTTTTTTTAAATCTTGGTTTAGTCTTTCATTTAATCTTTTTCTTTTAATCTTATATGGGATTTTATCAAGAAAGAAAAATATATTCCTCTATTTGAAAATCGAAAATAAAAATTGGAGTGATATTTTCATTGCAATGAACTTATTGCAAGATTTATAAATTACACAAAGATTCTAAACGCAGCTGAGTATAAATACTCAGTGCCAGAGACGTGGAAAAGTTATTTATTTAGTTTATGTGGTTGGCTGACAATTCAAATTATGTTTCATATATATAAAAAAAATTCTCCAACCACATATGTTAGTAATGAAAGCCTAACAGGTTTTAGTGTTTTGCGACTTGCACTGACGTGCGTCAATTCGCATGTAGAAATTAAATCTATGGCAAGTTAAGGCTTACGCATATTTGCGGCCCCCTTGCGTGGCTTCTCTCGGTTGCGAAGTTTTAATTCAGCTTTTAATTCGTTTATGCGCTCTATGTAGCGCTGTCGGTCTTCTGGTGTCGTCGCTGCCGCCAGCAAATCTTGATGCAGGCGCTTTTGTTGAAGTAGCTTTCTCACTTGTCCTCCACGTTTTGTCTTCTTTTTTTCTTTAGATTTTTATACCCTGAACCCATTAAAAATGGGTAAAAGGGGTATTATGTTTTTGTGCAAAATGCAAATGTATGTAACAGGCAGAAGGAAGCATCTCCGACCCCATAAAGTATATATATTCTTGATCAGCATCAATAGCCGAGTCGATCTAGCCATGTCCGTCTGTCTGTCCGTCCGTCCGTCCGTCCGTCCGTCCGTCCGTCCGTCCGTATGTATGAACGCAAGGATCTCAGAACCTATAAGAGCTAGAGACTTGAAATTTTAGCTGTAGGTCCTCCTGGTGCCCGCGCAGATCGAGTTTGTTTCCGATAAACGATAACTTTCCCTGTTTCCAAGTAATCGATAAAAATGTATATCGAAATCCCGTTTTTAAAGCAATTTTTGTAAATAATAAGAGCTAGAGTCGCCAAACTTGACATGTAGCTTCTAGAATAGTATATATATATCGATACCTATCGCCAACTCCCCGCTACTCTCTATCTATAAGCGCGCGCTGCATTTGGTGATGGAATAAGAGGGTTCAGGGTATCCCCTAGTCGGGAGCTCCCGACTAGAACCTCTTACTTGTTCTACTTAGATGATTTACTTCTGCTTTCAGAGGACTTCGATTCTCATATGTATGTTGGTTTTGCAGAAAGTGGCGTTGCACTTACGTAAAGCGAACTTGACAATCAACGTAGCAAAATCAAAATTTTTTATGCGGGAAATTAAATATTGATGCTTTATAATTGGATATGGTCAACTAAAGACGAACCCCAGCAAAATACAAGCCATTAACGAATTCCCTGTACCAAAAAGTGTAAAGCAACTGAGACGTTTTCTTGGATGGTACAGACGTTTCGTTCATCATTGTGCAACAGTTAGTTTTCCGCTCACCGAGTTTCCTTACAATGGCTTATGAGACAGAAGGATCTCAGAGGAATTCAAGGTATTTGGGTGATCAAATAACAGGGTTTCAAGTTTAAAATCTCGCATCGTAGCGGTGCTCAAAATGTTATCGCTGATGCGCTATCACGTCAAAATGAGACAGAGCTTGCGGAATTCGAGGAGCAAGGTCCCATAGTTGTCTGTCTTTACCTGAATTCAAATCGCCAGACTATCTGGATTTGATAGATAATATTTCTTTTAACCAATCCAGATTACCTGACTTACAGATAATTGACGGTTTTATTTATAAACGTACAGAACCAGCGACGGGAAATAGCATTCAGGAGAAACAATCTTGGAAGTTTTGGGTATCTTCGTCTCTCACCCTACAAGTGATTGAGAGAGCCCACAATCCCCTAATGCTGCACACTGTGGCACCGGGAAAACAATAGAGAAACCCAAGAGATATCTGTTTTGGCCAAAAATGTCAGCCCAAATTCATGAATATATAGTCAATTGCGGAGTTTGTCGGCAAACGAAAAGCCCCAATGCGGTGTTGAGACCTCCAATTGGCAAGCCTATGACGTCAGAACGTACATTTCAGAAGCTCTACATGGACCTTCTAGGGCCATATCCTCGTTCTAAAAACGGCAATATAGGTCTTCTGATGGTTGTGGACCATAATACTAAATTTTATTTTATGTGGCCTCTTCGCGCGTTTACTGCCAACAAAATTATCGACTATCTAGAAAACACACTGTCTTGCACTTTCGGCGTACCAGAAACTATTCTGACCGACAACGGCTCGCAGTTCGTTTCTAGTGTCTTTAAAGCTTTTCTTACCCGATATGGAACCATCCATATTCGGACGGCAATATACTCGCCACAAAGCAATGCGAGTGAATGAGTAAATAGATCAGTGTTAGCGGAAATTTGAGCATATATCGGAAAGATCATTCAAAAAGCTGTACGCCATTAGTGCTGCCTTGAGAGCCAGCATTCACCAAAGTACAGGGTATGCCCCATATTTTTTAGCGTTTGGACAGAATATGATGTCAAACGGTAGAGACTATGACTTGCTAAAGCGACTTAATCTCCTGTCCGAAGACACAGCTATTGAGAGACTCATGGCTTTGCAAGTTATTCGTCTGATAGCTAAAGATAATATAGCTCAGTCACACATTAAAAATGCTAAGATATATAATCTGCGCAGCCAAAACATAAGTCTTACGGCCGGTACGAAAGTCATCGCCCGCAATTTTTGTCTCGCACCCGTTTTTATACCCAGAACCCATTAAAAATGGGTAAAAAGGGTATAATGTTTTTGTGCAAAATGCAAATATATGTAACAGGCAGAAGGAAGCATCTCCGACCCCATAAAGTATATATATTCTTAATCATCAATAGCCGAGTCGATCTAGCCATGTCCGTCTGTCTGTCCGTCCGTCTGTCCGTATGTATGAACGCAAGGATCTCAGAACCTATAAGAGCTAGAGAAATTTTAGATGTAGGTCCTCCTAGTGCCTGCGCAGATCGAGTTTGTTTCCAATAATCGGTAACTTACTCCGTTTCCAAGCAATCGATAAAAATCGATATCGACATCCTGTTCTTTTTTAAGCAATTTTGGTAAATAATAAGAGCTAGAGTCACCAAACTTGATATGTTGCTTCTAAAATATTATATATATATCAAGTATCTTTCATTTTATACCTATCGCCCCCTCCCCGCTAGCACCGCAGAGCTATAAATCAAGTTAATAACCCAACTTATATTGTCAACCAATCTAAGCCACAATTTTAATGCAATTGACTTTTTGTGAATGCAAAAATATTCTATGGTACAATAATATATACTGTAGAAAATTTCATTAAGATCGGTTAAGAGAAAACCAAAGTTATATGTAACTGCGCAATTGGATGGCACAGCTAGCGAAAACATCAAGTGTACACACACACATTTATGCACACATTCATAATACGGTCAGTTGCGAGTTCGAACCCTGCCAAGGGAACTTTTTTTTTTTTAACTTATTTGTATTAATTCAAACGAGCTCCATTTGGTGTTGGAATAAGAGGGTTCAGGGTATTGCCTAGTCGGGAGCTCCCGACTAGAACCTCTTACTTGTTTCTCCTGCCGTGCCCGGTACTCAGCTATTGTGAGTGGGCGTGGTCCATCGCTTGGAAACACCTCCAGGTACTCCTGAATGGAAGGTGCTTCCCTTTGCTCAATAGGAGCAGCATCTATGTTGTCGTCACTCATAAGGGCTTAACTGGGCGCGTTAAGCGGTGCCGGCGCTGGTTATCGCACAGGCTACACATGTGTTGTTTCACTTTTAATTTGTGTTCTTGTTTGATAATATTCTTTATATATGTTAAAGTATTAATCAGAATACACACACATTTTGAATATTTTTAATTGTCGCACATTTTTGCGTATAGTTTATATATTGATGCACTTTTTATGTGATTTTTTAATTGTCGCACATTTTTGCGTATTGTTTATATATTGTTGCACTTTTTATGTATGAATGTATACATGTTTGGATGCTGCTATTGTATTTGCAACATAAATTCTATTATGTATTTCTTGATTTGGAACAAATATATAATCGTTTACTGAGTTAATGTCTATTTTTCGAATTACTTGGGATCTGGCTGGCAGAAGAACTGTATTGTTGCCAGCACTATATGTTATTGGAACATAAATGGGATAATTTAAGTTTTGAGGTCTAATTATAAACCAGTCTTCACTTGGTTTGAAGTCTAATTGGCAATTGCATTTTTTAATAAAATCAATGCCTATTATTCCATCACACGGTATTGAAAAATCTGAGTCTACTAAATGAAATTCGTGTGGAATAATATATTTTGTTAATTGAAGTTCTATTGAAGTTGTTCCTTGCGATTTTATTACACCCTGTCCAATGCCTTGGATGTTTATAATTTTGTCTTCTTGAATTTTGAAATTATCTGAATTTATTTTTAAAAGTGAGATATCTGCACCAGTATCTATTAGGAATGTGAGTTTATTTTCAGTTGAATGATTATAAAAAGTGACAAATATATTAAGACTGTAATTGATGGAATGAACCTTTGCATTTACTGATTGTTTCCTAAAGGGTTCTGAAAGTTTTCCGACGCATTTTGAGCCACTCTCACATTGTTATTATTGTAACCTTGGTTGGAGTTACCTCGTCCTCATCCTCGATTTTGGCCTCGTCTTCCTTCACGTTTATTGTAATTATTGTTGTTATTGTTGTTATTACCGCCTCGGTTGTAATTGTTGTGATTGCAATTTCTGCCACGATTATAACCTCGGCCTCCTCTATTATTGTGATTTGCACCTCGTCGATAATACAGGACAGTGTTACTTTGACCTGTTACCTCCGTGCAACTATTGACAAATTTGAAAACGGCATCATTCATATTTGTGAATGTGCATGCATGCATGATAAGTTTTACCTTATCAATCGAACAATTTTGGGTCATAGCTTTTACAGCTGTTGTAGTGCTGTATTTGCTTGCAAGTAATTGGCTTAGACCTTCACTGATATAGGCTCCTTTCAAGGGCCTTTGCCAGTTTTTCCACCTCTTGGGTGTATTTGTTAGCCGTTTTGTTTTTCTGTTGCAGATTAAGTAGCTTGGCAGATACAACTTCTACCGATTCTCCTTTTACTGCATTTGACAGTTGCGTAATGATTGCAGCAATTGTCTGCTCATTACTTATTAGATTTCTCGCATGGCCTTTTAGTTTTGTTTTTATAAGGCTTATGGCTGTTAGCTAGTGTTGAAAGTACCATTGCCGTTTCAGCTTTATCGCAGTGAATAAGTGGGCTACTGATTGCGCCGAAAGCTTCTATATAATCAGTCTCAAACTGATGTACTGATATGTATTCGCTATGCGAATGTAAAACTTTAATCGCATTAATGCGAAAATTTGGATAGCTTTCGAAGATGTGATCTATTTTCTCTTTATTATTTTCTAGATGTTATCTAGGTTATTTGCCCTACTCATGTATCTTTTCTTGATAATTTTGTTATGCTTAACCAATACTATCGTGATAATTAATAACAGGATCCACAATGCGTCTATGTCATCCGTGTGATCAATTATCTTGACGTTGTTTACAACGTTGGCAGTGTTATCTTTTGCCTCACTGGAATCACTAAACCACCACATTATATAGTTTTAATTGTCTTTATATATTCAATGAAAAGAATTTTTTTTTCGATCTAAGGTTCATGAAAGAAAATTGAATTTTTTTTTTAAATCTTGGTTTAGTCTTTCATTTAATCTTTTTCTTTTAATCTTATATGGGATTTTATCAAGAAAGAAAAATATATTCCTCTATTTGAAAATCGAAAATAAAAATTGGAGTGATATTTTCATTGCAATGAACTTATTGCAAGATTTATAAATTACACAAAGATTCTAAACGCAGCTGAGTATAAATACTCAGTGCCAGAGACGTGGAAAAGTTAGTTATTTAGTTTATGTGGTTGGCTCACAATTCAAATTATGTTTCATATATATAAAAAAATTCTCCAACCACATATGTTAGTAATGAAAGCATAACAGGTTTTAGTGTTTTGCGACTTGCACTGACGTGCGTCAATGTAGAAATTAAATCTATGGCAAGTTATTGCTTACGCATATTTGCGGCCCCCTTGCGTGGCTTCTCTCGGTTGCGAAGTTTTAATTCAGCTTTTAATTCGTTTATGCGCTCTATGTAGCGCTGTCGGTCTTCTGGTGTCGTCGCTGCCGCCAGCAAATCTTGATGCAGGCGCTTTTGTTGAAGTAGCTTTCTCACTTGTCCTCCACGTTTTGTCTTCTTTTTTTCTTTAGATTTTTATACCCTGAACCCATTAAAAATGGGTAAAAGGGGTATTATGTTTTTGTGCAAAATGCAAATGTATGTAACAGGCAGAAGGAAGCATCTCCGACCCCATAAAGTATATATATTCTTGATCAGCATCAATAGCCGAGTCGATCTAGCCATGTCCGTCTGTCTGTCCGTCCGTCCGTCCGTCCGTCCGTCCGTCCGTCCGTCCGTATGTATGAACGCAAGGATCTCAGAACCTATAAGAGCTAGAGACTTGAAATTTTAGCTGTAGGTCCTCCTGGTGCCCGCGCAGATCGAGTTTGTTTCCGATAAACGATAACTTTCCCTGTTTCCAAGTAATCGATAAAAATGTATATCGAAATCCCGTTTTTAAAGCAATTTTTGTAAATAATAAGAGCTAGAGTCGCCAAACTTGACATGTAGCTTCTAGAATAGTATATATATATCGATACCTATCGCCAACTCCCCGCTACTCTCTATCTATAAGCGCGCGCTGCATTTGGTGATGGAATAAGAGGGTTCAGGGTATCCCCTAGTCGGGAGCTCCCGACTAGAACCTCTTACTTGTTCTACTTAGATGATTTACTTCTGCTTTCAGAGGACTTCGATTCTCATATGTATGTTGGTTTTGCAGAAAGTGGCGTTGCACTTACGTAAAGCGAACTTGACAATCAACGTAGCAAAATCAAAATTTTTTATGCGGGAAATTAAATATTGATGCTTTATAATTGGATATGGTCAACTAAAGACGAACCCCAGCAAAATACAAGCCATTAACGAATTCCCTGTACCAAAAAGTGTAAAGCAACTGAGACGTTTTCTTGGATGGTACAGACGTTTCGTTCATCATTGTGCAACAGTTAGTTTTCCGCTCACCGAGTTTCCTTACAATGGCTTATGAGACAGAAGGATCTCAGAGGAATTCAAGGTATTTGGGTGATCAAATAACAGGGTTTCAAGTTTAAAATCTCGCATCGTAGCGGTGCTCAAAATGTTATCGCTGATGCGCTATCACGTCAAAATGAGACAGAGCTTGCGGAATTCGAGGAGCAAGGTCCCATAGTTGTCTGTCTTTACCTGAATTCAAATCGCCAGACTATCTGGATTTGATAGATAATATTTCTTTTAACCAATCCAGATTACCTGACTTACAGATAATTGACGGTTTTATTTATAAACGTACAGAACCAGCGACGGGAAATAGCATTCAGGAGAAACAATCTTGGAAGTTTTGGGTATCTTCGTCTCTCACCCTACAAGTGATTGAGAGAGCCCACAATCCCCTAATGCTGCACACTGTGGCACCGGGAAAACAATAGAGAAACCCAAGAGATATCTGTTTTGGCCAAAAATGTCAGCCCAAATTCATGAATATATAGTCAATTGCGGAGTTTGTCGGCAAACGAAAAGCCCCAATGCGGTGTTGAGACCTCCAATTGGCAAGCCTATGACGTCAGAACGTACATTTCAGAAGCTCTACATGGACCTTCTAGGGCCATATCCTCGTTCTAAAAACGGCAATATAGGTCTTCTGATGGTTGTGGACCATAATACTAAATTTTATTTTATGTGGCCTCTTCGCGCGTTTACTGCCAACAAAATTATCGACTATCTAGAAAACACACTGTCTTGCACTTTCGGCGTACCAGAAACTATTCTGACCGACAACGGCTCGCAGTTCGTTTCTAGTGTCTTTAAAGCTTTTCTTACCCGATATGGAACCATCCATATTCGGACGGCAATATACTCGCCACAAAGCAATGCGAGTGAATGAGTAAATAGATCAGTGTTAGCGGAAATTTGAGCATATATCGGAAAGATCATTCAAAAAGCTGTACGCCATTAGTGCTGCCTTGAGAGCCAGCATTCACCAAAGTACAGGGTATGCCCCATATTTTTTAGCGTTTGGACAGAATATGATGTCAAACGGTAGAGACTATGACTTGCTAAAGCGACTTAATCTCCTGTCCGAAGACACAGCTATTGAGAGACTCATGGCTTTGCAAGTTATTCGTCTGATAGCTAAAGATAATATAGCTCAGTCACACATTAAAAATGCTAAGATATATAATCTGCGCAGCCAAAACATAAGTCTTACGGCCGGTACGAAAGTCATCGCCCGCAATTTTTGTCTCGCACCCGTTTTTATACCCAGAACCCATTAAAAATGGGTAAAAAGGGTATAATGTTTTTGTGCAAAATGCAAATATATGTAACAGGCAGAAGGAAGCATCTCCGACCCCATAAAGTATATATATTCTTAATCATCAATAGCCGAGTCGATCTAGCCATGTCCGTCTGTCTGTCCGTCCGTCTGTCCGTATGTATGAACGCAAGGATCTCAGAACCTATAAGAGCTAGAGAAATTTTAGATGTAGGTCCTCCTAGTGCCTGCGCAGATCGAGTTTGTTTCCAATAATCGGTAACTTACTCCGTTTCCAAGCAATCGATAAAAATCGATATCGACATCCTGTTCTTTTTTTAAGCAATTTTGGTAAATAATAAGAGCTAGAGTCACCAAACTTGATATGTTGCTTCTAAAATATTATATATATATCAAGTATCTTTCATTTTATACCTATCGCCCCCTCCCCGCTAGCACCGCAGAGCTATAAATCAAGTTAATAACCCAACTTATATTGTCAACCAATCTAAGCCACAATTTTAATGCAATTGACTTTTTGTGAATGCAAAAATATTCTATGGTACAATAATATATACTGTAGAAAATTTCATTAAGATCGGTTAAGAGAAAACCAAAGTTATATGTAACTGCGCAATTGGATGGCACAGCTAGCGAAAACATCAAGTGTACACACACACATTTATGCACACATTCATAATACGGTCAGTTGCGAGTTCGAACCCTGCCAAGGGAACTTTTTTTTTTTAACTTATTTGTATTAATTCAAACGAGCTCCATTTGGTGTTGGAATAAGAGGGTTCAGGGTATTGCCTAGTCGGGAGCTCCCGACTAGAACCTCTTACTTGTTTCTCCTGCCGTGCCCGGTACTCAGCTATTGTGAGTGGGCGTGGTCCATCGCTTGGAAACACCTCCAGGTACTCCTGAATGGAAGGTGCTTCCCTTTGCTCAATAGGAGCAGCATCTATGTTGTCGTCACTCATAAGGGCTTAACTGGGCGCGTTAAGCGGTGCCGGCGCTGGTTATCGCACAGGCTACACATGTGTTGTTTCACTTTTAATTTGTGTTCTTGTTTGATAATATTCTTTATATATGTTAAAGTATTAATCAGAATACACACACATTTTGAATATTTTTAATTGTCGCACATTTTTGCGTATAGTTTATATATTGATGCACTTTTTATGTGATTTTTTAATTGTCGCACATTTTTGCGTATTGTTTATATATTGTTGCACTTTTTATGTGGTTTTTAATAATGCTTTTATAATTGCATTGCAGCTTCGTGAACTTGTCACGGTCGCCATGTAATATAATTAAGAACAGACAGTTTCATCTGGAGCGTCTGCTCCTCAGTGTTACTTTATTCAAAATGATTCTTATATATTCGTGCTGCGTTCAGCTAACCCGCAACATGCAATGCTTATATCTATGTCTTATATTTATGTGTAAGTATATTGGTGTATACACGTGTATGCAAAAGGCATACATATGTTGTGTATATCTTGACCACTTGAGCTGCGAAGTGCATGCTCAGCATTCCCACGCGCTACGATCGGCATGTATATAAGTGGTGGATCGTATGACATATGCGCTGGTGTGTTTATATGTTTAAGTGTGGTCTTTTGGGTATTTGTATATTTATTATTACTATGACTGACATACACAATGTATGTATTTACTGTTATACCCTTTGATTTGTATTACTGGCAGGGTAGGTATACTACAATGGGGAACGCTGTGAATTCGCGGCTTTTGAGGTCCAGCTCTGTCTGCCAAAATGCATGCTTCAAATCCACGCGGCTTATCAAAATGGTGTGTGGTCAATAAAATGGATTCGATGTTCTGCAACAGGTAAGCGTCTTTAATGGTCAGGTTATTCAACTTGCGCGCATCCAAACATAGTCTTTTTTTCCGAGGCTTCCGGACAAGCGTCATTCGATTGCTCCACGGCTCGATGACTCCCAGTCTGAGCATTACGTCCACTTCCGCAAACAATAGCTTCTATACTGGGTAGAATCGCTCCTTGACTGGAACTGCATCATCCACTAGTTGAATGGTATGTGTTTCTATGTTTGTATGCCCAAATCCTCGAGTTTCGTAATCCAAGAAACCTTCTCTTGCCACTTTCAGCAGATGTTGTTGCTCTTCATTTAGTTCATGGGCTACTATCGATTCGCTTTTGGTCGTTAACTCCGAATCGACATACCCCAGCTCCTCGATTCTAAAATTTTCAGAGCCAATCCGAATTTTCGCCAAAAGTCCACTCCGAGATTCAGTGCCTGTTTGAGAGATGGGCATAGATACAGCGCTGGCCGTTGTATGATATTTTGGCATAAACACGGCCCAGTAAGTGATGTTGCGTGCCTCCAGCTGATTGAACTGTCGATCGTACCTGGTGAATTTCTAATTCCAGTTCTTTTATCAATTGCAGGCAACCTTCTCCCAGTAAACTGACTGATGCACCCGTGTCTAGCAGCCCAGCGAACTCTCGCTGTCCCAGCTTGACCGTTGCGAATGCCCGATCGTCGCCTTTGACTGCCGATTGGATAGCAGCGCATAACATTCTACGCTCCTGGCGTTGTTTGTAACGAATGCGCGCTCGTTTTACCCTGGGTGTGTTCTCTGCGGTCGCTTCGGGTATGCTGTCGAAAATACGCGGTCAATTTTTTGCATATTCTGCTTTTCTCACATCAAGTGGCTTCCGTTCTGACCATCTAACGTAATTATTCTGATTATTGTTAATTTTTAGTAAAATTTATTTAACATTAAATTTTTCTCTACCACTATCTTTTATATCTAATAACGCGTTATTGGAGGTATTCAGATTCCGTCAGTGACGGCTTGAAGCTCAACTCCTTCGCTTGCGTCAGGCCTCTCTGGTTGTTTTCCGCCTGACACTTCCGACATTTGGAAAGTACAACACCTGGTAGACCACAATTATAACAAAAAATTTTCTGGACTTGGATTCGCACTCCCAAAATGTGTGTCCCCTCTGGGCACAGTTCCAACATGTGAGCTTATCGCTGCCTCCCTCGCGCGGTCTATACAAAGCTTCCACTTGCTCCTCTTGTTGTGCTTCGCCTCCTGGCTTTTCCTCCGACGCATATACCTCGTGAGCTTGTGGTCTGCTTCCGATTTGCCGTGCCTGATCATATGTCGTATTGACTGTCTTCCAACGAGTTTTCAGCAGGCGTTCTACATCATGGCATTCTGCGAGCAATCTCTCCATGTTAGTGATGTAAATGGGGTATATAACTCTGGAAACAGCATCCCTAATGTTTTTTTTTATAACCTTTATTAGAGCATGATCGGAAAACGGCGTTGCAAATCGCGAGCCCAGACCTGAAATCGCCTGGGTGTAATCATCGATTGTCTCGCCTGGAGTCTGCTTTAATGTATGTTCTCCTTTTCGCCCTTCGGCATCACCAAATTTATTTATTTATTTATTTATTTAAGGTCGACAAAACGAGTGTCTTCCTCATTATTCCATAGATTATACATACAATAGGTAATGGAATTATATGCTAAAAGCCTAGTTAGATAACATAGTTCTCTAAATAGCATCACCGACCGATGGAGGTGTTTTAGTTGCCAGTCCGGCCAGCTGTGCCCCTTTTCACAGCTAAATTTGTCAGTGACGCTATTAGAGCCTACATCTAAGCAGAAGGGTGTAAGTAGGAAAAAAGTGTTCTTAAGTAAAATTAAAAATAATCTTAGTTTGCTATATTAATTAATAAAATACAATAAATAGGAAAAAAGAAAGTAAGAAGAATAATGTTAATAAAGTAAAGAAATGTAGGCTAGATATATAGAGTGTTAAGTAGATAGGACAGAGAGAAAAGTAATGGGAAATCACCGACCCGGTGGGGGAAATTTACAGCCTGTCCGGCAAGCTATGCCCCTGCTCATAGCTGGGAATGGTCAGTGACTTCCCGAAGGTATCCTGAAAGCAACGATTTTATTAGGGGTAGAGAAAGTTCGGTAGAGAAAACGTAATGCAAACTATTATAATTTTTACATAGCACGCGAAAGGGATTGTGCATAGCGTGTGCACGTAGACAGGAATAAGGGGCGGTAATTTCTGGTTGGTCTAGACGGAACAGAGAATTAACGACGGAAGGTTAAGAAGAAGCAGCCTGCTGGAGTAGGATGGCAACCGAAGATTAGGGTCCCAATTTAAACCTCGTAAGGCAAAAAGCAGAAATTGCTTCTGAACAGATTCAATACGATCCTGGCTATTGTTATACTGCGGAGACCAGATGCAAGAGCAGTATTCAAGGATAGGGCGAACAAGAGAGATGTACAGAAGTTTCGTTATAAAAGGATCGTTAAACTCTTTAGACCATCGTTTAATGAATCCAAGTACACCTTTTGTCTCATTAACGATGGTATCTAAGTGAAGATTGAAACAGAGTTTAGAATCAAATAGAACGCCTAGATCCTTAACTGTTAGTATACGTTGTAAAGGGGTATTGTCGATTGTATAACTGACAAGATAAGGTGTAGTACGATTAAATGTCATAAACATACACTTTGAACAATTCAGATGCAATTGATTGGCCGAACACCAAAGTTGCATAGCGTTCAAATCGTCTTGTAGACGAGAATGATGTAGGGGATTAGTGTATGATAGAATAAGTTTCACATCATCCGCATACATGAGTACACGGGCATGTGATATAACAGAGGGGAGATCATTTATAAAAAGAGTAAAGAGTAAAGGTCCAAGATGACTACCTTGAGGAGCACCAGAAGTAACGTGAACTTGTTTAGAGGTAGTCAGCCTCAGCATTACTCTTTGGGTCCTACCTTTTAAATAAGAATTAATCCAAAGCAAAAGAGACGGAGGGAAACCTATTCGGTCAAGTTTAAAAAGTAAAATGTCATGGTGCACAGAGTCAAACGCTTTACTGAAGTCAGTATAAATGACATCAGTTTGCATTTTCGAAAGAAAAGCATCGTTTACCAAGGAAGTAAACTCAAGCAGATTGGTCGTAGTTGACCGATTCTTTACGAATCCATGTTGAACAGGGGAAACAACTGATTTGCAGAAATGCTGCAAATTCGAAGTGATTATTTTTTCAAATAATTTAGGAATAGCGGACAGTATTGCAATGCCCCTGTAATTTTGTATATCAGACTTTCCACCTTTCTTGTGGAGAGGAATGATATAAGATTCTTTCCAAAGAGATGGAAAGACAGAAGATTCAAGAGATAGATTAAAAAGCTTTTGCAATGGGTAAAGAAGGGAAGAACTACACTCCTTGAGTAGACAACTAGGAATATTATCAGGCCCAGGAGAGTAAGAAGATTTTAAAGAGTTTATAGCGAAAAGGAGAGAGGAGTGTGAAATAATAGGAGGAGGTATAGAACTAGAGGAAGAAATAGTATAAGGGTAAGAACTATTATTAGGACAGACTGAGGAGTAAGTTGATTGGAAAAAATTAGCAAAGAGGTTAGCAGAATCAGAGTCATTACTAGCTTTATCCATCCCGAAAGAAAAAGAAGTTGGCAAACTTGAAGATTTACGCTTCAAGTTTACAAAATTGTAAAACTGTCTCGGATTTTGGGAAAATTGCCTTTTACAACGAGTTAGATAATTCTCATAGCATTGAGAATTCAAAAGAAAGAAGTTCGACTTGGCTATGAAATATTTAGCCAAGTCTGTACACGAACCAGACTTTTTAAACTTTTTAAAATATTTAGATTTTAAGTTTTTAATATGTGACAATCTGGGAGTAAACCAGGGTGGTTTTGATGAAGTAGTCGAAGGAATTGACTTGGGAATACTCATATCTAAGAGGGAGTTTAGGGGGCTATAAAAAAAAGTAATAGCAGTATTTATATCAACCGAGTCATATAAGAGAGACCAATCGGTTGCATAAATAAGCTGATTCAGCAATGAATAATTTCCTTTGCGAAAGCAGCGGCGGGGCTTATTGGCTGATGAGCACGAAATGAGACGATTACAATTGAACATTGTAATCTCTAAAGTAGGATGATATACATCCTCAGGAAGAGATAAAGGAGGGGACCTAGACACATTAGAAATAAGGTAGTCGTTAACAAATACAAGGTCAAGTGTTCTATTCAAATGATTAGAAATTGAATTGATTTGAAACAACGAAAGATCAAGCATGCAGTCTATAAAATCATGCTGTGCTGAGGGCACTAGATAATTTTCAGCAGTGAATAATGACCAAGAGATGTTCGGCAAATTAAAATCACCCAACACCATAAATAGGTCATTATCACGCACGTGTGAAGAAACTTCTTTAATACAAGTAATATGTTTCATATAAACTTGAATATCAGAAGAAGGAGGGACATAAGAGCATGTAATATAGATATTCCGTGTAGGAAAAGACACCTTAACTGAGATAATCTCAGCGTCAGTAGGCGTACTAAAACAGAAAAGTTCTGACTGGAGAGTGGCTTTAACGGCAATTAACACCCCACCACCTCGAGTCGGCCGATCATTTCTATGCAAAATAAAACTATTTGAAAATACCTCAGAATCGGATATGGTTGAATTTAACCATGTTTCTGAAAAAGCTATTATATCCGAGTCGAAGGAAGTACTGGCCATGAAAAGATTTTTAAGCTTTGAAATAAGACCTCTGACATTCCGATAATGAATACAGATTTGGTCAGAGGATGAAGTTAGTTTTTTGGGGCAGAAATGGTACCCTGTATTGAAGGGACTGGAAGGGTGACAGGCTGGTTACGCTTTTTATACCCTGAACCCATTGAAAATGGGTAAAAAGGGTATATTGTAGTTGTGCAAAGTGCAAATGTATGTAACAGGCAGAAGAAAGCATCTCCGACCCCATAAAGTATATATATTCTTGATCAGCATCAATAGCCGAGTCGATCTAGCCATGTCCGTCTGTCTGTCCTTCCGTCCGTCCGTCCGTCCGTATGTATGAACGCAAGGATCTCAGAACCTATAAGAGCTAGGGACTTGAAATTTTAGATGTAGGTGCTCCTAGTGCCCGCGCAGATCGAGTTTGTTTCCGATAATCGATAACTTGCCCCGTTTCCAAGTAATCGATAAAAATGTATATCGAAATCCTGTTTTTTAAGCAATTTTGGTAAATAATAAGAGCTAGAGTCACCAAACTTGACATGTATCTTCTAAAAAAGTATATATATATCGATTATCTTTCAATTTATACCTATCGCCACCTCCCCGCTACTCTCTATCTATAAGCGCGCGCTGCATTTGGTGTTGGAATATGAGGGTTCAGGGTATCCTCTAGTCGGGAGCTCCCGACTAGAACCTCTTACTTGTTTGGCTTGAACTCGTGAACAATCATGTGTGGAGGCCAAAATTTGGGATCACAAATGATTGGGAACATATCATGTGAAACATTTATTTTGAATGATGATATTTCACGAGGGGTGGAGAAATTAAATTTGGTTATTGACACGCTAGCAGAAGATTTGCTAGCAATATAGGCTGCCAATGACTCAGAAGTGGTGTCCGATGAAAGTCGAGACACAAAAACTTGCCTACGAGGGGCAACAACCGTTAAAGTAGGTACTGATGGGGCTGCAGGTAATACAGGAGTTGGAGGAGCTAAAGAGGCACCATGATTGTGTTTAACAATCTGGGCAAGATTATTCAAATTCACTATACCTAACTATTTGGACTACTTTTAACAGTTACTAACGATTTATATCTTTTGTATTTTTACGTTAAGTTTGGGTTTAGGAGGTTGCTTATCGGTAAGTCTTTTCTACTAACGCAAAAAATTGACTATTAACTTCCGTTTTCCTACATTCTTCCTCAGATTGACTCCTGGCTATGACATAGAATTGTAGCTAAAACAAAGGCTGGACAATTGATGATTGCATGTGTCATCTTTTAAGCCACCTGCCCGGACCACAGCCTATATTCTGGCAGATATAATCGGTAAATTTAATTATTGAAATTGTATGCAAAGAAACTAATTGATATTCTCATTTTCCTTGGCAGATCCGTAACGGCAGCGCAGCGGTGAATTTATTGCCTCCACTCTGGAACCAGTTTACGGGTTTCCACTTCAGATTCTTCGAATTTTTGAATTTTTTTTGTATTTCTTTGATGTGTTATGGCTGACCTTCCAGCCGTGGCAGCAACAGTTGAGGCTTTGGAATCCTGCCCGCGGTCCAGAAAACGGATAGACCTTACAAAAATAAACGACTATTTTAATTTTGGGTATTCGATTTCACACGCAATCCTTATTTTCAATTGAGCGCCATTTGTTATTATCCGACTTGTCGTTCAGATTCCATTTATCGATTTGCCGGCTAGTCAGAGGTCAACCAGGGGTGAGTAAGACCTCGATAAATAGAAGAGTCGGTTAACAAAATAATTTATATTTAAACTTGGACGAACGAATTTCGGTTAATTTTCGAAAAAACTATCGGACAACCTGAAAACACGCATACATACGGTGGACAGCTGTTAAGGTCCACCCTAACGGAGCGCTCCCCACCATGAGTTGGCCATAAATGTACTTGCCAACTTCCAAACCAACCCTGAACCAAAGACAATATAAACACTAAGATGAGATATGCCATACAACAAAATGTTTCTATGCAGCTTGATTTTTTGAAAATTAAGAACGCAAACGAACTCTGTATCATTGCGCTGTCACAGCCGAGAGAACGAAAAAGCTAAACATAGAATGTGCTCTCAGCTTCGGCTCTATGAGGGCGGTGCAAGCAAATATGTTTGTTTGCGTGTGAATATACATACATAACAGCATATTTGAAGGTGTTGTTATCCACTGCTCTGGCAAAGTCTCTGGCTGGAAAATAAACAATTTTCTTAGTTTTCTAGCGCAGATGACGACCTACCCCAAATTTGTGTTGATATATGAATGCATTTTGTGTACTGAGGTTGGCTCCGTACAAAATATGTATTTTTAAGTCGATGCAAATATTTATGTAATTTTTTATATTTGAAATTATTAATTAAATTATTATTATTTTTAAGTAATACAAAATAAATTAATGAAATATTCAAAGACACATTTAATTAATTTTTATTTTTTTTTAATTTTATTTTTTTGTTCGAATTATAAAGAACAAAGTCGCCGCTCGTATTAGCTAGCGGTGGTCGGTCCCAGGGAACACCGCAACTAAATATGACCTTCGAATCGACTTGAAATGCTTTAATTTTTTTAATTTAAATATTTCCATATTCCCCAAAAATGTTATTTTATTATAGAAGTTCTTTCTTTTAGATCTGGCATATACCTGCATATTCGTTTTGTAACATGTTCATTTATGTGAAAGTATATTAAGTTTTGCTTTCTTTTTATAGCTATCCGTCATCACTGTCCATTTACAATGTTTAAATAGTAAAACTTTAATAAGTTTGTCCAAAAGAGATTTTTTATGGGTGAAGCATGAATCATTTTCATCAAACCAAGATGAGTAAACACTTTCTTTAGTGCACTTTTTACATTCCTCTATAATGCATTTTTTAATGTTGAGTTGCATCTTATTAGTAGAAAATATATTTTCAAAAACCTTTATGTGAATTTTGCTAAAATTAAAAAATAAATCTGATAGTCCTTTTAAGTTTCCAAAGTCCGTTTCCTTCGAGTAATTTTTTTCAGATATAAATTGTTCTGAAGGTGCTGTTAAAAATTCAGTATTTTTAATAAGGTACGTTTGACATTTTTCGCAATTTGATCCCATATGTTCGTCAAAATAGGTTTCATTACCTTTTACAATTTTTGATAATGATGAAAATTCATTATCAGGCACTACCTTACTTTCATTATTTTCATAAGGTTCATGTATTATTGTATCGAATTCAACAGGCAGCATAACATCAGCATCGGACACGCAATTCGATTTTTTGGTAAAATGAAAAATGTGTAATGAAATTAATGTTGCTACAATGATGTTGAATTCATAAACTGATGGGTTTCTACAGTTTCCACCTTTGGCACGAACGGATGCAAATATATTTGCAAGTGGATCTTGGTTGATTCGACTTGTTAAAAAGAAACAAGTAAGAGGTTCTAGTCGGGAGCTCCCGACTAGGGGATACCCTGAACCCTCTTATTCCATCACCAAATGCAGCGCGCGCTTATAGATAGAGAGTAGCGGGGAGGTGGCGATAGGTATAAAATGAAAGATAATCGATATATATATACTTTTCTAGAAGCAACATGTCAAGTTTGGTAACTCTAGCTCTTATTATTTACCAAAATTGCTTAAAAAACAGGATATCGATATACATTTTTATCGATTTCTTGGAAACGGGGCAAGTTATCGATTATCGGAAACAAACTCGATCTGCGTAGGAACTAGGAGCACCGACATCTAAAATTTCAAGTCCCTAGCTCTTATAGGTTCTGAGATCCTTGCGTTCATAAATACGGACGGACGGACGGACGGACGGACGGACGGACGGAGGGACGGACGGACGGACAGACAGACGGACATGGCTAGATCGACTCGGCTATTAATGCTGATCAAGAATATATATACTTTATGTGGTCGGAGTTGCTTCCTTCTGCCTGTTACATACATTTGGATTTTGCACAAAAACATAATACCCCTTTTACCCATTTTTAATGGGTTCAGGGTATAAAAATGGTCGGGATGTTCTTTAAAAAGGTCTTCGACAAGTCAAACAAGTAAGAGGATCTAGTCGGGAGCTCCCGACTAGGGGATACCCTGAACCCCCTTATTCCAACATCAAATGCAGCTTGCGCTCATAGATAGAGAGTAGCGGGGAGGTGGCGATAGGTTAAAAATGAAAGATACTTGATATATATATACTATTCTAGAAGCTACATGTCAAGTTTGATAACTCTAGCTCTTATTATTTACCAAAATTGCTTAAAAACCGGGATTTCGATATACATTTTTATCGATTACTTGGAAACGGGGCAAGTTATCGTTTATCGGAAACAAACTCGATCTGCGCGGGCACCTGGAGGATCTACAGTTAAAATTTCAAGTCTCTAGCTCTTATAGGTTCTGAGATCCTTGCGTTCATACATACGGACGGACGGACGGACGGACGGACGGACAGACAGACGGACATGGCTAGATCGACTCGGCTATTGATGCTGATCAAGAATATATATATACTTTATGGGGTCGGAGATGCTTCCTTCTGCCTGTTACATACATTTGCACTTTGCACAAATACAATATACCCTTTTTACCCATTTTCAATGGGTTCAGGGTATAAAAACAGCCGCAGTAGTTTAGAGAAAGCCATCAATACAATATGTCAAATTGCCTTGGTACCTTATATTTCTTAAGTATACCTGAATTTCTTTTAATTTTTTCCAAGCTTTATTTTCTTTTTGGAGTGCACATTTCATGGGGTTGTTGTCATTTAAAACTCTGCTATTCAGGCAATCAAGGTAGTCATTAACTTTTTCAACAAAAGTAGCGTCAGCCATTGTCACTTTGAACAATGAGGTACATTTTCTACTATTTCCTCCTTGATGATAGACTACCCCCCTTAATGTGAATCCGATATTCTCAGCAATATTTATATATCTTAAAATAAAGGCTTTCAAGCATTCTCCTTTTATATTTGTTTCAGGAACAAAATAGTTTAAAATAAATTTCAATTTTTTAAAAATGCCTCGTAAACGAAAACGCAAATGTGACTGCCCATTTTGTTAGAACGTTCAATTAAATGTTCCAAGCCATCAATAGCATCAACAGGGGTATTGTTGGTCCAATTTTTCTTAATTGCAACTTCATCGCATGTGAGAATGCATTCCTTGTCGCATTCGCTCATTCCTGTAATAGCATCTTTAAGAGCCAAGTACAAACATTCGTTGGGTTCAGGTTGTAGCTTTTTAATGCTGTTCCATGCATTCCTTGTCGCATTCTCTCATTCCTTTAATAGCATCTTTAAAAGCCAAGTACAAACATTCGTTGGGTCCAGGCTGAAGCCTTTTAATGCTGTTCCATTTTTGCAAGGATGATGGGCTAGGAAGATTTAATTGCAAAGAGTCTCTTAAAAACTTATATGTTGACGTTGACCTGTAAAATATACCCTGTGCGAATAGTTTTTCGGAATCGTTCCATCTTAAACTTGTTCCTTTTTTTCTTTCAAAAGCATTTTAATCAGAATTTGCTCATTTCCTGTAAGATCCATTTTATCAAATTGTGAAATAAGACTTTCATAAGCGTTGACTTTCAATCTTTTGATCTTTTGTTTTTAATTAGTATTTTCTCTTTTACATAAGTTGATTCTTATTTTTCTTGCTTCAGCAATTGTTTTAAATGAGAAATACTGCTTTTGATAATATTTAAGCATCGTTGTGTTTATGACACTGATGACAAATTTCAGCTGGAGACTGTGAACGTTTTCTTTTTGTTGGAAGCGAAATTAAAACATTTAAAAAAAGTGCAATTATTACCAGCGTCCATATTCCGATCTAGTATTGCTCCTGGTTTCAGATATCTGCATCCAATTTTTTCCGGCGCAAAATGATATTGGCAAAAAACAGAGCAGATGTGTTCGCAACAAAATCTTCACTAAAGTTGCATTTTCAGACCATTGCTTTAAAATTGATGGATCCCTTTCGGTATCTTTCCCTTAAACAATTTTATTCCTGGAAAGTCGCGCCTAGATTTTTGGCGGTGACGAAATCTACACTTGCTGCAACAAATAAAAATATAAAACAAAAATCAAAAATTTTATGTATTAATATATACTATATATATTACAATATATAATATATACTGATATACATATACAATATGCATATATCATATAATTTAAACAATTGACAATATATATAGTATATATAAAGTATATTAATAATTCAGTAAAGCCTTAAAAAAGGCTATTATATTAAGTTAAGATACTTGCAACCTTTCCAGTCGTATCAAGCAGCAGCAACGGCTAAAAGTGGCAAGCAGAATTCCCTTGAAAGAACGCGACACACCGGCACCCGAAATTTGCGCCAAAAGTATTTTTGCTTTGGAATTTTAATTTTTGCAATTTTGGCACTAAGCACTAGGTTTTAATTGCACACTAAATTTCCGTTAAGACACTGACACGAATGTTAACTTTTATATATTCAAAATGCGTTCAAATTTTTTTGAAAATCTGCAACTAGTGTTAGTTTGTTTTATTATACCTAATATGCATTGGTTAATAGTTAATTTTTTCTTGTCCTTGTTGTATAAATTATTATTATGTGAGTAGTATTTGTATTGTGTTTCGTCTTGTAAAATATTTTTATCATCGTCCGGGTAGGGTAGAATTTCGTATAATGGGGTTTTATTTATTTCTCTAGGAATGTGTGAAATAATCAAAATTTCATTCGTATCTGATCTAAGCCAAGTAGATGTTTTTATGTTAAGTAGCTTTTCGGAATTAACGTTTGTGAGATAGTCGTGTTTTAATAATTTTGGATTAAAAATTCCCAATCTAGTTAGTTGCATTCCCATTTCTAAATCTTCAATATATTCTGTGAATTGTTGTAAGTTGAATGCAAGTAGTTCCAGTACTTTAAATTCTTCTCTTTCTTCTCTTTCTTTGTTTACTATTTCTATTCCTTGGTTGACCGCTTCAATAACATGGTTGAGTTCGTTTATTTGAATACTATTTTGAGCTATTGAATTCATTTTTTCTTCAAGTTCCTCCTTATCGTTGTTATCTAAAGTTCCAAACAAGTATTTGTATGTTGTTCCTACGAAATTAAGTAATCCTCTCTTACTTCTTTTTACTATTCGGATACCGTTTATTTCTCTTTGCAACTTTTCTGTCAAATATTGAATTTGTATTCTGTCCTTAAATTTGTTTGTTTGTAACATTAATTTGTCATATGTGTCTTCTGTCTTTGTTAAATTTATTGTGAGGCAATGGTGCTCGTAATTATCGGGTATGTCTATCATGCCTATTTTAAAGAGTAAGTATCCAGTAGTATATTTGATTTAATAGGGTTAATATCTATAAACTGGTTATTACTTCCTGGTAATAGTGTTGACATCATTAGTGCCAGAAAAATGAATGTTATATGTCCTGTTTTGGAACTTCGTCCTCCCGTAAATATTTGCTCTTATTTAATTTCTTTTGTTTTTGATAATTTGTTTTATAATGCTTAATTTTTCGACCTCTGTTAGTCAATTGTTCTTCGTCAATTTGTTCTATTTTCCCAGTGGGTTTGTAAGGGTTATTTAATTTACCGTGAATTATGGGTGCTTTCCTAAACTTTGTATTTACTGCGAAATCATTTCGGTTTTTATTAAGATTATTTATTCTGGTCTCTTTTATAATTTGGGTATTATAATTAGGTGTACCTGCGTAGATGAAAATGTCAGCTGGAGTTCTTCCAGTAGAGTTATGTTTTAGCTTATGATTATAAGTGTATAAAATTACCTCAATTTTCATGAGTCTATTTTCTTCGTCATCGTCAGTATTTATAATGCGTATTTTTTCATTAATTGTCTTATGTAGTCTTTCTATATCCGCTACACCATTTTTACTTGTTGTTATTTGAATTTCAACTTCAAGACTCATAAAAGCACTGTCCCTATCTGCCTTCAGAGTTATAGGTTTTCCCATGTTGTTAAATATTTGGATGAGTCCTCTTTTAACTTCCATCCAATCCTTGCCGTTAAGTTCAATTACATTTGCAAATTTTGAATATAAATCAATACATGTTAAATAGCTGTGGTTTTTTATTGAATAAATGTCTACTACGTAAGTTTCTCTACAGTTTTCTACTTCTGGTGTAATTTTAAATTTACAAGATGTGTTCCTGTGATCAATTTTAGCTAGATTACAAACTTCACATTCGTTAATTATGTTTTGGATTAAATTTTGATAGTCTGGGTAATAATATGTTTCTTCAAAAAGTCTGACCATCTTTTCGATGCCTGGATGTAAAAGTTTCTTGTGGTTGCTAACTATTATTTCTTTAAATTCTGCATAGCTCCTAATGTCTTTCAGTTTAATATTTGTTCGTAATATTCGAGTTGTTTTGGCGTTCATTATTTCTTTAAAGGCTTGTTGTATTATCTCAAAATCGGAATCGTATTCAATGTATAATACGCTTGAATTGTTGCAAAAATGTTTTATCAATATCTGTTTAGCTTTTTCAATGTTTAAGTTTAAATATTCGATTTTTATTCTTAATTTTTTAAAATATGGTGCAACTTCTATTTGCTCGGTATCACTTCTAATCATTTCTATTTGTCTTCTAAAATAGTTTAATGGTTTTTGTGTTAAATGTATTAAATTTTCATTATCTTCTTTAGCGCTATGTGCTGTAGCTTGTGTGTTAATATCTTGTTCGCCTAGCATATTTTCTTCAATTTTGATGCGTGATAAAGCATCTGCTACGTGGTTTAATTTTCCTTCTAAGTATTTGGTTGAGAAATTATATTCACAAAGTTTAATACGCCAACGTTGTAATTTCATGTTGGGTTCTTTAATGTTGTTTAGCCAAACGAGTGGCTTATGATCGCTTAAAATGTCAAATGGTCTGCCATATAAATATGGGCGAAAATATTTTACTGCCCACACTATTGCTAAAAGCTCTTTTTCTATTGTACTGTAATTTTGTTCATGATCGTTTAACGTTCTACTTGAGAAACTAATTGGCTTGTTATCTTGTGACAACACAGCTCCTATTGCAAAATTACTTGCGTCGGTTGTTACCTGAAACTTTTTATTAAAGTCTGGACATACTAATATTGGGTCGTTTATAATTAATATTTTTAATTTTTCAAAGGCTTTATTGTATTCAACATTTTTAATATCAATTTTTGCCGCTTTCTTTAGGTAAAGAGTCATGGGTTTTGCAATTTTTGCAAAATCTGGAATGAACTTTCGATAATAACCACATAAACCTAGAAATGATTTAATTTCCTTTGATGTTTTTGGCAAAGGAAATTCTTGTATTGCTTTTACTTTCAATTTGTTTGGCCGTATGCCTTCTGGACTTATAATATGGCCTAAGAATTCTGTTTCCTTTTTTAAAAACTCGCACTTATCTAATTGAAGTTTCAAATTTGCCTGTCTTAATTTTTCAAAAACTTTATTTATTGAATTTAAATGTTCTTCAAGTGATGTGGAGAAGACAATAATGTCGTCCAAATAAACAAGACAATGCTTGTTAATTAAATCGCAAAGAACGTGATTCATGCACCTTTGGAATGTTGCTGGTGCATTTTTAAGTCCAAATGGCATTCGAGTATACTCGTAATGTCCGTATTTGGTAGAAAATGCTGTTTTATTAATTGAGTTCTTGTCCATCTCAATCTGATGGAAACCTTTTGCTAAATCTATTGTTGTAAAGTATGAACATCTTCCTAATTTTCCCAAAATCTCGTCCATGTTTGGAATGGGGAATTTATCATTGATTGTAATGTCGTTTAATCCTCTGTAATCGACCACTAATCTAAATTTTGCCTTTCCTGAGGCGTCTGCCTTTTTTGGTACGATCCATAAGGGACTACAATAAGGCGACTGGCTATGCCGAATAAAACCTTGGGTAAACATATCTTTAATTTGCTTTTCGACTTCTTGTTCGAAAGCGAAAGGGTAACCGTATGGTTTCTTGTAAATTGGATTTTCATGATGTGTATTAATTTCGTGCTTAACAATGCTCGTGAAGGTCAAATTGTCACCTTCTCGATATTGAATGTCACTGAAATTTTTCAGTAATTTTAATAGTTTTGATTTTTCTTCAACGTTTAGATGATCAACTCGGTAATCTTCTCCCGATGTTATTTCATTACTTATTGCGTAATTAATTTCTAGTGTATAACTTTCTGGCTTTAAATATGCTTCGAAGTTTTTTTCTGAATTTGGATCCCAAACTAATTTCTTCTGATTGAACGATCTCTCGCTAATTATTATTCTGTCATGAGCGTAGTCAATTATGGCGTTGTTTGCCTTTAATAAATTTCTGCCTAAAAGTATATCATAATGAGGTGAAAAATCATGTATGTAAAATATCTGATCTTGCCTAAAGAGTTTATTAGGTGCAGTGGATACATAATGGTTTAGTTTTGATATCCCTGTCATGGTTCTAATCGAAGTAGGTCTTGTATAAACTGGTATATTAAGGAAGTTTTCCCTCATCATATTTATTGACGACCCAGTGTCAATGAGACATCTGTAGCGTCTGTTATTAATTTTAATTTCTATGTACTGGCTTGTCCCGAGGCTCCAATTGGAAAATTTTCGTCTTTTATTTCATTATTCTGAAACACCTCATATTGGTTGTTCTGACAACCATACTCTTCTTGTACATAGTTACCCTGATAGTTTTCGGATTGTTGATAATTTTCATCAACCTGCATTTTTTGGGAACCACTAGTATTTTCTCGTGTACGCTTGTACGGTTGATTTGGTATATATCTACCTTGAGAAATATTTTGATTTATGGGGTTATTTATTTGTGCTTGTTGTAAATTATGTTTGAATTCTTGAGCTAGTTGCTTATTTTGGTTAAAATAAGTTTGGTTGTTCGGAGGGTGATGTGAAAAATTGTGGCTTTGATTATTGTTAGTTATGTAACTTGGGGTAAATTGAGGTTTAGTATTGCCTGTATAATTTATAGCATTGTTAGTATTTTGTTTTTTATTATTGTTATAATAATTTTCCTCATAGTAGCCCTCCATTTGAGCTACTTGTTTTAATTTGGAAATAGTGGATATATCATGTCTTGCGAGTGACATAAAGAGTCTATCTGGTAATTTTTTATTTATCAAGTTTTTTACAGTGTTATGCATAGCGTTTGTATACAATCTGGAATTATCTAAATTCCCTTCTAATTCTAACTTGTCAGTTATAATTATTATCTTAGCCTCTACCTCACTACAAAATTTACGTAAATTACCTTGATAATTGGTATTATATAGTCTTCGCAGTAGTTCTTCCACGGGTGTTTGCGTCTTGTATTCGGAGATTAAGGCTTCCCTCAGTTGGGACCAGTTGTTGATTTGCAGCATTCTAGGAACCTTCTGGGCATCTCCGGATATCTGGAGCTCAATCGCCCCGAATATGATGCATTGTTGTCGTTCATTGTGAGTAGAGTACAGTTGAAGCAGGTAATCCATCCTTCTGATAAATGGACCCAGGGTTATAGGGTCTCCCTCAAAGGCTGGCACAGCCATTGTCACTTTGAACAATGAGGTACATTTTCTACTATTTCCTCCTTGATGATAGACTACCCCCCTTAATGTGAATCCGATATTCTCAGCAATATTTATATATCTTAAAATAAAGGCTTTCAAGCATTCTCCTTTTATATTTGTTTCAGGAACAAAATAGTTTAAAATAAATTTCAATTTTTTAAAAATGCCTCGTAAACGAAAACGCAAATGTGACTGCCCATTTTGTTAGAACGTTCAATTAAATGTTCCAAGCCATCAATAGCATCAACAGGGGTATTGTTGGTCCAATTTTTCTTAATTGCAACTTCATCGCATGTGAGAATGCATTCCTTGTCGCATTCGCTCATTCCTGTAATAGCATCTTTAAGAGCCAAGTACAAACATTCGTTGGGTTCAGGTTGTAGCTTTTTAATGCTGTTCCATGCATTCCTTGTCGCATTCTCTCATTCCTTTAATAGCATCTTTAAAAGCCAAGTACAAACATTCGTTGGGTCCAGGCTGAAGCCTTTTAATGCTGTTCCATTTTTGCAAGGATGATGGGCTAGGAAGATTTAATTGCAAAGAGTCTCTTAAAAACTTATATGTTGACGTTGACCTGTAAAATATACCCTGTGCGAATAGTTTTTCGGAATCGTTCCATCTTAAACTTGTTCCTTTTTTTTCTTTCAAAAGCATTTTAATCAGAATTTGCTCATTTCCTGTAAGATCCATTTTATCAAATTGTGAAATAAGACTTTCATAAGCGTTGACTTTCAATCTTTTGATCTTTTGTTTTTAATTAGTATTTTCTCTTTTACATAAGTTGATTCTTATTTTTCTTGCTTCAGCAATTGTTTTAAATGAGAAATACTGCTTTTGATAATATTTAAGCATCGTTGTGTTTATGACACTGATGACAAATTTCAGCTGGAGACTGTGAACGTTTTCTTTTTGTTGGAAGCGAAATTAAAACATTTAAAAAATTTGCATTACTAGTGCAATTATTACCAGCGTCCATATTCCGATCTAGTATTGCTCCTGGTTTCAGATATCTGCATCCAATTTTTTCCGGCGCAAAATGATATTGGCAAAAAAAAGAGCAGATGTGTTCGCAACAAAATCTTCACTAAAGTTGCATTTTCAGACCATTGCTTTAAAATTGATGGATCCCTTTCGGTATCTTTCCCTTAAACAATTTTATTCCTGGAAAGTCGCGCCTAGATTTTTGGCGGTGACGAAATCTACACTTGCTGCAACAAATAAAAATAAAAACAAAAATCAAAAATTTTATGTATTAATATATACTATATATATTACAATATATAATATATACTGATATACATATACAATATGCATATATCATATAATTTAAACAATTGACAATATATATAGTATATATAAAGTATATTAATAATTCAGTAAAGCCTTAAAAAAGGCTATTATATTAAGTTAAGATACTTGCAACCTTTCCAGTCGTATCAAGCAGCAGCAACGGCTAAAAGTGGCAAGCAGAATTCCCTTGAAAGAACGCGACACACCGGCACCCGAAATTTGCGCCAAAAGTATTTTTGCTTTGGAATTTTAATTTTTGCAATTTTGGCACTAAGCACTAGGTTTTAATTGCACACTAAATTTCCGTTAAGACACTGACACGAATGTTAACTTTTATATATTCAAAATGCGTTCAAATTTTTTTGAAAATCTGCAACTAGTGTTAGTTTGTTTTATTATACCTAATATGCATTGGTTAATAGTTAATTTTTTCTTGTCCTTGTTGTATAAATTATTATTATGTGAGTAGTATTTGTATTGTGTTTCGTCTTGTAAAATATTTTTATCATCGTCCGGGTAGGGTAGAATTTCGTATAATGGGGTTTTATTTATTTCTCTAGGAATGTGTGAAATAATCAAAATTTCATTCGTATCTGATCTAAGCCAAGTAGATGTTTTTATGTTAAGTAGCTTTTCGGAATTAACGTTTGTGAGATAGTCGTGTTTTAATAATTTTGGATTAAAAATTCCCAATCTAGTTAGTTGCATTCCCATTTCTAAATCTTCAATATATTCTGTGAATTGTTGTAAGTTGAATTCAAGTAGTTCCAGTACTTTAAATTCTTCTCTTTCTTCTCTTTCTTTGTTTACTATTTCTATTCCTTGGTTGACCGCTTCAATAACATGGTTGAGTTCGTTTATTTGAATACTATTTTGAGCTATTGAATTCATTTTTTCTTCAAGTTCCTCCTTATCGTTGTTATCTAAAGTTCCAAACAAGTATTTGTATGTTGTTCCTACGAAATTAAGTAATCCTCTCTTACTTCTTTTTACTATTCGGATACCGTTTATTTCTCTTTGCAACTTTTCTGTCAAATATTGAATTTGTATTCTGTCCTTAAATTTGTTTGTTTGTAACATTAATTTGTCATATGTGTCTTCTGTCTTTGTTAAATTTATTGTGAGGCAATGGTGCTCGTAATTATCGGGTATGTCTATCATGCCTATTTTAAAGAGTAAGTATCCAGTAGTATATTTGATTTAATAGGGTTAATATCTATAAACTGGTTATTACTTCCTGGTAATAGTGTTGACATCATTAGTGCCAGAAAAATGAATGTTATATGTCCTGTTTTGGAACTTCGTCCTCCCGTAAATATTTGCTCTTATTTAATTTCTTTTGTTTTTGATAATTTGTTTTATAATGCTTAATTTTTCGACCTCTGTTAGTCAATTGTTCTTCGTCAATTTGTTCTATTTTCCCAGTGGGTTTGTAAGGGTTATTTAATTTACCGTGAATTATGGGTGCTTTCCTAAACTTTGTATTTACTGCGAAATCATTTCGGTTTTTATTAAGATTATTTATTCTGGTCTCTTTTATAATTTGGGTATTATAATTAGGTGTACCTGCGTAGATGAAAATGTCAGCTGGAGTTCTTCCAGTAGAGTTATGTTTTAGCTTATGATTATAAGTGTATAAAATTACCTCAATTTTCATGAGTCTATTTTCTTCGTCATCGTCAGTATTTATAATGCGTATTTTTTCATTAATTGTCTTATGTAGTCTTTCTATATCCGCTACACCATTTTTACTTGTTGTTATTTGAATTTCAACTTTCAAGACTCATAAAAGCACTGTCCCTATCTGCCTTCAGAGTTATAGGTTTTCCCATGTTGTTAAATATTTGGATGAGTCCTCTTTTAACTTCCATCCAATCCTTGCCGTTAAGTTCAATTACATTTGCAAATTTTGAATATAAATCAATACATGTTAAATAGCTGTGGTTTTTTATTGAATAAATGTCTACTACGTAAGTTTCTCTACAGTTTTCTACTTCTGGTGTAATTTTAAATTTACAAGATGTGTTCCTGTGATCAATTTTAGCTAGATTACAAACTTCACATTCGTTAATTATGTTTTGGATTAAATTTTGATAGTCTGGGTAATAATATGTTTCTTCAAAAAGTCTGACCATCTTTTCGATGCCTGGATGTAAAAGTTTCTTGTGGTTGCTAACTATTATTTCTTTAAATTCTGCATAGCTCCTAATGTCTTTCAGTTTAATATTTGTTCGTAATATTCGAGTTGTTTTGGGGTTCATTATTTCTTTAAAGGCTTGTTGTATTATCTCAAAATCGGAATCGTATTCAATGTATAATACGCTTGAATTGTTGCAAAAATGTTTTATCAATATCTGTTTAGCTTTTTCAATGTTTAAGTTTAAATATTCGATTTTTATTCTTAATTTTTTAAAATATGGTGCAACTTCTATTTGCTCGGTATCACTTCTAATCATTTCTATTTGTCTTCTAAAATAGTTTAATGGTTTTTCTGTTAAATGTATTAAATTTTCATTATCTTCTTTAGCGCTATGTGCTGTAGCTTGTGTGTTAATATCTTGTTCGCCTAGCATATTTTCTTCAATTTTGATGCGTGATAAAGCATCTGCTACGTGGTTTAATTTTCCTTCTAAGTATTTGATTGAGAAATTATATTCACAAAGTTTAATACGCCAACGTTGTAATTTCATGTTGGGTTCTTTAATGTTGTTTAGCCAAACGAGTGGCTTATGATCGCTTAAAATGTCAAATGGTCTGCCATATAAATATGGGCGAAAATATTTTACTGCCCACACTATTGCTAAAAGCTCTTTTTCTATTGTACTGTAATTTTGTTCATGATCGTTTAACGTTCTACTTGAGAAACTAATTGGCTTGTTATCTTGTGACAACACAGCTCCTATTGCAAAATTACTTGCGTCGGTTGTTACCTGAAACTTTTTATTAAAGTCTGGACATACTAATATTGGGTCGTTTATAATTAATATTTTTAATTTTTCAAAGGCTTTATTGTATTCAACATTTTTAATATCAATTTTTGCCGCTTTCTTTAGGTAAAGAGTCATGGGTTTTGCAATTTTTGCAAAATCTGGAATGAACTTTCGATAATAACCACATAAACCTAGAAATGATTTAATTTCCTTTGATGTTTTTGGCAAAGGAAATTCTTGTATTGCTTTTACTTTCAATTTGTTTGGCCGTATGCCTTCTGGACTTATAATATGGCCTAAGAATTCTGTTTCCTTTTTTAAAAACTCGCACTTATCTAATTGAAGTTTCAAATTTGCCTGTCTTAATTTTTCAAAAACTTTATTTATTGAATTTAAATGTTCTTCAAGTGATGTGGAGAAGACAATAATGTCGTCCAAATAAACAAGACAATGCTTGTTAATTAAATCGCGAAGAACGTGATTCATGCACCTTTGGAATGTTGCTGGTGCATTTTTAAGTCCAAATGGCATTCGAGTATACTCGTAATGTCCGTATTTGGTAGAAAATGCTGTTTTATTAATTGAGTTCTTGTCCATCTCAATCTGATGGAAACCTTTTGCTAAATCTATTGTTGTAAAGTATGAACATCTTCCTAATTTTCCCAAAATCTCGTCCATGTTTGGAATGGGGAATTTATCATTGATTGTAATGTCGTTTAATCCTCTGTAATCGACCACTAATCTAAATTTTGCCTTTCCTGAGGCGTCTGCCTTTTTTGGTACGATCCATAAGGGACTACAATAAGGCGACTGGCTATGCCGAATAAAACCTTGGGTTAACATATCTTTAATTTGCTTTTCGACTTCTTGTTCGAAAGCGAAAGGGTAACCGTATGGTTTCTTGTAAATTGGATTTTCATGATGTGTATTAATTTCGTGCTTAACAATGCTCGTGAAGGTCAAATTGTCACCTTCTCGATATTGAATGTCACTGAAATTTTTCAGTAATTTTAATAGTTTTGATTTTTCTTCAACGTTTAGATGATCAACTCGGTAATCTTCTCCCGATGTTATTTCATTACTTATTGCGTAATTAATTTCTAGTGTATAACTTTCTGGCTTTAAATATGCTTCGAAGTTTTTTTCTGAATTTGGATCCCAAACTAATTTCTTCTGATTGAACGATCTCTCGCTAATTATTATTCTGTCATGAGCGTAGTCAATTATGGCGTTGTTTGCCTTTAATAAATTTCTGCCTAAAAGTATATCATAATGAGGTGAAAAATCATGTATGTAAAATATCTGATCTTGCCTAAAGAGTTTATTAGGTGCAGTGGATACATAATGGTTTAGTTTTGATATCCCTGTCATGGTTCTAATCGAAGTAGGTCTTGTATAAACTGGTATATTAAGGAAGTTTTCCCTCATCATATTTATTGACGACCCAGTGTCAATGAGACATCTGTAGCGTCTGTTATTAATTTTAATTTCTATGTACTGGCTTGTCCCGAGGCTCCAATTGGAAAATTTTCGTCTTTTATTTCATTATTCTGAAACACCTCATATTGGTTGTTCTGACAACCATACTCTTCTTGTACATAGTTACCCTGATAGTTTTCGGATTGTTGATAATTTTCATCAACCTGCATTTTTTGGGAACCACTAGTATTTTCTCGTGTACGCTTGTACGGTTGATTTGGTATATATCTACCTTGAGAAATATTTTGATTTATGGGGTTATTTATTTGTGCTTGTTGTAAATTATGTTTGAATTCTTGAGCTAGTTGCTTATTTTGGTTAAAATAAGTTTGGTTGTTCGGAGGGTGATGTGAAAAATTGTGGCTTTGATTATTGTTAGTTATGTAACTTGGGGTAAATTGAGGTTTAGTATTGCCTGTATAATTTATAGCATTGTTAGTATTTTGTTTTTTATTATTGTTATAATAATTTTCCTCATAGTAGCCCTCCATTTGAGCTACTTGTTTTAATTTGGAAATAGTGGATATATCATGTCTTGCGAGTGACATAAAGAGTCTATCTGGTAATTTTTTATTTATCAAGTTTTTTACAGTGTTATGCATAGCGTTTGTATACAATCTGGAATTATCTAAATTCCCTTCTAATTCTAACTTGTCAGTTATAATTATTATCTTAGCCTCTACCTCACTACAAAATTTACGTAAATTACCTTGATAATTGGTATTATATAGTCTTCGCAGTAGTTCTTCCACGGGTGTTTGCGTCTTGTATTCGGAGATTAAGGCTTCCCTCAGTTGGGACCAGTTGTTGATTTGCAGCATTCTAGGAACCTTCTGGGCATCTCCGGATATCTGGAGCTCAATCGCCCCGAATATGATGCATTGTTGTCGTTCATTGTGAGTAGAGTACAGTTGAAGCAGGTAATCCATCCTTCTGATAAATGGACCCAGGGTTATAGGGTCTCCCTCAAAGGCTGGCACAGCCATTGTCACTTTGAACAATGAGGTACATTTTCTACTATTTCCTCCTTGATGATAGACTACCCCCCTTAATGTGAATCCGATATTCTCAGCAATATTTATATATCTTAAAATAAAGGCTTTCAAGCATTCTCCTTTTATATTTGTTTCAGGAACAAAATAGTTTAAAATAAATTTCAATTTTTTAAAAATGCCTCGTAAACGAAAACGCAAATGTGACTGCCCATTTTGTTAGAACGTTCAATTAAATGTTCCAAGCCATCAATAGCATCAACAGGGGTATTGTTGGTCCAATTTTTCTTAATTGCAACTTCATCGCATGTGAGAATGCATTCCTTGTCGCATTCGCTCATTCCTGTAATAGCATCTTTAAGAGCCAAGTACAAACATTCGTTGGGTTCAGGTTGTAGCTTTTTAATGCTGTTCCATGCATTCCTTGTCGCATTCTCTCATTCCTTTAATAG
Organism: Drosophila ezoana; assembly: GCA_035045725.1. Classification (NCBI taxonomy): domain Eukaryota; kingdom Metazoa; phylum Arthropoda; class Insecta; order Diptera; family Drosophilidae; genus Drosophila; species Drosophila ezoana. The sequence goes on along the minus strand of JAWNOU010000003.1, from coordinate 301,200 downwards.
CATCTTTAAAAGCCAAGTACAAACATTCGTTGGGTCCAGGCTGAAGCCTTTTAATGCTGTTCCATTTTTGCAAGGATGATGGGCTAGGAAGATTTAATTGCAAAGAGTCTCTTAAAAACTTATATGTTGACGTTGACCTGTAAAATATACCCTGTGCGAATAGTTTTTCGGAATCGTTCCATCTTAAACTTGTTCCTTTTTTTTCTTTCAAAAGCATTTTAATCAGAATTTGCTCATTTCCTGTAAGATCCATTTTATCAAATTGTGAAATAAGACTTTCATAAGCGTTGACTTTCAATCTTTTGATCTTTTGTTTTTAATTAGTATTTTCTCTTTTACATAAGTTGATTCTTATTTTTCTTGCTTCAGCAATTGTTTTAAATGAGAAATACTGCTTTTGATAATATTTAAGCATCGTTGTGTTTATGACACTGATGACAAATTTCAGCTGGAGACTGTGAACGTTTTCTTTTTGTTGGAAGCGAAATTAAAACATTTAAAAAATTTGCATTACTAGTGCAATTATTACCAGCGTCCATATTCCGATCTAGTATTGCTCCTGGTTTCAGATATCTGCATCCAATTTTTTCCGGCGCAAAATGATATTGGCAAAAAAAAGAGCAGATGTGTTCGCAACAAAATCTTCACTAAAGTTGCATTTTCAGACCATTGCTTTAAAATTGATGGATCCCTTTCGGTATCTTTCCCTTAAACAATTTTATTCCTGGAAAGTCGCGCCTAGATTTTTGGCGGTGACGAAATCTACACTTGCTGCAACAAATAAAAATAAAAACAAAAATCAAAAATTTTATGTATTAATATATACTATATATATTACAATATATAATATATACTGATATACATATACAATATGCATATATCATATAATTTAAACAATTGACAATATATATAGTATATATAAAGTATATTAATAATTCAGTAAAGCCTTAAAAAAGGCTATTATATTAAGTTAAGATACTTGCAACCTTTCCAGTCGTATCAAGCAGCAGCAACGGCTAAAAGTGGCAAGCAGAATTCCCCTTGAAAGAACGCGACACACCGGCACCCGAAATTTGCGCCAAAAGTATTTTTGCTTTGGAATTTTAATTTTTGCAATTTTGGCACTAAGCACTAGGTTTTAATTGCACACTAAATTTCCGTTAAGACACTGACACGAATGTTAACTTTTATATATTCAAAATGCGTTCAAATTTTTTTGAAAATCTGCAACTAGTGTTAGTTTGTTTTATTATACCTAATATGCATTGGTTAATAGTTAATTTTTTCTTGTCCTTGTTGTATAAATTATTATTATGTGAGTAGTATTTGTATTGTGTTTCGTCTTGTAAAATATTTTTATCATCGTCCGGGTAGGGTAGAATTTCGTATAATGGGGTTTTATTTATTTCTCTAGGAATGTGTGAAATAATCAAAATTTCATTCGTATCTGATCTAAGCCAAGTAGATGTTTTTATGTTAAGTAGCTTTTCGGAATTAACGTTTGTGAGATAGTCGTGTTTTAATAATTTTGGATTAAAAATTCCCAATCTAGTTAGTTGCATTCCCATTTCTAAATCTTCAATATATTCTGTGAATTGTTGTAAGTTGAATTCAAGTAGTTCCAGTACTTTAAATTCTTCTCTTTCTTCTCTTTCTTTGTTTACTATTTCTATTCCTTGGTTGACCGCTTCAATAACATGGTTGAGTTCGTTTATTTGAATACTATTTTGAGCTATTGAATTCATTTTTTCTTCAAGTTCCTCCTTATCGTTGTTATCTAAAGTTCCAAACAAGTATTTGTATGTTGTTCCTACGAAATTAAGTAATCCTCTCTTACTTCTTTTTTACTATTCGGATACCGTTTATTTCTCTTTGCAACTTTTCTGTCAAATATTGAATTTGTATTCTGTCCTTAAATTTGTTTGTTTGTAACATTAATTTGTCATATGTGTCTTCTGTCTTTGTTAAATTTATTGTGAGGCAATGGTGCTCGTAATTATCGGGTATGTCTATCATGCCTATTTTAAAGAGTAAGTATCCAGTAGTATATTTGATTTAATAGGGTTAATATCTATAAACTGGTTATTACTTCCTGGTAATAGTGTTGACATCATTAGTGCCAGAAAAATGAATGTTATATGTCCTGTTTTGGAACTTCGTCCTCCCGTAAATATTTGCTCTTATTTAATTTCTTTTGTTTTTGATAATTTGTTTTATAATGCTTAATTTTTCGACCTCTGTTAGTCAATTGTTCTTCGTCAATTTGTTCTATTTTCCCAGTGGGTTTGTAAGGGTTATTTAATTTACCGTGAATTATGGGTGCTTTCCTAAACTTTGTATTTACTGCGAAATCATTTCGGTTTTTATTAAGATTATTTATTCTGGTCTCTTTTATAATTTGGGTATTATAATTAGGTGTACCTGCGTAGATGAAAATGTCAGCTGGAGTTCTTCCAGTAGAGTTATGTTTTAGCTTATGATTATAAGTGTATAAAATTACCTCAATTTTCATGAGTCTATTTTCTTCGTCATCGTCAGTATTTATAATGCGTATTTTTTCATTAATTGTCTTATGTAGTCTTTCTATATCCGCTACACCATTTTTACTTGTTGTTATTTGAATTTCAACTTCAAGACTCATAAAAGCACTGTCCCTATCTGCCTTCAGAGTTATAGGTTTTCCCATGTTGTTAAATATTTGGATGAGTCCTCTTTTAACTTCCATCCAATCCTTGCCGTTAAGTTCAATTACATTTGCAAATTTTGAATATAAATCAATACATGTTAAATAGCTGTGGTTTTTTATTGAATAAATGTCTACTACGTAAGTTTCTCTACAGTTTTCTACTTCTGGTGTAATTTTAAATTTACAAGATGTGTTCCTGTGATCAATTTTAGCTAGATTACAAACTTCACATTCGTTAATTATGTTTTGGATTAAATTTTGATAGTCTGGGTAATAATATGTTTCTTCAAAAAGTCTGACCATCTTTTCGATGCCTGGATGTAAAAGTTTCTTGTGGTTGCTAACTATTATTTCTTTAAATTCTGCATAGCTCCTAATGTCTTTCAGTTTAATATTTGTTCGTAATATTCGAGTTGTTTTGGGGTTCATTATTTCTTTAAAGGCTTGTTGTATTATCTCAAAATCGGAATCGTATTCAATGTATAATACGCTTGAATTGTTGCAAAAATGTTTTATCAATATCTGTTTAGCTTTTTCAATGTTTAAGTTTAAATATTCGATTTTTATTCTTAATTTTTTAAAATATGGTGCAACTTCTATTTGCTCGGTATCACTTCTAATCATTTCTATTTGTCTTCTAAAATAGTTTAATGGTTTTTCTGTTAAATGTATTAAATTTTCATTATCTTCTTTAGCGCTATGTGCTGTAGCTTGTGTGTTAATATCTTGTTCGCCTAGCATATTTTCTTCAATTTTGATGCGTGATAAAGCATCTGCTACGTGGTTTAATTTTCCTTCTAAGTATTTGATTGAGAAATTATATTCACAAAGTTTAATACGCCAACGTTGTAATTTCATGTTGGGTTCTTTAATGTTGTTTAGCCAAACGAGTGGCTTATGATCGCTTAAAATGTCAAATGGTCTGCCATATAAATATGGGCGAAAATATTTTACTGCCCACACTATTGCTAAAAGCTCTTTTTCTATTGTACTGTAATTTTGTTCATGATCGTTTAACGTTCTACTTGAGAAACTAATTGGCTTGTTATCTTGTGACAACACAGCTCCTATTGCAAAATTACTTGCGTCGGTTGTTACCTGAAACTTTTTATTAAAGTCTGGACATACTAATATTGGGTCGTTTATAATTAATATTTTTAATTTTTCAAAGGCTTTATTGTATTCAACATTTTTAATATCAATTTTTGCCGCTTTCTTTAGGTAAAGAGTCATGGGTTTTGCAATTTTTGCAAAATCTGGAATGAACTTTCGATAATAACCACATAAACCTAGAAATGATTTAATTTCCTTTGATGTTTTTGGCAAAGGAAATTCTTGTATTGCTTTTACTTTCAATTTGTTTGGCCGTATGCCTTCTGGACTTATAATATGGCCTAAGAATTCTGTTTCCTTTTTTAAAAACTCGCACTTATCTAATTGAAGTTTCAAATTTGCCTGTCTTAATTTTTCAAAAACTTTATTTATTGAATTTAAATGTTCTTCAAGTGATGTGGAGAAGACAATAATGTCGTCCAAATAAACAAGACAATGCTTGTTAATTAAATCGCGAAGAACGTGATTCATGCACCTTTGGAATGTTGCTGGTGCATTTTTAAGTCCAAATGGCATTCGAGTATACTCGTAATGTCCGTATTTGGTAGAAAATGCTGTTTTATTAATTGAGTTCTTGTCCATCTCAATCTGATGGAAACCTTTTGCTAAATCTATTGTTGTAAAGTATGAACATCTTCCTAATTTTCCCAAAATCTCGTCCATGTTTGGAATGGGGAATTTATCATTGATTGTAATGTCGTTTAATCCTCTGTAATCGACCACTAATCTAAATTTTGCCTTTCCTGAGGCGTCTGCCTTTTTTGGTACGATCCATAAGGGACTACAATAAGGCGACTGGCTATGCCGAATAAAACCTTGGGTTAACATATCTTTAATTTGCTTTTCGACTTCTTGTTCGAAAGCGAAAGGGTAACCGTATGGTTTCTTGTAAATTGGATTTTCATGATGTGTATTAATTTCGTGCTTAACAATGCTCGTGAAGGTCAAATTGTCACCTTCTCGATATTGAATGTCACTGAAATTTTTCAGTAATTTTAATAGTTTTGATTTTTCTTCAACGTTTAGATGATCAACTCGGTAATCTTCTCCCGATGTTATTTCATTACTTATTGCGTAATTAATTTCTAGTGTATAACTTTCTGGCTTTAAATATGCTTCGAAGTTTTTTTCTGAATTTGGATCCCAAACTAATTTCTTCTGATTGAACGATCTCTCGCTAATTATTATTCTGTCATGAGCGTAGTCAATTATGGCGTTGTTTGCCTTTAATAAATTTCTGCCTAAAAGTATATCATAATGAGGTGAAAAATCATGTATGTAAAATATCTGATCTTGCCTAAAGAGTTTATTAGGTGCAGTGGATACATAATGGTTTAGTTTTGATATCCCTGTCATGGTTCTAATCGAAGTAGGTCTTGTATAAACTGGTATATTAAGGAAGTTTTCCCTCATCATATTTATTGACGACCCAGTGTCAATGAGACATCTGTAGCGTCTGTTATTAATTTTAATTTCTATGTACTGGCTTGTCCCGAGGCTCCAATTGGAAAATTTTCGTCTTTTATTTCATTATTCTGAAACACCTCATATTGGTTGTTCTGACAACCATACTCTTCTTGTACATAGTTACCCTGATAGTTTTCGGATTGTTGATAATTTTCATCAACCTGCATTTTTTGGGAACCACTAGTATTTTCTCGTGTACGCTTGTACGGTTGATTTGGTATATATCTACCTTGAGAAATATTTTGATTTATGGGGTTATTTATTTGTGCTTGTTGTAAATTATGTTTGAATTCTTGAGCTAGTTGCTTATTTTGGTTAAAATAAGTTTGGTTGTTCGGAGGGTGATGTGAAAAATAGTGGCTTTGATTATTGTTAGTTATGTAACTTGGGGTAAATTGAGGTTTAGTATTGCCTGTATAATTTATAGCATTGTTAGTATTTTGTTTTTTATTATTGTTATAATAATTTTCCTCATAGTAGCCCTCCATTTGAGCTACTTGTTTTAATTTGGAAATAGTGGATATATCATGTCTTGCGAGTGACATAAAGAGTCTATCTGGTAATTTTTTATTTATCAAGTTTTTTACAGTGTTATGCATAGCGTTTGTATACAATCTGGAATTATCTAAATTCCCTTCTAATTCTAACTTGTCAGTTATAATTATTATCTTAGCCTCTACCTCACTACAAAATTTACGTAAATTACCTTGATAATTGGTATTATATAGTCTTCGCAGTAGTTCTTCCACGGGTGTTTGCGTCTTGTATTCGGAGATTAAGGCTTCCCTCAGTTGGGACCAGTTGTTGATTTGCAGCATTCTAGGAACCTTCTGGGCATCTCCGGATATCTGGAGCTCAATCGCCCCGAATATGATGCATTGTTGTCGTTCATTGTGAGTAGAGTACAGTTGAAGCAGGTAATCCATCCTTCTGATAAATGGACCCAGGGTTATAGGGTCTCCCTCAAAGGCTGGCACGTTCCGTATTTGTTGAAGCAATTGGTTTAAATTTTGGTCGTTTAATTTATCCATTGCTGCAAGTGCAGCCACATGAGAGCCTTCTGGTTGCTCCATTTTTTTCATACCCTGAACCCATTGAAAATGGGTAAAAAGGGTATATTGTATTTGTGCAAAGTGCAAATGTATGTAACAGGCATAAGAAAGCATCTCCGACCCCATAAAGTATATATATTCTTGATCAGCATCAATAGCCGAGTCGATCTAGCCATGTCCGTCTGTCTGTCCGTCCGTCCGTCCATCCGTCCGTCCGTCCGTCCGTCCGTCCGTCCGTATGTATGAACGCAAGGATCTCAGAACCTATAAGAGCTAGAGACTTGAAATTTTAGATGTAGGTGCTCCTAGTGCCCGCGCAGATCGAGTTTGTTTCCGATAAACGATAACTTGCCCCGTTTCCAAGTAATCGATAAAAATGTATATCGAAATCCCTTTTTTTAAGCAATTTTGGTAAATAATAAGAGCTAGAGTCACCAAACTTGACATGTTGCTTCTAGAATAGTATATATATATCGAGTATCTTTCATTTTATACCTATCGCCGCCTCCCCGCTACCACCTCAAAGCTATAAATCAAGTTAATAACCCAACTTGTATTGCCAACCAATTTAAGCCACAATTTAAATGAAATTGACTTTTTGAGAATACACAAATATTCTATGGTACAATAAGATATACTGTAGAAAATTTCATCAAGATCGGTTAAGATACATAGAAGTTATTAAAGAAACCATGTGGTTATATATGTACATACATATACATACAATATTGGCAGGCCACGAGTCAGCGGCAGCTGGCACAAAGCGCTGGAGTTTCTGTATACATGTGCACTAATACACACAAAAAGAATTACAATTGCGATTGCATCGTATGCTCTATGTATATATGTACATATGTGGTCCTATTTTAGTTCAGTTTTTTTTTCAATTAGTAGCAACTTTCGGTATGGCTGCAAGGTAAAAAGCCACGGGAAGCAGTTGGCGGCGCAAGTTCAATTCCAAGGAGAAAGAATTTTTTTGACTATTTATTTTTATACCCTGAACCCATTAAAAATGGGTAAAAGGGGGTATTATGTTTTTGTGCAAAATCCAAATGTATGTAACAGGCAGAAGGAAGCATCTCCGACCCCATAAAGTATATATATTCTTAATCAGCATTAATAGCCGAGTCGATCTAGCCATGTCCGTCTGTCTGTCCGTCCGTCCGTCCGTCCGTCCGTCCGTCCGTCCATCCGTATGTATGAACGCAAGGATCTCAGAACCTATAAAAGCTAGAGTGATGGCTCCCGTCGGTTCGACCCCACAAATTCTTTTTACAATTTGTAATATAGGCTGAGTCACCAAACTTGACATGTAGCTTCTAGAAAAGTATATATTATATATCGATAATCTTTCAATTTATACCCCCTCCCCCTCTCTCTATCTATAAGCGCGCGCTGCATTTGGTGTTGGAATATGAGGGTTCAGGGTATCCTCTAGTCGGGAGCTCCCGACTAGAACCTCTTACTTGTTTTTTTTTTTTTTTTGGTTTGTGTCACGAAATTCACTTTGTTGCAACGACCGAATTGGATTTATACGTTGCTTGAATTGTTTTCACACGTTAAGTTCTTTTGCGGATAGCGAATTTTGGAGTTGAAATATATTCGATTTAGTTGTAATACTGTGCACAATTACACTTGTTGATCAGAGAAGACACCAGTTGTATGGATAAGCCTCTCTTTAATTGATCGTATCACTCACGAACTTTAATTTATTTCTTTTCACAAAATGCTATCCTACCGGCTGCGCCAATAACGTAGTTATAAGTTTGGAAATAAGAAACTATATTTCCCGTGAAGCTGTATCGGTTTATTATGTTGAATATCTGGATTAAGACTGAAGTACAAAAATTGGCTTACGCTATATTTAAAGCTAAATAATAATTGGAGTACGTGACTTTTTGCAAAGGGACAGCGGCTGCAGCTTGTTTATGCTAGCGCCTTTCTGTTGATCAGTTTTTGTTTATAAATGATTGTTGACAATATGTGAGCTTGGCTGCAGAAGGCATTCTGCTCTTAGGATTTTTGCTGCTGTTAGCGTTATTTGAATTCGGATGCAGAAGGCATGTTATTGTTATGATTATTCAATTTGAAAACACACAATGGGTTATGCCATGCAATTAGCTTATGAATAACAGTGGTTCAAAATGCTGTTGTTGTGATTGAAATTACCGGAAATTCGCCTTTTCTATGATTTAAGATTTTTTTCTTTCTATGCTTACTTCTTTTCCTTCCCAACAACCCGCTCGTCCTTTCAAAAATGTCCAGAGTCACGCTAAAGAACTGTTGGCTCCGATAATTGCGCACCCCTCGAATCTATCGATAACTTTCCTTCAGCTGGCAATCCCAAAAACAGCATATTGTTTTGTGTGGTATTTATTTTTTTTAATCGCATTGCTGCCCGTAACAGTGTATAGAGTCACTCTATTAGAGTGATAATAAATAATTTCGTTTACGATATATTGTAGTTTTTCATATGGTTCAACTAGTTCATGATTTTATATGACCGTATCGGTTGGGCATCAGCTTAGAACTAGAAAAAACAAGTAAGAGGTTCTAGTCGGGAGCTCCCGACTAAGGGATACCCTGAACCTTCATATTCCAACACCAAGTGCAGCTCGCGCTAATAGATAGAGAGTAGCGGGGAGGTGGCGATAGGTATAAAATGAAATATAAAATGAAATGAAAGATAATCGATATATATATACTTTTCTAGAAGCTACATGTCAAGTTTGGTGACTCTAGCTCTTATTATTTACAAAAAAAACAGGATTTCGATATACATTTTTATCGATTACTTATAAACGGAGTAAGTTATCGATTATCGGAAACAAACTCGATCTGCACGGGCACTAGGAGCACCTACATCTAAAATTTCAAGTCTCTAGCTCTTATAGGTTCTGAGATCCTTGCGTTCATACATACGGACGGACGGACGGACGCACGGACGGACGGACGGACAGACAGACATGGCTAGATCGACTCGGCTATTGATGCTGATCAAGAATATATATACTTTATGGGGTCGGAGATGCTTCCTTCTGCCTGTTACATACATTTGCATTTTGCACAAAAACATAATACCCCTTTTACCCATTTTTAATGGGTTCAGGGTATAATAAAATCCAATGTTAACAGCCTAAATGACATTATAATTACTATTTCCCGAAGAGTTCCCAAAATAATAGTTGCTTATCAAATTTATTCTACCGTGCCCTGTCCCTAAAAATAGCTGTAGGCAATAAGTCTTTGGTTCAAGTGGCAACACTAAATTTGTGTTCCCTAAATAAGCTTTCTAATGGATTATGATTATATGCACATAATATTTTGGTAAAGTATGAAAAGTTTTTGAAGACTTGGTCCCACAAATAATCTCTACATATCGTGTTCCCAAATAAATCTTTAAACGAATGCATATATATTTTAACAGAAAACTCCAAAATGCCACAACTTTTTTCTGTCCCCAAAATAGGCGTATCACATTATATATATATGTATATGTATACTTATAATATATTATAATATACATGATTACACATCTGATATTACTGCCAATCGAGGGCGCATAAAGATTGAGCCCCGGATTGTACATGATAATTAATTTAATTAATTTTATTGCCGCCTTTACCACTAATTTGTTTTTATAAAGGGATACAAGCGTTCTAGTTTTGCAGATTAAGAAGGTTTTTATAAAATGGGTAAAAGGGTTATACTGTTTTTGATCAGCATCAATAGCCAAATCGATCTAGCCATGTCCGTCTGTCTGTCCGTTCCGTCCGTCCGTATGTCTGAACGCAAGGATCTCAGAACCTATAGGAGCTAGAGACTTGAAATTTTAGTCGTAGGTCCTCCTAGTGCCCGCGCAGATCGAGTTTGTTTCCGATAATCGATAACTTACTCCATTTCTAAGCAATCGGTAAAAATCGGTATCGAAATCCTGTTTTTTGAGCAATTTTGGTAAATAATAAGAGCTAGAGTCACCAAACATGATATGTTTATTCTAGAATAGTATATATATATGCATTTGGTGTTGGAAGAAAAGGGGTTCAGGGTATCCTCTTGTCGGGAGACCTTAATTTTGGCTTGGATCGCACAAAACAGGCTGTAATTTGATTAAATTAGGATTAACCTTGATTTCAACTCTGCCGGTGTCATTGAGGCATTTTGGTTTGCAATATAATTTGTGTTGCAAGAGAATTATTTTTTGCGGCAAGATAATTGACAATTACTAATTATTTGAACATCGCTTACTGCCGAGCCTTAACGTAGCCAAAGATTGCTCAGAGTACATAAAAGCGCTGATTTAAGTTCGAACATCTGGCTGCAGCTAAAAGGAAAAGAATTCAAGGTCAACGTCGTAAAGCCTGGACTAGCTTGATCAAATGTGGTTAGCCTTAAACTGTTTTACTGCATTCTTTGTTATGTAAACTCTTGTTATGGAAACAATTTAGAAAGATTCTGCATTTATATGTATATTTTTTGAATACATAACTTAATAAGTACTTTATCTAAACACTAAGCCATTGTTAAGGAACTGCTTGTTTCTCTTATGCTGCTCCGGCTGGCTCATCGGTTCTCTGGGTGTAGTCCCATCCCTGGCCCGCAGTCCGGACAATCGATATCAACATGATACAACGACTGTAGCGAAACAGACCTACACTGCACTATTGGAAAATGAACAACAAAATCTATAAGAATTAAACGGAACTACTAACAAATGAGCAACGTAAAGGGCTGTGACAACAAGTAAATGAAGACAACAAAGGTGAGACTCAAATATAAATAAACAGAAAAAGACACTATTTATTTGGCCACTGGATTGCCTTCATCAGCCCGTGTCGGCAGTCATGCCCCCTCTCTCCATTTTTTATTTATTTATTTATTTATTTATTTAAGGTCGACAAAACGAGTGTCTTCCTCATTATTCCGTAGATTATACATACAATAGATAATAGAATTATATGCTAAAAGCCTAGTTAGATAACATAGTTCTCTAAATAGCATCACCGACCGATGGAGGTGTTTTAGTTGCCAGTCCGGCCAGCTGTGCCCCTTTTCACAGCTAAATTTGTCAGTGAAGCTATTAGAGCCTACATCTAATCAGAAGGGTGTAAGTAGGAAAAAAGTGTTCTTAAGTAAAATTAAAAATAGTCTTAGTTTGCTATATTAATTAATAAAATACAATAAATAGGAAAAAAGAAAGTAAGAAGAATAATGTTAATAAAGTAAAGAAATGGAGGCTAGATATATAGAGTGTTAAGTAGATAGGACAGAGAGAAAAGTAATGGGAAATCACCGACCCGGTGGGGGAAATTTACAGCCTGTCCGGCAAGCTATGCCCCTGCTCATAGCTGGGAATGGTCAGTGACTTCCCGAAGGTATCCTGAAAGCAACGATTTTATTAGGGGTAGAGAAAGTTCGGTAGAGAAAACGTGATGCAAACTATTATAATTTTTACATAGCACGCGAAAAGGATTGTGCATAGCGTAGTCTGTTGTGCACGTAGACAGGAATAAGGGGCGGTAATTTCTGGTTGGTCTAGACGGAACAGAGAATTGAAGACGCCCTAGCAGAAAAGGAGAATCTATATCGCCAATAATCAACTTATGTAGAAGGACAACACCGAGAATTGTCCTACGGTTGGTTAGCGACGGAAGGTTAAGAAGAAGCAGCCTGCTGGAGTAGGATGGCAACCGAAGATTAGGGTCCCAATTTAAACCTCGTAAGGCAAAAAGCAGAAATTGCTTCTGAACAGATTCAATACGATCCTGGCTATTGTTATACTGCGGAGACCAGATGCAAGAGCAGTATTCAAGGATAGGGCGAACAAGAGAGATGTACAGAAGTTTCGTTATAAAAGGATCGTTAAACTCTTTAGACCATCGTTTAATGAATCCAAGTACACCTTTTGCCTCATTAACGATGGTATCTATGTGAAGATTGAAACAGAGTTTAGAATCAAATAGAACGCCTAGATCCTTAACTGTTAGTATACGTTGTAAAGGGGTATTGTCGATTGTATAACTGACAAGATAAGGTGTAGTACGATTAAATGTCATAAACATAAGAGTAAAGGTCCAAGATGACTACCTTGAGGAACACCAGAAGTAACGTGAACTTGTTTTGAGGTAGTCAGCCTCAGCATTACTCTTTGGGTCCTACCTTTTAAATAAGAATTAATCCAAAGCAAAAGAGACGGAGGGAAACCTATTCGGTCAAGTTTAAAAAGTAAAATGTCATGGTGCACAGAGTCAAACGCTTTACTGAAGTCAGTATAAATGACATCAGTTTGCATTTTCGAAAGAAAAGCATCGTTTACCAAGGAAGTAAACTCAAGCAGATTGGTCGTAGTTGACCGATTCTTTACGAATCCATGTTGAACAGGGGAAACAACTGATTTGCAGAAATGCTGCAAATTCGAAGTGATTATTTTTTCAAATAATTTAGGAATAGCGGACAGTTTTGCAATGCCCCTGTAATTTTGTATATCAGACTTTCCACCTTTCTTGAGAGAGGAGAGGAATGATATAAGATTCTTTCCAAAGAGATGGAAAGACAGAAGATTCAAGAGATAGATTAAAAAGCTTATGCAATGGGTAAAGAAGGGAAGAACTACACTCCTTGAGTAGACAACTAGGAATATTATCAGGCCCAGGAGAGTAAGAAGATTTTAAAGAGTTTATAGCGAAAAGGAGAGAGGAGTGTGAAATAATAGGAGGAGGTATAGAACTAGAGGAAGAAATAGTATAAGGGTAAGAACTATTATTAGGACAGACTGAGGAGTAAGTTGATTGGAAAAAATTAGCAAAGAGGTTAGCAGAATCAGAGTCATTACTAGCTTTATCCATCCCGAAAGAAAAAGAAGTTGGCAAACTTGAAGATTTACGCTTCAAGTTTACAAAATTGTAAAACTGTCTCGGATTTTGGGCAAATTGCCTTTTACAACGAGTTAGATAATCCTCATAGCATTGAGAATTCAAAAGAAAGAAGTTCGACTTGGCTATGGAATATTTAGCCAAGTCTGTACACGAACCAGACTTTTTAAACTTTTTAAAATATTTAGATTTTAAGTTTTTTATATGTGACAATCTGGGAGTAAACCAGGGTGGTTTTGAAGAAGTAGTCGAAGGAATTGACTTGGGAATACTCATATCTAAGAGGGAGTTAAGGGTGCTATAAAAAAAAGTAATAGCAGTATTTATATCAACCGAGTCATATAAGACAGACCAATCGGTTGCATAAATAAGCTGATTCAGCAATGAATAATTTCCTTTGCGAAAGCAGCGGCGGGGCTTATTGGCTGATGAGCACGAAATGAGACGATTACAATTGAACATTGTAATCTCTAAAGTAGGATGATATACATCCTCAGGAAGAGATAAAGGAGGGGACCTAGACACATTAGAAATAAGGTAGTCGTTAACAAATACAAGGTCAAGTGTTCTATTCAAATGATTAGAAATTGAATTGATTTGAAACAACGAAAGATCAAGCATGCAGTCTATAAAATCATGCTGTGCTGAGGGCACTAGATAATTTTCAGCAGTGAATAATGACCAAAAGATGTTCGGCAAATTAAAATCACCCAACACCATAAATAGGTCATTATCACGCACGTGTGAAGAAACTTCTTTAATACAAGTAATATGTTTCATATAAACTTGAATATCAGAAGAAGGAGGGACATAAGAGCATGTAATATAGATATTCCGTGTAGGAAAAGACACCTTAACTGAGATAATCTCAGCGTCAGTAGGCGTACTAAAACAGAAAAGTTCTGACTGGAGAGTGGCTTTAACGGCAATTAACACCCCACCACCTCGAGTCGGCCGATCATTTCTATGCAAAATAAAACTATTTGAAAATACCTCAGAATCGGATATGGTTGAATTTAACCATGTTTCTGAAAAAGCTATTATATCCGAGTCGAAGGAAGTACTGGCCATGAAAAGATTTTTAAGCTTTGAAATAAGACCTCTGACATTCTGATAATGAATACAGATTTGGTCAGAAGATGAAGTTAGTTTTTTGGGGCAGAAATGGTACCCTGTATTGAAGGGACTGGAAGGGTGACAGGCTGGTTACGCTTTTTTGGCTTGAACTCGTGAACACAAATCACAAATGATTGGGAACATATCATGTGAAACATTTATTTTGAATGATGATATTTCACAAGGGGTGGAGAAATTAAATTTGGTTATTGACACGCTAGCAGAAGATTTGCTAGCAATATAGGCTGCCAATGACTCAGAAGTGGTGTCCGATGAAAGTCGAGACACAAAAACTTGCCTACGAGGGGCAACAACCGTTAAAGTAGGTATTGATGGGGCTACAGGTAATACAGGAGTTGGAGGAGCTAAAAAGGCACCATGATTGTGTTTGACAATCTGGGCAAGATTACGCGTAGGTCTACCTTTGCGGCCAGGAGCTGACGGGGCGGAGGCAGTTTGGATAATTGGGACAGTATCAGGTACGGGCTCTACTGAAACTACTATAGGGGATGAAATGGGGGTATTTGGGCAATCGCTTGGAGAAGGCGATAAAGACAACATTGGAGATAAATCCAAGTTGCTAGGTACGGACAAGAAAGGCGTAGGTGTCTGAACAGACGTAGAGGGCAATTGCAAAAGTTGAGGCTTCAAACGGCGATTGGTTGGAGACTCGAATTTATAATTGGCAAGCAACTCAAAACTCGAGTCAAAATTACTCGACAGCTGCTTAGCCACGTTATTCAATTTTAAAAATTGATTTCTCACAGAATTATACATCCTGGAGAAATCAATTTGCTTTTCGATGCAAACTGGGCACGACCAACGCAAGCCACCGCAGCCCTTCTTGGCAACTACAGCGATCTTGTCGCAATCACGCCCAGTGAGACCTGCACATTTAGCATGCATCATATTCTCACACAGCCAGCAATTAACAAATTGCGGCTGTGCAGAATCATCAGCCTGCTTGAACGTGCAAGGTTTCTTACAGCACGACATAATTGCTACAAGAGTATGCAAGTTGTGAGAGCGCAGAGCAAAACGAAAACGGTGCACAAAAATAGAGCAAGTAAACACTCTAAAAACAATTATGGTACACAAACAAATTGTTTGGAGCGAAAAGCAATAGCAAAAATTTGCGAGAGCGCGATGCACAAGCAGAAATATGCAGCAGCGAACACACGCACAAACAAGTGTATGCACGGGGGAGCACCAAAGCAAAAGAATCAAAAACAGGCAATAACAACAAACACGGAACTGACGCCGCGTTTTATAAATGCAATAATTAACAGACTTACGCTGCACAACAGATAACACTTTGCACAATTTATGAAAGCTTTTTAAATAATGCACCAAAAATGCAAAATTTAGAAATAAAAAGCAGGATTAAAGCGCAAAAATATATAAAAATCTTGGAGCACAAGTAAAACACGTCAATCACTCTCAACTGAGAACTCTCTCTGAGAACTCCATCTTAAGCCTGGCCCGCGCGTAGGGTCTCCGGCCCGGAAAATGTTGGGAGGGCCTGGTTGGCATCCTTCGGCGTGGGATTTGGTCAATTTGCGTTCTTTTATGTAGGCAATGCAATTTGTCATTTCCGTTAAATGTACAACTGTGTGCGGGTGTGGGTGTGTGCTTGGAAGTCTTATGTCCATTTATACACTGTAATTTCAGCAATATGTTTGTAGTATACCTACCCTGCCAGTAATACAAATCAAAGGGTATAACAGTAAACACATACATTGTGACACTCAGTCATAATAATCATAAATATACAAATACCCAAAAGACCACACTTAAACATATAAACACACCAGCGCATATGTCATATGATCCACCACTTATATACATGCCGATCGTAGCGCGTGGGAATGCTGAGCATGCACTTTGCAGCTCAAGTGGTCAAGATATACACAACATATGTATGCCTTCTGCATACACGTGTATACACCAATATACTTACACATAAATATAAGACATAGATATAAGCATTGCATGTTTCGGGTTAGCTGAACCCAGCACGAATATATAAGAATCATTTTGAATAAAGTAACACTGAGGCGCAGACGCTCCAGATGAACTGCACTTAATAAATTTTATTTTATAATTAAGTACACCTCGCTGTAGTGATTAAGTTAGACTTAAATTTTATGAGTGTAAGAATTTCTTGATTTGTGGCCGATGAAAAACAGAAAACTTATGTCGCTTTTGAGCCCGACAATCCCGCCGTTGACCGCTGACAAAGTCGAACTGCCTTCCTAAATTTGGGCAGAAACATCATCGGTGACGAATTTCGGCACACGGATACATGGAAGGTGGCCACCGTTGCTGCAATCACAATCGTCCTTTTTCGTTCCCCTCTCGGCACAGTGGGTTGCAAGGGCGTTGCCACCCTCCAGATAATTGGGCGCCAGTGTGTGCTCAACTACACCCCCGATACCCTGGCCGTGAAACAAAAAGATATCAACGTGGCCGATAATACCAAACGCAACCAAACTCAGCAAAAATATCGACGATAATGTCAAATGCAAAATCGCCACGAAGATTATTGTAACGACAGCACCAGCCCGCCGCCGCCAGCGTCTCTACAGGAGTTCTATTCGGAAACCAAAGTCCTCATGGCGTCCTTGACGAATACTTTATCGTCTGCCTCCTCTGACGGGAAGTCACCCACTCTTCAGTCCTCTACCCAGAAGTTTCGGTTGTTGGTCGCTCCTAGTCTGAGGACTCTCGAAGAACCTTGGCCTCGGGGGTGGATTCCTCTTCCTACGCGCGTCTTGCCTTTGTGGTTTCGGCGATACTGGCGGTGAAAATATTCCACGTAGCCCTTCGTCATTCACTTCATGACACTTCCGATTCCGGCACGACGTGTCTCGAAGGCAACGGCTTCGAATTGTGCCGTCTGGCGTGGGTCCCTGATGTCCTGAGCACATTGATGAAGTCCTTCATAATTTTCAGGAAGCCCGCTCGCATGTCGTCTCGGATGGACTCGTTGTGCAATCGCCGCGTTCACTGCCGACCTGGTTGCAGAGTCTATGGGTGTTTTTGGGAACCTTAGGTTCGCTGGATACCCCTTCGCCGGGATCTCTCTCTCTCTCTAAAAATCCTTGAATGTTCATAGGCGTTCCCCTTAGATCTCCTGCGTCTCGCAGAATCACAAAAATAATTTTTTTTGTTTTAATTCAATTTCATATAATTCGGGGGAGGAGAAGACAGATCCTAACTAATCTACGCACAATCTGATCAGTGGATAACATTTAAGCATTCGTCAAATGTCCGTTCGTCTGTTTGAACGGTATCCATGGAAGGTTACCTTTAAGTCTATTTGGCTTCTGTCACACTTCTGAGCACTATTGGGACATGCGTGTGTGCTGTGCTCGATTCTTACTACGGTCAGCACACATCCAACATTAACACAGAATTCCGAAAAAAAACTAATAAATGAATAAATAACGTCTAACAAAACGTAACCTAATATCACATTTTTACCACAAGATGCCTTCGTCATTGCGGCTACCACTAGGCTACGATGAACGGTCGAAAACGTTTTGCCAAACTGCGAACGTGACTTACCGCCCTCAACAACGGCAAGAAAAACTTCTCATGCTCATGGATAGTCTGGCTATATCTGTCTACGTCGTGCTTCTCGGATTCCACTACACGCTGCAAGTAGTTCCATCAAAGATATCAGCGGTGTGGATCCTAATGCCGAGGAGACTTTTCGTAGTACCTGCATTGATATTTTATTTATTTTTTTGATTTCCGCTCCGACTTCAAAGAAGTCGGGTGCTTTTTCGTCCATTGGGCACTATATTGTTACGGAACTGCCCTGGCCCGCAGTCCGCACAATCGATATCAACACGCTAAAACGTCTGTAGCGAAACAGACCTACACAACACTATCGGGAAACGAACATCAAAATCAATAAGCATTAAACAAAAACTACTAACAAATGAACAACGTAAAGGGCTATGACAACAACTAAGTGAAAACCACAAAGGTGGGACTCAATTATAAATTAACAAAAAAACAAGTAAGAGGTTCTAGTCGGGAGCTCCCGACTAGAGGATACCCTGAACCCTCATATTCCAACACCAAATGCAGCGCGCGCTTATAGATAGAGAGTAGCGCGGAGGTGGCGATAGGTATAAATTGAAAGATAATCGATATATATATACTTTTCTAGAAGCTACATGTCAAGTTTGGTGACTCTAGCTCTTATTATTTACCAAAATTGCTTAAAAAACAGGATTTCGATATACATTTTTATCGATTACTTGGAAACGGGGCAAGTTATCGATTATCGGAAACAAACTCGATCTGCGTAGGAACTAGGAGCACCTACATCTAAAATTCAAGTCTCTAGCTTTTATAGGTTCTGAGATCCTTGCGTTCATACATACGGACGGACGGACGGACGGACGGACGGACGGACGGACGGACGGACAGACAGACGGACATGGCTAGATCGACTCGGCTATTGATGCTGATCAAGAATATATATACTTTATGGGGTCGGAGATGCTTTCTTCTGCCTGTTACATACATTTGCACTTTGCACAAATACAATATACCCTTTTAGAAAAAAAATTGGCTTAATTGACTTAATATGTTGCTTCTAGAATATTATATATGTATCAAGTATCTTTCATTTTATACCTTCGCCACCTCCCCGCTACAACCGCAGAGTTATAAATCAAGTTGATAGTCCAACTTGTATTCCCAACAGATTCAAGCCACAATTTAAATGAAATTTACTTTTTGAGAATACACAAATATTCTATGGTACAATAAGATATACCGTAGAAAATTTCATTTAGATCGGTTAGCAAAAACCCAGAAGTTATGTGTTATGTTATGCAAATTCCAAGAATTTCTGTATACATGAACACACACACATTCATGCGCGTCTGCTTCGAATTTTATCAACAGCTCTGCAAATGCAATTGCTTTTGTTTTCTGTGCTGCTATTTGAATTCGCTTTTTTTTCAATAAGACTCAATAATAGGTGTGGATTTTGAGTAGAGGCAGTAGCAAGCGGTGTGGTCTGTCGCGAGTTCGAGCCCCACCGGGGTTTTTTATACCCTGAACCCATTGAAAATGGGTAAAAAGGGTATATTGTATTTGTGCAAAGTGCAAATGTATGTAACAGGCAGAAGGAAGCATCTCCGACCCCATAAAGTATATATATTCTTGATCAGCATCAATAGCCGAGTCGATCTAGCCATGTCCGTCTGTCTGTCCGTCCGTCCGTCCGTCCGTCCGTCCGTCCGTCCGTCCGTCCGTCCGTCTCATCCGTCCGTATGTATGAACGCAAGGATCTCAGAACCTATAAGAGCTAGAGACTTGAAATTTTAGATGTAGGTGCTCCTAGTGCCCGCGCAGATCGAGTTTGTTTCCGATAAACGATAACTTGCCCCGTTTCCAAGTAATCGATAAAAATGTATATCGAAATCCCTTTTTTTAAGCAATTTTGGTAAATAATAAGAGCTAGAGTCACCAAACTTGACATGTCGCTTCTAGAATAGTATATATATATCGAGTATCTTTCATTTTATACCTATCGCCGCCTCCCCGCTACCCCCCCAAAGCTATAAATCAAGTTAATAACCCAACTTGTATTGCCAACCAATTTAAGCCACAATTTAAATGAAATTGACTTTTTGAGAATACACAAATATTCTATGGTACAATAAGATATACTGTAGAAAATTTCATCAAGATCGGTTAAGATACATAGAAGTTATTAAAGAAACCATGTGGTTATATATGTACATACATATACATACAATATTGGCAGGCCACGAGTCAGCGGCAGCTGGCACAAAGCGCTGGAGTTTCTGTATACATGTGCACTAATACACACAAAAAGAATTACAATTGCGATTGCATCGTATGCTCTATGTATATATGTACATATGTGGTCCTATTTTAGTTCAGTTTTTTTTTCAATTAGTAGCAACTTTCGGTATGGCTGCAAGGTAAAAAGCCACGGGAAGCAGTTGGTCGCGGGGCGCAAGTTCAATTCCAATGGGGAGAAAGAATTTTTTTGACTATTTATTTTTATACCCTGAACCCATTAAAAATGGGTAAAATGGGTATTATGTTTTTGTGCAAAATCCAAATGTATGTAACAGGCAGAAGGAAGCATCTCCGACCCCATAAAGTATATATATTCTTAATCAGCATTAATAGCCGAGTCGATCTAGCCATGTCCGTCTGTCTGTCCGTCCGTCCGTCCGTCCGTCCGTATGTATGAACGCAAGGATCTCAGAACCTATAAAAGCTAGAGACTTGAAATTTTAGATGTAGGTGCTCCTAGTTCCTACGCAGATCGAGTTTGTTTCCGATAATCGATAACTTGCCCCGTTTCTAAGTAATCGATAAAAATGTATATCGAAATCCTGTTTTTTAAGCAGTTTTGGTAAATAATAAGAGCTAGAGTCACCAAACTTGACATGTAGCTTCTAGAAAAGTATATATATATCGATTATCTTTCAATTTATACCTATCGCCACCTCCCCGCTACTCTCTATCTATAAGCGCGCGCTGCATTTGGTGTTGGAATATGAGGGTTCAGGGTATCCTCTAGTCGGGAGCTCCCGACTAGAACCTTTTACTTGTTTAATCTGCAATTGAGTTACCAACAAATATACCGTCTATCTCCCGATAAAGTATTAGGATTTTGTTATATTTAGTATCTACGATAATTTTTCTGATTATTTCACAACGTTATGGTATAATTATCTCGTTGTTGTTGAAACTATGGAAACTTGGTATTTGTATGGAATGTGCAACATTATTGGGTCTTAAAATGAAACAGTCACTTTCTGTAGTGAAATCTAATTCACAGATGAATTTTTTTATGAAGTCTATTTCGTCTCCAGGGATCGGAAAATCGTTTTCTACTATATGAAAATTATGTGGTATAATGAAGTTAGAAGTTCGCATTTCGAGGAACTCTAAACCTAATGAGCTTATTGATCCTTTACCAATTCCTGTAACTTGGGTTATATTATCATGATCAACATCTAAAAATTGATCAGAATTTTCTTTTATGATTGAGATGTCAGCTCCTGTATCTATTAAAAATGTTAATTTCCTATCAGTAGCTTCATTTTGTATGCTGATAAATATATTTTTATACCCTGAACCCATTAAAAATGGGTAAAAGGGGTATTATGTTTTTGTGCAAAATGCAAATGTATGTAACAGGCAGAAGGAAGCATCTCCGACCCCATAAAGAAGATATATTCTTGATCAGCATCAATAGCCGAGTCGATCTAGCCATGTCCGTCTGTCTGTCCGTCCGTCCGTCCGTCCGTCCGTCCGTCCGTCCGTATGTATGAACGCAAGGATCTCAGAACCTATAAAAGCTAGAGACTTGAAATTTTAGATGTAGGTGCTCCTAGTTCCTACGCAGATCGAGTTTGTTTCCGATAATCGATAACTTGCCCCGTTTCCAAGTAATCGATAAAAATGTATATCGAAATCCTGTTTTTTAAACAATTTTGGTAAATAATAAGAGCTAGAGTCACCAAACTTGACATGTCGCTTCTAGAAAAGTATATATATATCGATTATCTTTCATTTTATACCTATCGCCAACTCCCCGCTACTCTCTATCTATAAGCGCGCGCTGCATTTGTGATGGAATAAGAGGGTTCAGGGTATCCCCTAGTCGGGAGCTCCCGACTAGAACCTCTTACTTGTTTTAATTAAGATTGATGGTGTGAACTGTTGTTTTTATTAATTTTCAGTACTTAAGGGGTTGCTTTTCCGAGTTACCTTGTGTAACTCGGATCTGGTTTTGCTGTCCGTGTCTTCTGTTTGAGCCGCCTCTAAATGAGCCGCCTCGAGAATTATCTCTGTTATTATTGTTTTTATTACCATGTCTGTAGCCGCATCTGTTGTATGGTCGGCCTCTATAATTATCTCTGCTGCGTTTTCCACCATGATGAGGGCAATTTTGGTTATAAAGGACAGTGTTTGTTTGTCCAGTTGCTTCTCTGCAATATTGACAAATTTCGATATAGCATCATTCGTGTTACCGAATGTGACTGCCTACATGATAAGTTTAACCTTATCAATGGTACAGTTGTTAGTCATTGCCTTGACAGCCAGCGTTGTGCTGTACTTAGTGGCTAAATCTGGTGATAAGGCATCGCTAATATAGGCTCCATGCAGGGACTGTGACACTTTTTCCATTTCTTGGACGTATTGGTTGGCCGTCTTATTTTTCTGTTGGAGATTTAGTAATTTTGCAGAAATTACGTCTACTGATTCTCCTTTGACTTTAACTGTTAAAATGTCAATTATTTGACTTATTGTTTGTTCATTGCTTATTAGATTTCTTGCATGACCCTTCACCTTAGTCTTTATTAGGTTGACTGCTACTGTTTCATGCGCGCCTTTTAACGAATCAGGTAGATTCAATGCGTCTTTGAAATTTTGTAGATTCTCTGCCCTTTCATCGAACTCGAGTAAGAGCGATGAGGCCAGTTTTAAGAACCCTACAACTGTCTGAGCCATGCTTTCTGTTTTAATCTCTTCTTCTTGGTCGGTTTCTGTTGATTTTGTCAAAAGGGACTGATCGAACGTTACCGGTGTGTTTAGTGCTGAAGGCAAATAAAGCTTAAGATCATACTTTTTATTTAGGTTTACCAGATTATCCCTTACACGTTGTTAAACTTCTGAAGTTTGGACTATGTGTAAACTTGTCAGTTTATTTTGCCACTCGTAAACTAAACTCCTGATTTCATTGTATTTATATACGAGAATCTCAGTGTGTTTAATTATGGTTGGTTGCAAAACTGGTGCACTTTTATTAAGGCACTTGCAGCTTTATTTTTTCTACTTTAGGTGCCATTCCATGTGGCCCTGTCTTACTGAAGTATTTTTATCTGTGCAATCGCACTATTAGTATCGTTGATGGTCAAAAAATTGGGTGTTCTTCAGTAACTAATTTTACCGAGACATATGGCAACGTACTTAGTATGATTCCCTTTTCGATTTTTGAACAATGTATCAATGGACCCATAGAAAATTGAACATGTCCATGTATTTATATTCAAAATCATACACCTTTATGAAATCTTTATGTGATTGATTCTATATGTGACATAGTTATAGTAAAAAGTATTGTTATTCTTTATTGTTTGCTATTTTTATACCCTGAACCCATTAAAAATGGGTAAATAGGTATAATGTTTTTGAGCAAAATGTAAATTCATGTAACAGGCAGAAGGAAGCATCTCCGACCCCATAAAGTATATATATTCTTGATCAGAGTCAATAGCCAAGTCGATCAAGCCATGTCCGTCTGTCTGTCCGTTCGTCTGTCCGTATGTGTAAACGCAAGGATAACAGAACCTATAAGAGCTGGATACTTGAAATTTTAGCTGTAGGTCCTCCTAGTGCCTACGCAGATCGAGTTCGTTCCCGATAGCTTACTCCGTTTCCATGCAATCGATAAAAATAGATATCGATATCCTGTTTTTTGAGCAAATTGGGTAAATATGAAGAGCTAAAGTCACCAAACTTGATACGTTACTTCTAGAATATTATATGTATTAACGCCGCAGAGCTATAAATCAAGTTAATAGCCCAACTTGTATTGCCAACCATTTTTAGCCACAATTTAAATGCAACTGACTTTTTAAGTATACACAAATATTCTATGGTACAATAATATATACTGTAGAAAATTTCATTAAGATCGGTTTTTGTTTTGTTTTTCGGTATTTTGACTGCGCACGTGTTTGTGACGCAATTTTCAAGAATTTCTATATACATGTACACACACACATTCATGCGCATGTGTTTCGAATACTTTCATCATTGCGATTGTTTTCTGTACTTCTATTTTAATAGGTTTTTTTCTCAATAAGACTCAATTATTAGTGTGGCTGTTGAGTAGAGGTAGAGTGGTGCGAGGAAAGTATAATTTTTTTGGCTGTTGTGGCTGCTGAGTATCATATAAAATGTTGTTTTTACATTATATCGAGGTCGATTGCCCTACTTGAATATTTCTTCTTAAGGCACCTATTGTGCAAGTTACACAATTTAATGAAAGTGTTGGCACACATAATGTAAAAACAACATTTTATATGATAAAAAAAAAAAACAAGTAAGAGGTTCTAGTCGGGAGCGCCCGATACCCTGAACCCTCATATTCCAACACCAAATGCAGCTCGCGCTTATAGATAGAGAGTAGTGGGGAGGTGGCGATAGGTATAAAATGAAAGATACTTGATATATATATACTATTCTAGAAGCTACATGTCAAGTTTGGTGGCTCTAGCTCTTATTATATACCAAAATTGCTTAAAAACCAGGATTTCGATATCGATTTTTATCGATTGCTTAGAACAAGGGGCAGTTATCGATTATCGGAAACAAACTGGATCTGCGTTTCATACATTTACATTTTGCACAAATATATTATACCCCTTCTACCCATTTTTAATTGGTTTAGGGTATAAAAATAGCAAACAATAAAGAATAAAAATACTTTTTGCTATAACTATGTCACATGTAGAAAATATCACATAAAGATTTCATAAAGGTGTATGATTTTGAATATAAATACATGGATATGTTCAATACTTTTATGGGTCCATTGATACATTGTTCAAAAATCGAAAAGGGAATCATACTAACTAAGTGCCATATGTCTCAGTAAAATTAGTTACTGAAGAACACCCAATTTTTTGACCATCAACGATACTAATAGTGCGATTGCACAGATAAACATACTTAAGTAAGACAGGGCCACATGGAATGGCACCTAAAGTAGAAAAAATAAAGCTGAACAGATCAAATTTCGATAAATCCTATAAGTGCTTTAATAAAAGTGCACCAGTTTTGCAACCAACCATAATTAAACACACTGAGATTCTCGTATATAAATACAATGAAATCAGGAGTTTAGTTTAGGAGTGGCAAAATAAACTGACAAGTTTACACAGAGTCCAAACTTTAGACGTTTTACAACGTGTAAGGGATAATCTGGTAAACCTAAATAAAAAGTATGATATCAAGCTTTATTTGCCATCTGCACTAAGCACACCGATAACGTTCGATCAGTCCCTTTTGACAAAATCAACAGAAACCGACCAAGAAGAAGAGATTAAAACAGAAAGCATGGCTCAGACAGTTGTAGGGTTCTTAAAACTGGCCTCATCGCTCTTACTCGAGTTCGATGAAAGGGCAGAGAATCTACAAAGTTTCAAAGGCGCATTGAATCTACCTGATTCCTTTAAAGGCGCGCATGAAACAGTAGCAGTCAACCTAATAAAGACTAAGGTGAAGGGTCATGCAAGAAATCTAATAAGCAATGAACAAACAATAAGTCAAATAATTGACATTTTAACAGTTAAAGACAAAGGAGAATTAGTAGACGTAATTTCTGCAAAATTACTAAATCTCCAACAGAAAAATAAGACGGCCAACCAATACGTCCAAGAAATGGAAAAAGTGTCACAGTCCCTGCATGGAGCCTATATTAGCGATGCCTTATCACCAGATTTAGCCACTAAGTACAGCACAACGCTGGCTGTCAAGGCAATGACTAACAACTGTACCATTGATAAGGTGAAACTTATCATGCAGGCAGTCACATTCGGTAACACGAATGATGCTATTGTTAAGTTAAAATGTTTTCACAATAATAAAGACGTCTTATTCGGTTTGAGCATTAGTCGAGAGTGTTCTCTCGGTTTTATTCAATTTTATATTTGGCTTATTACATACAATATTCTAAGTGAGCTCTGCCGCTAAGAGCGTCGGCAGAGAGAGAGTTGCAGTACATACATATGTGCCTATGTAGTTATGTATATATACATATATATGTACAGATGGTACATACTCAAGAAGTGCTTACGCTAGCGATCTCACGCTGCGGCCAGTCCGCATAAGTGACGGATCCTATTACTGCACTTATGTATATTTATGATTGTATAAACATAGCAAGAAAGTGTCGTTATGTTATGAGTTGTTACTCTTACTTTTATGTTGGGCATATGACCACTTGCTATATTGTATACTCTACAATACTGTGGGCATATGCTCATTTGGCATACAACATACTACACCTCCCTTTTTAAAAAAATAACGTAATATATTGTAGTTATTTAATATTAAAAATTATTATTAGTATCATTTTTATATCATTTATATACTATGTTGTATATAACAAAATTTTTATTTTATATATATATTCTTATTCTTTTTTTTGTTTTATTTATTAATCCTTTTTAGCCTATCCTTATGAACTTTTTGTTCCCTATTTTTCTTATTCTTTATAATTATATTATTATTGTTTTCTATACTAATGACCTCAAATGGTCCTATATAAGAAGATTCTAATTTATGACCTGTTTCATTCTTTAAATAAACTTGGTCTCCTATTTCTATTTTAAAATCTAATACTTTCTTATCATTTATTTCTTTTTGCTTAATTTTATTTTTTTCTAAAAGTATTCGAGCTCTCTTATACGCGTTTTCTAGTCTAAACTTAACTTCTTTAGAATAATCTTCTATATTATAAATAGGTTCTATGGTATTTACGCTATTAAATTGTATTGGTAAGTTATTTTGTCTTCCAAATACTAGTTCATATGGACAATAATTATGAGTTACTGATGGTGTTGTGTTAAAACAATACACGAAATACTGTACCATACGTCCCAGTCAGTTTTATCTACTGATATATATGAACGAATGTACTCATTGAATGTCCTATGACTTCTTTCAACGGTACCTAATGTCTGGTGGTGGTGTGCTGTAGACGTTATGTTGTCTATTTTTAGATATTTGCACAAGTCAGTTATAATGGAATTTTTGTATTCTGTTCCCATGTCCGTAATGAACGTCTTCATTGGACCGTACTTCAGAATAAAAGATTCGAATATGGCTTTTGCGACAGTTGTTGCACTTTTGTTTGCAACAGGAGTTGCTACTAGATACTTTGTCAAATCACATATTAAAGTGATTGCGTATTCATTTCCCTTTTCCGAACGTGGTAGTGGACCAATTGTGTCTACTATCACTCTGACAAAAGCATATTGTGGAGTTTCGGTTATTATCATGGGTGATCTTGTATGTTTCGTCGTTTTCGACGTCAGGCATTTTGGACATTTATTTATGTACTCTTTTACATGTTTAGTCATGTTTTTCCAATAATATTGTCTCTTTATTTTTGATATCGTTTTATTTATGCCTGTATGACCTCCTTGAATTGGATCGTCATGGAATGTAGACAATATAGCTTCTTTTTCTTTCTTTTTTGGGTCACCGGCTTGAGTAGCGCTACTCTTAATGATTTTAAATTTTTATTGCCCATGTGTTTGAAAGTATCTGTTGAAATTGATTCAAAGATCTTTTCGCTCGGTGCCACTTTTAGTTGGCTGATTTTAGATACACCGGCTTGCCATTCAAGCCTTTGGAAAAACTGACCTAAGTCGAGAATTCCATTGGAGTACAAATCGCTAACATTAATTCTTGCTATAACTGTTTTTCCATGTTTCAATAAACATGTCGAATCTGTTATTCGCAAGGTCACTACTTTTCGTACCTCGTCATTTGTGATGACTTCGTATACGTTGGGCTTAGAAGCTTTTTCAAGACTTTGTTTTGGCAATAGTTCTTGTTTATTTTCTGCGCAGAAATTGTTTTGTCTACTTTGGTGCCTGGTAGTGACTTTCAGGACTTTTCTATTCATGTCAATTAAGTCGGATATTGTTATCCTTGACAGGGCGTCTGCTAGAAATTATCTTTCCCTCTCAGATACTCTACCGTAAAATCATATTCTTCTAATTCGAGTCGCATGCGTGTTAATTTTGAACTTGGGTTTATCATAGAAAATAAATATGTTAAAGGTCTGTGATCACTTCTTACTATAAAATGTTTGCCATATATATATGGTCGAAAATGTGTTATTGCCCAATGTATTGCTGCTAGTTCTTGTTCTTTAGTACTTTTATTGCTTTCACCCTTAGTGAATGCTCTGGATGCATATGCAACTGGGAGTTGGAGTCCATTATAGTTTTGAGTTAAAACTGCTCCACATGCTTGCTTGCTTGCATCCGTGATTATGCAAAATTCTTTGCTAAAATCTGGGTACTGTAATAAATTTGGTTGAACAAGTTGATTTTTTAGGTACTGGAATGCCTTTTCACATTCTGTTGTCCATTCAAATGGGACATTCTTTTTACATAATCTTGTTATGTGCTGTGAATATTCGGCAAAATTTTTTATAAATCGTCTATAATAATTGCAAAATGCAACGAATCTTCTAGCGCTGTCTGCGTCCGTAGGGACTGGATAGTTATTGATAACATCAAATTTTTTATCGTCTGGTAAGATTCCTTTATCTGTGCATCTGTGACCTAAAAACGTCACCTCGTGCATGAAAAATGAACATTTTTCTGGATGTAATTTCAGATTGTGTTTTCTACAAAGTTTGAAAACATCTGTTAAGTTTTTAATCATATGTCGTTCAGAACAACCAATAACGATTAAATCATCCATGTAAAGGAAAGCTTGAGAAGGCTCTAGGCCTGAGAATGCTATTGTCATCATTCTCTGAAATGAATTAGGCGCTAGTTTTAAACCAAATGGTAATCGCGTGAAGCGATATGAACCATTGCTTGTTGAAAAAGACGTTATATTTCTTGAACTTTCCTCAAGCTCAATTTGGTGGAAACCTGACATTAAATCAAGGCATGAAAAATATTTAGCTCTACCCAATTGATCAAGAATATCGTCAATTCTGGGGAGTGGAAATATATCTGACAGCAATTTTTTATTTATTTGGCGATAGTCAATTACTAATCGCCATTTTTTCTCTTTAGAGCCCGGAAGAGATTTCTTTGGGACT
The DNA here is from genome assembly GCA_035045725.1 of Drosophila ezoana. Lineage (NCBI taxonomy): Eukaryota > Metazoa > Arthropoda > Insecta > Diptera > Drosophilidae > Drosophila > Drosophila ezoana. The sequence goes on along the minus strand of JAWNOU010000003.1, from coordinate 272,016 downwards.
AATAAGAGTGGGCTATTATAAGGTGAAACAGACGGTTCAACAATATTTTGTTCAATTAACTTTCCAACTTGATGCTGGATTTCTTCTATTTGGCTATGCGGACATCGATAATTTTTTACATATACTGGTTCATCATCCTTTAGTCTCAATCTTTGCTTATAAAAATTGTTTGTTGTAATTGGTTCAGATTCAAGTCCGAACACATCACTATACTGGGTGCATATTTCTTCAAGTTGTTTCTTAAACAAGGTTGGAAAATTTTTCTTTAATTTATTAATTACAGACTCTGTACTATTGGCTTTTAGATTTTGAACTACGTCGTAGTTCGAAAGTGATTCAAATTTTATGTTATTAATGCCTACTATTTGGCATTTATCTGTGGATGTTTGTTTTCTTCTGCTGAAGACAACTCGATTTTGCGTATCACTTGTGATCTTGCTGGTAGAAGTGTGGAATTAGTACCAGAACTAAATGTTATTGGAACATAGATAGGATACGTTAGGTTTTGTGGTCTAATTATAAACCAATCCTCGGAACTATTGTAATCTAATTGGCAATTAAATTTTTTTATGAAATCTAATCCTATTATTCCATCGCAAGGGATTGCGAAATCTGAATGAAGTAGATGAAATTTATATGGAATAATGTATTTGTCTGTTTGTAGTTCGATTGAGACTAGTCCTTGGAGTTTATTACTCCTTCTCCTATGCCTCTAATGTCTATAATTCTATTGATTTGGATGTCATGAAAGACATCAGAATTTTCTTTTATAATTGAAATATCTGCACCTGTATCAATCAAAAATGTTATCTTTTTATTTGTTGCAACATTTTTGAATGATACGAAATTGTTGAGACTTAAGTTAACAGTGTATATTTTACTGTTTAACCCTGAGTATCTGGAGGTGTCTGCAAGTTGCCCGAAGTATTTTGGGCTACCCTAACATTGTTTCTATTGTTATTGTATTTATGATTATAACCTCTAGATCCTCCACGGCCTCTGTTATTATTATTATTACCACCGCGGTTGTTATTACCACCGCGGTAGTAGCCACGGCCGTATGAGTTGCTACCATATGAGCCGGTTGCCCTTCCTCTGTAGTTACCTCGACCGCGGTTTCCGCCGCGCTGAGAGTAATTCTGGCAGAATAAGATACTGTTAGACTGCCCAGTTGCTTCAGTGCAACTATTTACAAATTTTGAGATAGCATCATTCATGTTACTGAATGTGCCTGCTTGCATGATAAGTTTTACCTTATCTATAGAACAGTTCTTGGTCATTGCCTTTACAGCTTGGGTTGTGCTATATTTATTAGCCAATTCCGGTGTTAGGCCATCGTTTATAAAGGCTCCTTCCAAGGCTTTTGTTAACTGCTCAACCTCTTGAGTATACTGGTTGGCAGTTTTGCTTTTTTGTTGCAAGTTAAGTAATTTGGCTGACAATACTTGGACTGATTGGCCTTTTACTGTGCTTGATAATTTTGCAATTATTTGAGCGATAGTTTGCTCATTGCTTATCAAGTTTCTCGCATGGCCTTTTAGTTTTGTCTTTATTAGACTGATAGCTGTTACTTCATGCGAGCCTTTTAGGGAATCAAGGAGATTCAAAGCGTCTATGAAACTTTGTGAATTTTCTGCCTTTCCATCGAACTCAGGTATGAGTGATGAGGCTAATTTTAGAAATTCAACTACTGTTTGAGCCATGTTTATGTTTGTATCTTCCAGCTTTTCGTCTGTCGTTGATTCTGCCAACAGTAACTTATCAAATGTTACCGGTGTATTTAACACTGATGGTAGATAAAGCTTGAGATCATACTTTTTATTTAAGTTTACCAGATTATCCCTTAGGCGCTGTAAAACGTCTGAAGTTTGGACTCTGTGTAAATCTGTCAGTTTATTTTGACACTCGTTAACTAGACTCCTGATTTCATTGTACTCATATACAAGGATCTCAGTATGTTTAATTATGGTGGGTCTTAAAACTGGTGCCCTCTTATTAAGGCACTTGTATGATTTATCAAAATTTTCCCTATGTCGCTTTATTTTTTCTACTGTTTGGTGCCAGTCCATGTGAACTTTCCCTACTTTCAAATATTTTATTTAAGCAACGGCTTAGACCTTGTTTAAGTCGTTGGCTCGACTCATGTAACGCTTCCTCAGTGATTTTTTATGAATATGTATGTATGTTTGTTAACTGCACATGGGGAGTGGTGTCTACAACTTCAACTACGTTAACTACATTGGCAGTGTTATCATCTGCCTTTGATTGTTTTCCCCCCATATTCCTGCAAATGACTCTTGCTTTTTGTTTTTAATACTACCTATGCAGACGTACTAAGACAATTGTTGTCTGCCCAAGAATCGGATGCTCGTCAATAATTGTTTTTATTTTGACGTAGGGTAGTGTAGACAAGATTATTCCACACTCTATTTTAGAACATGAATAGAGTGGACTTGTCACTGTGCCGAATTCTTCTATATATTCGGATTCGAACTCATATACTGATATGAATTCTCTATGCCTTTGCAAATTTGTATGGCTCGCATACGAAAGTCTGTATAGTCGTTATATACCTTGCTAATCTTGTCCTCAATCATGACTAATTCTTGAACATGATTTTTGGAATACCTAATGAGGCAAACGGATCACTTATTTCTGTCTTTGTTTCATTTTTTTTTTATAGAAAAAATTTTTTTTCTCAATTCTTGGAGTGGCCATACAATACCACAATATATATTTATTAAAATTTTTAGTTATTTATCATGGATTTCATTTATTATGCTTATCATATTATATCATTTCTAAATTGTCTGCTCTACTTGCATATATTTTCTTTATGCACTTATTGTGCAACTTATATAATTTAGTTAGTACATTTGCTAATAAAAGAACAACAATTATTATAAGCATAACCGTTATTACTTTTAAATCTACTGAGACAGTTTCGACATTATTAATTACATTTGCGGTTGAATCCGCTACTTTCGATTCGTGGTCTAACATATTTTCTACTCTTAATTTATTATCGTCTTTTGAGATTGCATTCGAAAGCATTAAATTTCAATTTCGGATTAATTGTTTTTTTTTTTTTTTAAAGAATATATATATATATTGTGTATATGATTTTTTTTTTGATTAATATTTTTCTATTCGATCAACGCAGTGATCTCCTGTCTAATGTTTCGTATGGCTTCACAGGCCATACTCTATTACGAGCAACGCAATTATCGCTCAATATTAAAAACATTTCTTTACATTTCATTTGTGTTTACATGTTAAGTTAAAATTATTATAAAAATTTTTTTTTTGGATTAACAAATATATATATTTTAAGTTGCGCGCTCTCTATAGCGCTAACGGTCCCCGAAGATGACTTAGCTTGGAACGCTAAATGGTGCCGGTGCTGGTCCTCGCACAGGCTGTTGGGGCGCCGGTGCTGGTCTTCTCACAGGCTGTGCTGGAAGCATGTATAGCCGCAGTGCGGCGACTCTAATGGTCCAGGGCAGTCCGTTGGGCATTGTTTCTCCGGTTTAGTGTTTAGTTGTTTCTTCTGTGGCACTGATTGAAATACTTTAGAATTTATTAATGTTATATCTTTAAAAGTGATTTCATTCGTAGAGGTTAAGCTTTTGTATTTTTGCTGAATCGACTCGATTTTGTCGATTTCAGCCTGTATTTTATTGCCTGCTTCCCAACTAATTGTTGTGTTGGGGGCAAATAACAGTTTTAGGAGTTTGGCTTTTCTTTCCTTAAGCCTTTTTTGTACTCCACTGCGCCTATTTTTAGGCATTGCTCATCACCTCTTTTTACTCAGTATTTCCAGCCACTTTCTTTGTATCGTTTCCAGTTTTAGTATATGTCCTGCCGATGATTGTTGTTGCTGCTGCCGCTGCTGCACCTCCAGTTGTAGTTGTATAGATTTATTTTAATTTTTTTTTCACATGTTATATTTTTAACATGTTCGTGACACTTGTCACGGTCGCCATGTTAAGTTAAAATGTTTTCACAATAATAAAGACGTCTTATTCGGGTTGAGCATTAGTCGAGAGTGTTCTCTCGGTTTTATTCAATTTTATATTTGGCTTATTACATACAATATTCTAAGTGAGCTCTGCCGCTAAGAGCGTCGGCAGAGAGAGAGTTGCAGTACATATGTGCCTATGTAGTTATGTATATATACATATATATGTACAGATGGTACATACTCAAGAAGTGCTTACGCTAGCGATCTCACGCTGCGGCCAGTCCGCATAAGTGACGGATCCTATTACTGCACTTATGTATATTTATGATTGTATAAACATAGCAACAAAGTGTCGTTATGTTATGAGTTGTTACTCTTACTTTTATGTTGGGCATATGACCACTTGCTATATTGTATACTCTACAATACTGTGGGCATATGCTCATTTGGCATACAACATACTACACTATATCGAAATTTGTCAATATTGCAGAGAAGCAACTGGACAAACAAACACTGCCCTTTATTACCAAAATTACCCTCATCGTGGTGGAAACCGCGGCAGAGATAATTATAGAGGCCGACCAAACAACAGATGCGGCTACAGACATGGTAATAAAAACAATAATAACAGATATAATCCTCGAGGCGGCTCATTTAGAGGCAAACAGAAGACACGGACAGCAAAACCAGATCCGAGTTACACAAGGTAACTCGGAAAAGCAACCCCTTAAGTACTGAAAATTAATAAAAACAACAGTTCACACCATCAATCTTAATTAAAACAAGTAAGAGGTTCTAGTCGGGAGCTCCCGACTAGGGGATACCCTGAACCCTCTTATTCCATCACAAATGCAGCGCGCGCTTATAGATAGAGAGTAGCGGGGAGTTGGCGATAGGTATAAAATGAAAGATAATCGATATATATATACTTTTCTAGAAGATACATGTCAAGTTTGGTAACTCTAGCTGTTATTATTTACCAAAATTGCTTAAAAAACGGGATTTCGATATAAATTTTTATCGATTACTTGGAAACGGGGCAAGTTATCGTTTATCGGAAACAAACTCGATCTGCGTAGGAACTAGGAGCACCTACATCTAAAATTCAAGTCTCTAGCTTTTATAGGTTCTGAGATCCTTGCGTTCATACATACGGACGGACGGACGGACGGACGGACGGACGGACGGACAGACAGACAGACGGACATGGCTAGATCGACTCGGCTATTGATGCTGATCAAGAATATATCTTCTTTATGGGGTCGGAGATGCTTCCTTCTGCCTGTTACATACATTTGCATTTTGCACAAAAACATAATACCCCTTTTACCCATTTTTAATGGGTTCAGGGTATAAAAATATATTTATCAGCATACAAAATGAACCTACTGATAGGAATTTAACATTTTTAATAGATACAGGAGCTGACATCTCAATCATAAAAGAAAATTCTGATCAGTTTTTAGATGTTGATCATGATAATATAACCCAAGTTACAGGAATTGGTAAAGGATTAATAAGCTCATTAGGTTTAGAGTTCCTCGAAATGCGAACTTCTAACTTCATTATACCACATAATTTTCATATAGTAGAAAACGATTTTCCGATCCCTGGAGACGAAATAGACTTCATAAAAAAATTCATCTGCCAATTAGATTTCACTACAGAAAGTGACTGTTTCATTTTAAGACCCAATAATGTTGCACATTCCATACAAATACATAGTTTCAACAACAACGAGATAAATTTACCGTAACGTTGTGAAATAATCAGAAAAATTAACGAAGATACTAAATATAACCAAATCCTAAAACCTAATAAGAAGATAGGAGATGGTATATTTGTTGGTAATTCAATTGCCGATTCAAAAAACGCATACGTGCGAATATTAAACGCAACTATCACCAATCAAATTCTAAACATAAAGGAAATAAATTTTGAACCATTATCCAATTATCAAATAGCAGACTCACACGACTCTCAAAGAGCGGAATCAATTCTCACTAAGCTAAAAGAAGAATCCACCAGCATATAAGAAAACAAGTAAGAGGTTCTAGTCGGGAGCTCCCGACTAGGGGATACCCTGAACCCTCATATTCCAACACCAAATGCAGCGCGCGCTTATAGATAGAGAGTAGCGGGGAGGTGGCGATAGGTATAAAATGAAAGATAATCGATTTATATATACTTTTCTAGAAGCTACATGTCAAGTTTGGTAACTCTAGCTCTTATTATTTACAAAAATTGCTTAAAAAACAGGATATCGATATACATTTTTATCGATTACTTGGAAACGGGGCAAGTTATCGATTATCGGAAACAAACTCGATCTGCGTAGGAACTAGGAGCACCTACATCTAAAATTTCAAGTCCCTAGCGCTTATAGGTTCTGAGATCCTTGCGTTCATACATACGGACGGACGGACGGACGGACGGACGGACGGATGGACGGACGGACAGACAGACGGACATGGCTAGATCGACTCGGCTATTAATGCTGATCAAGAATATATATACTTTATGGGGTCGGAGATGCTTCCTTCTGCCTGTTACATACATTTGGATTTTGCACAAAAACATAATACCCCTTTTACCCATTTTTAATGGGTTCAGGGTATAATAATTACAGAATTATGTTCAAAATATACAGATATCTTTGGATTGGAAACAGTCACAACTAATAATCTTTACAAGCAAAAATTAAGATTGAAAGATGAACCAAGTTATATTAAAAACTATAGAACTCTTCATTCACAACAAGCGGAAATCGCTAAACAAGTAACTAAACTTGTTACAGATAAAACAGTAGAGCCCTCTGTGTCTGAATATAATAGCCCGTTACTATTAGAAGCAAAGAAATCCTTACCGGATTCAACGGAGCAAAAATGGCGTTTAGTGATAGACTATCGCCAAATTAATAAAAAATTATTAGCTGATAAATTTCCACTTCCAAGAATAGATGATATTCTTGATCACTTAAAGAAAATTCAAGAAATATAACATCTTCTTCTACGAGCAATGGCTCTTATCGTTTTACACGATTACCTTACGGTTAAAAAATAGCGCCTAATTTCTTTCAAAGAATGATGACAATCGCATTCACTGGGGTTGAACCATCTCAAGCATTCCTATACATGGATGACTTAATTGTTATTGGTTGTTCTGAAAATATGTGACCAAAAATCGCACAAATGTATTCGATCTATGCAGAAAAAACAACATCAAGTTGCGTCCAGATAAGTGCTCATTCTTCATGAAGGAGGTCACTTTTCACGGACACAAATGCACCGATAAAGGTATATTACCTGACGACACTAAATATGATGTCATTAGGAAATACCCGCTAGAATCTAGAAGATTTGTTGCATTTTGTAACTATTTTAGACGTTTCATTAAAAATTTTGCCGATTATTCTCGTCACATAACAAGATTATGTAAAAAGGATGTAAAATTCGAATGGACAGCTAATTGCCAGCATGCCTTTGAACATTTTAAAACGGTATTAACGAATCCAACTTAACTGCAATACCCCGATTTTAGCAAAGAATTTTGCATAATCACAGATGCTAGCAAAGAGGCATGTGGAACAGTTTTAACTCAAAACTATAATGGTCTTCAATTACCTGTAGCATATGCATCTCGCAGTTTCACTAAAGGTGAAGGTAATAAGTCAACCACAGAACAAGAGCTATCAGCAATTCATTGGGCAATTAATCACTTCAAACCATATGTACATATATGGTAGACATTTCACAGTCATTTCAATGGTTAATTCTACATCAAAATTAACCAGAATGAGGCTATATGTAGAAGAGTACGAGCTTACAGTAGAGTATGTTAAGGGTAAAGATAATCATGTAGCGGATGCGATATCAAGAATAACCATTCAAGAACTCAATGACAAAAGAAAAATGACAAAAGTCCTGAAAGTCACTACCAGGCCAAAGTGGACAGAAATAATGCTCAGGAGATGATAAAGAAATAGAATTGCCTAGGCAATCTATAGAAAAAGCGTCAAAGCCCAACGTATATGAAGTCATCAAAAATGACGATGTACGTAAAGTAGTGACCTTGATGTAAAAAATATGCTTTGTTTCTTTAAACATGGGAAGAAAATTACTGCAAGATATGATGTTAGCGATTTTAATACTAATGGAATTCTTGACTTAGGTCAGTTCTTGCAAAGGCTTGAATCGCAAGCCGGTATAAATGAAATCAGCCAACTCAAAGTGGCAACGTGTGAAAATATCTTTGAACACTTATCAATTGATAGTTTCAAATAAATGGGCAATAAAATATTAAAAACATTAAATATAGCGCTACTCAACCCGGTGACCCTAATAAAAGAAGAACAAGTAAGAGGTTCTAGTCGGGAGCTCCCGACTAGGGAATACCCTGAACCCTCTTCTTCCAACACTAAATGCAGATGTAGATACTATTCTAGAAGCTACATGTCTAGTGGTTACTCTAGCTTTTATTTTTTACCAAAATTGCTTAAAAAACAGGATGTCGATATCGATTTTTATTGCTTGGAAACGTAGTAAGTTATCGGAAACAAACTCGATCTGCGCAGGCACCAGGAGGACCTACAGATAAAATTTCAAGTCTCTAGCTCTTATAGGTTCTGAGATCCTTGCGTTCATACATACGGACGGACGGACGGACGACGGACAGACAGACGGACATGGCTAGATCGACTCGGCTATTGATGCTGATCAAGAATATATATACTGTATGGGGTCGGAGATGCTTCCTTCTGCCTGTTACATACATTTGCATTTTGCACAAATACAATTTAACCTTTTTACCCACTTTCAATGGAGTCACTAGCTCTTATAGGTTCTGAGATCCTTGCGTTCATACATACGGACGGACGGACGGACGAACAGACAGACGGACGGACGGACGGACAGACAGACGGACATGGCTAGATCGACTCGGCTATTGATGCTGATCAAGAATATATCTTCTTTATGGGGTCGGAGATGCTTCCTTCTGCCTGTTACATACATTTGCATTTTGCACAAAAACATAATACCCCTTTTACCCATTTTTAATGGGTTCAGGGTATAAAAATATATTTATCAGCATACAAAATGAACCTACTGATAGGAAATTAACATTTTTAATAGATACAGGAGCTGACATCTCAATCACAAAAGAAAATTCTGATCAATTTTTAGATGTTGATCATGATAATATAACCCAAGTTTCAAGAATTGGTAAAGGATCAATAAGCTCATTAGGTTTAGAGTTCCTCGAAATGCGAACTTCTAACTTCATTATACCACATAATTTTCATATAGTAGAAAACGATTTTCCGATCCCTGGAGACGAAATAGACTTCATAAAAAAATATATCTGCCAATTAGATTTCACTACAGAAAGTGACTGTTTCATTTTAAGACCCAATAATGTTGCACATTCCATACAAATACATAGTTTCAACAACAACGAGATAATTATACCGTAACGTTGTGAAATAATCAGAAAAATTAACGAAGATACTAAATATAACCAAATCCTAAAACCTAATAAGAAGATAGGAGATGGTATATTTGTTGGTAATTCAATTGCCGATTCAAAAAACGCATACGTGCGAATATTAAACGCAACTATCACCAATCAAATTCGAAACATAAAGAAAATAAATTTTGAACCATTATCCAATTATCAAATAGCAGACTCACACGACTCTCAAAGAGCGGAATCAATTCTCACTAAGCTAAAAGAAGAATCCACCAGCATATAAGAAAATAATTACAGAATTATGTTCAAAATATACAGATATCTTTGGATTGGAAACAGTCACAACTAATAATCTTTACAAGCAAAAATTAAGATTGAAAGATGAACCAAGTTATATTAAAAACTATAGAACTCCTCGTTCACAACAAGCAGAAATCGCTAAACAAGTAACTAAACTTGTTACAGATAAAACAGTAGAGCCCTCTGTGTCTGAATATAATAGCCCGTTACTATTAGAAGCAAAGAAATCCTTACCGGATTCAACGGAGCAAAAATGGTGTTTAGTGATAGACTATCGCCAAATTAATAAAAAATTATTAGCTGATAAATTTCCACTTCCAAGAATAGATGATATTCTTGATCAATTAGGCCGAGCAAATTTTTCACGTGTCTACATCTAATGTCTGGATTCCATCAGATAGAACTTAAAGAAAATTCAAGAAATATAACATCTTCTTCTACGAGCAATGGCTCTTATCGTTTTACACGATTACCTTACGGTTAAAAAATAGCGCCTAATTTCTTTCAAAGAATGATGACAATCGCATTCACTGGGGTTGAACGATCTCAAGCATTCCTATACATGGATGACTTAATTGTTATTGGTTGTTCTGAAAATATGTGACCAAAAATCGCACAAATGTATTCGATCTATGCAGAAAAAACAACATCAAGTTGCGTCCAGATAAGTGCTCATTCTTCATGAAGGAGGTCACTTTTCACGGACACAAATGCACCGATAAAGGTATATTACCTGACGACACTAAATATGATGTCATTAGGAAATACCCGCTAGAATCTAGAAGATTTGTTGCATTTTGTAACTATTTTAGACGTTTCATTAAAAATTTTGCCGATTATTCTCGTCACATAACAAGATTATGTAAAAAGGATGTAAAATTCGAATGGACTGTAGTGCGTATATGCCCTTACAGAATACCCTGTACTTAAATATAAAGTATGCAGCACTTTGTTGCATACAATAACAATAATATAGTAAACGAGCCCAGAGCCACATTATGTATTGGCTCGGTCTCATATTACGCAGCGCGGTTCACTAGCCTCACTAGCTGACCGTTTATGCTTATGCTGCATATCCCACGCTCCGTCTGAGCGCATTCCGTGAGCAATATATATGCTCACTAATACAGGCATATGCGAGCTACTCAAACTCCCTCTCTTTGTAGCTGTTAACGAATAACAGCATAAGTACATATGTATATCCATAGGCCAAGCGAACATGATTAAAACTGAATAAATTCATTCTGAACAAACATACCAAACAGCACTGACGTGCTACCCTTTTTATACCCTGAACCCATTGATAATGGGTAAAAAGGGTATATTGTATTTGTGCAAAGTGCAAATGTATGTAACAGGCAGAAGAAAGCATCTCCGACCCCATAAAGTATATATATTCTTGATCAGCATCAATAGCCGAGTCGATCTAGCCATGTCCGTCTGTCTGTCCGTCTGTCTGTCTGTCCGTCCGTCCGTCCGTCCGTCCGTCCGTCCGTCCGTCCGTCCGTCCGTCCGTCCGTCCGTATGTATGAACGCAAGGATCTCAGAACCTATAAGAGCTAGAAAGTAAGAGGTTCTAGTCGGGAGCTCCCGACTAGGGGATACCCTGAACCCTCATAGTCCAACACCAAATGCAGCGCGCTCTTATAGATAGAGAGTAGCGGGGAGGTGGCGATAGGTATAAAATGAAAGATAATCGATATATATATACTTTTCTAGAAGCTACATGTCAAGTTGGGTGACTCTAGCTCTTATTATTTACTAAAATTGCTTAAAAAACAGGATTTTGATATACATTTTTATCGATTACTTGGAAACGGGGCAAGTTATCGATTATCGGAAACAAACTCGATCTGCGTAGGAACTAGGAGCACCTACATCTAAAATTTCAAGTCTCTAGCTCTTATAGGTTCTGAGATCCTTGCGTTCATACATACGGACGGACGGACGGACAGACAGACGGACATGGCTAGATCGACTCGGCTATTAATGCTGATTAAGAATATATATACTTTATGGGGTCGGAGATGCTTCCTTCTGCCTGTTACATACATTTGGATTTTGCACAAAAACATAATACCCCTTTTACCCATTTTTAATGGGCTCAGGGTATAAAAATAAATAGTCAAAAAAATTCTTTCTCCCCATTGGAATTGAACTTGCGCCCCGCGACCAACTGCTTCCCGTGGCTTTTTACCTTGCAGCCATACCGAAAGTTGCTACTAATTGAAAAAAAACTGAACTAAAATAGGAACACATATGTACATATATACATAGAGCATACGATGCAATCGCAATTGTAATTCTTTTTGTGTGTATTAGTGCACATGTATACAGAAACTCCAGCGCTTTGTGCCAGCTGCCGCTGACTCGTGGCCTGCCAATATTGTATGTATATGTATGTACATATATAACCACATGGTTTCTTTAATAACTTCTATGTATCTTAACCGATCTTGATGAAGTTTTCTACAGTATATCTTATTGTACCATAGAATATTTGTGTATTCTCAAAAAGTCAATTTCATTTAAATTGTGGCTTAAATTGGTTGGCAATACAAGTTGGGTTATTAACTTGATTTATAGCTTTGGGGTGGTAGCGGGGAGGCGGCGATAGGTATAAAATGAAAGATACTCGATATATATATACTATTCTAGAAGCAACATGTCAAGTTTGGTGACTCTAGCTCTTATTATTTACCAAAATTGCTTAAAAAAAGGGATTTCGATATACATTTTTATCGATTACTTGGAAACGGGGCAAGTTATCGTTTATCGGAAACAAACTCGATCTGCGCGGGCACTAGGAGCACCTACATCTAAAATTTCAAGTCTCTAGCTCTTATAGGTTCTGAGATCCTTGCGTTCATACATACGGACGGACGGACGGACAGACAGACGGACATGGCTAGATCGACTCGGCTATTAATGCTGATTAAGAATATATATACTTTATGGGGTCGGAGATGCTTCCTTCTGCCTGTTACATACATTTGGATTTTGCACAAAAACATAATACCCATTTTACCCATTTTTAATGGGCTCAGGGTATAAAAATAAATAGTCAAAAAAATTCTTTCTCCCCATTGGAATTGAACTTGCGCCCCGCGACCAACTGCTTCCCGTGGCTTTTTACCTTGCAGCCATACCGAAAGTTGCTACTAATTGAAAAAAAACTGAACTAAAATAGGAACACATATGTACATATATACATAGAGCATACGATGCAATCGCAATTGTAATTCTTTTTGTGTGTATTAGTGCACATGTATACAGAAACTCCAGCGCTTTGTGCCAGCTGCCGCTGACTCGTGGCCTGCCAATATTGTATGTATATGTATGTACATATATAACCACATGGTTTCTTTAATAACTTCTATGTATCTTAACCGATCTTGATGAAGTTTTCTACAGTATATCTTATTGTACCATAGAATATTTGTGTATTCTCAAAAAGTCAATTTCATTTAAATTGTGGCTTAAATTGGTTGGCAATACAAGTTGGGTTATTAACTTGATTTATAGCTTTGGGGTGGTAGCGGGGAGGCGGCGATAGGTATAAAATGAAAGATACTCGATATATATATACTATTCTAGAAGCAACATGTCAAGTTTGGTGACTCTAGCTCTTATTATTTACCAAAATTGCTTAAAAAAAGGGATTTCGATATACATTTTTATCGATTACTTGGAAACGGGGCAAGTTATCGTTTATCGGAAACAAACTCGATCTGCGCGGGCACTAGGAGCACCTACATCTAAAATTTCAAGTCTCTAGCTCTTATAGGTTCTGAGATCCTTGCGTTCATACATACGGACGGACGGACGGACGGACAGACAGACGGACATGGCTAGATCGACTCGGCTATTGATGCTGATCAAGAATATATATACTTTATGGGGTCGGAGATACTATCTTCTGCCTGTTACATACATTTGCACTTTGCACAAATACAATATACCCTTTTTACCCATTTTCAATGGGTTCAGGGTATAAAAACAAAAAGCAAGAGTCATTTGTAGGAATATGGGGGGAAAACAATCGAAGGCAGATGATAAGACTGCCAATGTAGTTAACGTAGTTGAAGTTGTAGACACCACTCCCCATGTGCAGTTAACAAACATTCTGCTAATAATACTCATTGTAATAGCCTCAGCAAACATCCTTCTGAAGATTTATCTTCTTCATAAAAAATCACTGAGGAAGCGTTACATGAGTCGAGGCAACGACTTAAACAAGGTCTAAGCCGTTGCTTAAATAAAATATTTGAAAGTAGGGAAAGTTCACATGGACTGGCACCAAATAGTAGAAAAAATAAAGCGACATAGGGAAAATTTTGATAAATCATACAAGTGCCTTAATAAAAGCGCACCAGTTTTAAGACCCACCATAATTAAACATACTGAGATCCTTGTATATGAGTACAATGAAATCAGGAGTCTAGTTAACGAGTGTCAAAATAAACTGACAGATTTACACAGAGTCCAAACTTCAGACGTTTTACAGCGCCTAAGGGATAATCTGGTAAACTTAAATAAAAAGTATGATCTAAAGCTCTACCATCAGTGTTAAATACACCGGTAACATTTGATAAGTCACTACTGCCAAACGACCAAATAGAAGATACAAAATTAGTAAACATGGCACAAACAGTTGTAGAATTTATCAAGCTAGCCACATCTCTGATACCAGAGTTTGACGGTAAGCCGGAAAATCTACAAAGTTTTCTAGATTCTTTGAATCTATTAGAAACCTTAAAAGGCACACATGAGCTAACGGCCATAAGCCTTATAAAAACAAAGCTAAAAGGCCATGCGAGAAATTTAATAAGTAATGAGCAGACAATTGCTGCAATCATTACGCAACTATCAAATGCAGTAAAAGGAGAATCGGTAGAAGTTGTATCTGCTAAGCTTCTTAATTTGCAACAGAAAAATAAAACGGCTAACCAATACACCCAAGAGGTGGAAAAACTGGCAAGGGCCCTTGAAGGCGCCTATATCAGTGAAGGTTTAAGCCAATCACTAGCAAACAAATACAGCACTACAACAGCTGTAAAAGCCATGACCCAAAATTGTTCAATTGATAAGGTAAAACTTATCATGCAGGCAGGCACATTCATAAATATGAATGATGCAGTCTCCAAATTTGTTAATAGCTGCACGGAGATAACAGGTCAAAGTAACACTGTCCTGTATTATCGACGAGGTGCAAACAATAATAATAGAGGAGGCCGAGGTTATAATCGTGGCAGAAATTACAGCCACAACAATTATAACCGAGGCGCTAACAACAATAACAATAATTACAATAACCGTGGAGGAAGACGAGGCCAAAATAGAGGAAGAGGCCGAGCTAACTCCAACCAAGGTTATAATAGTAACAATGTGAGAATGGCGCAAAATACGCCGGAAAACTCTCAGAACCCTTTAGGAAACAGCCAGTAAATGTAAAGGTTCATTCCATCAATTACAGTCTTAATATATTTGTCACTTTTTATAATCATTCAACTGAAAATAAACTCACATTCCTAATAGATACTGGTGCAGATATCTCACTTTTAAAAATAAATTCAGACAATTTCAAAATTCAGGAAGAAAAAATTATAAACATCCAAGGCATAGGCCAAGGTGTAATAAAATCTCAAGGAACAACTTCAATAGAACTTCAATCAACAAAATATATTATTCCACACGAATTTCATTTAGTAGATTCCGATTTTTCAATACCGTGTGATGGAATAATAGGCATTGATTTTATTAAAAAATTCAATTGTCAATTAGATTTCAAACCAAGTGAAGACTGGTTTATAATTAGACCTCAAATTTAAATTATCCAATTTATGTTCCGATAACATATAGTGCTGGCAACAATACAGTTCTCTTGCCAGCCAGGTCCCAAGTAATTCGAAAAATAGACATTAATACAGTAAATGATTATATTTTTGTTCCTAATCAAGAAATACATAATGGAATTTATGTTGCAAATACAATAGCAGCTTCCAAACATGTATACATTCGCCTTCTAAACACAACTAATTTCGACCAATTGGTCAAAGTAAACAAAATCCAACATGAAAATTTAACAGATTACGACATTCATAGTACTAATCCAGAAAATAGAAGCGAACAAGTACTTTCAAAATTAAAGAAAAATTTTCCAGAACAATTCAAAAGTCAACTAACAGAATTATGCACCAAGTATAGTGATGTGTTCGGACCGGAAACCGAACCAATAGCGACAAATAATTTCTATAAACAAACATTAAGACTTAAAGATGATGAACCCATTTATATTAAAAACTACAGAAGCCCGCATAGCCACGTTAAAGAAATTCAAAAACATGTAGGGAAATTAATAAACGACAAAATCGTAGAACCGTCTGTATCCGAGTATAACAGCCCACTCTTGTTAGTTCCGAAAAAATCATTACCAAATTCGGAAGAGAAGAAATGGCGATTAGTAATTGACTATCGCCAAATCAACAAAAAACTACTTTCTGATAAATTCCCGCTCCCCAGAATTGATGATATTCTAGACCAACTGGGCAGAGCTAAATACTTTTCATGCCTTGACTTAATGTCAGGTTTCCACCAAATTGAACTTGAAGAAAATTCAAGAAATATAACATATTTTTCAACGAGCAATGGCTCATATCGCTTCACGCGATTACCATTTGGTCTTAAAATAGCACCAAAATCATTTCAGAGAATGATGACTATAGCATTCTCGGGTTAGAACCCTCCCAGGCATTCCTTTATATGGATGACTTAATGGTGAAAGGATGTTCCGAAAAACACATGATTAAAAACTTAACTGATGTTTTTAATGTATGTAGGAAATATAACCTAAAGTTGCATCCAGAAAAATGTTCATTTTTCATGCATGAAGTGACATTTTTAGGTCACAAATGCACTGACAAAGGAGTATTGCCAGATGACAAGAAATTTGACGTCATCAAAAATTATCCTGTCCCTCATGATGCGGACAGCGCGAGACGATTTGTAGCATTCTGCAATTATTATCGTCGATTTATAAAAAACTTCGCCGATTATTCACGGCACATAACTAGTTTATGTAAAAAGAATGTTCCTTTTGAATGGTCAAGTGAATGCCAAAACGCATTCCAATACCTTAAAGAAAAGCTTATGCACCCCACATTACTACAATATCCTGATTTTCGCAAAGAATTTTGCATTATAACAGATGCCAGTAAACAAGCTTGCGGAGCAGTTCTAACTCAGAACCGTGACGGAATTCAGCTCCCAATAGCTTATGCATCTCGTTCATTTACAAAAGGGGAAAGCAATAAGAGCACAACAGAACAAGAGTTAGCGGCAATACATTGGGCAATTACCCATTTTAGACCATATATTTATGGTAAACACTTGACTGTTAAAACAGATCACAGACCATTAACATATCTTTTTTCTATGACTAATCCCAGTTCGAAATTAACTCGCATGCGGCTAGAGCTTGAAGAATACGACTTCACAGTAGAATACCTAAAGGGGAAAGATAATTTCGTAGCAGACGCACTTTCGCGTATTAACATAAAAGAACTCAAAGATATGCAACATAAAGTCCTGAAAGTCACTACCAGGCACCAAAGTAGACAGAAATCCTGCGCAGGAGATTATAAAGAAATAGAATTGCCTATGCAATCTAGAAAAAAAGCTCCAAAGCCCAACGTATATGAAGTCATAACAAGTAAGAGGTTCTAGTCGGGAGCTCCCGACTAGGGGATACCCTGAACCCTCTTATTCCATCACCAAATGCAGCGCGCGCTTATAGATAGAGAGTAGCGGGGAGGTGGCGATAGGTATAAAATGAAAGATAATCGATATATATATACTTTTCTAGAAGCTACATGTCAAGTTTGGTGACTCTAGCTCTTATTATTTACCAAAATTGCTTAAAAAACAGGATATCGATATACATTTTTATCGATTACTTGGAAACGGGGCAAGTTATCGATTATCGGAAACAAACTCGATCTGCGTAGGAACTAGGAGCACCTACATCTAAAATTTCAAGTCCCTAGCTCTTATAGGTTCTGAGATCCTTGCGTTCATACATACGGACGGACGGACGGACGGACGGACGGACGGACGGACGGACGGACGGACAGACAGACGGACATGGCTAGATCGACTCGGCTATTAATGCTGATCAAGAATATATATACTTTATGGGGTCGGAGATGCTTCCTTCTGCCTGTTACATACATTTGGATTTTGCACAAAAACATAATACCCCTTTTACCCATTTTTAATGGGTTCAGGGTATAAAAAATGACGATGTACGAAAAGTAGTGACCTTGCATGTAAAAAATATGCTATGTTTCTTTAAACATGGGAAGAAAATTACTGCAAGATATGATGTTAGCGATTTATATACTAATGGAATTCTTGACTTAGGTCAGTTCTTCCAAAGGCTTGAAAGGCAAGCCGGTATAAATGAAATCAGCCAACTCAAAGTGGCACCGTGGGAAAATATCTTTGAACAAGTTTCAATTGATAATTTCAAACAAATGGGCAACAAAATATTGAAAACATTAAGAGTAGCGCTACTCAACCCGGTGACCCTAATAAAAGAAGAAAAAGAAAAAGAAGCTATACTGTTTACATTTCATAATGATCCAATACAAGGAGGTCTCACAGGCATTACAAAAACCTTGGCCAAGGTCAAAAGACATTATTTTTGGAAGGGTATGACTCGATATATTACTGAGTATATACAAAAATGTCAAAAATGCCAAAAATCAAAAGTGACAACACATACAAAAACTCCTTTAACAATTACAGAAACCCCAATCAATGCTTTTGATAGAGTAATAGTAGACACGATCGGTCCACTACCAAAATCAGAGCAAGGCAACGAATATGCAATTACACTGATATGTGACTTAACAAAATATCTAGTTGCCATACCTATTCCAAACAAAAGTGCAAAAGTCGTAGCTAAAGCTATATTTGAAGATTTTATTCTGAAATACGGTCCAATGAAGACGTTCATTACGGACATGGGTACAGAATATAAAAATTCAGTTATAGAAGATTTATGTAAGTACCTTGGTATAAAAAAAATAACTTCAACAGCACACCACCACCAGACAGTTGGGACAATAGAACGAAGTCATCGAACTTTTAATGAATACATTCGTTCATACATCTCTGCAGACAAACCTGATTGGGATGTCTGGATTCAATATTTCACTTATTGCTTCAACACGATACCATCAGCAACGCATGAGTATTGTCCATACGAACTAGTATTTGGCAGACTACCAAAACAGTTCATAGATTTAAACAAAACTAATTACATAGATCCTATTTATAATTTAGATGACTATTCTAAGGAAATAAAGTTTAGATTAGAAATAGCATACAAAAGAGCTAGAATTATGTTAGAAAAAGCCAAGGCTAATAGGAAATTAGCATATGACGAAAAAACAAAAAACTTTGAATTAAAAGTAGGAGATTAAGTACTTATTAGAAACGAAACAGGGCACAAATTAGACCCAGTATATTTAGGACCATATATAGTAGAGAAAATAGAAGATAATGACAACATTTTTATTAAAGATAGTAAAGATAAAAAACAAAAAGTTCATAAGAATAGATTAAAAATTTTTAATTCTTAATAACCCAAAATTCTCTTTATGAATTCACTCAAAAAAAATAAAAAAAATATATGACGGCCTGATCAACCGAATGAAAAAAAAAATTATTACAAATAAACGAATTATAAATTTTTATACCATTAATAATTTTGTATTATTATACTCCAACATTTTAAATTTCTTGTTATATAAAAATAAAAAAAGCAAGTAAGAGGTTCTAGTCGGGAGCTCCCGACTATGGGATACCCTGAACCCTCATATTCCAACACCAAATGCAGCGCGCGCTTATAGATAGAGAGTAGCGGGGAGGTGGCGATAGGTATAAATTGAAAGATAATCGATATATATAAACTTTTCTAGAAGCTACATGTCAAGTTTGGTAACTCTAGCTCTTATTATTTACCAAAATTGCTTAAAAAACAGGATATCGATATACATTTTTATCGATTACTTGGAAACGGGGCAAGCTATCGATTATCGGAAACAAACTCGATCTGCGCGGGCACTAGGAGCATCTACATCTAAAATTTCAAGTCCCTAGCTCTTATAGGTTCTGAGATCCTTGCGTTCATACATACGGACGGACGGACGGACGGACGGACGGACGGACGGACGGGCGGACGGATGGACGGACGGACGGACGGACAGACAGACGGACATGGCTAGATCGACTCGGCTATTAATGCTGATCAAGAATATATGTATATACTTTATGGGGTCGGAGATGCTTCCTTCTGCCTGTTACATACATTTGGATTTTGCACAAAAACATAATACCCCTTTTACCCATTTTTAATGGGTTCAGGGTATAAAAATATAAAAAAAATTTTCAAATTTAAAAAAAAAAAAAATAAACCACAATAATTAAGTTCATTTAATAACTACACATTCATAATGTTACGTTATTTCTCTAAAAGGGGAGGTGTAGTGCGTATATGCCCTTACAGAATACCCTGTACTTAAATATAAAGTATGCAGCACTTTGTTGCATACAATAACAATAGTAAATATAGTAAACGAGCCCAGAGCCACATTATGTATTGGCTCGGTCTCATATTACGCAGCGCGGTTCACTAGCCTCACTAGCTGACCGTTTATGCTTATGCTGCATATCCCACGCTCCGTCTGAGCGCATTCCGAGAGCAATATATATGCTCACTAATACAGGCATATGCGAGCTACTCAAACTCCATCTCTTTGTAGCTGTTAACGAATAACAGCATAAGTACATATGTATATCCATAGGCTAAGCGAACATGATTAAAACTGAATAAATTCATTCTGAACAAACATACCAAACAGCACTGACGTGCTACCCTTTTTATACCCTGAACCCATTAAAAATGGGTAAAAGGGGTATTATGTTTTTGTGCAAAATCCAAATGTATGTAACAGGCAGAAGGAAGCATCTCCGACCCCATAAAGTATATATATTCTTGATCAGCATTAATAGCCGAGTCGATCTAGCCATGTCCGTCTGTCTGTCCGTCCGTCCGTCCGTCCGTCCGTCCGTCCGTCCGTCCGTCCGTATGTATGAACGCAAGGATCTCAGAACCTATAAGAGCTAGAGACTTGAAATTTTAGATGTAGATGCTCCTAGTTCCTACGCAGATCGAGTTTGTTTCCGATAATCGATAACTTGCCCCGTTTCCAAGTAATCGATAAAAATGTATATCGAAATCCTGTTTTTTAAGCAATTTTGGTAAATAATAAGAGCTAGAGTTACCAAACTTGACATGTTGCTTCTAGAAAAGTATATATATATCGATTACCTTTCATTTTATACCTATCGCCACCTCCCCGCTACTCTCTATCTATAAGCGCGCGCTGCATTTGGTGTTGGAATATGAGGGTTTAGGGTATCCTCTAGTCGGGAGCTCCCGACTAGAACCTCTTACTTGTTTTTTTTTAAAGTTATGATCTTTTACAGGACAGCTAATTGCCAGCATGCCTTTGAACATCTTAAAACGGTATTAACGAATCCAACTTTACTGCAATACCCCGATTTTAGCAAAGAATTTTGCATAATCACAGATGCTAGCAAAGAGGCATGTGGAACAGTTTTAACTCAAAACTATAATGGTCTTCAATTACCTGTAGCATATGCATCTCGCAGTTTCACTAAAGGTGAAAGTAATAAGTCAACCACAGAACAAGAGCTATCAGCAATTCATTGGGCAATTAATCACTTCAAACCATATGTACATATATGGTAGACATTTCACAGTCATTTCAATGGTTAATCCTACATCAAAATTAACCAGAATGAGGCTAGATGTAGAAGAGTACGAGCTTACAGTAGAGTATGTTAAGGGTAAAGATAATCATGTAGCGGATGCGATATCAAGAATAGCCATTCAAGAACTCAATCACATACAAATAAAAGTCCTGAAAGTCACTACCAGGCCAAAGTGGACAGAAATAATGCTCAGGAGATGATAAAGAAATAGAATTGCCTAGGCAATCTTTAGAAAAAGCTTCAAAGCCCAACGTATATGAAGTCATCAAAAATGACGATGTACGTAAAGTAGTGACCTTGCACGTAAAAAATATGCTTTGATTCTTTAAACATGGGAAGAAAATTACTGCAAGATATGATGTTAGCGATGTTAATACTAATGGAATTCTTGACTTAGGTCAGTTCTTGCAAAGGCTTGAATCGCAAGCCGGTATAAATGAAATCAGCCAACTCAAAGTGGCAACGTGGGACCCTAATAAAAGAAGAACAAGTAAGAGGTTCTAGTCGGGAGCTCCCGACTAGGGAATACCCTGAACCCTCTTCTTCCAACACTAAATGCAGATGTAGATACTATTCTAGAAGCTACATGTCTAGTGGTTACTCTAGCTTTTATTTTTTACCGAAATTGTTAAAAAACAGGATGTCGATATCGATTTTTATTGCTTGGAAACGTTGTAAGTTATCGGAAACAAACTCGATCTGCGCAGGCACCAGGAGGACCTACAGATAAAATTTCAAGTCTCTAGCTCTTATAGGTTCTGAGATCCTTGCGTTCATACATACGGACGGACGGACGGACGACGGACAGACAGACGGACATGGCTAGATCGACTCGGCTATTGATGCTGATCAAGAATATATATACTTTATGGGGTCGGAGATGCTTCCTTCTGCCTGTTACATACATTTGCATTTTGCACAAAAACATAATACCCCTTTTACCCATTTTTAATGGGTTCAGGGTATAAAAATATATTTATCAGCATACAAAATGAACCTACTGATAGGAAATTAACATTTTTAATAGATACAGGAGCTGACATCTCAATCACAAATGAAAATTCTGATCAGTTTTTAGATGTTGATCATGATAATATAACCCAAGTTACAAGAATTGGTAAAGGATCAATAAGCTCATTAGGTTTAGAGTTCCTCGAAATGCGAACTTCTAACTTCATTATACCACATAATTTTCATATAGTAGAAAACGATTTTCCGATCCCTGGAGACGAAATAGACTTCATAAAAAAATTCATCTGCCAATTAGATTTCACTACAGAAAGTGACTGTTTCATTTTAAGACCCAATAATGTTGCACATTCCATACAAATACATAGTTTCAACAACAACGAGATAATTATAATTATATATAATCAGAAAAATTAACGAAGATACTAAATATAACCAAATCCTAAAACCTAATAAGAAGATAGGAGATGGTATATTTGTTGGTAATTCAATTGCCGATTCAAAAAACGCATACGTGCGAATATTAAACGCAACTATCACCAATCAAATTCGAAACATAAAGAAAATAAATTTTGAACCATTATCCAATTATCAAATAGCAGACTCACACGACTCTCAAAGAGCGGAATCAATTCTCACTAAGCTAAAAGAAGAATCCACCAGCATATAAGAAAATAATTACAGAATTATGTTCAAAATATACAGATATCTTTGGATTGGAAACAGTCACAACTAATAATCTTTACAAGCAAAAATTAAGATTGAAAGATGAACCAAGTTATATTAAAAACTATAGAACTCCTCGTTCACAACAAGCAGAAATCGCTAAACAAGTAACTAAACTTGTTACAGATAAAACAGTAGAGCCCTCTGTGTCTGAATATAATAGCCCGTTACTATTAGAAGCAAAGAAATCCTTACCGGATTCAACGGAGCAAAAATGGCGTTTAGTGATAGACTATCGCCAAATTAATAAAAAATTATTAGCTGATAAATTTCCACTTCCAAGAATAGATGATATTCTTGATCAATTAGGCCGAGCAAAATATTTCACGTGTCTACATCTAATGTCTGGATTCCATCAGATAGAACTTAAAGAAAATTCAAGAAATATAACATCTTCTTCTACGAGCAATGGCTCTTATCGTTTTACACGATTACCTTACGGTTAAAAAATAGCGCCTAATTTCTTTCAAAGAATGATGACAATCGCATTCACTGGGGTTGAACGATCTCAAGCATTCCTATACATGGATGACTTAATTGTTATTGGTTGTTCTGAAAATATGTGACCAAAAATCGCACAAATGTATTCGATCTATGCAGAAAAAACAACATCAAGTTGCGTCCAGATAAGTGCTCATTCTTCATGAAGGAGGTCACTTTTCACGGACACAAATGCACCGATAAAGGTATATTACCTGACGACACTAAATATGATGTCATTAGGAAATACCCGCTAGAATCTAGAAGATTTGTTGCATTTTGTAACTATTTTAGACGTTTCATTAAAAATTTTGCCGATTATTCTCGTCACATAACAAGATTATGTAAAAAGGATGTAAAATTCGAATGGACTGTAGTGCGTATATGCCCTTACAGAATACCCTGTACTTAAATATAAAGTATGCAGCACTTTGTTGCATACAATAACAATAATATAGTAAACGAGCCCAGAGCCACATTATGTATTGGCTCGGTCTCATATTACGCAGCGCGGTTCACTAGCCTCACTAGCTGACCGTTTATGCTTATGCTGCATATCCCACGCTCCGTCTGAGCGCATTCCGTGAGCAATATATATGCTCACTAATACAGGCATATGCGAGCTACTCAAACTCCCTCTCTTTGTAGCTGTTAACGAATAACAGCATAAGTACATATGTATATCCATAGGCTAAGCGAACATGATTAAAACTGAATAAATTCATTCTGAACAAACATACCAAACAGCACTGACGTGCTACCCTTTTTTCATTTTAAAGTTATGATCTTTTACAGGACAGCTAATTGCCAGCATGCCTTTAAACATCTTAAAACGGTATTAACGAATCCAACTTTACTGCAATATCCCGATTTTAGCAAAGAATTTTGCATAATCACAGATGCTAGCAAAGAGGCATGTGGAACAGTTTTAACTCAAAACTATAATGGTCTTCAATTACCTGTAGCATATGCATCTCGCAGTTTCACTAAAGGTGAAAGTAATAAGTCAACCACAGAACAAGAGCTATCAGCAATTCATTGGGCAATTAATCACTTCAAACCATATGTACATATATGGTAGACATTTCACAGTCATTTCAATGGTTAATCCAACATCAAAATTAACCAGAATGAGGCTAGATGTAGAAGAGTACGAGCTTTCAGTAGAGTATGTTAAGGGTAAAGATAATCATGTAGCGGATGCGATATCAAGAATAGCCATTCAAGAACTCAATCACATACAAATAAAAGTCCTGAAAGTCACTACCAGGCCAAAGTGGACAGAAATAATGCTCAGGAGATGATAAAGAAATAGAATTGCCTAGGCAATCTTTAGAAAAAGCTTCAAAGCCCAACGTATATGAAGTCATCAAAAATGACGATGTACGTAAAGTAGTGACCTTGCATGTAAAAAATATGCTTTGATTCTTTAAACATGGGAAGAAAATTACTGCAAGATATGATGTTAGCGATTTTAATACTAATGGAATTCTTGACTTAGGTCAGTTCTTGCAAAGGCTTGAATCGCAAGCCGGTATAAATAAAATCAGCCAACTCAAAGTGGCAACGTGGGAAAATATCTTTGAACACGTATCAATTGATAGTTTCAAATAAATGTGCAATAAAATATTAAAAACATTAAATATAGCGCTACTCAACCCGGTGACCCTAATAAAAGAAGAACAAGTAAGAGGTTCTAGTCGGGAGCTCCCGACTAGGGAATACCCTGAACCCTCTTCTTCCAACACTAAATGCAGATGTAGATACTATTCTAGAAGCTACATGTCTAGTGGTTACTCTAGCTTTTATTTTTTACCAAAATTGCTTAAAAAACAGGATGTCGATATCGATTTTTATTGCTTGGAAACGTAGTAAGTTATCGGAAACAAACTCGATCTGCGCAGGCACCAGGAGGACCTACAGATAAAATTTCAAGTCTCTAGCTCTTATAGGTTCTGAGATCCTTGCGTTCATACATACGGACGGACGGACGGACGGACGACGGACAGACAGACGGACATGGCTAGATCGACTCGGCTATTGATGCTGATCAAGAATATATATACTTTATGGGGTCGGAGATGCTTCCTTCTGCCTGTTACATACATTTGCATTTTGCACAAATACAATTTACCCTTTTTACCCATATTCAATGGGTTCAGGGTATAAAAATGATTGGGACACATGGCTTACGCTATATTTAAAGCAAAATAATAATTGGAGTACATGACTTTTTGCAAAGGGACAGCAGCTGAAGCTTGTTTACGGCAGCCTCTTTCTGTTGGTCAGTTTTAATTTACATATGATTGTTGACAATATTTGAACTTGGCTGCAGAAGGCATTCTGCTCTTATGATTTTCGCTGCTGTCAGCATTACTTGAATTCGGCTGAAGAAGGCATGCTATTGTTATGATTCAATTTGTAAACATACAGAGGGTTATACCATGCAATGCAGCTTACGAATAGTGTGAGGCGGCTACCCAGAGCAGCCACCCAACAATCCTGATTCACGGCAAGGAGCCGTTAAGCTTATAGTTAAGCGAGCTATGTAGATCTATTGTTTTGTTGTTTGTTAGTTTTAAGTATCATAAGTATTAATAGTAATGAAGGAGCCGTTTCTGATATCGATAGGGTATAAGCATTGTTAAACACATTTTATTGGATAAGAGAATAGTTAACGAAGGGCAAGGAGCCATCAAGGGCATAATTTGAATTTGAATTCAACCGCCGGCCGCCACAGTAACTGTGCGTTGCTGATCGGTTGCTCAACATCGTCTTCGAGAGCGCAACTTCAATTCGGCGGCGAAGAGCGAAAGCTCCGAGGCGAAGTTGCGAAAGCTCGCAGAAAAGTTGAGCGACCGAGGCAAGCGCACGGCTCGGCCGCAAGTGTGCCGGCACTTACGTGTGTAGAAGAGGACAAAGTGCAAACATAACCCAAAACGGGTAGCGGAGCGCTAGGGCTCCAGATAGTGCGGCAAGGTTTCCTCGTAGGGAAACAAAGTAGGGTAGTGCTTAATAATTACAAAGAAGAATATGTGAAAATTGTAATGCTTATAAAGAATGTCTCCTAATCCTTTTCATCTTTTATTAACACTTATCTCGGGTACCGTGAAAAGCGTAGTCGATCGAGAGACGAGGCTTCATTACGTCGCTCGACATAGCCCCTTTCCTAACTTAAAGCGTAGTGGATCGAGAGACGAGGCTTCATTACGTCGCTCGACATAACCCCTTCCTAACCTAAAGCGGGTGTATCTAGAGACGAGGCTTCATTACGTCGGTAGACATAACCCCTTCCAAACCTTCCAAACCCTTCCATAATAACAACCTCTTTCCTAACCTTAAGTGTAGGGTATCGAGAGAGACGAGACTTCGTTACATCGCCCATGATAACCATACCAGCAGTAGTTTGCGTGTGGGTTGAGACGGGCTCCGGCTGGACCGCTGCGCTATCCATCGAACACTGAAAATCAGCTCGGACGTTCCGGATACGCGCAGGCCTTTCTGCTAGGAGAGTCGATGACAGAGTAGCAATATTTGTAACACTTCCCCTCTCCCTAAACCCGCCATCCCAGCAACTAACATGGACGGATCTGTCCGGTTTGAGTACTTGTAAGATACTGATTTTATTCTTACGAATCCTAGGTCTTATATACTAACAGAGTGTCTTATTTGAGGACTGCTGTCAATGCATTATTGGTAGCAGCAATCATAAAATATTGTGTTTAATTAGGGTCTTTTCCTCACCCTTGCTACTTATTATTCTAACATGATATTTCTTAGCGTAGGTCACTTATGGAATCTTAAGCGACCACATCGGCGCTGTCAATTTTGATGCTGCTTGCTGCAGTTGTACAATATGGTCTGAGATATACTGTTACCGAAGGTCAAAGTGAGACTCGGTGTCACGTGGTCATATGTGAACAAACAAATGTCTTGAAGGCTTGCTGAACCTGGCGAGACCGAGATTTGTACCCCGGCCAGTAGCTTCTTAACAATAGCTGTGGCTCAAAGTTCTGATGTTTTGAATATATCAATATGTATAAATGATATTAATTAAATCGCTTTAATAAATTTAGCCTATGTATTTATATATTTACTAGCGGGTATAGCCCGGCCTTGCCCGTGGCACGTATGTTATAAAATCAATGTTCTCAAAAAGCTTTGAAAATTATTTTGAAACTGAGCGAACGGTAAACAAACTACTTTTTCCGCCCTTTTACCACTGTTGCAAGTGGAATTTCCAAAATCGCTAAAACACGTTTTCATCATATTATTATGTAGAGCTTTGAAAATATGTTTGATGCAAATCGGACAAAACTTAAAATTCACAAAAAAAACCTTTAAAATGCACTTTCCACCGAAGGAGTTTAGATTTTACGAAATATGTGAAACACGTCTCAAATGATTTCTTATGTAGATTCTTGAAAATGAATTTGAGCGCGAAACGTCACCCACCAAATCTTTAATTAATTAATTATGGTTTATAAAACACTAGGCCGATACGCCGCAGTGAGTGAGTTAGTTTATGCGCATTTCGCATTTATATTGCATTTTGCTGACCCCTGTTAACTCGTAAGAACATCCGGCCCAGTGCTATATCAGCATCTGGAGCTGGTGTCGTTGGCCTCTGTTAACTGCTCCCCTTTTAAGTTAAGGCCGCCCTCGGCCGCTCCTATCTCGGCGATCACCTTCTTAATCTCCTTGGCCGATGCCATATTTTTGGTGAACTGACGGTAGGTGACTCCGATGCAAATTATGGTGCAACACACAGCACCCAACAAGAAGGCTATTACCACGCTGCCGACGCTTCCAATTTCGTCCTTGACTTCCTTGATGATCTCCAGGTTACGTTCATTCAAGCGATGAAGGTAAGGGAGACTGAGCACGTCTTGGTGGCCGGTGACGTTCAGAAGGGGAGATGCCGCGATGCCGGGGAACTTACTCTGGACGTTGTTGCGATTGAAGTACTTAGCTTCGTTGATCAGAGCCCAATTCTTGAACGTGATTAGATTCGTTCCGTAACCCAAGTCTCAGTACCGTTGTCAGTGCAAACTTTAGCAGGCCTGTTATTGATGATCAGAATTCCGTCATCGATCCATGTGATCGGGTCTAAGTGACTCGGCTGCATTTGGAGGGCATTAACAGATTGTAACACTTTCACGGACGCAACGGACATAAGTTCGGCTATTGAAGTACCTCTGAGTTCATCGATCCAAACAGATTTCAAATCTGCGTGATCTAATATATTTGGGCTTATGATATTAATTTTTGCAAGGGTAACAGCGAGCATCAAATTATGCATTTCCATCAGCAACATTCTATTCCGAACTAAAAGTGTTTCGTATAAATGCCCAGAATCTATCTGATTTTTTTTTGCAGCTTTTAGTAATGTGTTGACACTTGTAGTGAGTTGATTGATTTACTCCTGAACTTTTGTGTTGATAGCTACCTGTCTGTCGTTAGAGTTCACCAACTGAAACTCAGTGAATTTGATCTCCTCGAAGTCACTGGCGTCAGGTGTTCCCGCATCTACTTTGAGGGCTGTGCCCAAGAAATCTAAACTTCTTGCCACCCTGTGGTGCACGCCAAGAGTTTCTAACAGATCTCTGACGTAGGACGCATCTACGCTTAGAAGCTTTCTTATGTGTGACTGCGGAAACATTTCACATAGCCCAATTGTTTCGTTTATCATTTTCTCGTACTCAGAGATGTTTGCTGTGTGCCTGACGAAATTGAATTCCTCCCAGACCAGAACTTGGCCCTCAACAATGGGAATATACTTGGCGTGTGAGTAATAAGTCACACGCGCTGCCGCACTTTCAAAAAATACAAATAGCAGAAACCCGAACCTGCGGTAGACAGACAAAACGGACCAAACTATTACTACGTGTCTTCCTAAAGGTAATGCCAAGTGGCGTTTATATTAAAACTTAAAGGTGAAGCCTAGTGGCTCTTATGTTGAAACTTATAGTTAAATTCAAGATGCATAGAATCGATGTTTTATTTCAGCTCTCGCCCTACTTAAGGTTGTCCTTGTGGCCCACCCTCCCTCCAATGAGAACGGTCGTGCCAAGGTCTGCCTCTACGATCCGTTCTTCACATAAGGGCGTGAGTTTATTGCCAAGCCTGCGGTTTCTTTTTACTAGGATTTTTTCGCCTACTTCAAAGACTCTATTCTGTCTCTGGTCGTTCAGCCTAGCCCGGAGCGTATCTTGTCCTTAACTTTGCTGATATTTCCCCTCCAGGTTCGCCTGAGGGCACACGGAGGGCATCAACAGGTCTCTTGTTGATGACCGAATGTATTGTCTTGTTATACTCAATCGTGGCTAGCATTATGACTTCGACAGAGTCACTGATGTTTCTCTTCAGCTTGAGGCAACGTGCAAGCTCGGCTAGAGTGCTATGGAAGCCCTCGACTTGGCCGTTGAAGGTGCTAAAAAATATCTATGTGTAGAAATTCCCCAAGAGTCTCAGCGATCGGAGTTTCTCCCAGCGCCTGTCTTTTCGGGTGCCTATCGTATTTGGCTGCTGAGCAGCCAACTTCGCCATTTTAGGGAAATAGTATTCTGATAACTGCTCTGTGTGCTCTATTATGAACGGCAACGAGAATTTCTCTCCACTCGTCAACGTTGAAGACATCTGCAACTCGGTTTTTGCAGTGCAAGAACTTTGTGCCTAGAAACATGCGAACTAAGCCATCCTGCACCTGTGCTAGTGTGTGCAGGTTGCAATAGAGGGCATTAACTGCATTTGGATTAATCAAGCCAAGGAGTTCATCTAGAAGGGCTGTGCGATCAGTGAAGCTCACTTCATGATGCCTCTTGTCCCCGAAAAGAATAAAGTTGCGTTTGGTGGGGGCGCGTGCCTCTTCAATGACAATTTGATTTTAGAAACAATTAAGTGCCTTTTCGGTTGACTCAATTGTGTAGGTCAAGGACAGCTCGGTGTGGACTGTGGCTGCGCAGGAATCAGTATTCAGCTCGTCAAGAGCGTTGAGCTGTTGTCGCGATAGCGCATCAGCAACTAAATTCTCCTTGCCTGGCTTATAAAATATTCGCGCATTCGTTTTCTCAATGCGCGCCTTCCATCTATTAATTTTGGCGTTCGGGTTTGACTCAGACTCAGGCACAAGTTAACGGTTGGTGGTCTGAGAAAATGTTAACGTCTTTTACCCCATATAGGTAGTGACGTAGCTTGCTAAGGTCCCAAACTATAGCCAAAAGTTCCCGCTCGTTGGTGGCGTAGTTCGCCTCCGGGGGTTTCAATGTTCTGGAAATCATTGAGATGGGGCGACCCTCTTGAGAAAGCACTGCCCCTATGCCGTAAGCTGAAGCGTCTGTCGTAAGATCAAACGGCTTCTTCAAGTCAGGGTATCTGAGCATGACGTTTTCTGATGACAAAATGTTGCGTAGCTTTTGGAATGCGTGACGCTGAAGCTCAGAGAATTCTACCGGGATGTTTCGCGATCTATGTTTACTTACTGACCCATTCTCGCCCTTTAGAAGATCAGAAATAGGTTTTGCTATTGAGGCAAAGTCTTTGATGAAACATCTATAGTAACTGGCCAGTCCTAAAAATGATCTGATCTCGAATATATATTTTGGTTCTGGGAACTCCTGCATCGCTTTGACTTTTTCAGGGTCCGTTGGAGCTCCATTACTGGTTACCACGAAACCAAGAAAACCTACGCTTTTCTTAAAAAACGCGATTTTTCCTTGGAGATTCTCATATTTGCCTCGTACAGGCTCTTTAAGACCCACTCTACATGTTGGACATGAGAATTTTCGTCTTTTGAGAAGACGATGACATCGTCAACATAGACATAGCAAGATTTGCCAATTTGCTCATGAACGTACGTCGTCAACAGTTCTTTGGAGAATGCTGGCCGCATTCTTCAACCCAAAGGGAAGTCGACAAAATTCGTATTCCCCTCGTTAACTGCAAAGGCTGTTTTTTCACGGGCACGCTCTGCTAGCGTGATCTGGTGATAGCCGGATTTTAGGTCCAATGTCGAAAAGTATTTAGCTTTGCCAAGATTCCCCAAAATCATTGGAATGTTAGGCATAGGGTATCTGACTGCGATGGTTTTCTCGTAAAGTTTGCGAAAATCCATTACGAGGCGCATATTCTTGTTACCAAACTCGTCCGTCCCCTTCTTGTCCACCACCCAATGGGGTTGTTGTAGGGGGAAACCGATTTTTTGATGATACCGTTCTTCAGAAGGCTTTGAATCTCTTTATTAACGAATTCTGCTGCTCCCATGGGATAGGGGTACAGTCGGACATAAACTGGTTGTTCATCAGTGGTCATGATAGTGGCCACCACTGATCTGTTATAGGGAAGTGCTTCTTCCGGATCCGCGAAGGCCTTGTTTGCTTTGTAGCATCTTTAGGAATGCATCTTTTACAGCATCGGGCGCGTCGGTGCAGTCAACATTGGTAAAGTTAACATCCGCGCACCTGTGGAATTCGATTTGTTCAGTTTCTGCGCCAGATTTGAGTTGGCCAGAAGAAAGACAAAGCGACACTCCTGCTTGCATGAGCAAGTCGAGCCCCACAATTCCATCAAATGTGGACAGGTCTGGGAGTAAGAAAAATGTGGCAGTTTTACCGAACAGATTTATAAGGCACTTATGAGTGATCTTCGTGGTGCCGTGTATAGAATGGGTAGAGAAGGAAGAATTTACTGGGCACACACCTTTTAGATTTTTATGTGGCCTGGTATAATTCTTGGAAGCGCCCGGGTCGATGAGAAATCTCATCTGGATCCCTGCTACTCTCCTACTGATGTAGGGCAGCAGGAAGCTTCCCCTAAAAAAATGAGAGTGTCTGAGTCATACCAACTACCATTGTCGTCGGCAATTTGCTGTTCTGCTGCTGCTGCAGAGCTAGCATACGAACCTGAATCTTGATCAGACTCGTGAGCTGTGTGATTGACTCTCTGCCTCCTCTGTCCGCTTAAACGCCCAGACGTGGCCGTTCTTTTGTAGGCTTGAGGAGCGCTATAGTTAACGTAGGCTGGTGCTTGCGATGGTTGTAGAATTTTTGACACAGATGGATCGACGTCCATTGGTTCCTGTGACCTGCCACTCTGTTGCTCAAATTGACTTTGTTGCTGTTTCTGTTGTTTAGTGAAGTGAGGATTTTTGGAACCGCTGGGTTGCGGATCGTCCTGCTGTTAACCCCTATCTTGCTGACGGACCTGCGGCTTCGGGGTCACTTTTCGTTCCCTATCTTCTTGCCCTTTAGCGAAGCTAGCGGCAAAGGCGTACCTCTCATGGTTTGCCTCTACCTCTTGCGCCAGAGCTAGGGCCGACGGTAAGTCTTTAGGCTTTGCCGCGAAGAGGACATCCGTCAGGCTACGCTTTAGGCCTGAGACAAAAACACGCAACGCATCATCTCTGAACTTCGTACAGAGCCCTTGTGCCATGCTTGGTTCATAGGACATGTTGACCTTATTGGTGAGAAGAGTAAGCTTTTTCTCAACCTCGTCATAGTATTGTAAAATTGTTAATGAGCCCTGTCTTAGGGTGCTCATCTCTTGCTCTTTGACGTGAATGCCTCTCTTATCCCTGTATGTGAAATCGAGACAGTTTATTATGGCATCAAAATTCATTACTGTGCCAAACTGACCCAAAACGCCGTCAGCTGCCCCTCTAATTTTGCTCTTAATAATAATGACCGCCTGGTAGTGGCGTGAGCTGCCGTCGTATGGCTTGTAAATTTTATATGCCCCTATCGCAGCTTGTCTCCAAGAGGCGTACGTCTCTGGCACCCCATAAATTCTGGTAAGCATTTAACGGCGTCCAATGGTTTATTACATTGGACGTCGTTTGTGATTTCCACCGGCTCAAATGCCTGGACCGGCAGTGTTTCTATACTACTGGCAGAAATTCTGCCTGCCAATTCTTGTATCCGAGTGTTTAAGGAAGCCCTCAGTTCTGCATCTCTTTGATTTAATACTGCGCTCTGTGCTTCTAAGGCGGAGGCCACTGCGGCCTGCACCAAAGCCCTAAGCTGCTCAGGCTCCATTCCTATTTTACACCTGTTGTCAGCGATTTTTTGCGGGACGGCTTCCCTATCTAAGGTGGTGAAGTCGTCTGACTCAGATCCCCTCGCAGAGCGGTCTCTGTACCTGAGAAACGAGCTGTTCATGGACTATACTGTCAACAATAATAACAACACAATTTCAAGGGCGAATCAACAACAGTAAGTTAAATGAATGCTGACAGAGGAGAGTTTATTGAAAATTGCTAATGGGTACAAAATTGGGTTACTCAAAGTAAGTTGGGAACACAATTACTGCAATTTTAATATTTCTCACTTATGTATTTTTGGATTTTATTTTAAATAAATCAAAATTGTGCCAAATGATGGCCCACTTACATTTTATTTGATCCTAGAAAAATCAAGGAAGGATCCCTCTACGTCTAAAACTACTGCTTCCCACGCTGCAGTCGCGAATGCTTTTTTATGATCCTTCGCTGAAGTCTATGGGTGTTGGTTTACTTCGCTGCCCAAACCCGCTTGCGCGCTGGTTTGGTGACAAGTCGCTGCCCGAAGAGCTCTAGCGGCTTCGGTGTATCAAATGGTTTTTTATTGGGCTTGTGCCGCTGACGTAAATTGATGTAGGTCAGGCACAGCTTTTATTGTTTGAATTGAATGCCTCCCAGACCAGAACTTGGCCCTCAACAATGGGAATATACTTGGCGTGTGAGTAATAAGTCACACGCGCTGCCGCACTTTCAAAAAATACAAATAGCAGAAACCCGAACCTGCGGTAGACAGACAAAACGGACCAAACTATTACTACGTGTCTTCCTAAATGTAATGCCAAGTGGCGTTTATATTAAAACTTAAAGGTGAAGCCTACTGGCTCTTATGTTGAAACTTATAGTTCAAGATGCATAGAATCGATGTTTTATTTCAGCTCTCGCCCTACTTAAGGTTGTCCTTGTGGCCCACCCTCCCTCCAATGAGAACGGTCGTGCCAAGGTCTGCCTCTACGATCCGTTCTTCACATAAGGGCGTGAGTTTATTGCCAAGCCTGCGGTTTCTTTTTACTAGGATTTTTTCGCCTACTTCAAAGACTCTATTCTGTCTCTGGTCGTTCAGCCTAGCCCGGAGCGTATCTTGTCCTTAACTTTGCTGATATTTCCCCTCCAGGTTCGCCTGAGGGCACACGGAGGGCATCAACAGGTCTCTTGTTGATGACCGAATGTATTGTCTTGTTATACTCAATCGTGGCTAGCATTATGACTTCGACAGAGTCACTGATGTTTCTCTTCAGCTTGAGGCAACGTGCAAGCTCGGCTAGAGTGCTATGGAAGCCCTCGACTTGGCCGTTGAAGGTGCTAAAAAATATCTATGTGTAGAAATTCCCCAAGAGTCTCAGCGATCGGAGTTTCTCCCAGCGCCTGTCTTTTCGGGTGCCTATCGTATTTGGCTGCTGAGCAGCCAACTTCGCCATTTTAGGGAAATAGTATTCTGATAACTGCTCTGTGTGCTCTATTATGAACGGCAACGAGAATTTCTCTCCACTCGTCAACGTTGAAGACATCTGCAACTCGGTTTTTGCAGTGCAAGAACTTTGTGCCTAGAAACATGCGAACTAAGCCATCCTGCACCTGTGCTAGTGTGTGCAGGTTGCAATAGAGGGCATTAACTGCATTTGGATTAATCAAGCCAAGGAGTTCATCTAGAAGGGCTGTGCGATCAGTGAAGCTCACTTCATGATGCCTCTTGTCCCCGAAAAGAATAAAGTTGCGTTTGGTGGGGGCGCGTGCCTCTTCAATGACAATTTGATTTTAGAAACAATTAAGTGCCTTTTCGGTTGACTCAATTGTGTAGGTCAAGGACAGCTCGGTGTGGACTGTGGCTGCGCAGGAATCAGTATTCAGCTCGTCAAGAGCGTTGAGCTGTTGTCGCGATAGCGCATCAGCAACTAAATTCTCCTTGCCTGGCTTATAAAATATTCGCGCATTCGTTTTCTCAATGCGCGCCTTCCATCTATTAATTTTGGCGTTCGGGTTTGACTCAGACTCAGGCACAAGTTAACGGTTGGTGGTCTGAGAAAATGTTAACGTCTTTTACCCCATATAGGTAGTGACGTAGCTTGCTAAGGTCCCAAACTATAGCCA
The DNA here is from genome assembly GCA_035045725.1 of Drosophila ezoana. Lineage (NCBI taxonomy): Eukaryota > Metazoa > Arthropoda > Insecta > Diptera > Drosophilidae > Drosophila > Drosophila ezoana. Next base: position 236,101 of record JAWNOU010000003.1, on the reverse strand, counting down.
AAAGTTCCCGCTCGTTGGTGGCGTAGTTCGCCTCCGGGGGTTTCAATGTTCTGGAAATCATTGAGATGGGGCGACCCTCTTGAGAAAGCACTGCCCCTATGCCGTAAGCTGAAGCGTCTGTCGTAAGATCAAACGGCTTCTTCAAGTCAGGGTATCTGAGCATGACGTTTTCTGATGACAAAATGTTGCGTAGCTTTTGGAATGCGTGACGCTGAAGCTCAGAGAATTCTACCGGGATGTTTCGCGATCTATGTTTACTTACTGACCCATTCTCGCCCTTTAGAAGATCAGAAATAGGTTTTGCTATTGAGGCAAAGTCTTTGATGAAACATCTATAGTAACTGGCCAGTCCTAAAAATGATCTGATCTCGAATATATATTTTGGTTCTGGGAACTCCTGCATCGCTTTGACTTTTTCAGGGTCCGTTGTAGCTCCATTACTGGTTACCACGAAACCAAGAAAACCTACGCTTTTCTTAAAAAACGCGATTTTTCCTTGGAGATTCTCATATTTGCCTCGTACAGGCTCTTTAAGACCCACTCTACATGTTGGACATGAGAATTTTCGTCTTTTGAGAAGACGATGACATCGTCAACATAGACATAGCAAGATTTGCCAATTTGCTCATGAACGTACGTCGTCAACAGTTCTTTGGAGAATGCTGGCCGCATTCTTCAACCCAAAGGGAAGTCGACAAAATTCGTATTCCCCTCGTTAACTGCAAAGGCTGTTTTTTCACGGGCACGCTCTGCTAGCGTGATCTGGTGATAGCCGGATTTTAGGTCCAATGTCGAAAAGTATTTAGCTTTGCCAAGATTCCCCAAAATCATTGGAATGTTAGGCATAGGGTATCTGACTGCGATGGTTTTCTCGTAAAGTTTGCGAAAATCCATTACGAGGCGCATATTCTTGTTACCAAACTCGTCCGTCCCCTTCTTGTCCACCACCCAATGGGGTTGTTGTAGGGGGAAACCGATTTTTTGATGATACCGTTCTTCAGAAGGCTTTGAATCTCTTTATTAACGAATTCTGCTGCTCCCATGGGATAGGGGTACAGTCGGACATAAACTGGTTGTTCATCAGTGGTCATGATAGTGGCCACCACTGATCTGTTATAGGGAAGTGCTTCTTCCGGATCCGCGAAGGCCTTGTTTGCTTTGTAGCATCTTTAGGAATGCATCTTTTACAGCATCGGGCGCGTCGGTGCAGTCAACATTGGTAAAGTTAACATCCGCGCACCTGTGGAATTCGATTTGTTCAGTTTCTGCGCCAGATTTGAGTTGGCCAGAAGAAAGACAAAGCGACACTCCTGCTTGCATGAGCAAGTCGAGCCCCACAATTCCATCAAATGTGGACAGGTCTGGGAGTAAGAAAAATGTGGCAGTTTTACCGAACAGATTTATAAGGCACTTATGAGTGATCTTCGTGGTGCCGTGTATAGAATGGGTAGAGAAGGAAGAATTTACTGGGCACACACCTTTTAGATTTTTATGTGGCCTGGTATAATTCTTGGAAGCGCCCGGGTCGATGAGAAATCTCATCTGGATCCCTGCTACTCTCCTACTGATGTAGGGCAGCAGGAAGCTTCCCTAAAAAAATGAGAGTGTCTGAGTCATACCAACTACCATTGTCGTCGGCAATTTGCTGTTCTGCTGCTGCTGCAGAGCTAGCATACGAACCTGAATCTTGATCAGACTCGTGAGCTGTGTGATTGACTCTCTGCCTCCTCTGTCCGCTTAAACGCCCAGACGTGGCCGTTCTTTTGTAGGCTTGAGGAGCGCTATAGTTAACGTAGGCTGGTGCTTGCGATGGTTGTAGAATTTTTGACACAGATGGATCGACGTCCATTGGTTCCTGTGACCTGCCACTCTGTTGCTCAAATTGACTTTGTTGCTGTTTCTGTTGTTTAGTGAAGTGAGGATTTTTGGAACCGCTGGGTTGCGGATCGTCCTGCTGTTAACCCCTATCTTGCTGACGGACCTGCGGCTTCGGGGTCACTTTTCGTTCCCTATCTTCTTGCCCTTTAGCGAAGCTAGCGGCAAAGGCGTACCTCTCATGGTTTGCCTCTACCTCTTGCGCCAGAGCTAGGGCCGACGGTAAGTCTTTAGGCTTTGCCGCGAAGAGGACATCCGTCAGGCTACGCTTTAGGCCTGAGACAAAAACACGCAACGCATCATCTCTGAACTTCGTACAGAGCCCTTGTGCCATGCTTGGTTCATAGGACATGTTGACCTTATTGGTGAGAAGAGTAAGCTTTTTCTCAACCTCGTCATAGTATTGTAAAATTGTTAATGAGCCCTGTCTTAGGGTGCTCATCTCTTGCTCTTTGACGTGAATGCCTCTCTTATCCCTGTATGTGAAATCGAGACAGTTTATTATGGCATCAAAATTCATTACTGTGCCAAACTGACCCAAAACGCCGTCAGCTGCCCCTCTAATTTTGCTCTTAATAATAATGACCGCCTGGTAGTGGCGTGAGCTGCCGTCGTATGGCTTGTAAATTTTATATGCCCCTATCGCAGCTTGTCTCCAAGAGGCGTACGTCTCTGGCACCCCATAAATTCTGGTAAGCATTTAACGGCGTCCAATGGTTCATTACATTGGACGTCGTTTGTGATTTCCACCGGCTCAAATGCCTGGACCGGCAGTGTTTCTATACTACTGGCAGAAATTCTGCCTGCCAATTCTTGTATCCGAGTGTTTAAGGAAGCCCTCAGTTCTGCATCTCTTTGATTTAATACTGCGCTCTGTGCTTCTAAGGCGGAGGCCACTGCGGCCTGCACCAAAGCCCTAAGCTGCTCAGGCTCCATTCCTATTTTACACCTGTTGTCAGCGATTTTTTGCGGGACGGCTTCCCTATCTAAGGTGGTGAAGTCGTCTGACTCAGATCCCCTCGCAGAGCGGTCTCTGTACCTGAGAAACGAGCTGTTCATGGACTATACTGTCAACAATAATAACAACACAATTTCAAGGGCGAATCAACAACAGTAAGTTAAATGAATGCTGACAGAGGAGAGTTTATTGAAAATTGCTAATGGGTACAAAATTGGGTTACTCAAAGTAAGTTGGGAACACAATTACTGCAATTTTAATATTTCTCACTTATGTATTTTTGGATTTTATTTTAAATAAATCAAAATTGTGCCAAATGATGGCCCACTTACATTTTATTTGATCCTAGAAAAATCAAGGAAGGATCCCTCTACGTCTAAAACTACTGCTTCCCACGCTGCAGTCGCGAATGCTTTTTTATGATCCTTCGCTGAAGTCTATGGGTGTTGGTTTACTTCGCTGCCCAAACCCGCTTGCGCGCTGGTTTGGTGACAAGTCGCTGCCCGAAGAGCTCTAGCGGCTTCGGTGTATCAAATGGTTTTTTATTGGGCTTGTGCCGCTGACGTAAATTGATGTTGGTCAGGCACAGCTTTTATTGTTTGAATTGAATGCCTCCCAGACCAGAACTTGGCCCTCAACAATGGGAATATACTTGGCGTGTGAGTAATAAGTCACACGCGCTGCCGCACTTTCAAAAAATACAAATAGCAGAAACCCGAACCTGCGGTAGACAGACAAAACGGACCAAACTATTACTACGTGTCTTCCTAAATGTAATGCCAAGTGGCGTTTATATTAAAACTTAAAGGTGAAGCCTACTGGCTCTTATGTTGAAACTTATAGTTCAAGATGCATAGAATCGATGTTTTATTTCAGCTCTCGCCCTACTTAAGGTTGTCCTTGTGGCCCACCCTCCCTCCAATGAGAACGGTCGTGCCAAGGTCTGCCTCTACGATCCGTTCTTCACATAAGGGCGTGAGTTTATTGCCAAGCCTGCGGTTTCTTTTTACTAGGATTTTTTCGCCTACTTCAAAGACTCTATTCTGTCTCTGGTCGTTCAGCCTAGCCCGGAGCGTATCTTGTCCTTAACTTTGCTGATATTTCCCCTCCAGGTTCGCCTGAGGGCACACGGAGGGCATCAACAGGTCTCTTGTTGCTGACCAAATATATTGTCTTGTTATACTCAATCGTGGCTAGCATTATGACTTCGACAGAGTCACTGATGTTTCTCTTCAGCTTGAGGCAACGTGCAAGCTCGGCTAGAGTGCTATGGAAGCCGTCGACTTGGCCATTGAAGGTGCTATGCAGCGGCGGCGCATTAACAATATGGACTCCGTGGTTGTTTAACAACAGGGTCTTTATCGTTTGAGAATTCATCGAAGGCTCGTTGTCGCAATAAATTGTTCTGGCTCGATGGAAAGAAGTTCATGAGCTGCAGTAGTGGAGCTTTTAAGTCCCCGATAGTGCGCGACTAAATTGGTTGTACGACTGCAAATTTAGAGAACTTATCAACACAGGTGAAAAAAATGTTATGTCCGTGGAAAAAATATCAATGTGTAGAAATTCCCCAAGAGTCTCAGCGATCGGAGTTTCTCCCAGCGCCTGTCTTTTCGGGTGCCTATCGTATTTGGCTGCTGAGCAGCCAACTTCGCCATTTAAGGGAAATAGTATTCTGATAACTGCTCTGTGTGCTCTATTATGTTCGGCAACGAGAATTTCTCTCCACTCGTCAACGTTGAAGACATCTGCAACTCGGTTTTTGCAGTGCAAGAACTTTGTGCCTAGAAACATGCGAACTAAGCCATCCTGCACCTGTGCTAGTGTGTGCAGGTTGCAATAGAGGGCATTAACTGCATTTGGATTAATCAAGCCAAGGAGTTCATCTAGAAGGGCTGTGCGATCAGTGAAGCTCACTTCATGATGCCTCTTGTCCCCGAAAAGAATAAAGTTGCGTTTGGTGGGGGCGCGTGCCTCTTCAATGACAATTTGATTTTAGAAACAATTAAGTGCCTTTTCGGTTGACTCAATTGTGTAGGTCAAGGACAGCTCGGTGTGGACTGTGGCTGCGCAGGAATCAGTATTCAGCTCGTCAAGAGCGTTGAGCTGTTGTCGCGATAGCGCATCAGCAACTAAATTCTCCTTGCCTGGCTTATAAAATATTCGCGCATTCGTTTTCTCAATGCGCGCCTTCCATCTATTAATTTTGGCGTTCGGGTTTGACTCAGAATTGGCACAAGTTAACGGTTGGTGGTCTGAGAAAATGTTAACGTCTTTTACCCCATATAGGTAGTGACGTAGCTTGCTAAGGGCCCAAACTATAGCCAAAAGTTCCCGCTCGTTGGTGGCGTAGTTCGCCTCCGGGGGTTTCAATGTTCTGGAAATCATTGAGATGGGGCGACCCTCTTGAGAAAGCACTGCCCCTATGCCGTAAGCTGAAGCGTCTGTCGTAAGATCAAACGGCTTCTTCAAGTCAGGGTATCTGAGCATGACGTTTTCTGATGACAAAATGTTGCGTAGCTTTTGGAATGCGTGACGCTGAAGCTCAGAGAATTCTACCGGGATGTTTCGCGATCTATGTTTACTTACTGACCCATTCTCGCCCTTTAGAAGATCAGAAATAGGTTTTGCTATTGAGGCAAAGTCTTTGATGAAACATCTATAGTAACTGGCCAGTCCTAAAAATGATCTGATCTCGAATATATATTTTGGTTCTGGGAACTCCTGCATCGCTTTGACTTTTTCAGGGTCCGTTGGAGCTCCATTACTGGTTACCACGAAACCAAGAAAACCTACGCTTTTCTTAAAAAACGCGATTTTTCCTTGGAGATTCTCATATTTGCCTCGTACAGGCTCTTTAAGACCCACTCTACATGTTGGACATAAGAATTTTCGTCTTTTGAGAAGACGATGACATCGTCAACATAGACATAGCAAGATTTGCCAATTTGCTCATGAACGTACGTCGTCAACAGTTCTTTGGAGAATGCTGGCCGCATTCTTCAACCCAAAGGAAGTCGACAAAATTCGTATTCCCCTCGTTAACTGCAAAGGCTGTTTTTTCACGGGCACGCTCTGCTAGCGTGATCTGGTGATAGCCGGATTTTAGGTCCAATGTCGAAAAGTATTTAGCTTTGCCAAGATTCCCCAAAATCATTGGAATGTTAGGCATAGGGTATCTGACTGCGATGGTTTTCTCGTAAAATTTGCGAAAATCCATTACGAGGCGCATATTCTTGTTACCAAACTCGTCCGTCCCCTTCTTGTCCACCACCCAATGGGGTTGTTGTAGGGGGAAACCGATTTTTTGATGATACCGTTCTTCAGAAGGCTTTGAATCTCTTTATTAACGAATTCTGCTGCTCCCATGGGATAGGGGTACAGTCGGACATAAACTGGTTGTTCATCAGTGGTCATGATAGTGGCCACCACTGATCTGTTATAGGGAAGTGCTTCTTCCGGATCCGCGAAAGCCTTGTTTGCTTTGTAGCATCTTTAGGAATGCATCTTTTACAGCATCGGGCGCGTCGGTGCAGTCAACATTGGTAAAGTTAACATCCGCGCACCTGTGGAATTCGATTTGTTCAGTTTCTGCGCCAGATTTGAGTTGGCCAGAAGAAAGACAAAGCGACACTCCTGCTTGCATGAGCAAGTCGAGCCCCACAATTCCATCAAATGTGGACAGGTCTGGGAGTAAGAAAAATGTGGCAGTTTTACCGAACAGATTTATAAGGCACTTATGAGTGATCTTCGTGGTGCCGTGTATAGAATGGGTAGAGAAGGAAGAATTTACTGGGCACACACCTTTTAGATTTTTATGTGGCCTGGTATAATTCTTGGAAGCGCCCGGGTCGATGAGAAATCTCATCTGGATCCCTGCTACTCTCCTACTGATGTAGGGCAGCAGGAAGCTTCCCCTAAAAAAATGAGAGTGTCTGAGTCATACCAACTACCATTGTCGTCGGCAATTTGCTGTTCTGCTGCTGCTGCAGAGCTAGCATACGAACCTGAATCTTGATCAGCCTCGTGAGCTGTGTGATTGACTCTCTGCCTCCTCTGTCCGCTTAAACGCCCAGACGTGGCCGTTCTTTTGTAGGCTTGAGGAGCGCTATAGTTAACGTAGGCTGGTGCTTGCGATGGTTGTAGAATTTTTGACACAGATGGATCGACGTCCATTGGTTCCTGTGACCTGCCACTCTGTTGCTCAAATTGACTTTGTTGCTGTTTCTGTTGTTTAGTGAAGTGAGGATTTTTGGAACCGCTGGGTTGCGGATCGTCCTGCTGTTAACCCCTATCTTGCTGACGGACCTGCGGCTTCGGGGTCACTTTTCGTTCCCTATCTTCTTGCCCTTTAGCGAAGCTAGCGGCAAAGGCGTACCTTTCATGGTTTGCCTCTACCTCTTGCGCCAGAGCTAGGGCCGACGGTAAGTCTTTAGGCTTTGCCGCGAAGAGGACATCCGTCAGGCTACGCTTTAGGCCTGAGACAAAAACACGCAACGCATCATCTCTGAACTTCGTACAGAGCCCTTGTGCCATGCTTGGTTCATAGGACATGTTGACCTTATTGGTGAGAAGAGTAAGCTTTTTCTCAACCTCGTCATAGTATTGTAAAATTGTTAATGAGCCCTGTCTTAGGGTGCTCATCTCTTGCTCTTTGACGTGAATGCCTCTCTTATCCCTGTATGTGAAATCGAGACGGTTTATTATGGCATCAAAATTCATTACTGTGCCAAACTGACCCAAAACGCCGTCAGCTGCCCCTCTAATTTTGCTCTTAATAATAATGACCGCCTGGTAGTGGCGTGAGCTGCCGTCGTATGGCTTGTAAATTTTATATGCCCCTATCGCAGCTTGTCTCCAAGAGGCGTACGTCTCTGGCACCCCATAAATTCTGGTAAGCATTTAACGGCGTCCAATGGTTCATTACATTGGACGTCGTTTGTGATTTCCACCGGCTCAAATGACTGGACCGGCAGTGTTTCTATACTACTGGCAGAAATTCTGCCTGCCAATTCTTGTATCCGAGTGTTTAAGAAAGCCCTCAGTTCTGCATCTCTTTGATTTAATACTGCGCTCTGTGCTTCTAAGGCGGAGGCCACTGCGGCCTGCACCAAAGCCCTAAGCTGCTCAGGCTCCATTCCTATTTTACACCTGTTGTCAGCGATTTTTTGCGGGACGGCTTCCCTATCTAAGGTGGTGAAGTCGTCTGACTCAGATCCCCTCGCAGAGCGGTCTCTGTACCTGAGAAACGAGCTGTTCATGGACTATACTGTCAACAATAATAACAACACAATTTCAAGGGCGAATCAACAACAGTAAGTTAAATGAATGCTGACAGAGGAGAGTTTATTGAAAATTGCTAATGGGTACAAAATTGGGTTACTCAAAGTAAGTTGGGAACACAATTACTGCAATTTTAATATTTCTCACTTATGTATTTTTGGATTTTATTTTAAATAAATCAAAATTGTGCCAAATGAGGGCCCACTTACATTTTATTTGATCCTAGAAAAATCAAGGAAGGATCCCTCTACGTCTTAAACTACTGCTTCCCACGCTGCAGTCGCGAATGCTTTTTTATGATCCTTCGCTGAAGTCTATGGGTGTTGGTTTACTTCGCTGCCCAAACCCGCTTGCGCGCTGGTTTGGTGACAAGTCGCTGCCCGAAGAGCTCTAGCGGCTTCGGTGTATCAAATGGTTTTTTATTGGGCTTGTGCCGCTGACGTAAATTGATGTAGGTCAGGCACAGCTTTTATTGTTTGAATTGAATGCCTCCCAGACCAGAACTTGGCCCTCAACAATGGGAATATACTTGGCGTGTGAGTAATAAGTCACACGCGCTGCCGCACTTTCAAAAAATACAAATAGCAGAAACCCGAACCTGCGGAAGACAGACAAAACGGACCAAACTATTACTACGTGTCTTCCTAAAGGTAATGCCAAGTGGCGTTTATATTAAAACTTAAAGGTGAAGCCTACTGGCTCTTATGTTGAAACTTATAGTTCAAGATGCATAGAATCGATGTTTTATTTCAGCTCTCGCCCTACTTAAGGTTGTCCTTGTGGCCCACCCTCCCTCCAATGAGAACGGTCGTGCCAAGGTCTGCCTCTACGATCCGTTCTTCACATAAGGGCGTGAGTTTATTGCCAAGCCTGCGGTTTCTTTTTACTAGGATTTTTTCGCCTACTTCAAAGACTCTTTTCTGTCTCTGGTCGTTCAGCCTAGCCCGGAGCGTATCTTGTCCTTAACTTTGCTGATATTTCCCCTCCAGGTTCGCCTGAGGGCACACGGAGGGCATCAACAGGTCTCTTGTTGCTGACCAAATATATTGTCTTGTTATACTCAATCGTGGCTAGCATTATGACTTCGACAGAGTCACTGATGTTTCTCTTCAGCTTGAGGCAACGTGCAAGCTCGGCTAGAGTGCTATGGAAGCCGTCGACTTGGCCATTGAAGGTGCTATGCAGCGGCGGCGCATTAACAATATGGACTCCGTGGTTGTTTAACAACAGGGTCTTTATCGTTTGAGAATTCATCGAAGGCTCGTTGTCGCAATAAATTGTTCTGGCTCGATGGAAAGAAGTTCATGAGCTGCAGTAGTGGAGCTTTTAAGTCCCCGATAGTGCGCGACTAAATTGGTTGTACAACTGCAAATTTAGAGAACTTATCAACACAGGTGAAAAAAATGTTATGTCCGTGGAAAAAATATAAATGTGTAGAAATTCCCCAAGAGTCTCAGCGATCGGAGTTTCTCCCAGCGCCTGTCTTTTCGGGTGCCTATCGTATTTGGCTGCTGAGCAGCCAACTTCGCCATTTAAGGGAAATAGTATTCTGATAACTGCTCTGTGTGCTCTATTATGTTCGGCAACGAGAATTTCTCTCCACTCGTCAACGTTGAAGACATCTGCAACTCGGTTTTTGCAGTGCAAGAACTTTGTGCCTAGAAACATGCGAACTAAGCCATCCTGCACCTGTGCTAGTGTGTGCAGGTTGCAATAGAGGGCATTAACTGCATTTGGATTAATCAAGCCAAGGAGTTCATCTAGAAGGGCTGTGCGATCAGTGAAGCTCACTTCATGATGCCTCTTGTCCCCGAAAAGAATGAAGTTGCGTTTGGTGGGGGCGCGTGCCTCTTCAATGACAATTTGATTTTAGAAACAATTAAGTGCCTTTTCGGTTGACTCAATTGTATAGGTCAAGGACAGCTCGGTGTGGACTGTGGCTGCGCAGGAATCAGTATTCAGCTCGTCAAGAGCGTTGAGCTGTTGTCGCGATAGCGCATCAGCAACTAAATTCTCCTTGCCTGGCTTATAAAATATTCGCGCATTCGTTTTCTCAATGCGCGCCTTCCATCTATTAATTTTGGCGTTCGGGTTTGACTCAGAATTGGCACAAGTTAACGGTTGGTGGTCTGAGAAAATGTTAACGTCTTTTACCCCATATAGGTAGTGACGTAGCTTGCTAAGGGCCCAAACTATAGCCAAAAGTTCCCGCTCGTTGGTGGCGTAGTTCGCCTCCGGGGGTTTCAATGTTCTGGAAATCATTGAGATGGGGCGACCCTCTTGAGAAAGCACTGCCCCTATGCCGTAAGCTGAAGCGTCTGTCGTAAGATCAAACGGCTTCTTCAAGTCAGGGTATCTGAGCATGACGTTTTCTGATGACAAAATGTTGCGTAGCTTTTGGAATGCGTGACGCTGAAGCTCAGAGAATTCTACCGGGATGTTTCGCGATCTATGTTTACTTACTGACCCATTCTCGCCCTTTAGAAGATTAGAAATAGGTTTTGCTATTGAGGCAAAGTCTTTGATGAAACATCTATAGTAACTGGCCAGTCCTAAAAATGATCTGATCTCGAATATATATTTTGGTTCTGGGAACTCCTGCATAGCTTTGACTTTTTCAGGGTCCGTTGTAGCTCCATTACTGGTTACCACGAAACCAAGAAAACCTACGCTTTTCTTAAAAAACGCGATTTTTCCTTGGAGATTCTCATATTTGCCTCGTACAGGCTCTTTAAGACCCACTCTACATGTTGGACATGAGAATTTTCGTCTTTTGAGAAGACGATGACATCGTCAACATAGACATAGCAAGATTTGCCAATTTGCTCATGAACGTACGTCGTCAACAGTTCTTTGGAGAATGCTGGCCGCATTCTTCAACCCAAAGGGAAGTCGACAAAATTCGTATTCCCCTCGTTAACTGCAAAGGCTGTTTTTTCACGGGCACGCTCTGCTAGCGTGATCTGGTGATAGCCGGATTTTAGGTCCAATGTCGAAAAGTATTTAGCTTTGCCAAGATTCCCCAAAATCATTGGAATGTTAAATTTGTTCTCGTAAAATTTGCGAAAATCCATTACGAGGCGCATATTCTTGTTACCAAACTCGTCCGTCCCCTTCTTGTCCACCACCCAATGGGGTTGTTGTAGGGGGAAACCGATTTTTTGATGATACCGTTCTTCAGAAGGCTTTGAATCTCTTTATTAACGAATTCTGCTGCTCCCATGGGATAGGGGTACAGTCGGACATAAACTGGTTGTTCATCAGTGGTCATGATAGTGGCCACCACTGATCTGTTATAGGGAAGTGCTTCTTCCGGATCCGCGAAGGCCTTGTTTGCTTTGTAGCATCTTTAGGAATGCATCTTTTACAGCATCGGGCGCGTCGGTGCAGTCAACATTGGTAAAGTTAACATCCGCGCACCTGTGGAATTCGATTTGTTCAGTTTCTGCGCCAGATTTGAGTTGGCCAGAAGAAAGACAAAGCGACACTCCTGCTTGCATGAGCAAGTCGAGCCCCACAATTCCATCAAATGTGGACAGGTCTGGGAGTAAGAAAAATGTGGCAGTTTTACCGAAGGCACTTATGAGTGATCTTCGTGGTGCCGTGTATAGAATGGGTAGAGAAGGAAGAATTTACTGGGCACACACCTTTTAGATTTTTATGTGGCCTGGTATAATTCTTGGAAGCGCCCGGGTCGATGAGAAATCTCATCTGGATCCCTGCTACTCTCCTACTGATGTAGGGCAGCAGGAAGCTTCCCCTAAAAAAATGAGAGTGTCTGAGTCATACCAACTACCATTGTCGTCGGCAATTTGCTGTTCTGCTGCTGCTGCAGAGCTAGCATACGAACCTGAATCTTGATCAGACTCAAATTGACTTTGTTGCTGTTTCTGTTGTTTAGTGAAGTGAGGATTTTTGGAACCGCTGGGTTGCGGATCGCCCTGCTGTTAACCCCTATCTTGCTGACGGACCTGCGGCTTCGGGGTCACTTTTCGTTCCCTATCTTCTTGCCCTTTAGCGAAGCTAGCGGCAAAGGCGTACCTTTCATGGTTTGCCTCTACCTCTTGCGCCAGAGCTAGGGCCGACGGTAAGTCTTTAGGCTTTGCCGCGAAGAGGACATCCGTCAGGCTACGCTTTAGGCCTGAGACAAAAACACGCAACGCATCATCTCTGAACTTCGTACAGAGCCCTTGTGCCATGCTTGGTTCATAGGACATGTTGACCTTATTGGTGAGAAGAGTAAGCTTTTTTTATCCCTGTATGTGAAATCGAGACGGTTTATTATGGCATCAAAATTCATTACTGTGCCAAACTGACCCAAAACGCCGTCAGCTGCCCCTCTAATTTTGCTCTTAATAATAATGACCGCCTGGTAGTGGCGTGAGCTGCCGTCGTAGCCCTCGCAGAGCGGTCTCTGTACTTTAGAAACGAGCTGTTCATGGACTATACTGTCAACAATAATAACAACACAATTTCAAGGGCTAAGCATGAATTCATGGCATTGGTAATTGATTATCGTCAAATCAACAAAAAGCTTAATGTCAGGTTTTCACCAAATTGAACTTGACAATAATTCAAGAGACATAACATCGTTTTCCACGCACAATGGCTCCTATCGCTTCACGCGATTACCATTTGGCCTAAAAATAGCGTTGAATTCATTTCAGAGAATGATGTCTATAGCATTCTCTGTACTTGAACCTTCGCAAGCATTCCTTTATATGGATGACCTAATAGTAATTGGTTGTTCCGAAAAGCATATAGTTAAAAACCTAACTGATGTTTTTGACAAATGAAGGAGATACAACTTAAAGCTACATCCTACATCCCAAAATGTTAATTTTTAATGCATGAAGTCACATTTTTGGGACACAAATGCACCGACAAAGGAATTCTACCAGATGACAAGAAATACGACGTCACTCAAAATTACCCAGTCCCACATGACGTTCCGACGTTCCGTTGCCTTTTGCAATAATTATAGACGATTTATTAAAAACTTCGCCGACAATGCACGGCACATAACTAGACTGAATAAAAAGAATGTTTCATTTGAATGGACGGATTGTCACAATGCGTTTTTATACTAAAAATCTCAACTTCTTAAACCGACTCTGTTACAATACCAAGACTTCACAAAGGAATTTTTTATAAATCAACGGAACAGGAACTAGCAGCAATTCATTGACATAGACATTTCACTGTTAAAGCAGATCATAGACCACTTATATATTTATTTTTAATTGTTAATCCAAGTTCTAAACTAACACGTATGAGGCTAGAGCTAGAGGAATATAATTTTACGGTAGAGTATCTAATGAGAAAAGATAATTATGTAGCTGATGCGTTATCAAGAATTACCATCAAATAACTACAAAACCTAATAGGGAATGTAAAGAAAGTCACTACAAGATACCAAAGAAGACAAAAATCCTGCGCAGGAAATGAAAAAGTAGAATTGCCGTGGCAATCTACAGAGCAGGATTCAAAGCCCAACGTGTATGAAGTCATCAAGAAAGACGAAGTATGTAAAGTAGTGACCTTGTATGTACAAAATATGCTATGTTTTTTCAAACATGATAAGAAAGTTACAGCAAGTTATGATGTTAGCGACTTATATACTAATGAAACTCTTGACTTAGGTCAGTTTTTTCAAAGGCTTCAAACGCAAGCCGGTATACATAAAAATCAGCCTACTCAAAGTGGAAACATTAGGAGTAGCGCTACTTAATCCGGTGACCTAAATAATAAATATACAGGAAAAAGAAGTTTTTTTGTCTACATACCATGAACATCCTATACAAGGAGGTGTTCACCCAGGCATTACAAAATCCTTGGCTAAGGTCAAAAGACATTATTTTTGGAAGGGTATGACTCGGGATATAACTGAATACATACGAAAATGTCACAAATGCCAAAAAGCAAAAACAGCTAAGCAAAATAAGACCCCATTCACAATAACTGATACACCTATTAATGCATTCGATAGAGTGATAGTGAACACTATTCGTCCACTACCAAAATCAGAAAATGGCAATGAATATGCAGTCACGCTATGTGACTTAACTAAATATCTTTGCCATACCAGTTGCAAACAAGAGCGCAAACACTGCCGCTAAAGCTATATTTGTGTCTTTTATTCTGAAGTACGGTCCAATGAAGACTTTTTGTTCTCAGTGTAGAGTGATTGACGTGTTTTACTTATACTACAAGATTTTTATATATTTTTGCGCTTTAATCCTGCTTTTAACTTTAAATGTTTCATTTTTTTGGCCTTTATTTAAAAAGCTTTAATTACTTGTGCAAAGTGCTTTCTGCTGTTATTTGCTGCATTTATTGAACGCGGCGTCAGTTCCGTGTTGTTGTTATTGTCTGTTTTGATTCTTGTGTATTGGCACTCCCCTGTGCATACACTTGATTGTGCGTGCGTTCGCTGGTACATATTTCGGCTTGTGCATCGCGCTTTCACAAATTATTGCTGTCGCCTTTCGCTCCAAACAATTTGTTTGTGTCCGAATTTTGTTTTGTGTTTCGGTTCGCTCTGCGCTCTTGCAACTTCTGCTTATCTTTTAACGCCAATAGCAAATATGTCGTGCTGTAAGAAACATTGCACGTTCAAGCAGGCCGAGGATTCTGCACAACCGCAATTAGTTAATTGCTCGCTGTATGAGAATATGATGCATGCTAATTTTGCAGGTTTCACTGGGCGAGATTGCGACAAGATCGCTGCAATTGCCAAGAAGGGATGCGGCGGCTTGCGTCGGTCGTGCCCAGAATGCATCGACAAGCAAATTGATTACTCCAGAATGTATAATTCTGTGTAAAATCAATTCCTAAAACTTAATAATGTGGCTAAACTGCTCTCGAGTAACTTTGACTCTAGTTTTGAGTTGCTTATCAATTTTTGCATTTGCCCTCTCCGTCTGCTGAAACACCTACGCCTCTTTTGTCCATGCCTAGCAACTTGACATTTTACTTTTTAAACTTGACCGAATAGGTTTCCCTCCGTCTCTTTTGCTTTGGATTAATTCTTATTTAAAAGGTAGGACCCAAAGAGTAATGCTGAGGCTGACTACCTCTAAACAAGTTCACGTTACTTCTGGTGTTCCTCAAGGTAGTCATCTTGGACCTTTACTCTTTACTCTTTTTATAAATGATCTCCCCTCTGTTATATCACATGCCCGTGTACTCATGTATGCGGATGATGTGAAACTTATTCTATCATACACTAATCCCCTACATCATTCTCGTCTACAAGACGATTTGAACGCTATGCAACTTTGGTGTTCGGCCAATCAATTGCATCTGAATTGTTCAAAGTGTATGTTTATGACATTTAATCGTACTACACCTTATCTTGTCAGTTATACAATCGACAATACCCCTTTACAACGTATACTAACAGTTAAGGATCTAGGCGTTCTATTTGATTCTAAACTCTGTTTCAATCTTCACATAGATACCATCGTTAATGAGGCAAATGGTGTACTTGGATTCATTAAACGATGGTCTAAAGAGTTTAACGATCCTTTTATAACGAAACTTCTGTACATCTCTCTTGTTCGCCCTATCCTTGAATACTGCTCTTGCATCTGGTCTCCGCAGTATAACAATAGCCAGGATCGTATTGAATCAGTTCAGAAGCAATTTCTGCTTTTTGCCTTACGAGGTTTAAATTGGGACCCTAATCTTCGGTTGCCATCCTACTCCAGCAGGCTGCTTCTTCTTAACCTTCCGTCGTTAACCAACCGTAGGACAATTCTCGGTGTTGTCCTTCTACATAAGTTGATTATTGGCGATATAGATTCTCCTTTTCTGCTAGGGCGTCTTCAATTCTCTGTTCCGTCTAGACCAACCAGAAATTACCGCCCCTTATTCCTGTCTACGTGCACAACAGACTACGCTATGCACAATCCTTTTCGCGTGCTATGTAAAAATTATAATAGTTTGCATCACGTTTTCTCTACCGAACTTTCTCTACCCCTAATAAAATCGTTGCTTTCAGGATACCTTCGGGAAGTCACTGACCATTCCCAGCTATGAGCAGGGGCATAGCTTGCCGGACAGGCTGTAAATTTCCCCCACCGGGTCGGTGATTTCCCATTACTTTTCTCTCTGTCCTATCTACTTAACACTCTATATATCTAGCCTCCATTTCTTTACTTTATTAACATTATTCTTCTTACTTTCTTTTTTCCTATTTATTGTATTTTATTAATTAATATAGCAAACTAAGATTATTTTTAATTTTACTTAAGAACACTTTTTTCCTACTTACACCCTTCTGCTTAGATGTAGGCTCTAATAGCGTCACTGACAAATTTAGCTGTGAAAAGGGGCACAGCTGGCCGGACTGGCAACTAAAACATCTCCATCGGTCGGTGATGCTATTTAGAGAACTATGTTATCTAACTAGGCTTTTAGCATATAATTCTTTTATCTATTTTATGTATAATCTACGGAATAATGAGGAAGACACTCGTTTTGTCGACCTTAAATAAATAAATAAATAAAACTTGGATTTATCTCCAATGTTGTCATTACCGCCTTCTCCGAGCGATTGTCCAAATATTACCCCTGTTGTATCCCTTTATGTAGTCCCAATAGACCTTGTAGTTGAACCTGCCCTCGTCATCGAAACTGTTTCAGCCCCGTCATCTCCGTCAGCTTCTGGCCGCAAAGGCCAGATTGCTAAAACCAATCTTTGGTCCCACCAACTAAATGATTGTTCACGAGATCAAGCAAAAACCAGTAAGAGGTTCTAGTCGGGAGCTCCCGACTAGGGGATACCCTGAACCCTCTTATTCCAACACCAAATGCAGCGCGCGCTTATAGATAGAGAGTAGCGGGGAGTTGGCGATAGGTATAAAATGAAAGATAATCGATATATATATACTATTCTAGAAGCTAGATGTCAAGTTTGATGACTAGCTATTATTATTTACCAAAATTGCTTAAAAAACGGGATTTCGATATACATTTTTATCGATTACTTGGAAACGGGGCAAGTTATCGTTTATCGGAAACAAACTCGATCTGCGCGGGACCTAGGAGCACCTACATCTAAAATTTCAGTCTCTAGCTCTTATAGGTTCTGAGATCCTTGCGTTCATACATACGGACGGACGGACGGACAGACAGACGGACATGGCTAGAACGACTCGGCTATTGATGCTGATCAAGAATATATATACTTTATGGGGTCGGAGATGCTTCCTTCTGCCTGTTACATACATTTGCACTTTGCACAAATACAATATACCCCTTTTACCCATTTTCAGTGGGTTCAGGGTATAAAAAATCAATGCAGGTACAGAGAAAAGCGTCCCTCGGCTTTTAGATCCAACCCGCAAATGTTATATGTGGCACGAGTAGGTGGCGCGCAGCGTGCGTGTACTGGAATTGTTTATGTCTATCAAAGGGGACAGTTTGATCTTGACCAATGTCGATGTTATGACCAGGCTTTTTATACCCTGAACCCATTAAAAATGGGTAAAAGGGGTATTATGTTTTTGTGCAAAATCCAAATGTATGTAACAGGCAGAAGGAAGCATCTCCGACCCCATAAAGTATATATATTCTTGATCAGCATCAATAGCCGAGTCGATCTAGCCATGTCCGTCTGTCTGTCCGTCCGTCCGTCCGTCCGTCCGTATGTATGAACGCAAGGATCTCAGAACCTA
Organism: Drosophila ezoana; assembly: GCA_035045725.1. Taxonomy (NCBI): domain Eukaryota; kingdom Metazoa; phylum Arthropoda; class Insecta; order Diptera; family Drosophilidae; genus Drosophila; species Drosophila ezoana. The sequence goes on along the minus strand of JAWNOU010000003.1, from coordinate 218,305 downwards.
TAAAAGCTAGAGACTTGAAATTTTAGCTGTAGGTCCTCCTGGTGCCCGCGCAGATCGAGTTTGTTTCCGATAAACAATAATTTGTCCCGTTTCCAATCGATAAAAATTTATATCGAAATCCCGTTTTTTAGCAATTTTGGTAAATAATAAGAGCTAGAGTCACCAAACTTGACATGTAGCTTCTAGAATAGTATATATATATCGAGTATCTTTTATTTTATACCTATCGCCACCTCCCCGCTACTCTCTATCTATAAGCGCGCGCTGCATTTGGTGTTGGAATAAGAGGGTTCAGGGTATCCCCTAGTGGGGAGCTCCCGACTAGAACCTCTTACTTGTTGTTTACTGTATTAGACATGTTTATACTTATACTTATACGTATGCTTGTGTGCCAAGTTATGTTAAAGGGTCATATGTCACTCCCCCAACCATTAGAAAAGTGCCTGTCCTCAGGTGTTTAAGTTTGGATATAGTGTGCTTTGTGATGTTCAGTGTTAAACTTATTAATATGATTTCAAATATGGTTATTGTAATTATCTGGAATACATTATTAAATTTTGTGTGTTCAATTATTATTTGTTTCGAAAGTGTATAATCCAACATGTTGTTTGAAATTGAAATTTCATTAATTTACAGTGAATAATTAGATTTTTATTTCATTGTTTCCTTTTATTGTTATTTCGTTATTTGTACAAATGTGGTTTAATATAGTTTCTGGTAAATTCCAAGATAAAATTATATTTGTTTCTACATAGTTGATCTGTAATTGTTATATTTACTTTAATAAGTCATCTTTTTATACCCTGAACCCATTAGAAATGGGTAAAAGGGGTATTATGTTTTTGTGCAAAATGCAAATGTATGTAACAGGCAGAAGGAAGCATCTCCGACCCCATAAAGTATATATATTTTTGATCAGCATCAATAGCCGAGTCGATCTAGCCGTGTCCGTCTGTCTGTCCGTCCGTCCGTCCGTCCGTCCGTATGTATGAACGCAAGGATCTCAGAACCTATAAGAGCTAGAGACTGAAATTTTAGATGTAGGTGCTCCTAGGTCCCGCGCAGATCGAGTTTGTTTCCGATAAACGATAACTTGCCCCGTTTCCAAGTAATCGATAAAAATGTATATCGAAATCCCTTTTTTTAAGCAATTTTGGTAAATAATAAGAGCTAGAGTCACCAAACTTGACATGTTGCTTCTAAAATATTATATATATATCAAGTATATTTCATTTTATACCTATCGCCACCTCCCCGCTAGCACCACAGAGCTATAAATCAAGTTAATAACCTAACTTAATTGCCAACCAATCTAAGCCACAATTTTAATGCAATTGACTTTTTGAGAATACAAAACTATTCTATGATACAATACTGTAGAAAATTTCATTAAGATCGGTTAAGAGAAACCAAAGTTATATGTAATTGCGCAATTGGATGGCACAGCTAGCGAAAACATCAAGTGTACACACACACATTCATGCGCGTCTACTTCGCATTCTAACAGCACTGTAATTGCGATTTTTTCTGTAATGCTATTTTAGTTCGGTTTTTTCTCAATAATTCTTAATTATTGGTGTGGCTGTTGAGTAGAGGCATAGCAAGTGTTGCGGTCTGTCCCGAGTTCGAGCCCTACCGGGGAAACTATTTTTTTTTTTTCGCTGGTTTGTCTGTTGAGTAGAGTCGTCAGCAAGTAATACGCTCAGTTGCGAGTTCGAACCCTGCCAAGGGAACTTTTTTTTATACCCTGAACCCATTGAAAATGGGTAAAAAGGGTATATTGTACTTGTGCAAAGTGCAAATGTATGTAACAGGCATAAGAAAGCATCTCCGACCCCATAAAGTATATATATTCTTGATCAGCATCAATAGCCGAGTCGATCTAGCCATGTCCGTCTGTCTGTCCGTCCGTCCGTCCGTCCGTCCGTCCGTATGTATAAACGCAAGGATCTCAGAACCTATAAGAGCTAGAGACTTGAAATTTTAAATGTAGGTGCTCCTAGTTCCTACGCAGATCGAGTTTGTTTCCGATAATCGATAACTTGCCCCGTTTCCAAGTAATCGATAACAATGTATATCGAAATCCTGTTTTTTAAGCAATTTTGGTAAATAATAAGAGCTAGAGTCACCAAACTTGACATGTAGCTTCTAGAAAAGTATATATATATTCTTGATCAGCATCAATAGCCGAGTCGATCTAGCCATGTCCGTCTGTCTGTCCGTCCGTCCGTCCGTCCGTCCGTCCGTATGTATGAACGCAAGGATCTCAGAACCTATAAGAGCTAGAGACTTGAAATTTTAGATGTAGGTGCTCCTAGTGCCCGCGCAGGTCGAGTTTGTTTCCGATAAACGATAACTTGCCCCGTTTCCAAGTAATCGATAAAAATGTATATCGAAATCCCTTTTTTTAAGCAATTTTGGTAAATAATAAGAGCTAGAGTCACCAAACTTGACATGTTGCTTCTAGAATAGTATATATATATCGAGTATCTTTCATTTTATACCTATCGCCGCCTCCCCGCTACCACCCCAAAGCTATAAATCAAGTTAATAACCCAACTTGTATTGCCAACCAATTTAAGCCACAATTTAAATGAAATTGACTTTTTGAGAATACACAAATATTCTATGGAACAATAAGATATACTGTAGAAAACTTCATCAAGATCGGTTAAGATACATAGAAGTTATTAAAGAAACCATGTGGTTATATATGTACATACATATACATACAATATTGGCAGGCCACGAGTCAGCGGCAGCTGGCACAAAGCGCTGGAGTTTCTGTATACATGTGCACTAATACACTCAAAAAGAATTACAATTGCGATTGCATCGTATGCTCTATGTATATATGTACATATGTGGTCCTATTTTAGTTCAGTTTTTTTTTTAATTAGTAGCAACTTTCGGTATGGCTGCAAGGTAAAAAGCCACGGGAAGCAGTTGGTCGCGGGGCGCAAGTTAAATTCCAATGGGGAGAAAGAATTTTTTGACTATTTATTTTTATACCCTGAACCCATTAAAAATGGGTAAAAGGGGTATTATGTTTTTGTGCAAAATCCAAATGTATGTAACAGGCAGAAGGAAGCATCTCCGACCCCATAAAGTATATATATTCTTAATCAGCATTAATAGCCGAGTCGATCTAGCCATGTCCGTCTGTCTGTCCGTCCGTCCGTCCGTATGTATGAACGCAAGGATCTCAGAACCTATAAAAGCTAGAGACTTGAAATTTTAGATGTAGGTGCTCCTAGTTCCTACGCAGATCGAGTTTGTTTCCGATAATCGATAACTTGCCCCGTTTCCAAGTAATCGATAAAAATGTATATCGAAATCCTGTTTTTTAAGCAATTTTGGTAAATAATAAGAGCTAGATCACCAAACTTGACATTACTTCTAGAAAAGTATATATATATCTTGATCAGCATCATAGCCGAGTCGATCTAGCCATGTCCGTCTGTCTGTCCGTCCGTCCGTCCGTCCGTCCGTCCTAGTATGAACGCAAGGATCTCAGAACCTATAAGAGCTAGAGACTTGAAATTTAGATGTAGGTGCTCCTAGTGCCCGCGCAGGTCGAGTTTGTTTCCGATAAACGATAACTTGCCCCGTTTCCAAGTAATCGATAAAAATGTATATCGAAATCCCTTTTTTTTAAGCAATTTTGGTAAATAATAAGAGCTAGAGTCACCAAACTTGACATGTTGCTTCTAGAATAGTATATATATATCGAGTATCTTTCATTTTATACCTATCGCCGCCTCCCCGCTACCACCCCAAAGCTATAAATCAAGTTAATAACCCAACTTGTATTGCCAACCAATTTAAGCCACAATTTAAATGAAATTGACTTTTTGAGAATACACAAATATTCTATGGAACAATAAGATATACTGTAGAAAATTTCATCAAGATCGGTTAAGATACATAGAAGTTATTAAAGAAACCATGTGGTTATATATGTACATACATATACATACAATATTGGCAGGCCACGAGTCAGCGGCAGCTGGCACAAAGCGCTGGAGTTTCTGTATACATGTGCACTAATACACTCAAAAAGAATTACAATTGCGATTGCATCGTATGCTCTATGTATATATGTACATATGTGGTCCTATTTTAGTTCAGTTTTTTTTTTTAATTAGTAGCAACTTTCGGTATGGCTGCAAGGTAAAAAGCCACGGGAAGCAGTTGGTCGCGGGGCGCAAGTTCAATTCCAATGGGGAGAAAGAATTTTTTGACTATTTATTTTTATACCCTGAACCCATTAAAAATGGGTAAAAGGGGTATTATGTTTTTGTGCAAAATCCAAATGTATGTAACAGGCAGAAGGAAGCATCTCCGACCCCATAAAGTATATATATTCTTAATCAGCATTAATAGCCGAGTCGATCTAGCCATGTCCGTCTGTCTGTCCGTCCGTCCGTCCGTATGTATGAACGCAAGGATCTCAGAACCTATAAAAGCTAGAGACTTGAAATTTTAGATGTAGGTGCTCCTAGTTCCTACGCAGATCGAGTTTGTTTCCGATAATCGATAACTTGCCCCGTTTCCAAGTAATCGATAAAAATGTATATCGAAATCCTGTTTTTTTAACCAATGTTGGTAATATAGAGCTAGAGTCACCAAACTTGACATTTGCTTCTAGAAAAGTATATAAATGATTATCTTTCAATTTATACCTATCGCCACCTCCCCGCTACTCTTATCTATAGCGCGCGCTGCATTTGGTGTTGGAAAGAGGGTTCAGGGTATCCTCTAGTCGGGAGCCCCGACTAAACCTCTTACTTGTTTTTAATTGTATCTTTATTACTTCAAACGAGCTCTTTGCGCGAACTGCATTTGGTGTTGGAATAAGAGGGTTCAGGGTATCCCCTAGTCGGGAGCTCCCGACTAGAACCTCTTACTTGTTATACCCTGAACCCATTAAAAATGGGTAAAAGGGGTATTATGTTTTTGTGCAAAATCCTAATGTATGTAGCAGGCAGAAGGAAGCATCTCCGACCCCATAAAGTATATATATTCTTGATCAGCATCAATAGCCGAGTCGATCTAGCCATGTCCGTCTGTCTGTCCGTCCGTCCGTCCGTCCGTCCGTATGTATGAACGCAAGGATCTCAGAACCTATAAGAGCTAGAGACTTGAAATTTTAAATGTAGGTGCTCCTAGTTCCTACGCAGATCGAGTTTGTTTCCGATAATCGATAACTTGCCCCGTTTCCAAGTAATCGATAACAATGTATATCGAAATCCTGTTTTTTAAGCAATTTTGGTAAATAATAAGAGCTAGAGTCACCAAACTTGACATGTAGCTTCTAGAAAAGTATATATATATATCGATTATCTTTCAATTTATACCTATCGCCACCTCCCCGCTACTCTCTATCTATAAGCGAGCGCTGCATTTGGTGTTGGAATATGAGGGTTCAGGGTATCCCCTAGTCGGGGCTCCCGACTAGAACTTCTTACTTGTTTTTTAATAGTTTTCATTGCCTTTGTTGAATTATTCGGACTTATTATTTGTAAGTAGGCTTCTTGAAAAATTTGAAAATCTGCTTCATTGTGTAAGTATAGCACACTTTTCTTTGTGCACAAATATTCTTATATTAATTCTTTGGCATGTGCGTTACAAACGCACCCATTAATAATGGGTAAAAGGGGTATATTGTATTTGTGCAAAATGCAAATGTATGTAACAGGCAGAAGGCAGCATCTCCGACCCCATAAAGTATATATTTTCTTGATCAGCATCAGTAGCCGAGTCGATCTAGCCATGTCCGTCTGTCTGTCTGTCCGTCCGTCCGCCCGTCCGTATGTATGAACGAAAGGATCTCAGAACCTATAAGAGCTAGAGACCTTAAATTTTAGATGTAGGTGCTCCTAGTGCCTGCGCAGATCGAGTTTGTTTGCAATAGTCGATAACTTACTCCGTTTTCAAGTAATCGATAAAAGTGTATATCGAAATCTTGTTTTTTAAGCAATTTTGGGAAATAATAAGAGCTAGAGTCACCAAACATGATATGTTGCTTCTAGAATATTATATATATGTCAACTATCTTTCATTTTATACCAATGGCCATCTCCCCGCTACCACCTTAAAGAAAGTTCAGGGTATTTCCTAGTCGGGAGCTCCCGACTAGAACTTCTTACTTGTTATACCCTGAACCCATTAAAAATGGGTAAAAGGGGTATTATGTTTTTGTGCAAAATCCAAATGTATGTAACAGGCAGAAGGAAGCATCTCCGACCCCATAAAGTATATATATTCTTAATCAGCATTAATAGCCGAGTCGATCTAGCCATGTCCGTCTGTCTGTCCGTCCGTCCGTCCGTCCGTCCGTATGTATGAACGCAAGGATCTCAGAGCCTATAAAAGCTAGAGACTTGAAATTTTAGATGTAGGTGCTCCTAGTTCCTACGCAGATCGGGTTTGTTTCCGATTATCGATAACTTGCCCCGTTTCCAAGTAATCGATAAAAATGTATATCGAAATCCTGTTTTTTAAGCAATTTTGGTAAATAATAAGAGCTAGAGTCACCAAACTTGACATGTTGCTTCTAGAAAAGTATATATATATCGATTATCTTTCAATTTATACCTATCGCCACCTCCCCGCTACTCTCTATCTATAAGCGCGCGCTGCATTTGGTGTTGGAATATGAGGGTTCAGGGTATCCCCTAGTCGGGAGCTCCCGACTAGAACCTCTTACTTGTTTTTTAATAGTTTTCATTGCCTTTGTTGAATTATTCGGACTTATTATTTGTAAGTAGGCTTCTTGAAAAATTTGAAAATCTGCTTCATTGTGTAAGTATAGCACACTTTTCTTTGTGCATAAATATTCTTATATTAATTCTTTGGCATGTGCGTTAGTCATGTCTTTGTATGTCATTATACCCTGAACCCATTAATAATGGGTAAAAGGGGTATATTGTATTTGTGCAAAATGCAAATGTATGTAACAGGCAGAAGGCAGCATCTCCGACCCCATAAAGTATATATATTCTTAATCAGCATTAATAGCCGAGTCGATCTAGCCATGTCCGTCTGTCTGTCCGTCCGTCCGTCCGTCCGTCCGTATGTATGAACGCAAGGATCTCAGAGCCTATAAAAGCTAGAGACTTGAAATTTTAGATGTAGGTGCTCCTAGTTCCTACGCAGATCGGGTTTGTTTCCGATAATCGATAACTTGCCCCGTTTCCAAGTAATCGATAAAAATGTATATCGAAATCCTGTTTTTTAAGCAATTTTGGTAAATAATAAGAGCTAGAGTCACCAAACTTGACATGTTGCTTCTAGAAAAGTATATATATATCGATTATCTTTCAATTTATACCTATCGCCACCTCCCCGCTACTCTCTATCTATAAGCGCGCGCTGCATTTGGTGTTGGAATATGAGGGTTCAGGGTATCCCCTAGTCGGGAGCTCCCGACTAGAACCTCTTACTTGTTTTTTAATAGTTTTCATTGCCTTTGTTGAATTATTCGGACTTATTATTTGTAAGTAGGCTTCTTGAAAAATTTGAAAATCTGCTTCATTGTGTAAGTATAGCACACTTTTCTTTGTGCATAAATATTCTTATATTAATTCTTTGGCATGTGCGTTAGTCATGTCTTTGTATGTCATTATACCCTGAACCCATTAATAATGGGTAAAAGGGGTATATTGTATTTGTGCAAAATGCAAATGTATGTAACAGGCAGAAGGCAGCATCTCCGACCCCATAAAGTATATATATTCTTAATCAGCATTAATAGCCGAGTCGATCTAGCCATGTCCGTCTGTCTGTCCGTCCGTCCGTCCGTCCGTCCGTATGTATGAACGCAAGGATCTCAGAGCCTATAAAAGCTAGAGACTTGAAATTTTAGATGTAGGTGCTCCTAGTTCCTACGCAGATCGAGTTTGTTTCCGATAATCGATAACTTGCCCCGTTTCCAAGTAATCGATAAAAATGTATATCGAAATCCTGTTTTTTTAACCAATGTTGGTAAATAATAAGAGCTAGAGTCACCAAACTTGACATGTTGCTTCTAGAAAAGTATATATATATCGATTATCTTTCAATTTATACCTATCGCCACCTCCCCGCTACTCTCTATCTATAGGCGCGCGCTGCATTTGGTGTTGGAATATGAGGGTTCAGGGTATCCTCTAGTCGGGAGCTCCCGACTAGAACCTCTTACTTGTTTTTAATTGTATCTTTATTACTTCAAACGAGCTCTTTGCGCGAACTGCATTTGGTGTTGGAATAAGAGGGTTCAGGGTATCCCCTAGTCGGGAGCTCCCGACTAGAACCTCTTACTTGTTATACCCTGAACCCATTAAAAATGGGTAAAAGGGGTATTATGTTTTTGTGCAAAATCGAAATGTATGTAACAGGCAGAAGGAAGCATCTCCGACCCCATAAAGTATATATATTCTTGATCAGCATTAATAGCCGAGTCGATCTAGCCATGTCCGTCTGTCTGTCCGTCCGTCCGTCCGTCCGTCCGTCCGTCCGTCCGTCCGTCCGTCCGTCCGTCCGTCCGTCCGTCCGTATGTATGAACGCAAGGATCTCAGAACCTATTAGAGCTAGGGACTTGAAATTTTAGATGTAGGTGCTCCTAGTTCCTACGCAGATCGAGTTTGTTTCCGATAATCGATAACTTGCCCCGTTTCCAAGTAATCGATAAAAATGTATATCGATATCCTGTTTTTTAAGCAATTTTGGTAAATAATAAGAGCTAGACTTACCAAACTTGACATGTAGCTTCTAGAAAAGTATATATATATCGATTATCTTTCATTTTATACCTATCGCCACCTCCCCGCTACTCTATATCTATAAGCGCGCGCTGCATTTGGTGTTGGAATATGAGGGTTCATGGTATCCCCTAGTCGGGAGCTCCCGACTAGAACCTCTTACTTGTTTTTTAATAGTTTTCATTGCCTTTATTGAATTATTCGGACTTATTATTTGTAAGTAGGCTTCTTGAAAAATTTGAAAATCTGCTTCATTGTGTAAGTATAGCACACTTTTCTTTGTGCATAAATATTCTTATATTAATTCTTTGGCATGTGCGTTAGTCATGTCTTTGTATGTCATTATACCCTGAACCCATTAATAATGGGTAAAAGGGGTATATTGTATTTGTGCAAAATGCAAATGTATGTAACAGGCAGAAGGAAGCATCTCCGACCCCATAAAGTATATATTTTCTTGATCAGCATCAGTAGCCGAGTCGATCTAGCCATGTCCGTCTGTCTGTCTGTCCGTCCGTCCGTCCGTCCGCCCGTCCGTATGTATGAACGAAAGGATCTCAGAACCTATAAGAGCTAGAGACCTTAAATTTTAGATGTAGGTGCTCCTAGTGCCTGCGCAGATCGAGTTTGTTTGCAATAGTCGATAACTTACTCCGTTTTCAAGTAATCGATAAAAGTGTATATCGAAATCTTGTTTTTTAAGCAATTTTGGGAAATAATAAGAGCTAGAGTCACCAAACATGATATGTTGCTTCTAGAATATTATATATATGTCAACTATCTTTCATTTTATACCAATGGCCATCTCCCCGCTACCACCTTAAAGAGGGTTCAGGGTATTTCCTAGTCGGGAGCTCCCGACTAGAACTTCTTACTTGTTATACCCTGAACCCATTAAAAATGGGTAAAAGGGGTATTATGTTTTTGTGCAAAATCCAAATGTATGTAACAGGCAGAAGGAAGCATCTCCGACCCCATAAAGTATATATATTCTTGATCAGCATCAATAGCCGAGTCGATCTAGCCATGTCCGTCTGTCTGTCCGTCCGTCTGTCCGTATGTATGAACGCAAGGATCTCAGAACCTAAAAGAGCTAGAGACTTGAAATTAGATGTAGGTGCTCCTAGTTCCTACGCAGATCGAGTTTGTTTCCGATAATCGATAACTTGTCCCGTTTCCAAGTAATCGATAAAAATGTATATCGAAATCCCGGTTTTAAGCAATTTTGGTAAATAATAAGAGTTAGAGTCATCAAACTTGACATGTAGCTTCTAGAATAGTATATATGTATATATCGAGTATCTTTCATTTTATACCTATCGCCACCTCCCCGCTTCTCTCTCATTTGGTGTTGGAATAAGAGGGTTCAGGGTATCCCCTAGTCGGGAGCTCCCGACTAGAACCTCTTACTTGTTTTTATTTTAAGTTTTAATGGTTTTACTATATTGGCGAAATTTGGTATAAATTTCCTATAGAAACCACATAATCATAGAAATGATTAAATTTCTGTTGGGGTTTTTGAAATTGGGAACTTGACAATTGCTTGTATTTTGATGGGATTTGGTTTTATACCCTCAGTTGTGATGATGTGACCGAGAAATTCAGCTTCTTTTCTCAAGAACTCGCATTTATCCAACTGTAGTTTTAAGTTAGCTTCTCTAAGCTTCTCAAATACTTTTTGTAGCGACAAAATGTGTTCCTCCAATTAAGTGGAAAAAATTATAATATCGTCTAAGTAGACCAGACAAAATTAAAAATTAAATATCCTAAGAGATTGTTCATACAACGTTGGAACGTTGCAGGTGCATTCTTAAGACCAAATGGCATGCGAGTGTACTCGTAATGGCCATGTTTAGTCGAAAATGCAGTCTTGGGTATTGAACCAGGATCCATTTGAATTTGGTGGAAGCCTGGGGCTAGATCAATGGTTGTGAAATATTGACATTTTCCAAGTTTGTTTAATATTTCATCTATGTTCGGGATAGGGTATTTATCATTAATAGTTAGTTCATTGAGATTGCGGTAATCTATGACTAACCGGAACTTTTGCTTTCCAGATGCATCGTTTTTCTTTGGAACGATTATTACTGGTGAGCAGTAAGGGGATTTGGATTTACGTATGATATTTGTTTTATTATATCGCTTATTTGTTTATTTACTTCCTCATCGTATATTTGAGGATATTTATATGGACGCTTGTAAATTGGGTCCTCATGTTTTGTTAGAATTTTGTGTTTAATTGTACTAGTGAAAGTCAAATTGTCACCATCATGGTACTGGATATCACGAAATTTATGTAAAACATTTTTAATTTTTTCCTTTTCTTCTGAGTTTAGGTGCTCTAACCTATACTCATTATTTTCTATTAATTCGTTATTAATACCGAAGTTAAATGGTCTGTCCTCTGTTGAGGTTGGATTAAGGCACTCTTGTGCGGTCATGTCCTCTTCGACATTATATCTAAAACAAAATTTAAATTCTCCTAAGGTTACGGATCCTTGTGCATAGTCTATTTTTGCTTGACATGCTTCAAGGTATTCTCTCCCAATCATAACATCATAATGCTCTGAGAAGTCGTGAATATAGACTTTTTTTTTACTTGGACAAATTTTGCATGCTCCTAATCTTATGCTTTGTTTAAATTCAATAACACCATTTATGGGTTGAACCTTTACTTGTTGTAAATTGGAAAATTTAGCGGTTTGTTTTCATTAGGTCTATGGTTGAACCTCTGTCAATGACACATTTTAGAAAATCGTCATTCATAATTAATTTTATAAATGGATTTCTTCTGTTTGTTCCGAGGCTTGCTAATGAAAATTTTCAGATGTGTCCATTTTCATCTGCCCACTATTGCTGTCTCTTTGTCTGTCTCTTTAGTCGGAGGGTTTGGCGCATTCAAGCGTGAATGGGACTGGTTTTGATAGTTTAAGGGATTTTGGGTTCTACCTTGACTTAATTTCTGTTGGAACTCGTGGTGAGCCTTTTGATTGATTGGCAAGCCTCTGATTCGTGTTGGAATAGACCCATGAACAGTTGACTGGGTTAGCATTCTGCTGATAATTTCCCATGTTCCTACGATTGTTATTTTGATTTCCCTGAACGTTATTAGTTTTAGGTCTATCATTTACGCTATTTTCTTATAATCCTTCTCTTTGTGCTATTTGCTTAAGTTTCTGTGTCGACGTAATGTCGTATGGCTGGCTTACATCATGAAAAGACTATCTGGTAATTTTTTTGTAATAACATCTTTAATTTTGTTATTCATGGCATTTGTATAAAGTGTCGTATTGCTAATTATATTTTCTAAAGCTAACTTATTTAATATAACATAAGATTTATTTTTGAGATCCTCGATGAACTTACGGACGTTTCCCTGGAAATTCGTGTTGTATAGACGTCGAAGGAGTTCTTCAAAAGGTGTTTGCACTTTATATTCTTCGAACAGTGCATTCCTCAACTCCTGCCAAGTGTTGGCTGCTGTCCTTTGTGAAACTCTCTGAGCATCTCCAGCAACTTGCAATTCGATGGCTCCATATAAGATGCTTTGTTGTCTGACATCTCGGGTTGGATACAGATGTAGGATGTAATCGATCCTTTTAACAAAAGCGTTGAGATTTTCTGTTGATCCGTCCGTTGATCCTGTCTCAGTTGTGAAAGGGCCTGGTTGAGGTGTTGTTCTGATAATTCCCTTGTCATATCGTAGTGGTGTTTGATAATGATTTTTTTTCTTCTTCGAGTTTGTGGTTATTGAAATTTTTAGTTCTTTGATTTTGCACTTTTATTTCTTTGCACTTTGTTTTTGTACTGCGTACATTTACTTTAGTTTATAGTTTGTGCTTAGTTATTTATTGTTTTAATGTTTTTTATACCCTGAACCCATTGAAAATGGGTAAAAAGGGTATATTGTATTTGTGCAAAGTGCAAATGTATGTAACAGGCAGAAGAAAGCATCTCCGACCCCATAAAGTATATATATTCTTGATCAGCATCAATAGCCGAGTCGATCTAGCCATGTCCGTCTGTCTGTCCGTCCGTCCGTCCGTCCGTCCGTCCGTATGTATGAACGCAAGGATCTCAGAACCTATAAGAGCTAGAGACTTGAAATTTTAGATGTAGGTGCTCCTAGTGCCCGCGCAGATCGAGTTTGTTTCCGATAAACGATAACTTGCCCCGTTTCCAAGTAATCGATAAAAATGTATATCGAAATCCCTTTTTTTAAGCAATTTTGGTAAATAATAAGAGCTAGAGTCACCAAACTTGACATGTTGCTTCTAGAATAGTATATATATATCGAGTATCTTTCATTTTATACCTATCGCCGCCTCCCCGCTACCACCCCAAAGCTATAAATCAAGTTAATAACCCAACTTGTATTGCCAACCAATTTAAGCCACAATTTAAATGAAATTGACTTTTTGAGAATACACAAATATTCTATGGTACAATAAGATATACTGTAGAAAATTTCATCAAGATCGGTTAAGATACATAGAAGTTATTAAAGAAACCATGTGGTTATATATGTACATACATATACATACAATATTGGCAGGCCACGAGTCAGCGGCAGCTGGCACAAAGCGCTGGAGTTTCTGTATACATGTGCACTAATACACACAAAAAGAATTACAATTGCGATTGCATCGTATGCTCTATGTATATATGTACATATGTGGTCCTATTTTAGTTCAGTTTTTTTTCAATTAGTAGCAACTTTCGGTATGGCTGCAAGGTAAAAAGCCACGGGAAGCAGTTGGTCGCGGGGCGCAAGTTCAATTCCAATGGGGAGAAAGAATTTTTTTGACCATTTATTTTTATACCCTGAACCCATTAAAAATGGGTAAAAGGGGTATTATGTTTTTGTGCAAAATCCAAATGTATGTAACAGGCAGAAGGAAGCATCTCCGACCCCATAAAGTATATATATTCTTAATCAGCATTAACAGCCGAGTCGATCTAGCCATGTCCGTCTGTCTGTCCGTCCGTCCGTCCGTCCGTATGTATGATCGCAAGGATCTCAGAACCTATAAAAGCTAGAGACTTGAAATTTTAGATGTAGGTGCTCCTAGTTCCTACGCAGATCGAGTTAGTTTCCGATAATCGATAACTTGCCCCGTTTCCAAGTAATCGATAAAAATGTAAATCGAAATCCTGTTTTTTAAGCAATTTTGGTAAATAATAAGAGCTAGAGTCACCAAACTTGACATGTAGCTTCTAGAAAAGTATATATATATCGATTATCTTTCAATTTATACCTATCGCCACCTCCCCGCTACTCTCTATCTATAAGCGCGCGCTGCATTTGGTGTTGGAATATGAGGGTTCAGGGTATCCTCTAGTCGGGAGCTTCCGAATAGAACCTCTTACTTGTTTTTTTTGTTTGTGTGTCTTATTGAAAAGACCCAGTAATAACGTATTGCAGGGATCGAAAGATATGCAAAGCCATTCGTTATTAACTGTAGTAGCTTTATTGCCCGAAGGGTCAATGATAATAAACTACTAGTGACCCGAAGGTTCTTATGCGGGTACGTATTCGAGAAATCGTTTGCTACACACCGACAACAATTTCGGTCGCGATTGTGCTTTAGATCTAGGAATTAATTAGCCTTTAGCGATCTTTACTTTTTCCCGACGCATCCTACCGGCTGCGCCAATTAAGTTTTACAGGAATAGTTTCTTTAAAAAAATATATTTCAATTCTTTATTTTCACTAACGGCTACTTCTTATAACGAGTACATTCAGATTTGCCTCCCAAATATGAACTAATTTATCTATCTGTTGCGGTCGCTTAGCAAACTTCGCTTTGAGAGAGCTTTAGTCAAAATTGAGTGAAGTTTGAGCTGCGTCAGCAATTATGCGTGGGATAGTACTCTGAAGGGAAAATTGACAGTGGCGTGATATTTAGGGTGAATTGTTTATGTCTATCAAAGGGGACAGTTTGATCTTGACCAATGTCGATGTTATGACCAGGCTTTTTATACCCTGAACCCATTAAAAATGGGTAAAAGGGGTATTATGTTTTTGTGCAAAATGCAAATGTATGTAACAGGCAGAAGGAAGCATCTCCGACCCCATAAAGTATATATATTCTTGATCAGCATCAATAGCCGAGTCGATCTAGGCATGTCCGTCTGTCTGTCCGTCCGTCCGTCCGTCCGTCCGTCCGTCCGTCCGTCCGTATGTATGAACGCAAGGATCTCAGAACCTATAAGAGCTAGAGACTTGAAATTTTAGCTGTAGGTCCTCCTGGTGCCCGCGCAGATCGAGTTTGTTTCCGATAAACGATAACTTTCCCTGTTTCCAAGTAATCGATAAAAATGTATATCGAAATCCCGTTTTTAAAGCAATTTTTGTAAATAATAAGAGCTAGAGTCGCCAAACTTGACATGTAGCTTCTAGAATAGTATATATATATCGATACCTATCGCCAACTCCCCGCTACTCTCTATCTATAAGCGCGCGCTGCATTTGTGATGGAATAAGAGGGTTCAGGGTATCCCCTAGTCGGGAGCTCCCGACTAGAACCTCTTACTTGTTGTTTACTGTATTAGACATGTTTATACTTATACTTATACGTATGCTTGTGTGCTAAGTTATGTTAAAGGGTGGATGCGACTATGGATTTGTCACTATATATATAAATGATAATATTTAAATCGCTTAAGTTAATTAAGCCTACCTTAAGGGCTCTCTGGGGCGGCAAAGGCGATCGAAATAAATACTTTTTTCTTTGTTTATATATATATATGCAAAAGAAACGAATTTTTTAATTATATAGTCGTCTGTCTCTCTTATTTTTGAACAATTCAGAGGAGACCCAGAAATGGACTGCCTTTCCGGTTCCCTGGTCCCTGCCTCTAGACTGGGATGGTAAAACGCTATTGAAACGGACTTTCTTCCTCGCCTGTTGGAGCTTCGCATTTTGTGGCGCGCTTCTTAGTCTTGCTTGTGGCGCCGTAGGCTTGGCCGCGCGTAGGATCTCCGGCCCGGGATATTTTGGGAGGGCTGGCTGGCGTCCTTCGGCGTGGGATCTGCGTTCTCTTACGTAGGCAACGCAATTTCTTGTTTTCGTTAAATGTACAACTGTGTGAGTGTGTTTGTTTGTGTGTGCTTGGAAGTCCCTTGTGCCATTTATACACTGTAATTCCAGCAATTTGCACTAAATAAATGTTATTTTATGATTTAGTTGTCATGATTAAGCCTGACTTTAATTTTATCAATGTAAGGAGTTACTTGATTTGTGGCCGACGAAAAACAAAAGACTTATGTCGCTTTTGCGCCGGGCACGCCCGCCGTTGACCGCAGACAAAGTCGAACTCCCTTCCTACATTTGGACAGAAACA
The DNA here is from genome assembly GCA_035045725.1 of Drosophila ezoana. Lineage (NCBI taxonomy): Eukaryota > Metazoa > Arthropoda > Insecta > Diptera > Drosophilidae > Drosophila > Drosophila ezoana. The sequence continues at coordinate 202,213 of JAWNOU010000003.1, read as the reverse complement.
TTATCGATGCCGAATTTCGAATCACGCATGCATGGAAGGTGGGCACCGTTGCTGCCCATATGCACAGCTGCATTTTTGGGTCTTTTAAACAAGTGTTAATGTAATTTATCTCTTTATATAAAACTGTTTGTGCCGTATTCCCCTATGCTTAAGAAATGTCACACTTTCAAATTTCACATATTGGTGATCCATTGGCAAGGCTCGGCTGTCGGTAACATGTGAGTGGCAAAAGTACCGCTTCTTAAAATAAAGAGCTGTATGGTTTAATTTGATAACATAAGCGACGCAAAGTTTTCCTTACATTTTAATTTTTTTGGCCATCTCTGAATGTTAAAAACTGGGAGATTACTACAATTTTAAAATTATAATTTAAAGTTACCGTTTACCTTCGTTGCTATATAAGCTGTTTATGGTAATGGGATACGTGACTGCTTTTTTCTCTTTGGGCCGCGCCGGCTTACTCATCGGTTCTCTGGGTGTAGTCCCATCCCTGGCCCGCAGTCAGCACAATCGGCATCAACAAGCTGCAACTTCTGTAGTAAAACAAACCTTAACAATACTAATCAAAATGAACCACTAAAACGATAAACGTCAAAAAGCTGGAACCACTAACAAATGAACAATAATAACAGCCGTGCAAACAAGTGAATATTAACAACATAGGTGAGACGCAAATATAAATTAACAAAAGAACACACTATTCATTTCCCAGATCGGGTCTCGGCTCCGGACCCAGCGTACTTGCCCTATGTGCGTATGTGCGTATAATTGGTTGCATTTCTTATAATTATTAACAATTTATCTCATTTCTTATCTCATTTATGTTTGCATGGTATCTCCACTCTACGATTTACAGTCTCGTGCAAGCGGACATTTCTTTTTAACTTCAACAGGTGTGTATAATTACTTAAATCATCTTATGGTTGATATTAAGTTCTAAATTTACATTTTATTTTTGCAGAACTATAACAAAGAAAAACAAGTAAGAGGTTCTAGTCGGGAGCTCCCGACTATGGGATACCCTGAACCCTCATATTCCAACACCAAATGCAGCGCGCGCTTATAGATAGAGAGTAGCGGGGAGGTGGCGATAGGTAAAAAATGAAAGATAATCGATATATATATACTTTTTTAGAAGCGACATGTCAAGTTTGGTAGCTCTAGCTCTTATTATTTACCAAAATTGCTTAAAAAACAGGATATCGATATACATTTTTATCGATTACTTGGAAACGGGGCAAGTTATCGATTATCGGAAACAAACTCGATCTGCGTAGGAACTAGGAGCACCTACATCTAAAATTTCAAGTCTCTAGCTCTTACAGGTTCTGAGATCCTTGCGTTCATACATACGGACGGACGGACCTCTAACCTCTTACTTGTTATACCCTGAACCCATTAAAAATGGGTAAAAGGGGTATTATGTTTTTGTGCAAAATCCAAATGTATGTAACAGGCAGAAGGAAGCATCTCCGACCCCATAAATATATATATCTTGACAGCAATAGCCGAGTCGATCTAGCCATGTCCGTCTGTCTGTCCGTCCGTCCGTCCGTCCGTCCGTCCGTAGTATGAACGCAAGGATCTCAGAACCTATAAGAGCTAGAGACTTGAAATTTTAGAGTAGGTGCTCCTAGTTCCTACGCAGATCGAGTTTGTTTCCGATAATCGATAACTTGCCCCGTTTCCAAGTAATCGATAAAAATGTATATCGATATCCTGTTTTTTAAGCAATTTTGGTAAATAATAAGAGCTAGAGTTACCAAACTTGACATGTAGCTTCTAAAAAAGTATATATATATCGATTATCTTTCATTTTATACCTATCGCCACCTCCCCGCTACTCTCTATCTATAAGCGCGCGCTGCATTTGGTGTTGGAATATGAAGGTTCAGGTATCCCCTAGTCGGGAGCTCCCGACTAGAACCTCTTACTTGTTACCACTTTTGCAATTGAAATTTCCCAAATCGCTGAAACACGTATTCATCATATTATTATGTAAAGCTTTGAAAATAAGTTTGATGCAAATCGGAAAAAACTTAAAATTCACCAAAAAATCTTTAAAATGCTGTTAAGTTAAAATGATTTTTCACTAATAAAGACGTCTTATTCGGTTTGAGCCTTAGTCGAGAGTGTTCTCTCGGTTTTATTCAATTTTATATTTGGCTTATTACATACAATATTCTAAGTGAGCTCTGTCGCTAAGAGCGTCGGCAGAGAGAGAGTTGCAGTACATACATATGTGCCTATGTAGTTATGTATGTATATATATATATGTACAGATGGTACATACTCAAGAAGTGCTTACGCTAGCGATCTCACGCTGCGGCCAGTCCGCATAAGTGACGGATCCTATTACTGCACTTATGTATATTTATGATTGTATAAACATAGCAACAAAGTGTCGTTATGGTGTGAGTTGTTACTCTTACTTTTAAGTTGGGCATATGACCACTTGTTATATTGTATACTCTACAATACTGTGGGCATATGCTCATTTGGCATACAACATACTACACCTCCCTTTTTAAAAAAATAACGTAATGTAGTTACTATGTTGTATATAAAAAAAATGTTTTTTTTGAAATATATATATATATTCTTATTCTTTTTTATACCCTGAACCCATTGAAAATGGGTAAAAGGGGTATATTGTATTTGTGCAAAGTGCAAATGTATGTAACAGGCATAAGAAAGCATCTCCGACCCCATAAAGTTATATATCTTATCCTCATACCGAGTCATCTACCATTCCGTCTGTCTGTCCGTCCGTCCGTCCGTCCGTCCGTCCGTCCGTCCGTCCGTCCAGTATGAACGCAAGGATCTCAGAACCTATAAGAGCTAAGATTGAAATTTTAATGTAGTGCTCCTAGTGCCCGCGCAGATCGAGTTTGTTTCCGATAAACGATAACTTGCCCCGTTTCCAAGTAATCGATAAAAATGTATATCGAAATCCCTTTTTTTAAGCAATTTTGGTAAATAATAAGAGCTAGAGTCACCAAACTTGACATTTGCTTCTAGAATAGTATATATATATCGAGTATCTTTCATTTTATACCTATCGCCGCCTCCCCGCTACCACCCCAAAGCTATAAATCAAGTTAATAACCCAACTTGTATTGCCAACCAATTTAAGCCACATTTAAATAAATTGACTTTTTGAGAATACACAAATATTCTATGGTACATAAGATATACTGTAGAAAATTTCATCAAGATCGGTTAAGATACATAGAAGTTATTAAAGAAACCATGTGGTTATATATGTACATACATATACATACAATATTGGCAGGCCACGAGTCAGCGGCAGCTGGCACAAAGCGCTGGAGTTTCTGTATACATGTGCACTAATACACTCAAAAAGAATTACAATTCGATTGCATCGTATGCTCTATGTATATATGTACATATGTGGTCCTATTTTAGTTCAGTTTTTTTTCAATTAGTAGCAACTTTCGGTATGGCTGCAAGGTAAAAAGCCACGGGAAGCAGTTGGTCGCGGGGCGCAAGTTCAATTCCAATGGGGAGAAAGAATTTTTTTGACTATTTATTTTTATACCCTGAACCCATTAAAAATGGGTAAAAGGGGTATTATGTTTTTGTGCAAAATCCAAATGTATGTAACAGGCAGAAGGAAGCATCTCCGACCCCATAAAGTATATATATTCTTAATCAGCATTAATAGCCGAGTCGATCTAGCCATGTCCGTCTGTCTGTCCGTCCGTCCGTCCGTCCGTCCGTCCGTATGTATGAACGCAAGGATCTCAGAACCTATAAGAGCTAGAGACTTGATGTAGGTGAAATTTAGAATGTAGGTAGAATGTAGAAATTTTAGATGTAGGTGCTCCTAGTTCCTACGCAGATCGAGTTAGTTTCCGATAATCGATAACTTGCCCCGTTTCCAAGTAATCGATAAAAATGTATATCGAAATCCTGTTTTTTAAGCAATTTTGGTAAATAATAAGAGCTAGAGTCACCAAACTTTACATGTAGCTTCTAGAAAAGTATATATATATCGATTATCTTTCAATTTATACCTATCGCCACCTCCCCGCTACTCTCTATCTATAAGCGCGCGCTGCATTTGGTGTTGGAATATGAGGGTTCAGGGTATCCTCTAGTCGGGAGCTCCCGACTAGAACCTCTTACTTGTTTTTTTTTGTTTGTGTGTCTTATTGAAAAGTCCCAGTAATAACGTATTGCAGGGATCGAAAGATATGCAAAGCCATTCGTTATTAACTGTAGTAGCTTTATTGCCCGAAGGGTCAATGTTAATAAACTACTAGTGACCCGAAGATTCTTATGCGGGTACGTATTCGAGAAATCGTTTGCTACACACCGACAACAATTTCGGTCGCGATTGTGCTTTAGATCTAGGAATTAATTAGCCTTTAGCGATCTTTACTTTTTCCCGACGCATCCTACCGGCTGCGCCAATTAAGTTTTACAGGAATAGTTTCTTTAAAAAAATATATTTCAATTCTTTATTTTCACTAACGGCTACTTCTTATAACGAGTACATTCAGATTTGCCTCCCAAATATGAACTAATTTATCTATCTGTTGCGGTCGCTTAGCAAACTTCGCTTTGAGAGAGCTTTAGTCAAAATTGAGTGAAGTTTGAGCTGCGTCAGCAATTATGCGTGGGATAGTACTCTGAAGGGAAAATTGACAGTGGCGTGATATTTAGGGTGAATTGTTTATGTCTATCAAAGGGGACAGTTTGATCTTGACCAATGTCGATCATAACGACCAGGCTTTTTGTTTACTGTATTAGACATGTTTATACTTATACTTATACGTATGCTTGTGTGCTAAGTTATGTTAAAGGGTGGATGCGACTGGATTTGTCACTATATATATAAATGATAATATTTAAATCGCTTAACTTAATTAAGCCTACCTTAAGGGCTCTCTTGGGCGGCAAAGGCGATCGAAATAAATACTTTTTTCTTTGTTTATATATATATATGCAAAAGAAACGAATTTTTTAATTATATAGTCGTCTGTCTCTCTTATTTTTGAACAATTCAGAGGAGACCCAGAAATGGACTGCCTTTCCGGTTCCCTGGTCCCTGCCTCTAGACTGGGATGGTAAAACGCTATTGAAACGGACTTTCTTCCTCGCCTGTTGAGCTCCGCATTTTGTGGCGCGCTTCTTAGTCTTGCTTGTGGCGCCGTAGGCTTGGCCGCGCGTAGGATCTCCGGCCCGGGATATTTTGGGAGGGCTGGCTGGCGTCCTTCGGCGTGGGATCTGCGTTCTCTTACGTAGGCAACGCAATTTCTTGTTTTCGTTAAATGTACAACTGTGTGAGTGTGTTTGTTTGTGTGTGCTTGGAAGTCCCTTGTGCCATTTATACACTGTAATTCCAGCAATATGTTTGCACTAAATAAATGTTATTTTATGATTTAGTTGTCATGATTAAGCCTGACTTTAATTTTATCAATGTAAGGAGTTACTTGATTTGTGGCCGACGAAAAACAAAAGACTTATGTCGCTTTTGAGCCGGGCACGCCCGCCGTTGACCGCAGACAAAGTCGAACTCCCTTCCTACATTTGGACAGAAACATTATCGATGCCGAATTTCGAATCACGCATGCATGGAAGGTGGGCACCGTTGCTGCCCATATGCACAGCTGCATTTTTGGGTCTTTTAAACAAGTGTTAATGTAATTTATCTCTTTATATAAAACTGTTTGTGCCGTATTCCCCTATGCTTAAGAAATGTCGCACTTTCAAATTTCACATATTGGTGATCCATTGGCAAGGCTCGGCTGTCGGTAACATGTGAGTGGCAAAAGTACCGCTTCTTAAAATGAAGAGCTGTATGGTTTAATTTGATAACATAAGCGACGCAAAGTTTTCCTTCCATTTTAATTTTTTTGGCCATTTCTGAATGTTTAAAACTGGGAGATTACTACAATTTTAAAATTATAATTTAAAGTTACCGTTTACCTTCGTTGCTATATAAGCTGTTTATGGTAAAGAGAGACGCAAATATAAATTAACAAAAGAACACACTATTCATTTCCCAGATCGGGTCTCGGCTCCGGACCCAGCGTACCTGCCCTATGTGCGTATGTGCGTATAATTGGTTGCATTTCTTATAATTATTAACAATTTATCTCATTTCTTATCTCATTTATGTTTGCATGGTATCTCCACTCTACGATTTACAGTCTCGTGCAAGCGGACATTTCTTTTTAACTTCAACAGGTGTGTATAATTACTTAAATCATCTTATGGTTGATATTAAGTTCTAAATTTACATTTTATTTTTGCAGAACTATAACAAAGAAAAAATATCACCGAAAGCCAATTGCCGTTGGGATCAACGTGGGAGAACAAACGTTGTGAACTGAGCGTACGGTAAACAAACTACTTTCATATAAAAGTTTTCGGCCTTTTTACCACTTTTGCAATTGAAATTTCCCAAATCGCTGAAACACGTATTCATCATATTATTATGTAAAGCTTTGAAAATAAGTTTGATGCAAATCGGAAAAAACTTAAAATTCACCAAAAAATCTTTAAAATGCACTTTCCGTCTGTCTGTCCGTCCGTCCGTCCGTCCGTATGTATGAACGCAAGGATCTCAGAACCTATAAGAGCTAGGGACTTGAAATTTTAGATGTAGGTGCTCCTAGTTCGTACGCAGATCGAGTTTGTTTCCGATAATCGATAACTTGCCCCGTTTCCAAGTAATCGATAAAAATGTATATCGATATCCTGTTTTTTAAGCAATTTTGGTAAATAATAAGAGCTAGAGTTACCAAACTTGACATGTAGCTTCTAAAAAAGTATATATATATCGATTATCTTTCATTTTATACCTATCGCCACCTCCCCGCTACTCTCTATCTATAAGCGCGCGCTGCATTTGGTGTTGGAATATGAGGGTTCAGGGTATCCCCTAGTCGGGAGCTCCCGACTAGAACCTCTTACTTGTTTTTTTTTTGTTTGTGTGTCTTATTGAAAAGACCCAGTAATAACGTATTGCAGGGATCGAAAGATATGCAAAGCCATTCGTTATTAACTGTAGTAGCTTTATTGCCCGAAGGGTCAATGTTAATAAACTACTAGTGACCCGAAGGTTCTTATGCGGGTACGTATTCGAGAAATCGTTTGCTACACACCGACAACAATTTCGGTCGCGATTGTGCTTTAGATCTAGGAATTAATAAGCCTTTAGCGATCTTTACTTTTTCCCGACGCATCCTACCGGCTGCGCCAATTAAGTTTTACAGGAATAGTTTCTTTAAAAAAATATATTTCAATTCTTTATTTTCACTAACGGCTACTTCTTATAACGAGTACATTCAGATTTGCCTCCCAAATATGAACTAATTTATCTATCTGTTGCGGTCGCTTAGCAAACTTCGCTTTGAGAGAGCTTTAGTCAAAATTGAGTGAAGTTTGAGCTGCGTCAGCAATTATGCGTGGGATAGTACTCTGAAGGGAAAATTGACAGTGGCGTGATATTTAGGGTGAATTGTTTATGTCTATCAAAGGGGACAGTTTGATCTTGACCAATGTCGATGCTATGACCAGGCTTTTTGTTTACTGTATTAGACATGTTTATACTTATACTTATACGTATGCTTGTGTGCTAAGTTATGTTAAAGGGTGGATGCGACTATGGATTTGTCACTATATATATAAATGATAATATTTAAATCGCTTAAGTTAATTAAGCCTACCTTAAGGGCTCTCTGGGGCGGCAAAGGCGATCGAAATAAATACTTTTTTCTTTGTTTATATATATATATGCAAAAGAAACGAATTTTTTAATTATATAGTCGTCTGTCTCTCTTATTTTTGAACAATTCAGAGGAGACCCAGAAATGGACTGCCTTTCCGGTTCCCTGGTCCCTGCCTCTAGACTGGGATGGTAAAACGCTATTGAAACGGACTTTCTTCCTCGCCTGTTGGAGCTTCGCATTTTGTGGCGCGCTTCTTAGTCTTGCTTGTGGCGCCGTAGGCTTGGCCGCGCGTAGGATCTCCGGCCCGGGATATTTTGGGAGGGCTGGCTGGCGTCCTTCGGCGTGGGATCTGCGTTCTCTTACGTAGGCAACGCAATTTCTTGTTTTCGTTAAATGTACAACTGTGTGAGTGTGTTTGTTTGTGTGTGCTTGGAAGTCCCTTGTGCCATTTATACACTGTAATTCCAGCAATTTGCACTAAATAAATGTTATTTTATGATTTAGTTGTCATGATTAAGCCTGACTTTAATTTTATCAATGTAAGGAGTTACTTGATTTGTGGCCGACGAAAAACAAAAGACTTATGTCGCTTTTGCGCCGGGCACGCCCGCCGTTGACCGCAGACAAAGTCGAACTCCCTTCCTACATTTGGACAGAAACATTATCGATGCCGAATTTCGAATCACGCATGCATGGAAGGTGGGCACTGTTGCTGCCCATATGCACAGCTGCATTTTTGGGTCTTTTAAACAAGTGTTAATGTAATTTATCTCTTTATATAAAACTGTTTGTGCCGTATTCCCCTATGCTTAAGAAATGTCGCACTTTCAAATTTCACATATTGGTGATCCATTGGCAAGGCTCGGCTGTCGGTAACATGTGAGTGGCAAAAGTACCGCTTCTTAAAATAAAGAGCTGTATGGTTTAATTTGATAACATAAGCGACGCAAAGTTTTCCTTACATTTTAATTTTTTTGGCCATCTCTGAATGTTAAAAACTGGGAGATTACTACAATTTTAAAATTATAATTTAAAGTTACCGTTTACCTTCGTTGCTATATAAGCTGTTTATGGTAATGGGATACGTGACTGCTTTTTCTCTTTGGGCCGCGCCGGCTTACTCATCGGTCCTCTGGGTGTAGTCCCATCCCTGGCCCGCAGTCAGCACAATCGGCATCAACAAGCTGCAACTTCTGTAGTAAAACAAACCTTAACAATACTAATCAAAATGAACCACTAAAACGATAAACGTCAAAAAGCTGGAACCACTAACAAATGAACAATAATAACAGCCGTGCAAACAAGTGAATATTAACAACATAGGTGAGACGCAAATATAAATTAACAAAAGAACACACTATTCATTTCCCAGATCGGGTCTCGGCTCCGGACCCAGCGTACCTGCCCTATGTGCGTATGTGCGTATAATTGGTTGCATTTCTTATAATTATTAACAATTTATCTCATTTCTTATCACATTTATGTTTGCATGGTATCTCCACTCTACGATTTACAGTCTCGTGCAAGCCGACATTTCTTTTTAACTTCAACAGGTGTGTATAATTACTTAAATCATCTTATGGTTGATATTAAGTTCTAAATTTACATTTTATTTTTGCAGAACTATAACAAAGAAAAACAAGTAAGAGGTTCTAGTCGGGAGCTCCCGACTAGGGGATACCCTGAACCCTCATATTCCAACACCAAATGCAGCGCGCGCTTATAGATAGAGAGTAGCGGGGAGGTTGCGATAGGTATAAAATGAAAGATAATCGACATATATATACTTTTCTAGAAGCAACATGTCAAGTTTGGTAACTCTAGCTCTTATTATTTACCAAAATTGCTTAAAAAACAGGATATCGATATACATTTTTATCGATTACTTGGAAACGGGGCAAGTTATCGATTATCGGAAACAAACTCGATCTGCGTAGGAACTAGGAGCACCTACATCTAAAATTTCAAGTCTCTAGCTCTTATAGGTTCTGAGATCCTTGCGTTCATACATACGGACGGACGGACGGACGGACGGACGGACAGACAGACGGACATGGCTAGATCGACTCGGCTATTAATGCTGATCAAGAATATATATACTTTATGGGGTCGGAGATGCTTCCTTCTGCCTGTTACATACATTTGGATTTTGCACAAAAACATAATACCCCTTTTACCCATTTTTAATGGGTTCAGGGTATAACAAGTAAGAGGTTCTAGTCGGGAGCTCCCGACTAGAGGATACCCTGAACCCTCATATTCCAACACCAATGCAGCGCGCGCTTATAGATAGAGAGTAGCGGGGAGGTGGCGATAGGTATAAATTGAAAGATAATCGATATATATATACTTTTCTAGAAGCTACATGTCAAGTTTGGTGACTCTAGCTCTTATTATTTACCAAAATTGTTTAAAAAACAGGATTTCGATATACATTTTTATCGATTACTTGTAAACGGGGCAAGTTATCGATTATCGGAAACAAACTCGATCTGCGTAGGAACTAGGAGCACCTACATCTAAAATTTCAAGTCTCTAGCTTTTATAGGTTCTGAGATCCTTGCGTTCATACATACGGAACCCATTAAAAATGGGTAAAAGGGGTATTATGTTTTTGGGCAAAATCCAAATGTATGTAACAGGCAGAAGGAAGCATCTCCGACCCCATAAAGTATATATATTCTTAATCAGCATTAATAGCCTAGTCGATCTAGCCATGTCCGTCTGTCTGTCCGTCTGTCCGTCCGTCCGTCCGTCCGTCCGTCCGTCCGTCCGTCTAGATGTAGGTGCTCCTAGTTCCTACGCAGATCGAGTTTGTTTCCGATAATCGATAACTTGCCCCGTTTCCAAGTAATCGATAAAAATGTATATCGAAATCCTGTTTTTTAAGCAATTTTGGTAAATAATAAGAGCTAGAGTCACCAAACTTGACATGTAGCTTCTAGAAAAGTATATATATATCGATTATCTTTCAATTTATACCTATCGCCACCTCCCCGCTACTCTCTATCTATAAGCGCGCGCTGCATTTGGTGTTGGAATATGAGGGTTCAGGGTATCCTCTAGTCGGGAGCTCCCGACTAGAACCTCTTACTTGTTTTTTTTTGTTTTATTTATTAATCCTTTTTAGCCTATCCTTATGAACTTTTTGTTCCCTATTTTTCTTATTCTTTATAATTATATTATTATTGTTTTCTATACTAATACCCTTGTATATCGAAATATAAGAAGATTCTAATTTATGACCTGTCTCATTCTTTAAATAAACTTGGTCTCCTATTTCTATTTTAAAATCTAATACTTTCTTATCATTTATTTCTTTTTGCTTAATTTTATTTTTTTCTAAAAGTATGCGAGCTTTCTTATACGCGGTTTCTAGTCTAAACTTAACTTCTTTAGAATAATCTTCTATATTATATTTAGGTTCTAAGGTATTTATGCTATTAAATTGTATTGGTAAGTTATTTTGTCTTCCAAATACTAGTTCATATGGACAATAATTATGAGTTACTGATGGTGTTGTGTTAAAACAATACACGAAATACTGTAACCATACGTCCCAATCAGTTTTATCTACTGAAATATATGAACGAATGTACTCATTGAATGTCCTATGACTTCTTTCAACGGTACCTAATGTCTGGTGGTGGTGTGCTGTAGATGTTATGTTATCTATTTTTAAATATTTGCACAAGTCAGTTATAATGGAATTTTTATATTCTGTTCCCATGTCCGTAATGAACGTCTTCATTGGACCGTACTTCAGAATAAAAGATTCGAATATGGCTTTTGCGACAGTTGTTGCACTTTTGTTTGCAACAGGAATTGCTACTAAATACTTTGTCAAATCACATATTAAAGTGATTGCGTATTCATTCCCATTTTCCGAACGTGGTAGTGGACCAATTGGGTCTACTATCACTCTGTCAAAAGCATATTGTGGAGTTTCGGTTATTATCATAGGTGATCTTGTATGTTTCGTCGTTTTCGACGTCAGGCATTTTGGACATTTATTTATGTACTCTTTTACATGTTTAGTCATGTTTTTCCAATAATATTGTCTCTTTATTTTTGATATCGTTTTATTTATGCCTGTATGACCTCCTTGAATTGGATCGTCATGGAATGTAGACAATATAGCTTCTTTTTCTTTCTTTTTTGGGTCACCGGCTTGAGTAGCGCTACTCTTAATGATTTTAAATTTTTATTGCCCATGTGTTTGAAAGTATCTATTGAAATTGATTCAAAGATCTTTTCGCTCGGTGCCACTTTTAGTTGGCTGATTTTAGCTTGCCATTCAAGCCTTTGGAAAAACTGACCTAAGTCGAGAATTCAATTGGAGTACAAATCGCTAACATTAATTCTTGCTACAACTGTTTTTCCATGTTTCAATAAACATGTCGAAACTGTTATTCGCAAGGTCACTACTTTTCGTACCTCGTCATTTGTGATGACTTCGTATACGTTGGGCTTAGAAGCTTTTTCAAGACTTTGCTATAACAATAGTTCTTGTTTATTTTCTGCGCAGAAATTTTTTTGTCTACTTTGGTGCCTGGTAGTGACTTTCAGGACTTTCCTATTCATGTCTATTAAGTCGGATATTGTTATCCTTGACAGGGCGTCTGCCACGAAATTGTCTTTCCCTCTCTGATACTCTACCGTAAAATCATATTCCTCTAATTCGAGTCGCATGCGTGTTAATTTTGAACTTGGGTTTATCATAGAAAATAAATGTGTTAAAGGTCTGTGATCAGTTCTTACTATAAAATGTTTGCCATATATATATGGTCGAAAATGTGCTATTGCCCAATGTATTGCTGCTAGTTCTTGTTCTGTAGTACTCTTATTGCTTTCACCTTTAGTGAATGCTCTTGATGCATATGCAACTGGGAGTTGGAGTCCATTATAGTTTTGAGTTAAAACTGCTCCACATGCTTGCTTGCTTGCATCTGTGATTATGCAAAATTCTGTGCTAAAATCTGGGTAGTGTAATAAATTTGGTTGAACAAGTTGATTTTACCCATTAATAATGGGTAAAAGGGGTATTATGTTTTTGTGCAAAATCCAAATGTATGTAACAGGCAGAAGGAAGCATCTCCGACCCCATAAAGTATATATATTCTTAATCAGCATTAATAGCCGAGTCGAGCTAGCCATGTCCGTCTGTCTGTCCGTCCGTCCGTCCGTCCGTCCGTCCGTCCGTATGTATGAACGCAAGGATCTCAGAACCTATAAAAGCTAGAGACTTGAAATTTTAGATGTAGGTGCTCCTAGTTCCTACGCAGATCGAGTTTGTTTCCGATAATCGATAACTTGCCCCGTTTCCAAGTAATCGATAAATATGTATAAGTCGAGAATTCAATTGGAGTACAAATCGCTAACATTAATTCTTGCTACAACTGTTTTTCCATGTTTCAATAAACATGTCGAAACTGTTATTCGCAAGGTCACTACATTTCGTACCTCGTCATTTGTGATGACTTCGTATACGTTGGGCTTAGAAGCTTTTTCAAGACTTTGCTATAACAATAGTTCTTGTTTATTTTCTGCGCAGAAATTTTTTTGTCTACTTTGGTGCCTGGTAGTGACTTTCAGGACTTTCCTATTCATGTCTATTAAGTCGGATATTGTTATCCTTGACAGGGCGTCTGCCACGAAATTGTCTTTCCCTCTCTGATACTCTACCGTAAAATCATATTCCTCTAATTCGAGTCGCATGCGTGTTAATTTTGAACTTGGGTTTATCATAGAAAATAAATGTGTTAAAGGTCTGTGATCAGTTCTTACTATAAAATGTTTGCCATATATATATGGTCGAAAATGTGCTATTGCCCAATGTATTGCTGCTAGTTCTTGTTCTGTAGTACTCTTATTGCTTTCACCTTTAGTGAATGCTCTTGATGCATATGCAACTGGGAGTTATATATATTTATAGTTTTGAGTTAAAACTGCTCCACATGCTTGCTTGCTTGCATCTGTGATTATGCAAAATTCTGTGCTAAAATCTGGGTAGTGTAATAAATTTGGTTGAACAAGTTGATTTTTTATCTTATCTTTCAATTTATACCTATCGCCACCTCCCCGCTACTCTCTATCTATAAGCGCGCGCTGCATTGGTGTTGGAATATGAGGGTTCAGGGTATCCTCTAGTCGGGAGCTCCCGACTAGAACCTCTTACTTGTTATACCCTGAACCCATTAATAATGGGTAAAAGGGGTATTATGTTTTTGTGCAAAATCCAAATGTATGTAACAGGCAGAAGGAAGCATCTCCGACCCCATAAAGTATATATATTCTTAATCAGCATTAATAGCCGAGTCGAGCTAGCCATGTCCGTCTGTCTGTCCGTCCGTCCGTCCGTCCGTCCGTCCGTCCGTCCGTCCGTCCGTCCGTCCGTATGTATGAACGCAAGGATCTCAGAACCTATAAAAGCTAGAGACTTGAAATTTTAGATGTAGGTGCTCCTAGTTCCTACGCAGATCGAGTTTGTTTCCGATAATCGATAACTTGCCCCGTTTCCAAGTAATCGATAAAAATGTATATCGAAATCCTGTTTTTTAAGCAATTTTGGTAAATAATAAGAGCTAGAGTCACCAAACTTGACATGTAGCTTCTAGAAAAGTATATATATATCGATTATCTTTCAATTTATACCTATCGCCACCTCCCCGCTACTCTCTATCTATAAGCGCGCGCTGCATTTGGTGTTGGAATATGAGGGTTCAGGGTATCCTCTAGTCGGGAGCTCCCGACTAGAACCTCTTACTTGTTTTTTTTTGTTTTATTTATTAATCCTTTTTAGCCTATCCTTATGAACTTTTTGTTCCCTATTTTTCTTATTCTTTATAATTATATTATTATTGTTTTCTATACTAATACCCTTGTATATCGAAATATAAGAAGATTCTAATTTATGACCTGTCTCATTCTTTAAATAAACTTGGTCTCCTATTTCTATTTTAAAATCTAATACTTTCTTATCATTTATTTCTTTTTGCTTAATTTTATTTTTTTCTAAAAGTATGCGAGCTTTCTTATACGCGGTTTCTAGTCTAAACTTAACTTCTTTAGAATAATCTTCTATATTATATTTAGGTTCTAAGGTATTTACGCTATTAAATTGTATTGGTAAGTTATTTTGTCTTCCAAATACTAGTTCATATGGACAATAATTATGAGTTACTGATGGTGTTGTGTTAAAACAATACACGAAATACTGTAACCATACGTCCCAATCAGTTTTATCTACTGAAATATATGAACGAATGTACTCATTGAATGTCCTATGACTTCTTTCAACGGTACCTAATGTCTGGTGGTGGTGTGCTGTAGATGTTATGTTATCTATTTTTAAATATTTGCACAAGTCAGTTATAATGGAATTTTTATATTCTGTTCCCATGTCCGTAATGAACGTCTTCATTGGACCGTACTTCAGAATAAAAGATTCGAATATGGCTTTTGCGACAGTTGTTGCACTTTTGTTTGCAACAGGAATTGCTACTAAATACTTTGTCAAATCACATATTAAAGTGATTGCGTATTCATTCCCATTTTCCGAACGTGGTAGTGGACCAATTGGGTCTACTATCACTCTGTCAAAAGCATATTGTGGAGTTTCGGTTATTATCATAGGTGATCTTGTATGTTTCGTCGTTTTCGACGTCAGGCATTTTGGACATTTATTTATGTACTCTTTTACATGTTTAGTCATGTTTTTCCAATAATATTGTCTCTTTATTTTTGATATCGTTTTATTTATGCCTGTATGACCTCCTTGAATTGGATCGTCATGGAATGTAGACAATATAGCTTCTTTTTCTTTCTTTTTTGGGTCACCGGCTTGAGTAGCGCTACTCTTAATGATTTTAAATTTTTATTGCCCATGTGTTTGAAAGTATCTATTGAAATTGATTCAAAGATCTTTTCGCTCGGTGCCACTTTTAGTTGGCTGATTTTAGCTTGCCATTCAAGCCTTTGGAAAAACTGACCTAAGTCGAGAATTCAATTGGAGTACAAATCGCTAACATTAATTCTTGCTACAACTGTTTTTCCATGTTTCAATAAACATGTCGAAACTGTTATTCGCAAGGTCACTACTTTTCGTACCTCGTCATTTGTGATGACTTCGTATACGTTGGGCTTAGAAGCTTTTTCAAGACTTTGCTATAACAATAGTTCTTGTTTATTTTCTGCGCAGAAATTTTTTTGTCTACTTTGGTGCCTGGTAGTGACTTTCAGGACTTTCCTATTCATGTCTATTAAGTCGGATATTGTTATCCTTGACAGGGCGTCTGCCACGAAATTGTCTTTCCCTCTCTGATACTCTACCGTAAAATCATATTCCTCTAATTCGAGTCGCATGCGTGTTAATTTTGAACTTGGGTTTATCATAGAAAATAAATGTGTTAAAGGTCTGTGATCAGTTCTTACTATAAAATGTTTGCCATATATATATGGTCGAAAATGTGCTATTGCCCAATGTATTGCTGCTAGTTCTTGTTCTGTAGTACTCTTATTGCTTTCACCTTTAGTGAATGCTCTTGATGCATATGCAACTGGGAGTTGGAGTCCATTATAGTTTTGAGTTAAAACTGCTCCACATGCTTGCTTGCTTGCATCTGTGATTATGCAAAATTCTGTGCTAAAATCTGGGTAGTGTAATAAATTTGGTTGAACAAGTTGATTTTACCCATTAATAATGGGTAAAAGGGGTATTATGTTTTTGTGCAAAATCCAAATGTATGTAACAGGCAGAAGGAAGCATCTCCGACCCCATAAAGTATATATATTCTTAATCAGCATTAATAGCCGAGTCGAGCTAGCCATGTCCGTCTGTCTGTCCGTCCGTCCGTCCGTCCGTATGTATGAACGCAAGGATCTCAGAACCTATAAAAGCTAGAGACTTGAAATTTTAGATGTAGGTGCTCCTAGTTCCTACGCAGATCGAGTTTGTTTCCGATAATCGATAAATTGCCCCGTTTCCAAGTAATCGATAAATAGTATAAGTCGAGAATTCAATTGGAGTACAAATCGCTAACATTAATTCTTGCTACAACTGTTTTTCCATGTTTCAATAAACATGTCGAAACTGTTATTCGCAAGGTCACTACATTTCGTACCTCGTCATTTGTGATGACTTCGTATACGTTGGGCTTAGAAGCTTTTTCAAGACTTTGCTATAACAATAGTTCTTGTTTATTTTCTGCGCAGAAATTTTTTTGTCTACTTTGGTGCCTGGTAGTGACATTCAGGACTTTCCTATTCATGTCTATTAAGTCGGATATTGTTATCCTTGACAGGGCGTCTGCCACGAAATTGTCTTTCCCTCTCTGATACTCTACCGTAAAATCATATTCCTCTAATTCGAGTCGCATGCGTGTTAATTTTGAACTTGGGTTTATCATAGAAAATAAATGTGTTAAAGGTCTGTGATCAGTTCTTACTATAAAATGTTTGCCATATATATATGGTCGAAAATGTGCTATTGCCCAATGTATTGCTGCTAGTTCTTGTTCTGTAGTACTCTTATTGCTTTCACCTTTAGTGAATGCTCTTGATGCATATGCAACTGGGAGTTGGAGTCCATTATAGTTTTGAGTTAAAACTGCTCCACATGCTTGCTTGCTTGCATCTGTGATTATGCAAAATTCTGTGCTAAAATCTGGGTAGTGTAATAAATTTGGTTGAACAAGTTGATTTTTTAGGTACTGGAATGCCTTTTCACATTCTTTTGTCCATTCAAATGGGACATTCTTTTTACATAATCTTGTTATGTGCCGTGAATATTCGGCGAAGTTTTTTATAAAACGTCTATAATAATTGCAAAATGCAACGAATCTTCTAGCGCTGTCTGCGTCCGTAGGGACGGGATAGTTATTGATAACATCAAATTTTTTATCGTCTGGTAAGATTCCTTTATCTGTGCATCTGTGACGTAAGAAAGTCACCTCGTGCATGAAACATTAACATTTTTCTGGATGTAATTTCAGATTGTGTTTTCTATATAGTTTGAAAACATCTGTTAAGTTTTTAATCATATGTTGTTCAGAACAACCAATAACGATTAAATCATCCATGTAAAGGAAAGCTTGTGAAGGCTCTAGGCCTGAGAATGCTATTGTCATCATTCTTTGAAATGAATTAGGCGCTATTTTTAAACCAAATGGTAATCGCGTGAAGCGATATGAACCATTGCTTGTTGAAAGAGACGTTATATTTCTTGAGCTTTCCTCAAGCTCAATTTGGTGGAAACCTGACATTAAGTCAAGGCATGAAAAATATTTTGCTCTACCCAATTGATCAAAAATATCGTCAATTCTGGGAAGTGGAAATTTATCTGACAGCAATTTTTATACCCTGAACCCATTGAAAATGGGTAAAAAGGGTATATTGTATTTGTGCAAAGTGCAAATGTATGTAACAGGCATAAGAAAGCATCTCCGACCCCATAAAGTATATATATTCTTGATCAGCATCAATAGCCGAGTCGATCTAGCCATGTCCGTCTGTCTGTCCGTCCGTCCGTCCGTCCGTCCGTATGTATGAACGCAAGGATCTCAGAACCTATAAGAGCTAGAGACTTGAAATTTTAGATGTAGGTGCTCCTAGTGCCCGCGCAGATCGAGTTTGTTTCCGATAAACGATAACTTGCCCCGTTTCCAAGTAATCGATAAAAATGTATATCGAAATCCCGTTTTTTAAGCAATTTTGGTAAATAATAAGAGCTAGAGTCACCAAACTTGACATGTTGCTTCTAGAATAGTATATATATATCGAGTATCTTTCATTTTATACCTATCGCCGCCTCCCCGCTACCACCTCAAAGCTATAAATCAAGTTAATAACCCAACTTGTATTGCCAACCAATTTAAGCCACAATTTAAATGAAATTGACTTTTTGAGAATACACAAATATTCTATGGTACAATAAGATATACTGTAGAAAATTTCATCAAGATCGGTTAAGATGCATAGAAGTTATTAAAGAAACCATGTGGTTATATATGTACATACATATACATACAATATTGGCAGGCCACGAGTCAGCGGCAGCTGGCACAAAGCGCTGGAGTTTCTGTATACATGTGCACTAATACACTCAAAAAGAATTACAATTGCGATTGCATCGTATGCTCTATGTATATATATACATATGTGGTCCTATTTTAGTTCAGTTTTTTTTTTCAATTAGTAGCAACTTTCGGTATGGCTGCAAGGTAAAAAGCCACGGGAAGTAGTTGGTCGCGGGGCGCATGTTCAATTCCAATGGGGAGAAAGAATTTTTTTGACTATTTATTTTTATACCCTGAACCCATTAAAAATGGGTAAAAGGGGTATTATGTTTTTGTGCAAAATCCAAATGTATGTAACAGGCAGAAGGAAGCATCTCCGACCCCATAAAGTATATATATTCTTAATCAGCATTAATAGCCGAGTCGATCTAGCCATGTCCGTCTGTCTGTCCGTCCGTCCGTCCGTCCGTCCGTCCGTCCGTCCGTCCGTCCGTATGTATGAACGCAAGGATCTCAGAACCTATAAAAGCTAGAGACTTGAAATTTTACTCTGAAAATTTTACTCTTGAATACTACTCTCTATCTATAAGCGCGCGCTGCATTTGGTGTTGGAATATGAGGGTTCAGGGTATCCTCTAGTCGGGAGCTCCCGACTAGAACCTCTTACTTGTTTATTTATTTGGCAATAGTCAATTACTAATAGCCATTTTTTCTCTTTAGAGCCCGGAAGAGATTTCATTGGTACTAATAAGAGTGGGCTATTATAAGGTGAAACAGACGGTTCAACAATATTTTGTTCAATTAACTTTCCAACTTGATGCTGGATTTCTTCTATTTGGCTATGCGGACATTGATAATTTTTGACATATACTGGCTCATCATCCTTAAGTCTCAGTTTTTGCTTATAGAAGTTGTTTGTTGTGATTGGTTCGGTTTCAAGTCCGAACACATCACTATACTCAGTGCATATTTCTTCAAGTTGTTTTTTAAACAAAATTGGAAAGTTTTTCTTTAATTTATTAATTACGGACTCTTTTCTATTGTCTTGTAGATTTTGAACTACATCGTAGTTCGAAAGTGATTCAAATTTTATGTTATTAATTCCTACTATTTGGCATTTATCTGTGGTATTTAAAAATCGGACAAAAGTATTTTGGGCTGTAGCAATAGTATTTGCAACATAAACACCCGGTTTAATTTCCTGATTTGGAATTAAAATGTTTTCTTCTGCTGAAGACAACTCTATTTTGCGTATCACTTGTGATCTTGCTGGTAGAAGTGTGGAATTAGTACCAGAACTAAATGTTATTGGAACATATATAGGATACGTTAGGTTTTGTGGTCTGATTATAAACCAATCCTCTGAACTATTCTAATCTAATTGGCAATTAAATGTTTTTATGAAATCTAATCCTATTATTCCATCGCAAGGGATTGCGAAATCTGAATGAAGTAGATGAAATTTATATGGAATAATGTATTTGTCTGTTTGTAGTTCGATTGAGACTAGTCCTTTGGAGTTTATTACTCCTTCTCCTATGCCTCGAATGTCTATAATTTTATTGATTTGGATGTCACGAAAGACATCAGAATTTTCTTTTATAATTGAAATATCTGCACCTGTATCAATGAAAAATGTTATCTTTTTATTTGTTGCAACATTTTTGAATGATACGAAATTGTTGAGACTTAAGTTAACAGTATATATTTTACTATTTAACCCTGAGTATCTGGAGGTGTCTGCGAGTTTCCCGAAGTATCTTGGGCAACTCGGACATTGTTATTGTTATTGTAATAATGATTTCTATTTTGGTTGTTGCCTCGGTTGGAATTATTCCTACCTCGGTTATAACCTCGTCCACCTCTATTGTTGTTTCTGTTATTATTATTATTGGAATTATAGTTACCGCGGCCATTGCCTCTACCTCTTTGAGGATAGTAACTACTTCCTCTATTATTGCGGCCTCGCTGAAATAATACTGTACTCGCACTTCCAGTCATTTCTAAAAGTAACGAAGTTACCAGCTTCCAGTATTACTTTCAGTTTCTCATGCTCACAATTTTTAATCATTGCAGAAATAGACTCGTTTGTTGAGAATTTTTCTGCATTGCTTGGGTCTAGGCCATAATCAATAAAAGCTGCCTCCAATTGCTTTCGCAAATTGTCCATTTCGGTTGCATACTGGGAAGCAGTTTTGCCTTTTTGTTTTATATTCAGTAATTTAGCTTTTAATACATCGGGAGATTCTCCTTTTACGTTATCTTTAAGCTTATTTATTATTCCGGATATAGTAGATTCATTTTGTACTTTGTACAGAATTGTGCCGGTTATTTTTGATTTAATAACCTCAACTGCTATATCCTCCTGGTCGACTTTAGTTCTTTCCACAATGCGCAAAGCTGTTAGGAATCTGTTTAATGATAGCTTTTTACCATCAAACTCAGGGACTGAAGAGGAAACCTGCTTCACGTATTCCCTGTCTAAGGCTACCTGGTTAGTCATTGTTTCTGTATTTTCTTGGAGCGTTTCAATGTCGCTATCAATATCAATATCTGGATTGATTATTGGTTTAGACTCATCTTAATCTTCTAACTGGTTCTCGTTGAATTCAGCTAGCAGATTTGGATCTTCTGGGATTGTTATTACAATACTCCGTCTAGTACCAATATTATGTAATCTTGTTTTTAAACTTTTTACAATTTTCTGACATATATTTTTATGCTCCTGCGTTAATTTATCATTAACTTTGTTTATTGTAGTTACAATGTTATTATATTGAGCTGTTAATATTTGCGCGTGATGTACCAATGTATCTGACTTTATTGTTTTATCAGAATAGATACATTTGTATGATTTTTCGAATTTATAATCATTTATTTTCTTCGCTAATGCATTCCATTCCATTGTTTAATAGAAAATGAAGTTTTTAGCGGTGTATGCGCAGAATCAGTATGGTTTCTGTGCCTAGTATGTGTTTCGCTGGTAGTTTTTACCATTACATAAGGTAATGTACTCAACACCATGCCCTTTTCGATTATTATGCTTATCATATTATATCATTTCTAAATTGTCTGCTCTACTTGCATATCTTTTCTTTATGCACTTATTGTGCAACTTATATAATTTAGTTAGTACATTTGCTAATAAAAGAACAACAATTATTATAAGCATAACCGTTATTACTTTTAAATCTACTGAGACAGTTTCGACATTATTAATTACATTTGCGGTTGAATCCGCTACTTTCGATTCGTGGTCTAACATATTTTCTACTTCTAATTTATTATCGTCTTTTGAGATTGCATTCGAAAGCATTAAATTTATTTATTTATTATAATTTTTTTTTAAAAAAAATTTTTTTTTTTTTTTATTAATATTTTTCTATTCGATCAACGCAGTGATCTCCTGTCTAATGTTTCGTATGGCTTCACAGGCGATACTCTTTTACGAGCAACGCAATTATCGCTCAGTATTACAAACATTTCTTTACATTTCATTTGTGTTTACATTAAAATTATTATAAAAATTTTTTTTTGATTAACAAATATATTTTTTTAAGTTGCGCGCTCTCTGTAGCGCTGTTGGTCCCCGAAAATGACTTAGCTTGGAACGCTTAATGGTGCCGGTGCTGGTCCTTGCACAGGCTGTTGGGGCGCCGGTGCTGGTCTTCTCACAGGCTGTTGGGGCGCCGGTGCTGGTCCTCTTGAAGCATGTATAGCCGCAGTGCGGCGACTCTAATGGTCCAGGGCAGTCCGTTGGGCATTGTTTCTCCGGTTTAGTGTTTAGTTGTTTCTTCTGTGGCACTGATTGAAATACTTTAGAGTTTATTAATGTTATATCTTTAAAAGTGCTTTCATTCGTAGAGGTTAAGCTTTTGTATTTTTGCTGAATCGACTCGATATTGTCGATTTCAGCCTGTATTTTATTGCCTGCTTCCCAACTAATTGTTGTGTTGGGGGAAAATAACAGTTTAAGGAGTTTGGCTTTTCTTTCCTTAAGCCTTTTTTGTACTCCACTGCGCCTATTTTTAGGCATTGCTCATCACCTCTACTTACTCAGTATTTCCACTTTCTCTGTATCGTTTCCAGTTTTAGTATATGTCCTTCCGATGATTGTTGTTGCTGCTGCCGCTGCTGCATCTCCAGTTGTAGTTGTATTGATTTATTTTAATTTTTTTTTCACATGTTATATTTTTAACATGTTCGTGACACTTGTCACGTTCGCCATTTTAAGTTAAAATTATTTTTCACTAATAAAGACGTCTTATTCGGTTTGAACCTTAGTCGAGAGTGTTCTCTCGGTTTTATTCAATTTTATATTTGGCTTATTACATACAATATTTTAAGTGAGCTCTGCCGCTAGGAGCGTCGGCAGAGAGAGAGTTGCAGTACATACATATGTGCCTATGTAGTTATGTATGTATATATACATATATATGTACAGATGGTACATACTCAAGAAGTGCTTACGCTAGCGATCTCACGCTGCGGCCAGTCCGCATAAGTGACGGATCCTATTACTGCACTTATGTATTTTTATGATTGTATAAACATAGCAACAAAGTGTCGTTATGTTATGAGTTGTTACTCTTACTTTTAAGTTGTTATATTGTATACTCTACAATACTGTGGGCATATGCTCATTTGGCATACAACATACTACAATGCACTTTTTACCGAAGGAGTTTTGATTTTACGAAATATGTGAAACACGGCTCAAATGATTTCTTATGTAGATCCTTGGAAATGAATTGGAGGGCGAAACGTCAACCACCAAATCTTTGACCCCCATTTCCACTAAGGAGGAGCGAAAATCTTTGAAATTGAGTTTGAGGCCGATCGGATGGTAAGCAAAAAAGTTTCATACAATCATTTTTGCTTATCACCCACTGTTGTGGGTGGTTTTTCCAAAATCGCTGAAACACGTATTTGTTAGGTTTTGAAGCAAATCGGACTAAACTTAAAACTGCACCAAAAAGATCTTAGAATCGCATTTCTTCCGAGGATGCTTTGATTCTGCGAAAAATGTGCAACACGTCTCAAATGATTTTTCATTTCCACCAAGGAGGAATACATTTTTAGAAAAGTGTGAAACACGCCTCAAATGAATTTGAACAAAGAACTTTGAAATTGAGTTTGAGGCCAAGCGGATGGTAAACAAAAAAGTTTCATACAAACGTTTTTCGCGATTTTTCCATACTTGCGGTTGGAATTTTCCGAAATCCCGTCTTAACGTGCACCTTCATCACATAAGGTAACTACAGTGAAAATTTCAGCTTTATAGCTCTTACGGTTTGGGCTGTGCGTTGATCACCAATCAGTCAGTCAGTTAGTCAGTCAGTCAGTCAGTCAGTCAGGACAAACAGTTTTATATATAGAGATATTCTTTTGCGTACATATCCAACACTTACTATATTTTGGTGCTCTCTTATTACAATTACTAATTATTTCTCCCTTTGGTACATACATTCTTCGATATATATATATATATATATATATATATATATATATATATATATATATATTTAAATAATAATAAATAAAGGAAAGAAGAACAAAAGAGAGAGAGTGAAAGAAGAAAAAGCGGTTACAGCTGGTGTTCGTTGCGTTGCAGGAACGAAAAGCGGTTACCACTGGTTTTCGTGGGCGTTCGTTGCGATGCGAGGAAAAGAATTTATTTGGACAGACAAAAGTAAATGGTCGGAGCGAATAGACGTGATTGCTCTCATCCCGAAAATAGAAAAAAATAACTAATGCCACCAACAAAGATGCCGGGACTCGTTGCTCAATGTGAAAAGCCAATGAATTCACCGGACCATCCGACACATATATATATATATATATATATATATGTATAAATTATTAATTAATGTATGTCCTGCGATGTAACACAATGTTATTTTGGGTAAGTTGCGTTGATCCCGCGCTGCCCTTGATCCAAATATGGTCTCCTTGATCCAGTAATATTACTGAAGATTATGTTTTGAAGTTGACTTCTACTGGCCTTGGGCTCAGTACCGTCCCTTCTAGGAAATCTATGGTGTACTTTAAGAACGGACAAAAGGGTTCTTAGGTGGTCTGTATCGACGTCTAGCAATTTGCGCATATCCGATTGGGGAAAGGAATCGAACAATTTTTCTGTTTCATCTATCATGCTGCTAAACTCTGAAAGGTTACTTGAGTGTCTTAAATATTCCCTTTGTTCGAAAACTAGCACCTCACCGTCTATTACCGGGATGTAGTTAGCGTGCGAAAAGTCGCTGATCCGTGCATTAGCCGCTGCCAGGGAGATAAGCGATGTGAGGGCAAACCTGAAATTCAAGTATAGCGTGAGACAGGGTGCTTTAACTTTTCTTAAATTGACTTACAATTAATTGTAGAGGGGAACCTATTTGAGGTTGTCTTTGTGGACCACCCTCCCCTTAATGAGAACAGACGTTCCTAGGTCTGCTTCCACTTTTTGCTCTGTGCATAACGGGGTCAGTTTGTTTCCTAACCTCCTATTGTTCTTTTGGTATACCTTTTCTCCTACCTCAAAGGCACGGTTTTGTCTGGAGTTGTTGCATCTTTTGATGTTGTCTTCTTGGGCTTTTACTAGCCTTTCTCTGATGTCTGAGCGATGCACATTGGGCCCTGCGTGAACAATCTCAATTGGTTTCTCACGGGTGACTGAGTGTAAGGTTCTGCTAAATTCTACCGTTGCCCTCAGGATTAGTTCTACCGTGTCACTGTTTTTTCTGTCTAGCTTTAGGCATCTAGCGATTTCTGCCAAGGTGCTTTGGAAACGCTTTCAACTTGACCATTCGATGAGCTATGCAGCGGGGGCGCATTCACAACGTCAATGCCGTTGCTATTTCTGAGCATAGGGGTGATTGTCTCGGAATTGAAGGCAGCTTTATTATCGCAATATATCGTTTTGATTTTAGGAAAAATGTTTACAAGCTGCAAGAGGGGACCTGTGATGTCGACTATAGTTCTGGACAATATCGATTGAACGACTGCAAACTTGGAGAACTTGTAAATACATGTCAGAAATTGTTTTTTATCTGTTGAGAAGATGTCTATGTGCAACATTTCACCAGTGTAGCTTAGGATGGGTGTTACCCTGGGCTCTTGTCTTTTAGGGTGCCTGTCATATTTGGCTTTGGTACAGACTCGGCAGTTTGCAACCACTTCTTTGGCTAAGCTGTTCATATTGGGAAAATAGTAGTCACGAAGGGCTCGTTTGACATTTTCCTGCGCCGCTCTGTGCGCACGATTGTGCTCAGCTGTGATAACTTCTAACTGATCATTTTTATCGGTTATGTCCTGCACGAAATTTTTACAGTAACGAAATTGGGTGGCTGGGAAGTGGGAAATTAGCTCGTGTTGGAAGCTTGCTAAACTAGGCAGGTCGCAGTGTATAGCGTTAACGACGTCTGTGTTCACGCCCTCTTTAAGAGACTTTAAAATGCTGCTCTTATCGGTGAAATTGATAAAGTGGCATGTTTTGCTGCGAAACATCACTAGATTCCAATTAAGCGGAAAACGTGCTTCCTCAAGAACAATTTGGTTCCTGAAGCAGTTTAGTGGTTTCTCAGTAGCCTCGATTGTGTAGGTCAGTGAGATTTCGCTGTGAACGGTTGCAGCGTCGGACTTAGGCTCATCTTGCAGAGCGTTAAGATTCTGCCTGGAAAGGGCATCGGCAACTAAATTTTCTTGGGATAGGACTGCGCCAATGCCACTAGCCGAGGCATCGGTGGCAAGGTCAAAAGGCTTTTTAAAATCTGGGTACATAAGTATGACATCTTCTGATGCCAAGATGTTGCGAAGGCGCTCGAACTCATTACGTTGAGTTTCATTGAATTCGACAGGGATTTTCTTTGACACGTGCTTACTCACCGAGCCGTTTTCGCCTTTTAGTATATCCGTTATTGGCCGAGTTATAGCGGCAAA
This sequence comes from Drosophila ezoana, assembly GCA_035045725.1. NCBI lineage: Eukaryota > Metazoa > Arthropoda > Insecta > Diptera > Drosophilidae > Drosophila > Drosophila ezoana. The sequence goes on along the minus strand of JAWNOU010000003.1, from coordinate 175,557 downwards.
GTCCTTGATAAAGACTCTGTAGTAACTTGCTAGTCCTATGAAGGATCTGACACTGTACACGCTTTTCGGTTCAGGGTATTCTTGAATAGCTTTTACCTTTTGCGGGTCGGATTTTGCTCCGTCCTTGCCTAGGTATTCTACACTTTCTTTGAAAAAACTAGTCTTTTCCTGGCTTATTCTCATGTTAGCGTCGATTAGACACTTGAGTACAGCATCGATGTGGCGAACTTGGTCTGATTCATTGTTTGAAAATACTATGACGTCATCTATATAGACGTAGCATATCTTTCCAATATGTTCCCTTAGAACATCGTCCAATGCCCTTTGAAAAATGCTGCTTGCATTTTTTAGGCCGAACGGCAGACGAAATAATTCATATTTGCCGCTATTTACTGAGAACGATGTCTTTTCGCGGTCGTGCTCTGTAAGGTAAATCTGGTGGTACCCTGACTTTAAGTCTAGGGTGATAAAAAACTTCGCCTTCCCAAGGTTCGCTAGAATCATGGGAATGCTGGGCATTGGGTAACGGTCTGTGATGGTTCGTTCGTTCAGCTTCCTGAAATCGATGACTTACCTCTTGTTCGGGTTACCATAAGCGTCAGTACCTTTCTTGTCAACAACCCAAGTTGGGCTGTTGTAGGGCGACCTCGAGGGCCTGATAATGCCGTCTTTTAGCATTTGTTTGACTTCGTTGTTTACAAAGTCGGAAACGCCCATAAGGTTTGGGTTAGCTCTGGAATACACCGGTTCGTTATCTACTGTCCGAATCGTGGCAATGATAGCGGTGTTGAAAGGAAGAGCTTCGTTAGCTGTTGAAAAAGCTTTTTTCCTTTTAATTATCATACTCTTAAATTCCTTAACGGAGGCAGGCACCACAATGACATTGACATCGCTGAAATTTACGTCAGCGCAGTTGTGGTACCGAAGTTTTTCAGAAATGCCCTGATATTCCAGAGTACTCTTTGCTAAGTTCAACTTAACCCCGGCCTGTGTTAACAGGTCAAAGCCTATGATAGCGTCGAACGAGCTGAGAGTGTCTATCAAAAAAAATGGTGAAGTGTACCGGAAAATGTTCATCAGGAACTTTTGCTTAATTTCGGTGGAGCCGTGTATCGAGTTCACCGCCAACGGTTTGGTGACCGGCATTATGGTTTTAAGCTCCTTTACGGGCTTGAAATAATTTTTTGCCGCACCTGTGTCGATTAGCATTTTTAATGTTCTCCCAGCCAACCGTCGCTCGATGAACGGCAACCGGGTGTGTTCCCTAAAAAATTAACCGAGTCTTCATCTGGAGCGTACTCATTGTCACTTTCAATTTTTTAACTGCGGCCTTTGCCGCCTTCTCGTACTGTGCCTTATCTTCTTTAGAGTCCTCTTGAACAACATTATTTAGACGCTGGCGTGTTTGGCCTGTCGCACGGTCGGAAGAGTTTCTACGCTTCGCGTCGTTCGAGTCATTAGGTTGACGTTTACTGTATTCAGTTCGCTGCCTAGACTTAGAAGATGAGTCAAACTCCCTTGGTTGTGGGGCCTGCGCTTGGTTGTCCCTGTTAGTCTGTTCTTGAGGGTTGCCCTTTGGGCGCTTGACAAAATGAGTGTTCCTATCGTGATTTTGGTCCTTTATGCTAAACCTGCCTGGCTTGCCATGGGAACGGCTTTCGCTGTTTGCGTAAGAGTTTGCGAAAATGCTTTTCTCAATACTAGCCTCAGCCTCTCTGGCCAGAGCCAGCGCAGAAGGAAGGTCTTTAGGCTGTGCTGGAAAGACGACGGCTCTGAGAGATTTTTTTAGGCCTGAAACAAACGCATGCAGGGCGTCGGCTCTAACTTCCGAGTTGAGCAAATCGGCGCCCTCCTGCTCGTGTGTCATGACAATCTTGTTGGTCACTAGTGTGAGCTTTTTCTCGACTTCGTCGTAGTATTGCATTAAGGGCATGTCACCTTGCCTGACCATTTCTAATCCCTGCCTCAGTAGGCGCAAAGATGTCTTATCCGAGTAGGTACAATCTAGTCTGGCCAATAGCATCAAAGTTAAACACTGTTGTGTGACACAAGCAAGGCTCCAGCTGGGCCTCTGATTGCAGCTTGGTAATGTGCGCTGCTGCCGTTATAAGGCTTGAACAGCTCGTAAGCGTATAAGTTAATACCTAAGATATCTAAAATAACAACGCCTTTGATATCCAGCTTACCAACATTTGGTTCCCGCACGTGGCCATTCAACGTGCTGGGAAAAGCTGAAGCAAGGTGTCGCGTATGCAACTTTAGGTGCATAGCAGGTCAACGCGCTCATGGGACAGCCAACCGTGGGATCGCTAAATTGGCATATTTACCGCACATGCCAATAATTTTAGGAATCAGCGGAACCAAAAAAGTTCGTTGGTTCCCAAGAAATGCGAACCCCTGCGAGATGCAGAATGGGGGCATTTCCTCATTTGCAACAACACCAAGCTGGAGACGCCGACGCCGACAGCGACGCTTCTTCGTTGGACTGAGGTTTCATTAAGGATTAATGAAGATAGAAAAATTAGTTTATAACTGTAACTCAATGTAAGCACATAGTGCTGATTAATAATAAAAGAATTATATTTTTTTATAACTATTACCACCAAATTGGTTAATTGGCGCCCGAGCAGGGACCCGCGAAACTCATAAAAACAAAAAGGACCATAAGAAGTTCGCCAACTAAAGCCAATAAAGGCAACAGTTTTTAAAGTTTTTTCGCGAGTCAAACGTTTATAGTGATTGGCCCCTTAGTAGGCTACTAACACAAGTGTAGTGCAAAATGAGGGACGTGTTTAGTCCCAGCCATATCCTGTAACAATTATATAAATTCACATAGTGAAGAAACTCAAACAATCACGTAGTGACTACTAATAAAATAATTTCACAAAAAAAAAAAGAAAAAAAAAGTTCACGTAGTGAATAAAATCTCCCGATCAATAGGGATCTTTATTAAAAAAAATAATATAATAGTTGACCAAGAACAACAAAAAAACATCTACTACAAGAAGATCTACTCCAACTATAACTACTCCGAAAACACCCACATGGATTCCAGGATAGTTTTAACTTTAATGTAAGTCATTATTATCATTTATATTGTTAATCTACGAGAGCCTCAGCAATTAAGAATCACTACTATTAAGAAAAAAGAAAAAGAAAAACTTAAAGAAATACAAATTATATGAACGCAGAAGAGCTTATAATAGAATACTTGTCAACAATGTCACTAAATAATTTGCCCAATACGACTAACCCCTCTGGTCCTTCCCCACTTACTCTTTTTTCCACATCCCAAAAAATAGAACTATCAAACTTGATTGAACAGGTAGTTAGGAACGCGGTTAATCCTGTCATAGAAGAAGATGACGAGCCACAAAGAAACCTCTCGGATTCTGAAAAAGTACCAGACATAGTAAAATGTCTCAGGGAATTTTCAGGAAAAGCAAGTGAGTTTAACTCATGGAGAAAATCAGTTGACAGAATATTAAAAATGTACGAAAGTCAGAAAAATTCACCAAAATACTTTGCCATTTTACATACTATCAGACACAAGATTATAGGAGAAGCCGATACTGCACTAGAGTCGTATCGTACGCCTCTCAACTGGTCCAAAATCAGACGTTGCCTCATGCAACATTACGCAGACAAACGAGATATTGGTACTTTAGAATACCAATTAAACACGCTAGTTCAAGGCAGAGATAATATAAACTCCTACTATCAAAAAATCTACGAGATTCTCTCGTTAATCCTGGACAAGATCGACTGTCTAGATTATAAGGAGGAAGCTTTGCTTGCAATGACTAATTCTTATAGAGATCATAAGCATCATAAGCATTAGACACGTTCATAAGAGGATTAAACGGCAACTTGCCAAGTCTGTTAAGTGTTAATAGACCTACAAGCTTGCCAGAAGCCTTGAGCATTTGTCTTAAGTTGGACAACCTAAATTTTAGGCGAATCAAGCTAACACTATGTATAACACCTTGTCGCATAACGTTAGACGTGGTCCGCAGCCAACTTAATACAACAACGGAGGCAGACAAGTACCTCAAAGACCAGTACGTAACCAAAACTTTTTCCCAGAATTAGCACATTTTGGACAAGGTCAGCCCAGATTCGTACAACAGCAACAACAATTCCCACCCTCATTACCGCCAAGGCGTCAACTTCCACCCACTCCGATGGTGGTAGATAGTTCCGTACAAACGCGTCAAGTTAACTACCAAAATAGACCTTAAATAGCAGTTCAGCGCCCAAATACCTCACAACAGAGTTATAGACAAACAGCTCTCCAAAGTAGACAGAATAATCAGGCTCCGCAGCAAATGAAACGACCTCTTTCTCAGGTCACACACCAACGCAACAAACAACAGAGAGTTTACAATACAGAAGTTATCATAGAAGAAGAACAGGGTTATGAAGAACAAGATTATAACGAGCAAGAGTATGTTCTAACTGATAATCAAGAATTAGAGACCTCAAAGAGTTCGAATATGAAATAACCGATGATGTTAATTTTTTAGACAGGTTCATCCTCATTACCTTTCTTAGAGGTTAAAATGAGGAACGAGAAAAAATGAAATTTTTAATAGATACCGCTCCAACAAAAAACGTAACACCTTCACTCATTCGGCACCCATACCGAATGAAGTATGCTTCGCAGCAAATCCATAGGAGGCAAGACAAATATCACGCATTATGCAAACATAAATTTTCGGCAACGGAATAGGCAAAATTCAAAAAGACCTCAGGAAAAAAAATACCGCATGTAATCGACTACGAAAGTTAAACGAAATACCATCCCTGACAGGTATCTAATGCCAGAAAAAAAATACCGCAGGTAATCGACTACAGAAATTGAACGAAATACCACCCTGACAGGTATCCAATGCCAGAAATAAATAGTATCTTATCAAATCTCGGTGAGAACAACTTCTTCACCACAATAGACCTCAAAAGCGGATTTCATCAAATCGCGTTAAAAGATTCAGACATCGAAAAGACAGCCTTTTCTATCAATAATGGAAAATTCGAATTCCTCAGACTCCCCTTTGGGCTACGCAACGCCCCAGCCATTTTTCAAAGAACTCTTGATGACATATTAAGAAAACACTTAGGTAAACGATCTATGTTTACATAGATGACATCTAAATTCGGAAAAACAAAAGAAGAACATTTTAACAACTTACGATTAGTTTTCGAGACGCTCGAACGTGCCAATCTCAAAGTCCAATTGGACAAATGCGAATTTATGAAAGATAATTTAGAATTTTTAGGATTTGTAATCAGTAAAGACGGCTTAAAAACCAACCCAAAAAGTAAAAGCAATAGTCAACTTTCCTAAACCAAAAACTATCCATGACCTTCGTTCATTTTTAGGCATGTCGGGATATTATTGCAGATTCATCAAAGGTTACGCAGAAATAACAAAACCATTAACTACGCTACTTAGAGGAGAAGCGGGTAGAATCTCGAAAACAATTTCGAAAAGAACTCATATCAACTTAGACACAAAACAAATAGAAGCCTTCAATAAAGTAAAAAATTGTCTCATTTCCGAAGATGTAATATTACAATTTCCCAAATTCACTGAACCATTTGAACTAACCACTGATGCATCAAACTATGCTCTAGGCGCTGTCCTTTCACAAGGAGGCAGGCCAATAACCTTCCTTTCACGAACACTTAGTTCATCCGAAGAAAATTACGTTACAAATGAAAAAGAAATGCTAGCAATTATTTGGGCACTTCGAGAGCTACGCTGTTTTCTCTATGGTGTACGCAAACTCAAAATTTTCATAGATCACCAGCCGCTAACCTTTGCTAACCTTAGCAACAAAAACACTAACGCTAAAATGAAAAGATGGAAGGCTCAGTTAGAAGAATATAATTACGAACTTTTTTATAAACCAGGCAACACCAACGTAGTTGCAGATTTTTATCTAGACCCCCTCAGGCAAGTTTAAATTCATTAACCCCTACTATGGAGAAAATCAGTTGACAGAATATTAAAGATGTACGAAAGTCAGAAAAATTCTCCAAAATACTTTGCCATTTTACATACTATCAGACACAAAATTATAGGAGAAGCCGATACTGCACTAGAGTCGTATCGTACGCCTCTCAACTGGTCCAAAATCAGACGTTGCCTCATGCAACATTACGCAGACAAACGAGATATTGGTACTTTAGAATACCAATTAAACACGCTAGTTCAAGGCAGAGATAATATAAACTTCTACTATCAAAAAATCTACGAGATTCTCTCGATAATCCTGGACAAGATCGACTGTCTAGATTATAAGGAGGAAGCTTTGCTTGCAATGACTAATTCTTATAGAGATAAGGCATTAGACACGTTCATAAGAGGATTAAACGGCAACTTGCCAAGTCTGTTAAGTGTTAATAGACCTACAAGCTTGCCAGAAGCCTTGAACATTTGTCTTAAGTTGGACAACTTAAATTTTAGGGCGAATCAAGCTAACACTATGTATAACACATTGTCGCATAACGTTAGACGTGGTCCGCAGCCAAATTACTACAACAACGGAGGCAGCCAAGTACCTCAAAGACCAGTACGTAACCAAAACTTTTTCCCAGAATTAGCACATTTTGGACAAGGCCAGCCCAGATTCGTACAACAGCAACAACAATTCCCACCCTCATTACCGCCAAGGCGTCAACTTCCACCCACTCCGATGGAGGTAGATAGTTCCGTACAAACGCGTCAAGTTAACTACCAAAATAGACCTCAAATAGCAGTTCAGCGTCCAAATACCTCACAACAGAGTTATAGACAAACAGCTCCCCAAACTAGACAGAATAATCAGGCTCCGTAGCAAATGAAACGACCTCTTTCTCAGGTCACACACCAACCCAACAAACAACAGAGAGTTTACAATACAGAAGTTATCATAGAAGAAGAACAGGGTTATGAAGAAGAACAAGATTATAACGAGCAAGAGTATGTTCTAACTGATAATCAAGAATTAGAGACCCCAGAAGAGTACGAATATGAAATAACCGATGATGTTAATTTTTTAGACGAGGTTCATTACCTCATTACCTTTCTTAGAGGTTAAAATGAGGAACGAGAAAAGAATAAAATTTTTAATAGATACCGGCTCCAACAAAAATTACGTAAAACCTTCACTCATTCGGGCACCCATACCGAATGAAGTATGCTTCGCAGCAAAGTCCATAGGAGGCAAGACTAATATCACGCATTATGCAAACATAGATATTTTCGGCAACGGAATAGGCAAATTTCAATTTTTCTTCTTATCAGAACTAGGTACCTTTGACGGTATCATAGGTCACGACACATTAAAAAACTTAAAGGCCATAATAAATACACATGGAAACTATTTTACGCTGTTAGGAAAATTTAAATACAAAACTAAGGAACTTTCAATGGGACTTATAACGAACATAGAACTTAGACTTTCTCACTTAGATAACCAAACTTGCCAAATAATAGATTCAATAGTTAAAGAATGCCCAGGTCTCTTCGACGAACCGGACAGAAAGCTCACCTTCGTCACTCAAGTTAGAGGTGAAATAAAAACTAAAAGCGATAATCCTGTCTATTCCAAAGCGTACACCTACGCTATGGCACTAAAAGAAGAAATAGATAGTCAGATAAAAGAATTGTTAGCCGACGGCAATATTCGACCGTCGCGCTCCCCATATAGTTCTCCAGTTTTCATTGTTCCAAAAAAAGAAGACGCGTCAGGAAAAAAAAAATACCGCATGGTAATCGACTACAGAAAGTTAAACGAAATTACCATCCCTGACAGGTATCCAATGCCAGAAATAAATAGTATTATCAAATCTCGGTGAGAACAACTTCTTCACCACAATAGACCTCAAAAGTGGATTTCATCAAATCGCGTTAAAAGATTCAGACACCGAAAAGACAGCCTTTTCTATCAATAATGGAAAATTCGAATTCCTCAGACTCCCCTTTGGGCTACGCAACGCCCCAGCCATTTTTCAAAGAACTCTTGATGACATATTAAGAGAACACATAGGTAAACGGTGCTATGTTTACATAGATGACATCGTAATATTCGGAAAAACAAAAGAAGAACATTTTAACAACTTACGATTAGTTTTCGAGACGCTCGAACGAGCCACTCTCAAAGTCCAATTGGACAAATGCGAATTAATGAAAGATAATTTAGAATTTTTAGGATTTGTAATCAGTAAAGACGTTTTAAAAACCAACCCAAAAAAAGTAAAAGCAATAGTCAACTTTCCTAAACCAAAAACCATCCATGACCTTCGTTCATTTTTAGGCATGTCTGGTTATTATTGCAGATTCATCAAAGGTTACGCAGATATAACAAAACCATTAACTACGCTACTTAGAGGAGAAGCGGGTAGAATCTCGAAAACAATTTCGAAAAGAACTCATATCAACTTAGACACAAAACAAATAGAAGCCTTCAATAAAGTAAAAAATTGTCTCATTTCCGAAGATGTAATATTACATTTTCCCAAATTCACTGAACCATTTGAACTAACCACTGATGCATCAAACTATGCTTTAGGCGCTGTCCTTTCACAAGGAGGCTGGCCAATAACCTTCCTTTCACGAACACTTGGTTCATCCGAAGAAAATTACGCTACAAATGAAAAAGAAATGCTAGCAATTATTTGGGCCCTTCGAGAGCTACGCTGTTTTCTCTATGGTGTAAGCAAACTTAAAATTTTCACAGATCACCAGCCGCTAACCTTTGCGCTTAGCAACAAAAACACGCTAAAATGAAAAGATGATAGGCTCAGTTAGAAGAATATAATTACGAACTTTTTTATAAACCACGCAACACCAATGTGGCTGCAGATCTTTTATCTAGACCCCCTCAGGCCAGTTTAAATTCATTAACCCCTACTATGCACAGTAGCGAAAGCTCGTCAGAAAATTTAATACATTCAGTAGAAATTCCTATTAATGCTTTTAAAAATCAAATATTCTTTGAAATTAACGAAAGTTCGTCATACCAATTCAAAATAGTATTTCCCACGTATCACCGACACATAATTAAAGAAAAAGAATTCTCGATTTTTACATTTAACATTTAAAACAATTACTTAAGCGATATCTAAACCCGTCAGTCATAAATTGCATAAAAACAACTGAACCAATTATGCTTAAAATCCAAAGCATTTACCCATTACATTTTTCGAATTAAAAAGTACGTTTTACCCAAATTGTAGTAGAAGACATAACGAACGAGCAGGAGCAGCAAGAAATCATAATAAAAACTCACAATAGAGCACACAGGAACGAAAAAGAAAATAGATTTCAAATTTTAGAAACAGCATATTTTCCATCTATGAGGCAAAAAATTAAAAAAATTCTTAAACTTTGTAAAATTTGCAAGGAAAATAAATACGAACGACACCCAAATAATATAAAACTTGGAGAAACACCCTTACCCAGGTATCCAGGACAAATACTTCACATAGACATTTTTTCGACAAACAGAGAACTGGTTCTAACCTCTATAAATATATAAATTTACAAAATTAGCAGTAGTTAAACCACTAGAAAACAGGAGCATTGAGGCCATCAGAAAACCATTACAAGCAATTTTGTTTTATTTTGGACTTCCGAAATCGGCTATCATCGATAACGAAAAGTCCCTTAATTCACAGTCAATAGAGTTCATGCTAAAAAATGAATTAGGAATTGAAGTTTTCAACACACCACCGCACAAGAGTACAGTAAATGGCCAGGTCGAGAGGTTCCACTCAACTCTAATAGAGATAATGAGATGCATAAAACAAGAAAAAGGCAATGAGAAATTTTGACGAACTACTAGACTTGGCAGTGTGTGAATACAATCATACCATTCATTCTACCACAGGAAATAAAATTGATTTATTTTTGGGAGACCTACTAACTTTGGTACAGCAGACTACGAAAGAACCAGAAACAATAATTATGAAAAACTTATAGAAAAACAACAACAGGATTTAGATTTTCACAACAAAAATAAAAAAAAAGTCATTCAGTATGCACATGGGGATAAAATATTTGTAAAACAAAATATCAGAGTAGGGACTAAAATGTCTAAACGTTTTAAAGAAGAAATAGTTAAAGAAAACAAGCACTCTACTGTTACTACGCAGAAAAATTGTCCATAAAATTCGTATAAGAAACTAAAAATTTCTTCATTCTCCCCTGCCCACCAGGTTCATCTCATGTTGCTATGCCACATACGAAATTTTGGATTACTCCAAGTCCGAGGTAGCCATCATCGAACTCGGAGATAGTAAAGTACAGTCAAGAAATTTTAAAATTCTACACCATATTAACATTAACGACTATAAGGTCACCACAGATCAAATAGAAGAAGAACTCACTAACATTTCCCAAAACAATCCTCTTTTCCCTTTTATAAAGAATGAAATTAATCTAATTAACTTTCAAATTAATAAACTAACTTCCCACGTTATACGTAAACGGGCCATTAACGAAATTGGATCTGTATGGAAATGGATTGCAGGAAATCCAGACCATGAAGATTTCGAGATAATCTCAAATAACTTAAACAATATAATAAACAAGTAAGAGGTTCTAGTCGGGAGCTCCCGACTAGGGGATACCCTGAACCCTCATATTCCAACACCAAATGCAGCGCGCGCTTATAGATAGAGAGTAGCGGGGAGTTGGCGATAGGTATAAAATGAAAGATAATCGATATATACATATATACTTTTCTAGAAGCTACATGTCAAGTTTGGTAACTCTAGCTCTTATTATTTACCAAAATTGCTTAAAAAACAGGATATCGATATACATTTTTATCGATTACTTGGAAACGGGGCAAGTTATCGATTATCGGAAACAAACTCGATCTGCGTAGGAACTAGGAGCACCTACATCTAAAATTTCAAGTCTCTAGCTCTTATAGGTTCTGAGATCCTTGCGTTCATACATACGGACGGACGGACGGACGGACGGACGGACGGACGGACGGACGGACGGACAGACAGACGGACATGGCTAGATCGACTCGGCTATTAATGCTGATCAAGAATATATATACTTTATGGGGTCGGAGATGCTTCCTTCTGCCTGTTACATACATTTGGATTTTGCACAAAAACATAATACCCCTTTTACCCATTTTTAATGGGTTCAGGGTATAAAAACAATAATGAACAAGTTCTAATAAACAAAGATATTATAGATAGGATAAATAAGATAACCAGCGACAATAATGTCATAATTAAAAATTTTAAAAATTCAGAAAACTTCCAAAATATTCTGGCTACGCAGTTAAAATGTAAAATAGATTTAATTAAAGAAGATTTAAGTAACATAAACCTTGCTATACATTTGTCGAAAGCCAATATTGTAAACCCTTTTATAATTTCCGAAGAGGAAACTAGAATAATAAGTAACATTTTTGCTGAAGAAAATATTCCATTTAATAACATAGAAGAAGCCTTAAATTTTGCAAATATCAAAATAGCATTTAATGGCGAAAAGCTCATTTATGTAATCGACATCCCTAAATCTGACAAAGAAATTTGTAAACATTTACTTTTAAAACCTTTAAAGAAGACAGGAAATGCAATTAAAATAAAATATGAAAACATAATAAAATGTAGAAATACAGTTTTTACTATTTACAATCAATGCAAAAATATTAATAAAATCAGTATGTGTTTAAAGTCAAACATTATAGATATCTCAAACGATCATTGTATTGCTAAGTTACTAACAAGCAGGCACAATAATTGTACCATTACCAATAATGACCATATAAAAACAGTAGAATCAATAGATACAGGCATTATTCTGCTTAATGATTTTAAAGGTAACATTTCTATCGATAACGAACTAAAACCCATTAAAGGGTCCTTTGTAATTAAGTTTAACAACTGTACATTAGGCATAGGAAACGAATTTTTTTCTTCATATGAAACTTCCAACTTTAAACCACTACAAGCCATGATCCAACTGGAAAGGCCAATAACAGCAATAGAAGAGGTGTTGTCACTGCAGCTAATGAGAGATCTCAATACCAAGAACACTGAGAAGATAGGCATAATACGAGACAATTTCAAAACAAACACCATCACTAATTTCGGAGTAACTGCCGGAATACTATTGGTCTTCGTGGTTTATGCACTTAAACTCAAGCTGTGCAGGCAAACCACTGTTATTGAAGTTACAGCCACTCCCACCAGCAACGAACAGCGCCCAGACAAAGTTGACGTAACAGAAACTCCCCCGGAAAGCCACGTAAAAAAACACAGAAGCATCCACGATTTACCTGGTTTCTAACAATCGACCGGGACGTTAGAGATCAGAGAGGGAGGAGTTAATACCTAAGATATCAAAAATAACAACGCCTTTGATATCCAGCTAACCAACATTTGGTTCCCGCACGTGGCCATTCAACGTGCTGGGAAAAGCTGAAGCAAGGTGTCGCGTATGCAACTTTAGGTGCATAGCAGGTCAACGCGCTCATGGGACAGCCAACCGTGGGATCGCTAAATTGGCATATTTACCGCACATGCCAATAATTTGAGGAATCGGCGGAACCAATAAAGTTCGTTGGTTCCCAAAAAATGCGAACCCCTGCGAGATGCAGAATGGGGGCATTTTCTCATTTGCAACAACACCAAGCTGGAGACGCCGACGCCGACAGCGACGCTTCTTCGTTGGACTGAGGTTTCATTAGGGATTAATGAAGATAGAAAAATTAGTTTATAACTGGAACTCAATGTAAGCACATAGTGCTGATTAATAATAAAAGAATTATATTTTTTTTATAAATATTACCACCAAATTGGTTAATTTATATGGCCGATTGCCTGTGAACTCAGGGACGGACTTGATTATGTCCAGCGGGATGTCACATCTGACATCTGGCCTAACTGATATTTTTTCGTATGTAATAATTTGAGGTGTTTCCACCTGTAAATTCTGCACCTGAGCAACTAATGAATAAATATGAGCTTGCAACTGGGATTGCTGTTGCGACAGCGCCTGTCTGACGGCATTGTCAATGAGCGCTTGGATCTGATTATGTTCCATGATGTTATCTAAAGGGGCACCTGCTAATGGTTGGTCTGTTTCTTAGCTATCGTCACTGCCGTATTCAACTTTCACGTCCCTATAGGAACCTGCCCAACTCATTGGCTGTTGGTTGGCACCACACAAATATTTTATTGCCGATCGCAAATGATCGGTCGATTATCTTGGTTGCGCAAGAGATAGAATTTATTAAAGTGACACTTAATTTCTTCGGCCGTGGCTAACAGTCAGCAGCAAGAAAGAATAAAGTACCTTTGGGTATGCAATAGAAAATTTTCGACTGACAAAGGTATGCAATGAAAAATTTAACGAACTAAAAGTATGCACTTGATTATATTTTTTTTGCTTTAAGGCAACAATTACTTGGCAATTTATTGCTTGTTTTTCCGATTACGATAAAATTCGTCACTACTCGAACATACACATTTTTTCATTTGTATAATGTCCGCGTTGACAAGTGAATGCCAAAAACGTGCTTTTCGCATAGCGAATTTGTTTTTATTTAATTAAATGCCGCTAATCTACTCTCATCGAGAACGGTTAAGTCGTGCATAGACAAAGCAAGTGTTGATCTATCGTGCAACCTACATAAGTGTGCTAAAATAGCACAAACCGTAAATTTCGGACGCTGCCACGTGCAGTGTCGTGTAGTGCGACAAGACTGCACTCGATGAAGTTTGGGCAAAACATTACCCCTCTCTCTGCGCGCAGCCGCACAAGAGGGGCAATAAACGCCGCGCTTATCAGCTAAGTAACACACATCAAATTAAAATGGATGATAACCTTTTTTCTAACTCTCAGCTTAGTAATAAGCAGATTGATTATGAATTAATGCGCCAAGTAGCTGGGAAATCACCATTGGAGATCAGGTCAGTGTTTTTTAACCGCCTTCTATGTACTGATACTCAGAACATCAGCACAGTAACGACAACACTAACATTTACTAGTGCTACTAGTAATCCTACATACACCACGGCAACTGTGGCAACTGCTGCAATCAGCAGTATGAGCCCTAGCAGAAGCATGGATAACTATGGAGCTTGTGTCACCCAACACTCCTCAGACATTGCCGCTCCTTCACCCAGTGGAGCTGCTACAAAATTGGTGGCAGACCAAAAAGGAAGAAATCTTTATCTCCCAATACAACCGTTACGAGGCCGAACAAAGATTTGAAGCTGGTCTCACCCGCAGCATCAACTAGCATGGAAAACTCTAGCAACAGGTTTGCCTTGCTAGACATGGATATGGACTTGGAAGTTACCAGTGGAAGCCATGTTGCCGAAAGTTCTAGAGTTACAAATGAAGGTCCTACTAGAGCTTCTGAGGCTGCTCATCAGAATATTACTAATGATAGCACTGATGCAAGTGACACAGCCAATAACCCACAACACAACGTATCCAATACGAACAATCATCTTAACAATACCCCAAAGCCACCGCAAATAGTTGTGAGTATTGCTGACTTTAATGATCTCTTTGAACTCATTATGGGGGTCACTAGCCTAGATAACGTGGCAGTCAAAGTCAGCCAAGGAGAAACAGCCTTGAGAAGACATTGAGAACGCGGTAGACTTTCTAACAGAAAATATACATAGAGCTGCTACTGCCACAACCCCACCCAATCCTGAGTCACGCCGCATTAGTTATGGCATTGTTCTCACGAGGGAAGCTAAAGATCTAATTAGAACAAAGAGGCTCCTCAGAAGAAGGGCAATTCGATCTCAAGATCCTTGGGACCGAATTTTATGGAATCGAGCAGCAAAACAGCTACGTCTCCTCTTAAGGGAACTCAGAAGTGACTTCTTCGAGCAAAAACTGGCTTCCATGGCGAACTACTCTCTATGGAAATGCACAGAATCGCTTAAACGACAACCCTTTAGACAGGTTCCTGTCCGATGTCCTGGTAGCGAACTTGTTTAAAACGAAAGGGAACAGACTAATGCTTTCGGATACCATCTAGAGGCTCGTTTCACTCCTTACGACTTTGCTACGATAAAACAGACTAGGGAGACCCATCAGAATCTTCAGACCCCACTGCAGATGTCCCTGCCTATTGATCCTATAAGGATTGAAGAAATAACTGAAGGGGTATCGATAGGAATTGTAATGCTACGTTGAAAGCCCTGCCTACAAGAGCGCTCCTCTATATTGAATTAATTTTTAATGCTATTATCATGCTCCAAGTGTTCCCAAAGCAATGGAAATTAGCAGCGATTCTGATGATTCACAAGCCAGGGAAACCAGAAGTTGATCCTGAGTCGTATCGGCCAATAAGTCTCTTACCCTCCCTGTCTAAATTATGGGAGAGGACTATTGCCAATCGGATTACTACCATAATAAGCCAATGCAATATCTTGCCGGATCACCAATTCGGCTTTCGAGAGGGACACGGCACTGTGGAACAGGTTCATAGATTGGTGAAACACATCATGCAGGCTTTTGACGACCTAGAGTTCTCCAACGCTGTCTTCATTGACATGCAACAAGCGTTCGACAAGGTGTGGCACGATGGATTACTGTGCAAAATAAAAAACCTTTTACCTGCACCGTACTATGGTCTTTTAAGGTCATATCTGGAGGGACGAGAGTTCAAGGTCAAGGTAAGGGACACATACTCGTCCACTTATACTATGCGAGCAGGAGTGCCGCAGGGCAGTGTTCTTGGTCCGCTGCTCTTCTCCTTGTATACTTCAGATATACCCAGCCCCACCTCTCAACATATGGAAGCTCCCTCTAAGGCTATTATTGCGACATATGCTGATGACAGCGGAGTCATTTATAATTCCAAAAGTCACGTAGAAGCAAGTAATGGACTACAGGGATATCTTGATAATCTCGCAGCTTGGTGCAAACGATGGAATTTGAAGGTTAACCCGCTCAAAACAATAAACCCATGTTTCACTCTCAAAAGGATGATGCATACCCCTCCAATCCAGCTAGAGGGAATTACCCTGGAGCAGCCGTCACAAGCCAAGTATATCGGCATCACCTTGGACAAACGCCTTACCTGTGGACCACACCTCAAAGCTACGGTAAAAAAATGTCGTCATAGATTGCAACAACTGCGGTGGCTCAACAATAAAAGAAGCAAAAAAAAAAACTCGAACTTACATGATCCAATTCGACAATGGGTTCGAATTTTAGTTGGGCGCCAATTATTAATTAATGTATGTCCTGCGATGTAAAACAATGTTATTTTGGGTAAGTTGCGTTGATCCCGCGCTGCCCTTGATCCAAATATGTTCTCCTTGATCCAGTAATATTACTGAAGATTATGTTTTGAAGTTGACTTCTATTGCTGGCCTTGGGCTCAGACAATAATGAAAGATATGTTTTATCGGCAATGCCGGAACAGTATATTTATTTCAGCGACTTATGTGGTGCGCGATTCATATAAAACTGAACTATTGGGGTTTACAACAAGTACGATTATGCCCTAAGCGACAATGCATCACGCCACAAAGTCATGGTCGGCAAGCCGACTCAGCATTCCACACAGCGCAGCGCTTCACTTGGAATATGAAGTGTCAGTATACCACTGTTGGTCGTACTTAGCGCAGACCAATGAACTCAAATGTGGCGCATCAGCATTATTCATGCAAAGCTACTTAATAACTAGGGCAATACATTGTGCAATAAGGAGCCAATATATAAAAATATATATATATATATATATATATATATATATGTATATATATACCACGCTGAAAAAAAATGTTATTATACTTACATAAAAAAAGAAATAAGTAGGAAGTATATTTCTCAGATACACTTAGCCCACATAAAGAGCTCTCTGGGGCGCTAAGGGCGAAGGAAATAAATTATTTTTTTGGTATATACATTGTATATGTATGAATGGTGTGGAATCGAAATATCTTGGTTTTTTCTTCTTTTCTTAGATGGCGAAGATAAATGAAGTTTTTCTTAAAAAACGCTAACGGATAAAACTAAAATTAATAATCTCAAAATCTTTTCTCTTTCAGAGGTTTGAATATGAGTCTGCTTCTAACTCGGCCTGTTGCTCTGGGCGAGGCTGTGCGTTATAGAACGGACTCACTCGGATGATGTACGCGTGGTCTCACCTGTGGCCGCTTCGTCTCCTGGTCGACTCTCGGTGTCCGCGACGGGTCGGAAATAAAGGAAAAGGGCTTGTGAACGAAACAGCAAATATTTTATGGTACAATAAGATACTGTAAAAAAATTGCATAAGGATTTTTTTTTATTTTGTTTTGTTTCTCGGTGTTTTGACTGTTCACGTGTTTGCGGCAGCTAAAGCAAATTCCAAGAATTTCTTTATACATGTACACATACATATTCATTCATGGTCTGTCGCGAGTTCGAGCCCTACCGGGGAAACTATATTTATACCCTGAACCCATTGAAAATGGGTAAAAAGGGTATAATGTATTTGTGCAAATGTATGTATCAGGCAGAAAGAAGCATCTCCTACCCTGAAAATATTCTTGATCAGCATCAACAGCCGAGTCGATCTAGTCATGTCTGTCTGCCCGTCCGTCCGTATGTATGAACGCAAGGATCTTAGAACCTATAAGAGCTTGAAATTCAGATCGAGTTTGTTTATGATAATCAATAACTGACTCCGATTCCAAGCAATCGATAAAAAACGATATCGAAATGCTGTTTTTTTTTTAAATTGGGTATATAATAAGAGCTAGAGTCACCAAAACTGATATGTTTCCCCTAGAATAGTATATATATATTAAGTATCTTCCATTTTATACCTATTGCCACCTCCCCGCTACTACCGAAAAGCTATAAATCAAGTTAATAACCCACGTTGTATTGCCCAACAATTAAGTGCAATTAACTTTTTGAGAATACACAAATATTCTGGGGTACAATAAGATATACTGTAGAAAATTTCTTTAAGATCGGTTAAGAAACACGTGTTTGAAGCTAGCGCAGTTCCAAGAATTTCTGTGTGCATGTACACACACACATTCATGCGCGTCTGCTTCGAGTTATATCAACAGCATTGCAATTGCGGTTGTATTGTTTTCTGTGCTGCTATTTTAATTCGTTTTTTTCACAACAAGACTCAATTAGGGGAGTGGCTGTTGAGTAGCGGCGGTGGCAATTGGTGTGGTATGTCGCGAGGTCGAGCCCTACCGAAGAAACTATTAGTGTGACTGTTGAGTAAAGACGGCGGCAAGTAGTGCGGCTAGTTGCGAGTTCAAACCCTGCCAATGGAATTTTTTTTTTTTAATTTATTTTTATTAATTCAAACGAGCTGCATTTGGTGTTGAAATTAGAGGGTTCAGGGTATTCCCTAGTCGGAAGCTCTCGACTAGAACCTCTGACTTGTGAAATGTCTCCAAATAATTTGACTAAGCTCTTCCCGTTCAGCAGAGAATCTTGGACAGTCGAAAAAGACATGTGTGTGTGCCAAACACTTCAAATTTTTTTCAAATTTACATCCGGCAGGCAGGTAACCACCAACACGCACACACGACGTGAAACTTGAAAATGTTACATTTTCCAGAAATTCTTGGAACTGCGCTAGCTGCAAACACGTGTTTCTTAACCGATCTTAATGAAATTTTCTACAGTATATCTTATTGTGTTCTCTTATGGGAAAACGAACAGGCCGCATTTTACACATTTTTAAAAAATGTGGCATTTTCAAAAATATGTAAGAGATGTGGACAGTGAAATTGGGCTATAAGACGGAGATTTGGGAAATTCCACCAGCAAGTGTGAAAAAATCTCGAACAAATTTACAGATTTTTGTTCAAATTCATTTGAGACGCGTTTCACAAATTTTGCAGAATCCAAGCTTCCTTGGTGAAAAATGAGAATCAAAGTTTTTTTTTGGCAAGGTTTTAATTTTGTTCGATTGGCTTAAAATTTCATTTCAAAACTCCACTTGAGAACTTATTGAATACGTGTTTTTGCGATTTTTGAAATTCCATCCGCAACTAAATTGTCGGAAAACAGTTGCATGAATGTTTTTATTTTACCATCCATTCGACTTCAAAATTATTTGTAAAGATATTGTGAAAATTGATTTGAGCCTTGTTGCAGACTTTCCTTTTGCAGGTAAAAAAAGTGAAGTTTTTAAATTCGTCCGACCGTCTTCTAAACTTTTTTCAAAACAATACACCACTACTAAATATTACGTGTTTCAGCGATTTTCGAAATTCGACGCGCAACTGTGGAAATTCAGTGGAAAACTGTTGCAGGCAACTTTTTGTTTTAATCATCGGATCGGCCTCAAACTCATTTTCACAAATATTTGCTAACACGCTTCTCGCGATATCCACAGCTTTTGGATAAATAATGCGGGTCAAATGTTAAATGAACGAATTTTTCAGCTTCAAGCTTCTCAACGTATTTTTCCTATGGTACTTTATTCGAATACCTTTAAACATATTTTCAAATAGAAGTGCATTTTAAGATAGTACGGACAGAATTATGTTAACCTCTAGCAGAAACCTGGGGAGAGATTAAATTCTAACATCTTTAGTACTTAAGGGCACCACGGTCAATGCCGGGTTATACCCGCTGGGTGCAATATACGGACTCCTTATATTAGAATTGTGTAAATATTAGACTATGTAAATTATAATTTGTACATTTTACGGATTTTTAAGCAGATATACCTGCACATTGTAAACAAAATTAATCAATATTCTATTCATTAAAGATAGCTTTAGAAGGTTGTACAGTTAAATGTGTAGCCCCTTTTAGCGGAGCATACTTCTTCACATTTATCTCAAGACCTAAATTTTTTATCAGTATACATACATACATGCACTCGTCTATTTAAGAGAAGATATTTAGCGAGGGCTCAATAAGTAATACTTTCTGTCCGATGATCCTGAAAACACACTGACTTCTTTTTAATGGGATCGGATTATTTGCTCCATGTCTTCATCTTTAATTTTAATATACAGTGGACCCTCGATAAACGAATGCCACGCATAACGAACATTTCGCATAACGAACACATTTTTTTTGGGAAAAAAGTTTCTCTTAACGAACGAAGTTTCGCATAACCACAAAAAGGGGGAAACTTTAATTGCATGTAAAATTTCTGTCTGTGTTTAGCAATGACCGCATTCTTCAGACTTATCAGTTGCACAACAGTTGAGATAAAATAGAACACTTAGTTTGCTACACTGTTCTATCTACACTCTCTTAACATGTTCAAATAGCAATCGAGCAATCCATTTCAGATTGTCTCCTTCCGTCCAATACATATTCAGTTCTTGAAAAAGTTTTATACGTTTCATTAACTTTCTCTCAATAAAAGCAGAACATAAAATATTTTGGTGTATTTTTTCAGTTCTTTAAATGTTTTGTTGCATTTAATGTTACTTTCTTTCAATAAAAGTTCAAATTGAAACATATTAGTGTATTTTTTTTCGACCTGGAACGCATCTTTTTATTTTACATTGATTTATATGGGACTAAAAGTTTTGCATATCGAACAAGATGCTGGAACCAATTGTGTACGCTAACCGAGGGTCCACTGTACTATCCAACGAAGTTAACTTTACAAGCAATGCGTACTTTTCTAGTGCAGGCCGCGTAAGCAGCAATCTTCTTGTTTGAACAAATATCGATCATATATCCAAAGTATGTGTTCCCCACAATCATCCACAACCGAAACGCAATTTTCGATGTTACTTAGTCGAGTAATATATTCACATACTGTAATACAGATATTAAACAGATTGTGCTTGGCTCTAGAATACCAAAAAGAAATTAATTCTGGCGCACATATGCTAATGAACTCACATTAATAAATTCTCCCAATGGTATATACTCTAAGTAAAATTAATCAAAAATTACATTGATATCTTACATATAAACAAACATAAACATTCAGTCATTTTAGAAGACATTGCATAAGCCGCAAATGGTAAATTTCCAGAGACATTTAGCGGCGACTTCGATGCATGGGCTATAGAAAAGGGCACTAAGCAAGCCATCCTGCTGAACACACTCGCGGATAAGCTGAGGCCATCTTATTTTTGTAAAGGTAAATACACATTGCCATTGGCATGATCAGCTGATCGCAATTAACTTCGATGGGCAGCATTGCACCATAACATTTATGCAATTACATATGTATGATCAGCTTAGGTTAATAACATAACCAGAGTAACCATGACCTATGTTAATAATGATGCCGTTGCGAATGAAAATATCGTGTCTTAGATGTGTGCTTATTTGCCGCTTTTAATTTTGACGTGGCATCATTCTTTCCCTTCTAATCCAAGCAGTCGCATTAGATTGGATTAAAAATTATAAAGTTCAGCTTTTCACGTGGGCGTAATAAACCCACGTGCACCGGCACGTGAAGTCAAAGTCCCTGGAAAAAAAGAAAAAGTAAATATAGACATCAACCGCTCCCTAGCGCTTCGCTATAACCATTCACCGGATTAAAGAAAAAGTTTCAGAATTCGGACATTGACAAATCTTCATACTGGAGTCGAGGTGTGCCCTTCCTGTGTGCTGAAGTCGTAGGAAAGTGCAGCCTAAATTGCGGCGCTGCGTTGTTGCGTGCCAATAAGGGAAGATTACGCATTTCATGTAGCCCTTTCTCCAAAGCCAAAGCAACAAATAGCGAAAATCTGCGGTAGACTGGTAGCAGGGAATTTCCTAAGGCCGAACCAAGATTTCGGCATCGTCTGATTGTCTGAAAATAAGCATTGAACCTCGCTACCCATTAATTTTTGCTGCATTCACAGGCAGACCAACGTGAACACGAGTTCGACCCACCGATCCCGGACCTTATTAAGCGCAGATCTGGTGGATGGCTAACCAGTGCGCACACTCACACGGATTTACAACATTAAATATAATTGTTAAACGGCATACTGGCCGTAGGTATAAACGAAGGGCATAAGTATGTATACAATTTGATAAGTTGGCTTATAACCTTTTGCTCTATCACACAGTACTCACTGAGGACGATGATGAGCTGTTGAATCTTAATTGAAGTGTATGGACGTAGAAATATATGCATATTATTTGTCTTCGTAATCATAGATGACTTTTTTTAGATCATTCAGATCAGCCGTAATTTTAATTAATATTAGTTTTGAAGTGTAATCTCGCTCATTTATGCTTTTGTCCAGATTGAGTTTAGTTTATACCAACGTTATTCTTTTAACGTCATGTATCATGAAGTACGATCATGAATTGAAATCTTCTTTGAATACAATTATATGATTTTTTATACCATGAACCCATTGAAAATGGGTAAAAGGGGTATTATGTTTTTGTGCAAAGTGCAAATGTATGTAACAGGCAGAATGAAGCATCTCCGACCCCATAAAGTATATATATTCTTGATCAGCATCAATAGGCGAGTCGATCTAGCCATGTCCGTCTGTCTGTCCGTCCGTCCGTCCGTCCGTCCGTCCGTCCGTATGTATGAACGCAAGGATCTCAGAACCTATAAGAGCTAGAGACTTGAAATTTTAGATGAAGGTGCTCCTAGTGCCCGCGCAGATCGAGTTTGTTTCCGATAAACGATAACTTGCCCCGTTTCCAAGTAATCGATAAAAATGTATATCGAAATCCCGTTTTTGAAGCAATTTTGGTAAATAATAAGAGCTAGAGTTACCAAACTTGACATGTAGCTTCTAGAATAGTATATATATATCGATTATCTTTCATTTATAAGCGCGCGCTGCATTTGGTGATGGAATAAGAGGGTTCAGGGTATCCCCTAGTCGGGAGCTCCCGACTAGAACCTCTTACTTGTTTTTTGTTTGTTTCTATAAAGTGTAGAACCTGTACAAACATAATTTAGTACCTTAACAACACATGGATGGCAAATGTTATCAAAAACCGAACCCCATACCGCTGTATAAAGATTTTAGATGCAGGTAGTCTTACTGTCGTCCAATCGTGTTGGCAAAACCATGCCGTTTAAGTCGCCTTAAAGGTCGGGCAGGGAGTAGTCCTCTTGCGAGCAGGGAGCGGTGTCTCAGCAATCTTTCGCTGTATCTGCTTGTGTGCCTTCCAATCTGTTCCTCGACTGTATGCAGTTTGAGGTCTTTATGGAGCGTGGAACCGCGTACGTACCAGGGGCAGTTCGTTATCTGACGTAGTACCCGATTCTGCAATACCTGTATACGTTTATAGTTGGATTTGGCTGCAATCCCCCAAATCTGCACTCAATAAAGCCATATTGGCAAAATACAGTGCACGTATACAGCTATTTTGCATCTAAGCGGCAAGGTGCTTCTTTTACAATTATATGATAAAATGAGTTAATTTATTTTGGGCACCTTAGATAAATAACATCGCATATAAAGGGTAGTTGCAATGACAATCGCCGATGCAGCTACAGGTAGGGTGGGTGAAAACCGAGGATAGCCAACATCTTCGCCTCGGCTCTATAAGATATATTCTTCTTGCAGATCGTAGGCGCTTATTATATATCGTGGTATCCCGTCATACCTTTACTCTGTCTACTTTTTTTTCTATTCATTGTACTTAACGCGTCGAGTGTATTAGGGAGTAAATGAACCCACGCCATTTCCCCTAAGCACGGTCGGAGCCCGTAGACAGAGTACGCTCCCAATACACAACACGAGCGTTAGGTGAAACGCGCCCAGCGTAGCCATCGTGTTCGTTACATAATTTAATAGAGTGGATCCACTTTTGCGGTGCAAAAGTCAGATGCAGACCACTATTTAGCCCAAATATTGACCGAGCACAATTGTTTCAAGGCTTACCTGAATGAGGACGACCTGTACTACGAGCATTGTGGGTTAAAGGGTGTACGCCGAGCACGTGAAGGGCAGAAACGACTTGTCTTCGGACAACCTTGTAGCTAACATGGCTTTGTCCAGGACGACGGGAAAAGATCCAACACGGCACAGGAGACGAACGTGAAATTAAGAAAATAAATAAAAATACACTCACAGAGCCGGCCAAAATGGCAGACTTATGCTGAACACATGTGGTCAGAAGCAGAACAGCCGAATGTAAGCAATGCAGTCAATGCTACCTGTATGCAACTCTGATATGGTTTTTTACTGTCTTCTCAGAGGTCATGGGTGCTTTAACTTTTACCTGTGCAGGTTTGATCACAGCTCAATCGCAAAATGTCCACATTACGGTAAAAGCAATGAATCCGGTAACTTATATATGCCAACGGCTGTATACAAATTGTGAAAATTATTGCCAACACTTCGTAAAAGTGGCACCTCCGCTGCCTTAAGTGCGGAGTTTTCATCGCTGTGCTTGTAGATTTTTGGTGCCAAAAAACACTCAGTAGGTAGAATATAAATAATAATTAGAAATTATATATACGCACCATCGAAATCTTTGATAAATTTTGCATACACCTGCATTTTCTGAACTGTAATGAATTTTGGTAATATTTCAGGAACAACGACGTTTTCATTACTATTTTCACCAGACAACGTTTTTATGAGCATTTCACGAGTCAATTCCTTATTCTTGGTAAGGCAGTATGTCGTTTCATATAGTATTGTATCAGTCATAACGCCGCAATTGAATGATAATCTTATTCGAATATCCATTTTTTTACCTGTAAGCAAAATTTATTATTGAAAATAAAATCTGGTATTGAATTTTTATGTACCTGTCTTTAAGTCGCTTAACAAACGTTTCTTATCAGGTGGTGACATATTCCATAATGTCACGGAGTTGGCATCAAATTTAACTGCGGTAATATCCACGGAATCATATATCATAATGTGATCAGTGACATATATATCGAAATTAAAGCTCTTTATCAGCTCTTTATAGTTATCTTCAGTAAACTGGTGTATACCCGAATAACTTTGAGAAACATAAATAGGTTCATAATGACCAATTTTAACGGCTATATCAGCTCTGCGAGGAACATTTGGTTTGCCCACTGTTCCGACAAGGGCAAAAAGAAATAATGGGCTCCATATGAGTGCTATTAATATTAAAATAATAGTTCCTCCTATTAGGCATTTGGCATAAAACGCCTTAGGCTCTCCCCGTAAAACTGGGAAATCTGCATCCATTTGCCTATAGCAACGTACAATAAATACAGATTGAAAAATATCTTCCATCTTAATCCATTCCATTACTGTAAGTGTGGTGTCAATGCATAACCAGTCCAGCATTGTTCGAAGAATGTAGAGAAATGGTATTTCCATGTAACTAAAACGGTATTATTTTAATATAATAAAAATTATATGAAAGTCTTTTCCATTTCGTATTTGCTTACACTTTAAACGCTACATAGTTAACCATTGAAAAACTTTTTGTAAATACATTTCCCAAAATGCGCCTTGGGTAACCACAACGCATCTGATAGGCTGATAATAACATATGAAGGCATTTGATAAGATAAAAGACGGTTGGTGCAGTAGCCCCGAAACTGTGCGCTGTAACATATGGCACCAAAAAGAACATCCATATATGTATTCCAATAACCGTTACGAAATGGAACACAATTTTGACAACCAACGCTTTTCGTAAGTATATCGCACGCTCCGTTACGATGGTAACAAATTGAACAACGAGCATAAAAAGGAAACTGAAAGGCACCTTGTTTCCCTGTATATATGTCTCTAGAACGCTTGTGCTATATTTATGACGATACTAAAAAAAATTAAATATTATTTATAAATAATAGAATAAGTTAAATATTCTCCCATTTACCTCATACCGAAAAATAATGATGTTTAAGCTTTGAATCAATTAAATGTCGAAAAAAGGGCTTAATGTTTTTGTTCAAATGTATTTAAGAAGGAATCGTAAGGTATTTATTTTAGCGACTCTGTATTTATGAATGCTTCCATATTATAATCTATAAGAGCTAGAGACTTGACAACGCAATTTTTTCATGTAATGTTAATAGGAAAGTCATATCACACATAAGTATTACGGTAGTTCGTTTTTGTAATTAAAGTTTTTTTTAATAAATTAAACGCGACCATTCAATAGGAGCAGCCGGTAGGGTACTTTTTGTGTACTTATAAGACCATTAAAGGTCAACCGAGTCCCAGAACCCATTAAAAATGGGTAAAAGGGGTATAATGTTTTTGTGCAAAATGTAATTTGTATATAACAGGCAGAAGGAATCATCTCCGACCACATAAAGTATATATATTCTTGATCAGCATCAATAGCCGAGTCGATCTAGCCATGTCCGCATGTCTGTCCGTCCGTATGTATGAACGCAAGGATCTCAGAACCTATAAGAGCTAGAGACTGAAATTTTAGATGAAGGTGCTCCTAGTGCCTGCGCAGGTCGAGTTTGTTCCCGATAATCGATAACTTACTCCGTTTCAAAGTAATCGATAAAATTATATATCGAAATCCTGTTTTTTAAGCAATTTTTGTAAATAATAAGAGCTAGAGTCACCAAACTTGACATGTAGCTTCTAGAAAAGTATATATATTTGCATTTGGTGTTGGAAGAAGAGGGTTCAGGGTGTACCCTAGTCGGGAGCTCTCGACTGGAACCTCTTACTTGTTATTAATGCATCAGTCAACATATGTATTTTAGACTATCTACTTACATATTTGAAATGAGCAGCATTATTAATTATGAAAAAAGACGTAATTATAATTAATATTTACGATACATAATTCTTAAATTACGTACGCAGATTTATGGTAAAAGTGTCATTATTCACTAAGCTTTTATAAAGATATTAATTTTTGAATGAATATTTTCGGATAATTTTATTGATTAATTGAAAATGCATCAAATTAACTAAACAATTAGTAAAAATCTATAAACCGAGGCTTTTGAAAAAAGCTTTTTTCAAAAATTGTGCGAAACCGGTACACCATAACACCCGCTTCCCTTTTTTATTTAATATAAAAAAAATAACCCATAAATGGGTAAAAAGGGTAATTATTTTGCAAGTGATATGGAAACCTCTCCGACCCTAAAGTAAATCTTATCACACAACCGAGTCGCACCATCGTCCGTCCGTCCGTCCTCCTCCGTCCGAGTATAACCAGGACTCAACCTATAGAGCTAAAGAAAAATATGCTCCTCCCGCGCAACATTTTTTCCAAAACCAAACTTGTCCCGTTTCCAACGAAAAGAACAAATCCCGTTTTTTAAGCAATAACTTCTCACTTGACATGTAGCTTCTAGATATAAAACGATTACTTTATTTATACTTACCCCTCCCCGCTACTCTCTATCTAAAGCCACCTGCTTTGAGGGTTCAGGACCCTTGTCTAGGTACTTCGCCTAAAAAGTTTTCGTTTAATGGATTCTGGACAGAGCACTGCCACAAACAAAGACTTAGCTCTTGCGAAAGGACAGTCCCTATTGCCAATTACTCGCGTCTGTTATAATGAAGCTATCAAACGTTGATTCGTAGTGTTTGTCATTTAATTGATTTTTGCTTCTTTTTAACCCTGAACCCATTGAAAATGGGTAAAAGGGGTATATTGATTTGTGCAAAGAGCAAAGTAGTAACAGGCAGAAGGAAGCATCTCCGACCCCATAAAGTAAAACTCTTGATCAGCATCAAAGCCGAGTCGATCTAGCCATGTCCGTCTGTCTGTCCGTCCGTCCGTCCGTCCGTCCGTCCGTATGATGAACGCAAGGATCTCAGAACCTATAAGAGCTAGAGACTTGGAATTTTAGATGTAGGTGCTCCTAGGTCCCGCGCAGATCGAGTTTGTTTCCGATAAACGATAACTTGCCCCATTTCCAAGTAATCGATAAAAATGTAATCGAAATCCGGCTTTTTAAGCAATTTTGGTAAATAATAATAGCTAGTCATCAAACTTGATATGTAGCTTCTAGAATAGTAAAATATCGATTATCTTTCATTTTATACCTATCGCCAACTCCCCGCTACTCTCTATCTATAAGCGCGCGTGCATTTGGTGTTGGAATAAGAGGGTTCAGGGTATCCCCTAGTCGGGAGCTCCCGACTAGAACCTCTTACTTGTTATTAATGCATCAGTCAACATATGTATTTTAGACTATCTACTTACATATTTGAAATGAGCAGCATTATTAATTATGAAAAAAGACGTAATTATAATTAATATTTACGATAATAATTCTTAAATTACGTACGCAGATTTATGGTAAAAGTGTCATTATCCACTAAGCTTTTATAAAGATATTAATTTTGAATGATAAAATATGTTTTGCGGCATTACATTTTATTGATTAATTTGAAAATGCATCCATAATTATACTCATATACATCATTAGTAATAAATCTATACATACCGAGGCTTTTGATAAAAAGCTTTTTTCAAAATACTTGGTGCGAGATACCAAGGTGACAACCATAACACCCGGCTGTCTTCAGCTTTTTGTTCATTTGAAAACAATAAATTTATATAAAATATATATAATTATAACCCATTGAAAATGGGTAAAAAGGGTATATTGTATTTGTGCAAAGTGCAAATTATTAACAGGAAAGGCGCATCTCCGACCCCATAAAGTATATAATCTTGATCAGCATCATACCGAGTCGTTCTAGCCATGTCCGTCTGTCTGTCCGTCCGTCCGTCCGTATGTATGAACGCAAGGATCTCAGAACCTATAAGACCTAGAGAAAAACTTTTTGTAAATACATTTCCCAAAATGCGCCTTGGGTAACCACAACGCATCTGATAGGCTGATAATAACATATGAAGGCATTTGATAAGATAAAAGACGGTTGGTGCAGTAGCCCCGAAACTGTGCGCTGTAACATATGGCACCAAAAAGAACATCCATATATGTATTCCAATAACCGTTACGAAATGGAACACAATTTTACAACCAACGCTTTTCGTAAGTATATCGCACCTCCGTTACGATGGTAACAAATTAACAACGAGCATAAAAAGGAAACTGAAAGCACCTTGTTTCCCTGTATATATGTCTCTAAACGCTTGTGCTATATTTATGACGATACTAAAAAAATTAAATATTATTTATAAATAATAGAATAAGTTAAATATTCTCCCATTTACCTCAACCGAAAAATAATGATGTTTAAGCTTTGAACAAAAAGTCGAAAAAAGGGCTAAGTTTTTGTTCATATTAAAGGAATCGTAAGGTATTATTTATCGACTCTGTATTTATGAATCTTCCAATTATAATCTATAACTAAGACTTGACAACGCAATTTTTTCATAATTAAAGGAAATCATACACACAAATATAGTTTTTTTTAAATTTTTTAAATTACGCGACCATCAATAGACCCGAGGGACTTTTTTCACTTATAAGACCATAAAGGTCAACCGAGTCCCAAACCCATTAAAAATGGGTAAAAGGGTAATTTTTGTGCAATAATATACAGGCAAAGGAATCACTCCACCACAAAAGTAATAAAATCGACACAAAACCGAGTCCTACATCCGCTCTTCCGCCGAATAACCAAGGATCTCAGAACCTATAAGAGCTAAAGAAATAGATAGGCTCCTATGCCTCCAGGTCGAGTGTTCCCAACGATAACTTACTCCGTTTCAAACGATAAAATACAAACCTACGACTATACCAACTTGACAGTAGCTCTAAAAAATAGGTTTGGGAAAGGGTCAGGGGTACCCTAGCGACCTCGACTGAACCTCTACTTGTTATTAATGCACAGTCACATAGTATTTTAGACTATCTACTTACATATTTGAAATAGCAGATTAAATTATGAAAAAAGACGTAATATAATAAAACGAAAAATTCTTAAAACGACGCAGATTTATGGTAAAAGTGTCATTATTCACTAAGCTTTTATAAAGATATTAATTTGAATTTTGAAGGCAGCATCTCCGACCCCATAAAGTAAAATCTTGATCAGCATCAAAGCCGAGTCGTTCTAGCCATGTCCGTCTGTCTGTCCGTCCGTCCGTCCGATGTATGAACGCAAGGATCTCAGAACCTATAAGAGCTAGAGACTGGAATTTTAGATGTAGGTGCTCCTAGGTCCCGCGCAATCGAGTTTGTTTCCGATAAACGATAACTTGCCCCGTTTCCAGAATCGATAAAAAGAATCGAAATCCCGCTTTTAAGCAATTTGGTAAATAAAAAGCTAGTCATCAAACTTGACATGTAGCTTCTAGAAAGAAAAATCGATTATCTTTCATTTTATACCTATCGCCAACTCCCCGCTACTCTCTATCTATAAGCGCGCGCTGCATTTGGTGTTGGAATAAGAGGGTTCAGGGTATCCCCTAGTCGGGAGCTCCCGACTAGAACCTCTTACTTGTTATTAATGCATCAGTCAACAAGTATTTTAGACTATCTACTTACATATTTGAAATGAGCAGCATTATAATTATGAAAAAAGACGTAATAATTAAATACGATACAAATCTTAAATACTACGCAATTAGGTAAAAGTGTCATTATTCACTAAGCTTTTATAAAGATATTAATTTTTGAATGATAAAATGATGTTTTGCGGCAATTGACATTTTATGATTAATTGAAAATGCATCCAAATAACTCAGTGATACATCATGAGTAATAAATCTAACAACCGAGGCTTTTGGATAAAAAGCTTTTTCAAAATACTTGGTGCGAGATACCAAGGTGACAACCATAACACCCGGCTGTCTTCAGCTATTTTGTTCATTTGAAAACAATAAATTTATATAAAATATATATAATTATAACCCATTGAAAATGGGTAAAAAGGGTATATTGTATTTGTGCAAAGTGCAAATGTATGTAACAGGGAGAAGGCAGCATCTCCGACCCTATAAAGTATATATATTCTTGATCAGCATCAATAGCCGAGTCGTTCTAGCCATGTCCGTCCGTCCGTCCGTCCGTCCGTCCGTCCGTATGTATGAACGCAAGGATCTCAGAACCTATAAGAGCTAGAGACTTGAAATTTTAGATGTAGGTGCTCCTAGTGCCCGCGCAGATCGAGTTTGTTTCCGATAAACCATAACTTGTCCCGTTTCCAAGTAATCGATAAAAATGTATATCGAAATCCCGTTTTTTAAGCAATTTTTGTAAATAATAAGAGCTAGAGTCATCAAACTTGACATGTAGCTTCTAGAGTAGTATATATATATCGATTATCTTTCATTTTATACTTATCGCCAACTCCCCGCTACTCTCTATCTATAAGCGCACGCTGCATTTGGTGATGGAATAAGAGGGTTCAGGGTATTCCCTTGTGCTAATGGTATCTTCGCCTAAAAAGTTTTCGTTTAATTGGATTCTGGACAGAGCATCTGCCACATAACATATAGACTTATGCTCTTGCGAAAGGACAGTCCCTATTGCCATATTACTCGCGTCTGTTATTAATGAAGCTATTCAAACGTTGATTCGTAGTGTTTGTCATTTATATTGATTTTTGCTTCTTTTTATACCCTGAACCCATTGAAAATGGGTAAAAGGGGTATATTGTATTTGTGCAAAGAGCAAATGTATGTAACAGGCAGAAGGAAGCATCTCCGACCCCATAAAGTATATATACTCTTGATCAGCATCAATAGCCGAGTCGATCTAGCCATGTCCGTCTGTCTGTCCGTCCGTCCGTCCGTCCGTCCGTCCGTCCGTATGTATGAACGCAAGGATCTCAGAACCTATAAGAGCTAGAGACTTGGAATTTTAGATGTAGGTGCTCCTAGGTCCCGCGCAGATCGAGTTTGTTTCCGATAAACGATAACTTGCCCCATTTCCAAGTAATCGATAAAAATGTATATCGAAATCCGGCTTTTTAAGCAATTTTGGTAAATAATAATAGCTAGTCATCAAACTTGATATGTAGCTTCTAGAATAGTATATATATATCGATTATCTTTCATTTTATACCTATCGCCAACTCCCCGCTACTCTCTATCTATAAGCGCGCGCTGCATTTGGTGTTGGAATAAGAGGGTTCAGGGTATCCCCTAGTCGGGAGCTCCCGACTAGAACCTCTTACTTGTTATTAATGCATCAGTCAACATATGTATTTTAGACTATCTACTTACATATTTGAAATGAGCAGCATTATTAATTATGAAAAGAGACGTAATTATAATTAATATTTACGATACATAATTCTTAAATTACGTACGCAGATTTATGGTAAAAGTGTCATTATCCACTAAGCTTTTATAAAGATATTAATTTTTGAATGATAAAATGATGTTTTGCGGCAATTGACATTTTATTGATTAATTTGAAAATGCATCCATAATTATACTCAGTGATACATCATTGAGTAATAAATCTATACATACCGAGGCTTTTGGATAAAAAGCTTTTTTCAAAATACTTGGTGCGAGATACCAAGGTGACAACCATAACACCCGGCTGTCTTCAGCTTTTTGTTCATTTGAAAACAATAAATTTATATAAAATATATATAATTATAACCCATTGAAAATGGGTAAAAAGGGTATATTGTATTTGTGCAAAGTGCAAATGTATGTAACAGGGAGAAGGCAGCATCTCCGACCCCATAAAGTATATATATTCTTGATCAGCATCAATAGCCGAGTCGTTCTAGCCATGTCCGTCTGTCTGTCCGTCCGTCCGTCCGTATGTATGAACGCAAGGATCTCAGAACCTATAAGACCTAGAGAAAAACTTTTTGTAAATACATTTCCCAAAATGCGCCTTGGGTAACCACAACGCATCTGATAGGCTGATAATAACATATGAAGGCATTTGATAAGATAAAAGACGGTTGGTGCAGTAGCCCCGAAACTGTGCGCTGTAACATATGGCACCAAAAAGAACATCCATATATGTATTCCAATAACCGTTACGAAATGGAACACAATTTTGACAACCAACGCTTTTCGTAAGTATATCGCACGCTCCGTTACGATGGTAACAAATTGAACAACGAGCATAAAAAGGAAACTGAAAGGCACCTTGTTTCCCTGTATATATGTCTCTAGAACGCTTGTGCTATATTTATGACGATACTAAAAAAAATTAAATATTATTTATAAATAATAGAATAAGTTAAATATTCTCCCATTTACCTCATACCGAAAAATAATGATGTTTAAGCTTTGAATCAATTAAATGTCGAAAAAAGGGCTTAATGTTTTTGTTCAAATGTATTTAAGAAGGAATCGTAAGGTATTTATTTTATCGACTCTGTATTTATGAATGCTTCCATATTATAATCTATAAGAGCTAGAGACTTGACAACGCAATTTTTTCATGTAATGTTAATAGGAAAGTCATATCACACATAAGTATTGCGGTAGTTCGTTTTTGTAATTAAAGTTTTTTTTAATAAATTAAACGCGACCATTCAATAGGAGCAGCCGGTAGGGTACTTTTTGTGTACTTATAAGACCATTAAAGGTCAACCGAGTCCCAGAACCCATTAAAAATGGGTAAAAGGGGTATAATGTTTTTGTGCAAAATGTAATTTGTATATAACAGGCAGAAGGAATCATCTCCGACCACATAAAGTATATAAAATTCTTGATCAGCATCAATAGCCGAGTCGATCTAGCCATGTCCGCATGTCTGTCCGTCCGTATGTATGAACGCAAGGATCTCAGAACCTATAAGAGCTAGAGACTGAAATTTTAGATGTAGGTGCTCCTAGTGCCTGCGCAGGTCGAGTTTGTTCCCGATAATCGATAACTT
This sequence comes from Drosophila ezoana, assembly GCA_035045725.1. Classification (NCBI taxonomy): domain Eukaryota; kingdom Metazoa; phylum Arthropoda; class Insecta; order Diptera; family Drosophilidae; genus Drosophila; species Drosophila ezoana. The sequence continues at coordinate 141,958 of JAWNOU010000003.1, read as the reverse complement.
ACTCCGTTTCAAAGTAATCGATAAAATTATATATCGAAATCCTGTTTTTTAAGCAATTTTTGTAAATAATAAGAGCTAGAGTCACCAAACTTGACATGTAGCTTCTAGAAAAGTATATATATTTGCATTTGGTGTTGGAAGAAGAGGGTTCAGGGTGTACCCTAGTCGGGAGCTCTCGACTGGAACCTCTTACTTGTTATTAATGCATCAGTCAACATATGTATTTTAGACTATCTACTTACATATTTGAAATGAGCAGCATTATTAATTATGAAAAAAGACGTAATTATAATTAATATTTACGATACATAATTCTTAAATTACGTACGCAGATTTATGGTAAAAGTGTCATTATTCACTAAGCTTTTATAAAGATATTAATTTTTGAATTTTGAAGGCAGCATCTCCGACCCCATAAAGTATATATATTCTTGATCAGCATCAATAGCCGAGTCGTTCTAGCCATGTCCGTCTGTCTGTCCGTCCGTCCGTCCGTATGTATGAACGCAAGGATCTCAGAACCTATAAGAGCTAGAGACTTGGAATTTTAGATGTAGGTGCTCCTAGGTCCCGCGCAGATCGAGTTTGTTTCCGATAAACGATAACTTGCCCCGTTTCCAAGTAATCGATAAAAATGTATATCGAAATCCCGCTTTTTAAGCAATTTTGGTAAATAATAATAGCTAGTCATCAAACTTGACATGTAGCTTCTAGAATAGTATATATATATCGATTATCTTTCATTTTATACCTATCGCCAACTCCCCGCTACTCTCTATCTATAAGCGCGCTGCATTTGGTGTTGGAATAAGAGGGTTCAGGGTATCCCCTAGTCGGGAGCTCCCGACTAGAACCTCTTACTTGTTATTAATGCATCAGTCAACATATGTATTTTAGACTATCTACTACATATTTGAAATGAGCAGCATTATAATTATGAAAAAAGACGTAATTATATTAAAACGATACATAATCAAAACGACCAGAATGTAAAATGTCATATCACTACAAAAAAATACCCCCCTCACTATCCCCCCCCCCCCCCTCTCCTCCAAAATAACCCATAAAAGGGTAAAAGGGATATGTTTGTGCAAATCAAAGTAGTAACAGGGAAAGGCAGCATCTCCGACCCCAAAAAAAATCATCACAAAACCTCGTCTACCATGCCGTCGTCTGTCCGTCCGTCCGTCCGAATAACCAAGGATCTCAGAACCTAAAACAGAACAATAGAAGTGCTCCTGTCCCCGCAATCGAGTTGTTCCGATAACGATAACCCCCGTTCCAAGTAATCGATAAAAAGATATCGAAATCCCGCTTTTTAAGCAATTTGGTAAATAATAAAGCTAGTCATCAAACTTGACATGTAGCTTCTAGAATAGTATATATATATCGATTATCTTTCATTTTATACCTATCGCCAACTCCCCGCTACTCTCTATCTATAAGCGCGCGCTGCATTTGGTGTTGGAATAAGAGGGTTCAGGGTATCCCCTAGTCGGGAGCTCCCGACTAGAACCTCTTACTTGTTATTAATGCATCAGTCAACATATGTATTTTAGACTATCTACTTACATATTTGAAATGAGCAGCATTATTAATTATGAAAAAAGACGTAATTATATTTAATATTTACGATACATAATTCTTAAATTACGTACGCAGATTTATGGTAAAAGTGTCATTATTCACTAAGCTTTTATAAAGATATTAATTTTTGAATGATAAAATGATGTTTTGCGGCAATTGACATTTTATTGATTAATTTGAAAATGCATCCATAATTATACTCAGTGATACATCATTGAGTAATAAATCTATACATACCGAGGCTTTTGGATAAAAAGCTTTTTTCAAAATACTTGGTGCGAGATACCAAGGTGACAACCATAACACCCGGCTGTCTTCAGCTATTTTGTTCATTTGAAAACAATAAATTTATATAAAATATATATAATTATAACCCATTGAAAATGGGTAAAAAGGGTATATTGTATTTGTGCAAAGTGCAAATGTATGTAACAGGGAGAAGGCAGCATCTCCGACCCCATAAAGTATATATATTCTTGATCAGCATCAATAGCCGAGTCGTTCTAGACATGTCCGTCTGTCTGTCCGTCCGTCCGTCCGTATGTATGAACGCAAGGATCTCAGAACCTATAAGAGCTAGAGACTTGAAATTTTAGATGTAGGTGCTCCTAGTGCCCGCGCAGATCGAGTTTGTTTCCGATAAACGATAACTTGCCCCGTTTCCAAGTAATCGATAAAAATGTATATCGAAATCCCGTTTTTTAAGCAATTTTTATAAATAATAAGAGCTAGAGTCATCAAACTTGACATGTAGCTTCTAGAATAGTATATATATATCGATTATCTTTCATTTTATACTTATCGCCAACTCCCCGCTACTCTCTATCTATAAGCGCGCTTTATTTGGTGATGGAATAAGAGGGCTCAGGGTATTCCCTTGTGCTAATGGTATCTTCGCCTAAATTTTTTTCGTTTAATTGGATTCTGGACAGAGCATCTGCCACATAACATATAGACTTATGCTCTTGCGAAAGGACAGTCCCTATTGCCATATTACTCGCGTCTGTTATTAATGAAGCTATTCAAACGTTGATTCGTAGTGTTTGTCATTTATATTGATTTTTACTTCTTTTTATACCCTGAACCCATTGAAAATGGGTAAAAGGGGTATATTGTATTTGTGCAAAGTGCAAATGTATGTAACAGGCAGAAGAAAGCATCTCCGACCCCATAAAGTATATATATTCTTGATCAGCATCAATAGCCGAGTCGATCTAGCCATGTCCGTCTGTCTGTCCGTCCGTCCGTCCGTCCGTCCGTCCGTATGTATGAACGCAAGGATCTCAGAACCTATAAGAGCTAGAGACTTGAAATTTTAGATGTAGGTGCTCCTAGGTCCCGCGCAGATCGAGTTTGTTTCCGATAAACGATAACTTGCCCCGTTTCCAAGTAATCGATAAAAATGTATACCGAAATCCCGCTTTTTAAGCAATTTTGGTAAATAATAATAGCTAGTCATCAAACTTGACATGTAGCTTCTAGAATAGTATATATATATCGATTATCTTTCATTTTATACCTATCGCCAACTCCCCGCTACTCTCTATCTATAAGCGCGCGCTACATTTGGTGTTGGAACAAGAGGGTTCAGGGTATCCCCTAGTCGGGAGCTCCCGACTAGAACCTCTTACTTGTTTTTAATTTAAGTCGAAATTGTTTTACTATATTAGCGAAATTTGGTATAAATTTCCTATAGAAACCACATAATCATAGAAATGATTAAATTTCTGTGGGGGTTTTTGAAATTGGGAATTTGGTTTTATACCCTCAGTTGTGATGATGTGATAGAGAAATTCAGCTTCTTTTCTCAAGAACTCGCATTTATCCAACTGTAGTTTTAAGTTAGCTTCTCTAAGCTTCTCAATTATATTTTGTAGCTACAAAATGTGTTCCTCCAATGAAGTTGAAAAAATTATAATATCGTCTAAGTAGACCAGACAATCCTTAAAAATTAAATCTTCTAAGAGATTGTTCATACAACGTTGGAACGTTGCAGGTGCATTCTTAAGAGCAAATGGCATGCGAGTGTAGTCGTAATGGCCATGTTTAGTCGAAAATGCGGTCTTGGGTATTGATCCAGGATCCATTTGAATTTGGTGGAAGCCTTTGGCTAGATCAATGGTTGTGAAATATTGACATTTTCCAAGTTTGTCTAATATTTCATCCATGATCGGGATAGGGTTTTTATCATTAATAGTTAGTTCATTGAGATTGCGGTAATCCATGACATACCGGTAATTTTTGCTTTCCAGATGCATCGTTTTTCATTGGAACAATTATTACTGGTGAGCAGTAAGGGGATTTGGATTTACGTATGATATTTGTTTTATTATATCGCTTATTTGTTTATTTACTTCCTCATCGTATATTTGAGGATATTTATATGGACGCTTGTAAATTGGGTCCTCATGTTTTGTTAAAATTTTCTGCTTAATTGTACTAGTGAAAGTCAAATTGTCACCTTCATGGTACTGGATATCACGAAATTCATGTAAAACATTTTTAATTTTTTCCTTTTCTTCTGAGTTTAGGTGCTCTAACCTATACTCATTATTTTCTGTTAATTCGTTATTAATAGCGAAGTTAAATGGTCTGTCCTCTGTTGAGGTTGGATCAAGGCACTCTTGTGCGGTCATGTCCTCTTCGACCTCTTCGACATTATATCTAAAACAAAATTTAAATTCTCCTAAGGTTGCATAGTCTATTTTTGCTTGACATGCTTCAAGGTATTCTCTCCCAATCATAACATCATAATGCTCTGAGAAGTCGTGAATATAGAATTTTTGTTTACTCGGAAAAATTTTTCTTGCTCCTAATCTTATGCTTTGTTTTAATTCAATACCACCATTTATGGTGTGAACCTTTACTTGTTGTATATTGGAAAAGTTAAGCGGTTTGTTTTCATTAGGTTTATGGTTGAACCTCTGTCAATGACACATTTTAGAACTTCGTCATTCATAATTAATTTTATAAATGGATTTCTTCTGTTTGTTCCGAGGCTTGCTGATGAAAATTTTCAGATGTGTCCATTCCCATCTGCCCACTGTTGCTATCTCTTTGACTTTGGCGCATTAAAGCGTGAATGGGACTGGTTTTGATAGTTCAAGGGATTTTGGGTTCTACCTTGACTTAATTTCTGTTGGAACTCGTGGTGAGCCTTTTGATTGTCTTCGGAATTAGTGTGTTGTTTGTTTTGTACATGATAACTCTGATTCGTGTTGGAATAGCCACTTGAACAGGTGGCTGGGTTAGCATTCTGCTGATAATTTCCCATGTTCTACGATTGTTAATTGATTTCCCTGAACGTTATTAGTTTTAGGTCTATCATTTACGCTATTTTCGTATAATCCTTCTCTTTCTGCTACTTGCTTAAGTTTCTGTGTCGTATCTGTCTAACATCATGAAAAGCCTATCTTTTTTTTGTAATTACATCTTTAATTGTGTTATTCATGGCATTTGTATAAAGTGTCATGTTGCTAGGTATATTTTCTAAAGCTAACTTATTTAATATAACATAAGATTTATTTTCGAGATCCTCGATGAACTTACGGACGTTTCCCTGGAAATTCGTATTGTATAGGCGTCGAAGGAGCTCTTCAAATGGTGTTTGCACTTTGTATTCTTCGATCAGTGCATTCCTCAACTCCTGCCAAGTGTTGGCCGCTGTCCTTTGTTAAACTCTCTGAGCATCTCCAGCAACTTGCAATTCGATGGCTCCATATAAGATGCTATGTTGTCTGACATCTCGGGTTGGATACAGATGTAGGATGTAATCGATCCTTTTAATAAAAGCGTTGAGATTTTCTGTTGATCCGTCAAAACTTGGCACCTGTCTCAGTTGTGAGAGGGTCTGGTTGAGGTATTGTTCTGATAATTCCATTGTCATAATCTTGGTGTAATTCACTTTTTGGTGTTTGATGATGACTTTATTTTTAATAGCTTTTTTTTTCTTTGAGATTTTGGCTATTGAATTTTTTAGTTCTTGGATTTTGCACTTTTATTTCTTTGCACTTTGTTTTTGAACATTTAATTTAGTTTAGAGTTTTTTTTGTTTGTGTGTTTTATTGAAAAGACCCAGTAATAACGTATTGCAGGGATCGAAAGATATGCAAAGCCATTCGTTATTAACTGTAGTAGCTTTATTGCCCGAAGGGTCAATGCTAATAGACTACAAGCGACCCGAAGGTTCTTGTGCGGATACGTATTCGAGAAATCGTTTGCTACACACCGACAACAATTTCGGTCGCGATTGTGCTTTAGATCTAGGAATTAATTAGCCTTTAGCGATCTTTACTTTTTCCCGACGCACCCTACCGGCTGCGCCAATTAAGTTTTACACAAATAGTTACTTTAAAAAAATATATTTCAATTCTTTATTTTCACTAACGGCTACTTCTTATATCGAGTTTTTTTTTTTTTTTATTTTATTCTCTTTATTAGCTAATTTATTGATACTATACATGAGCATCTTAACCTAGCTTGACTATAATGGGATAAACATACTTAATATTACCTATTAAGTTTTATAATTATTCAATATATCTTATAGTTTTAGTATGATTATTATTATTTTTATTTATTTATTTTATTTTTTTTTTTCAAATGATTACCCGGTTTGGGAGGTCGATGGGGTGGATTCTGCGAAGTCTCCGTCGCTTTCTTCTGAAAAGTCTTCTAGCCAATATATTGGGGTGGGCAGAAAGACGGGCCATGTAGCTGGTGGACTGCTGTCGTAGAAGGTCGCCCACCAAGGGGACCTTTAGGTCTGTTGCTAGGGCATGGTTGCGGATGTACCAGGGAGCCTCAGTACTCAGTCTGAGTACCTTCGCTTGGAAGACACTTATTTTCCTCAAGTGAGATTTTGCTGCCGTGCCGAAAATTTGGCTTGCATAGCGCCAGACTGGGGCCAGGAGGGTTTTATAAAGCAGCACCTTATTGCTCAGAGAAAGCTTGCTGCTTGCCTTAAGGAGCCAAGCCATACTTTTTAGTTTTTGACGTACGCTGTGGCATGTTGTTGCGATGTGTTTGCTCCAAGTGAGTCTGCGATCAAGGTAGACTCCCAGGTAGCGATGGCCGTCTTTATGATCAAGAAGTTCGCCTTGGAGGAATACTCCTGGCGAGGTATCTCTCCGGATCGCGAATGTGCAGCATTTCGATTTTTGCCTGTTGATGGCAATTCGCCACTTTGATGCCCACGTCTCAAACTCGTGCAGGTATTCTTGTAGTTGGTCAGTGGCTTGATAAACACAGCTGGCTTTTGAGAGGATTGCTGTATCGTCGGCGAACGTGGCGAGGTTGAAGCTATCGGGATGCTCCAGTGTTGTCGGGTCCACCGTCGGCATGTCGGCTGTGTAAACAGTGTAGAGCCACGGAGCAAGGACACTGCCCCCGGCGGGACTCCAGCTTGGATTTCCTTGACTGCAGAGAACGTGCCGTCGACTACCACTACACACTTTCTGTTTTTGAGAAAGCTTTGGATTATATGAAAGAGAGAGGGGGGAAGCAAAGTTTTATATTTTGAACAGGAGTCGTTTGTGCCACACTCGGTCAAACGCTTGTTTGATGTCAACAAATGCCGCGTCGCAATACTCGAGCTTCTCGAAGCTGTCGAGGATGAAATCCACCACTCAGTGGAGCTGCTCCGGTGTCCCATGCCGTCTTCGAAATCCGAACTGATGCCTTGGTATGATGCGCTTAACACAATCCAGCTCCGACACTCTGGCCATTAATATTCTTTCGAATATTTTGGAGAGGGTCGGAAGCAGGCTGATTGGTCGATAAGATTCGACTTGCGTGAGCGATTTTTTGGGTTTTGGAATCATGGCAATCAGAGCGCTTTTCCATTGCCTTGGGAAGCGTCCGATTCGAAGCATTGTATTATATAAGAGCACAATGAAGAGTATGCCTTTGGTGGGGAGCAGCTTTATTGTTCTGCTGTCCAGTTCATCAGATCCAGGGGCTTTACGAATCTTAAGCGCTTGGATTTGTGTTTCGACCTCTTTGAGGGTCACCTGGCAAGTGGACAGATCAGGTTGTTGTGGTGCTTCAAGGGTCCTGTCTATGTATTCTTTATGGAGCGAGTGGGGGGAATCGAACGGTTTAAATCGCTCCTCTAGGTGCGTGGCGAAGGTTTCAGCGCGTTCTAGGCTCGATCTGGCCCAGGAACCATCCTCTCTTTTTATGGGACTCTTGCGGACGGGCTGTCTTTTAAAGCTGCCAGAGGCTGTATCCCGTGCTAGCATCTGGGCTTGCGTCCATAAGTTTTCTGCTGAACTGCTGGTTGCTTATGGCCGCGAGGACTTTCTGGAGCCTGTTGGATATCCTTCTATATATCCTGCTTACTCTTAGGTCACCAGTGCGCACGTGCTCCTTGCGTAGCCGCCTTTTTAATGCCAGAAGTGGAGCTGCCGCCGGATGGATTGAGCCTCGAGGGGGCGATATCCGGATAGGGTCTATAGCATGTGAAGCAAGTTGGGCTGCTGCTCGAATCTTCGCCATGAAAATATCGATAGTATCCTCAATGTCTTCAGGGGAGGTCAGGATCATGTTGAGATTGATTGTGTTGTTGAGTTCAGCCTGGAATCTTTCAACATCCCCATTTGGCGGCAGTAGACTCATTCTTTTTGGCTGCTGCATAGGGCTGGTGTGGACAGTAACCAAAAGAGGAAGATGGTCCGAAGAGAGGTCATATTTGTTCTCGATGGAGAGTGAGCTCTGCCTAAGGCCACCATATATGAAGAAGTCTAGGGCACTAGGAGTGCGTTGCGAGTTGTACGCGTAGTATGTTGCATCTCCGGTTGCCAAGACCTCGCATCTGCAGTCGATGATGGCTTCGTGCAAATTCTGCCCTCTCGTACAGGCTCTGTTGTTTCCCCATAGTCTGTGTTTCGCGTTCCAGTCCCCTCCGGCAATGAATTTTTGTCCTAGGTTCATTATTAGGAACTCAAAATTTGCTTTGGTCCATGGCACAGCCGGCGGGAGGTATAGAGAAGCAATTGTGAAGTCACCTCTGCTAGTGCTTAACTTGACTGTGGCCATCTGCAGATGTGGTTGGGAAATGTGTTCCAGGGGGTGGTGGCTCAGGCTATGGCGGATTAAGATGCCGGCACCTCCTCTGCGGTTGTTGCAGGAATGTTGAGTTATATATGTAGTATAACCGGGGACATATATTTTTGACCACATGTGCATGTGCGTTTCCGTTAGGAGCATTATGTCAATGACGTGGGTGGCGAGAAAAGTCCTTAGTTCCTGGATTTTTCTGTTGAGGCCATCTGCGTTCCATAATCCGATCCTTAATTGGCTCATTTTGATGGGATAAGGCGAGAAATTACCGACATCAGGATGTGCTGAGTTTCGGAGTTTTTAGGAAGCGTATTAAGGATCTGGTCCATTCTTGAGGTAAGGCTTAGCATGGCCTCTTCAAGAGCCGAAATTCTCGAGTTCGTATCCTCGCTCGGCTTGTTTCCGGGGATGTTGTTGAGCTGCCGTTCGTTCGCTTTACCATCTGGTATGTATTGGGTGACGCCTCTTCGCTGGCTGTTGGTAGGGTTGCCCGATCTGAGCATGTCCGCAAATGAAACAGATTGCCAGCTACCATGGGAGGGGGGATAAATTGATTTGCATTGTTGTTTTGCCGAGCGTGGTTATTATGCGCCTTGTGGAGAGTAGCCGAGATATTGGGGGCCGGCTTGCGTACCTTGATTCGGTCTATGTACCATTTACAGCCTTTGTAATTGGCAGAGTGGTTTCCGCCACAGTTGCCGCAAAAGAAGTCGCCTTCCTGGACTGCTTTGCAAAGGGGCGATCCTGTTGGGTGCTCTTCAGCACATCTACCACAAACGAATTGCTTCATGCAGTAGTTTTTAGAATGGCCATAATCTTGGCAGCGGTGGCATTGGACAACGTCAGCAGATCGGCGGGGGCGCTCCACTAAGACTCCTTGACGGCACAAAGGGCTTATTTTTAGTGCTTCCTTATTGTTGGGAGCCGGTTTGAGGTCTAAGAAAAACATATTTAGCCTGCTTTGCTCAGTGCCATTTGGGGTCTTGCCTTTAGGGTTGAAGATGTTGACTACCTTGTGTCCTTTGTCTAGCATTTCCTTTATTATAAAGCCTTGGGCTGTAGAGGACGCCATCTGTTTGATGACAATGCGAAAAGGTTTATCTTCTTGGAGTTGGTAGTGATAGTTTTGGCATTTAGACTTTTCCATGAAAGCAATTACTTTACAGAATGTTGGAACGTCCTTGGTGTATAGCCTAGTTAGGCCTGAGCCAGACGTACGAGTTGAGTAGCTGCTAGGTGGAATGACTTGGTCCAAGGCATCCTGGAATTTGTGAATATCTGTTATACCCGGAACCATGATGGGACCAGGTTTTCTAGACTTAGGAGGCGGTGGAGTTGTCGCAGGCAGTTGTAGGTCCTCCAGCATGCTGGCTTCTGTCTCCATATCATCTAATTCCGTATCTTTCTGATTTTCGTCAGCCTCGTTGTCGACAGTGTCAAGGGCTGCAAATCGATTGATCCTCCAGCATTGGGTGGTTGTAGGGTGGCATGATGGCTTTCTGCTGCTGCCTTGTGCATTGTTGGGGCCTGCTGTGTTGCGAGTCGTCGCAGAAGTAGCTGAAGCCACTGCGTATGTGACTGCGGTAATAGCGGAAGCGTTGGCTATGGTTGTGATGTAGACCGTATAGGAGGTAGCGGGAATCTGGCTCTCGCAAAGCACAGTTTTATACCGCTCGTCTAGTCGCCTCGCTTGGGCGTCTAACGATCTCATTTTGGCAATATACGATGGTGACAAGTCGTATATTTCTGAGTCATTTGAGTCGCTATGCGTGTCCATACTGAGAGGTATTGTTACTTGCAGAATTTACCGCAACGGTCCACATAAGTCTCAAACATTTTGCGGAAAGGTAACACCTGCACTGCAAAAACGTAAACAGATGCACGCACAATCACACGCACACGCACTAGGGTGCGCGCGCGCAATAGATAAGAAACGTTTTTTTTTTTTCGCTTCTATGCAGCTGCAGCCGCCTGCGCTGCGTTTTATTGCCCTTGGGCAAGTTAATTTCTGTTTGTTTATTTTAATTGTTTTGGTTTTTTGTAAATTATCGTTGCCGGCAATGCCGTAGCAGCATTGCCCAAAACTTAAACATAGCGCCAGACTGGGGCCAGGAGGGTTTTATAAAGCAGCACCTTATTGCTCAGAGAAAGCTTGCTGCTTGCCTTAAGGAGCCAAGCCATACTTTTTAGTTTTTGACGTACGCCGTTGCATCTTGTTGCGATGTGTTTGCTCCAAGTGAGTCTGCGATCAAGGTAGACTCCCAGGTAGCGATGGCCGTCTTTATGATCAAGAAGTTCGCCTTGGAGGAATACTCCTGGCGAGGTATCTCTCCGGATCGCGAATGTGCAGCATATCGATTTTTGCCTGTTGATGGCAATTCGCCACTTTGATGCCCACGTCTCAAACTCGTGCAGGTATTCTTGTAGTTGGTCAGTGGCTTGATAAACACAGCTGGCTTTTGAGAGGATTGCTGTATCGTCGGCGAACGTGGCGAGGTTGAAGCTATCGGGATGCTCCAGTGTTGTCGGGTCCACCGTCGGCATGTCGGCTGTGTAAACAGTGTAGAGCCACGGAGCAAGGACACTGCCCCCGGCGGGACTCCAGCTTGGATTTCCTTGACTGCAGAGAACGTGCCGTCGACTACCACTACAAACTTTCTGTTTTTGAGAAAGCTTTGGATTATATGAAAAAGAGAGGGGGGAAGCAAAGTTTTATATTTTGAACAGGAGTCGTTTGTGCCACACTCGGTCAAACGCTTGTTTGATGTCAACAAATGCCGCGTCGCAATACTCGAGCTTCTCGAAGCTGTCGAGGATGAAATCCACCACTCGGTGGAGCTGCTCCGGTGTCCCATGCCGTCTTCGAAATCCGAACTGATGCCTTGGTATGATGCGCTTAACACAATCCAGCTCCGACACTCTGGCCATTAATATTCTTTCGAATATTTTGGAGAGGGTCGGAAGCAGGCTGATTGGTCGATAAGATTCGACTTGCGTGAGCGATTTTTTGGGTTTTGGAATAATGGCAATCAGAGCGCTTTTCCATTGCCTTGGGAAGCGTCCGATTCGAAGCATTGTATTATATAAGAGCACAATGAAGAGTATGCCTTTGGTGGGGAGCAGCTTTATTGTTCTGCTGTCCAGTTCATCAGATCCAGGGGCTTTACGAATCTTAAGCGCTTGGATTTGTGTTTCGACCTCTTTGAGGGTCACCTGGCAAGTGGACAGATCAGGTTGTTGTGGTGCTTCAAGGGTCCTGTCTATGTATTCTTTATGGAGCGAGTGGGGGGAATCGAACGGTTTAAATCGCTCCTCTAGGTGCGTGGCGAAGGTTTCAGCGCGTTCTAGGCTCGATCTGGCCCAGGAACCATCCTCTCTTTTTATGGGACTCTTGCGGACGGGCTGTCTTTTAAAGCTTTTTGTCAGCTGCCAGAGTCTGTATCCCGTGCTAGCATCTGGGCTTGCGTCCATAAGTTTTCTGCTGAACTGCTGGTTGCTTATGGCCGCGAGGACTTTCTGGAGCCTGTTGGATATCCTTCTATATATCCTGCTTACTCTTAGGTCACCAGTGCGCACGTGCTCCTTGCGTAGCCGCCTTTTTAATGCCAGAAGTGGAGCTGCCGCCGGATGGATTGAGCCTCGAGGGGGCGATATCCAGATCGGGTCTATAGCATGTGAAGCAAGTTGGGCTGCTGCTCGAATCTTCGCCATGAAAATATCGATAGCATCCTCAATGTCTTCAGGGGAGGTCAGGATCATGTTGAGATTGATTGTGTTGTTGAGTTCAGCCTGGAATCTTTCAACATCCCCATTTGGCGGCAGTAGACTCATTCTTTTTGGCTGCTGCATAGGGCTGGTGTGGACAGTAACCAAAAGAGGAAGATGGTCCGAAGAGAGGTCATATTTGGTCTCGATGGAGAGTGAGCTCTGCCCAAGGCCACCATATATGAAGAAGTCTAGGGCACTAGGAGTGCGTTGCGAGTTGTACGCGTAGTATGTTGCATCTCCGGTTGCCAAGACCTCGCATCTGCAGTCGATGATGGCTTCGTGCAAATTCTGCCCTCTCGTACAGGCTCTGTTGTTTCCCCATAGTCTGTGTTTCGCGTTCCAGTCCCCTCCGGCAATGAATTTTTGTCCTAGGTTCATTATTAGGAACTCAAAATTTGCTTTGGTCCATGGCACAGCCGGCGGGAGGTATAGAGAAGCAATTGTGAAGTCACCTCTGCTAGTGCTTAACTTGACTGCGGCCATCTGAGATGTGGTTGGGAAATGTGTTCCAGGGGGTGGTGGCTCAGGCTATGGCGGATTAAGATGCCGGCACCTCCTCTGCGGTTGTTGCAGGAATGTTGAGTTATATATGTAGTATAACCGGGGACATATATTTTTGACCACATGTGCATGTGCGTTTCCGTTAGGAGCATTATGTCAATGACGTGGGTGGCGAGAAAAGTCCTTAGTTCCTGGATTTTTCTGTTGAGGCCATCTGCGTTCCATAATCCGATCCTTAATTGGCTCATTTTGATGGGATAAGGCGAGAAATTACCGACATCAGGATGTGCTGAGTTTCGGAGTTTTTATGAAGCGTATTAAGGATCTGGTCCATTCTTGAGGTAAGGCTTAGCATGGCCTCTTCAAGAGCCGAAATTCTCGAGTTCGTATCCTCGCTCGGCTTTTTTCCGGGGATGTTGTTGAGCTGCCTTTCGTTCGCTTTACCATCTGGTATGTATTGGGTGACGCCTCTTCGCTGGCTGTTGGTAGGGTTGCCCGATCTGAGCATGCCCGCAAATGAAACAGATTGCCAGCTACCATGGGAGGGGGGATAAATTGATTTGCATTGTTGTTTTGCCGAGCGTGGTTATTATGCGCCTTGTGGAGAGTAGCCGAGATATTGGGGGCCGGCTTGCGTACCTTGATTCGGTCTATGTACCATTTACAGCCTTTGTAATTGGCAGAGTGGTTTCCGCCACAGTTGCCGCAAAAGAAGTCGCCTTCCTGGACTGCTTTGCAAAGGGGCGATCCTGTTGGGTGCTCTTCAGCACATCTACCACAAACGAATTGCTTCATGCAGTAGTTTTTAGAATGGCCATAATCTTGGCAGCGGTGGCATTGGACAACGTCAGCAGATCGGCGGGGGCGCTCCACTAAGACTCCTTGACGGCACAAAGGGCTTATTTTTAGTGCTTCCTTATTGTTGGGAGCCGGTTTGAGGTCTAAGAAAAACATATTTAGCCTGCTTTGCTCAGTGCCATTTGGGGTCTTGCCTTTAGGGTTGAAGATGTTGACTACCTTGTGTCTTTTGTCTAGCATTTCCTTTATTATAAAGCCTTGGGCTGTAGAGGACGCCATCTGTTTGATGACAATGCGAAAAGGTTTATCTTCTTGGAGTTGGTAGTGATAGTTTTGGCATTTAGACTTTTCCATGAAAGCAATTACTTTACAGAATGTTGGAACGTCCTTGGTGTATAGCCTAGTTAGGCCTGAGCCAGACGTACGAGTTGAGTAGCTGCTAGGTGGAATGACTTGGTCCAAGGCATCCTGGAATTTGTGAATATCTGTTATACCCGGAACCATGATGGGACCAGGTTTTCTAGACTTAGGAGGCGGTGGAGTTGTCGCAGGCAGTGGTAGGTCCTCCAGCATGCTGGCTTCTGTCTCCATATCATCTAATTCCGTATCTTTCTGATTTTCGTCAGCCTCGTTGTCGACAGTGTCAAGGGCTGCAAATCGATTCATTCTAAGACTAGCATCTTTTGACGTAGATGGGATGTCGTCGCTTGACCGGCTAGTTTGGACTAACCTTGATGGTTTAGATAGAATTTTGGTCTTACCCTTTTTGTTGGTTTGGTCAGGCGAAGGGGGAGCGCTAGGGCGCTTGCGTCTGGCAGTGCCATAAGGCACAGTACCGACTTGTGTGCTGGTGTTAATTGCCGGTGCAACAGGAGTGTTGATGGGCATATTAGCGGCGCATGGGGTGGTTGTAGGGTGGCATGATGGCTTTCTGCTGCTGCCTTGTGCATTGTTGGGGCCTGCTGTGTTGCGAGTCGTCGCAGAAGTAGCTGAAGCCACTGCGTATGTGACTGCGGTAATAGCGGAAGCGTTGGCTATGGTTGTGATGTAGACCGTATAGGAGGTAGCGGGAATCTGGCTCTCGCAAAGCACAGTTTTATACCGCTCGTCTAGTCGCCTCGCTTGGGCGTTTAACGATCTCATTTTGGCAATATACGATGGTGACAAGTCGTATATTTCTGAGTCATTTGAGTCGCTATGCGTGTCCATACTGAGAGGTATTGTTACTTGCAGAATTTACCGCAACGGTCCACATAAGTCTCAAACATTTTGCGGAAAGGTAACACCTGCACTGCAAAAACGTAAACAGATGCACGCACAATCACACGCACACGCACTAGGGTGCGCGCGCGCAATAGATAAGAAACGTTTTTTTTTTTCGCTTCTATGCAGCTGCAGCCGCCTGCGCTGCGTTTTATTGCCCTTGGGCAAGTTAATTTCTGTTTGTTTATTTTAATTGTTTTGGTTTTTTGTAAATTATCGTTGCCGGCAATGCCGTAGCAGCATTGCCCAAAACTTAAACATAGCGCCAGACTGGGGCCAGGAGGGTTTTATAAAGCAGCACCTTATTGCTCAGAGAAAGCTTGCTGCCTGCCTTAAGGAGCCAAGCCATACTTTTTAGTTTTTGACGTACGCTGTGGCATTTTGTTGCGATGTGTTTGCTCCAAGTGAGTCTGCGATCAAGGTAGACTCCCAGGTAGCGATGGCCGTCTTTATGATCAAGAAGTTCGCCTTGGAGGAATACTCCTGGCGAGGTATCTCTCCGGATCGCGAATGTGCAGCATATCGATTTTTGCCTGTAAATGGCAATTCGCCACTTTGATGCCCACGTCTCAAACTCGTGCAGGTATTCTTGTAGTTGGTCAGTGGCTTGATAAACACAGCTGGCTTTTGAGAGGATTGCTGTATCGTCGGCGAACGTGGCGAGGTTGAAGCTATCGGGATGCTCCAGTGTTGTCGGGTCCACCGTCGGCATGTCGGCTGTGTAAACAGTGTAGAGCCACGCAGCAAGGACACTGCCCCCGGCGGGACTCCAGCTTGGATTTCCTTGACTGCAGAGAACGTGCCGTCGACTACCACTACAAACTTTCTGTTTTTGAGAAAGCTTTGGATTATATGAAAAAGAGAGGGGGGAAGCAAAGTTTTATATTTTGAACAGGAGTCGTTTGTGCCACACTCGGTCAAACGCTTGTTTGATGTCAACAAATGCCGCGTCGCAATACTCGAGCTTCTCGAAGCTGTCGAGGATGAAATCCACCACTCAGTGGAGCTGCTCCGGTGTCCCATGCCGTCTTCGAAATCCGAACTGATGCCTTGGTATGATGCGCTTAACACAATCCAGCTCCGACACTCTGGCCATTAATATTCTTTCGAATATTTTGGAGAGGGTCGGAAGCAGGCTGATTGGTCAATAAGATTCGACTTGCGTGAGCGATTTTTTGGGTTTTGGAATCATGGCAATCAGAGCGCTTTTCCATTGCCTTGGGAAGCGTCCGATTCGAAGCATTGTATTATATAAGAGCACAATGAAGAGTATGCCTTTGGTGGGGAGCAGCTTTATTGTTCTGCTGTCCAGTTCATCAGATCCAGGGGCTTTACGAATCTTAAGCGATTGGATTTGTGTTTCGACTTCTTTGAGGGTCACCTGGCGAGAGGACAGATCAGGTTGTTGTGGTGCTTCAAGGGTCCTGTCTATGTTTTCTTTATGGAGCGAGTGGGGGGAATCGAACGGTTTAAATCGCTCCTCTAGGTGCGTGGCGAAGGTTTCAGCGCGTTCTAGGCTCGATCTGGCCCAGGAACCATCCTCTCTTTTTATGGGACTCTTGCGGACGGGCTGTCTTTTAAAGCTTTTTGTCAGCTGCCAGAGGCTGTATCCCGTGCTAGCATCTGGGCTTGCATCCATAAGTTTTCTGCTGAACTGCTGGTTGCTTATGGCTGCGAGGACTTTCTGGAGCCTGTTGGATATCCTTCTATATATCCTGCTTACTCTTAGGTCACCAGTGCGCACGTGCTGCTTGCGTAGCCGCCTTTTTAATGCCAGAAGTGGAGCTGCCGCTGGATGGATTGAGCCTCGAGGGGGCGATATCCAGATCGGGTCTATAGCATGTGAAGCAAGTTGGGCTGCTGCTCGAATCTTCGCCATGAAAATATCGATAGCATCCTCAATGTCTTCAGGGGAGGTCAGGATCATGTTGAGATTGATTGTGTTGTTGAGTTCATCCTGGAATCTTTCAACATCCCCATTTGGCGGCAGTAGACTCATTCTTTTTGGCTGCTGCATAGGGCTGGTGTGGACAGTAACCAAAAGAGGAAGATGGTCCGAAGAGAGGTCATATTTGTTCTCGATGGAGAGTGAGCTCTGCCTAAGGCCACCATATAAGAAGAAGTCTAGGGCACTAGGAGTGCGTTGCGAGTTGTACGCGTAGTATGTTGCATCTCCGGTTGCCAAGACCTCGCATCTGCAGTCGATGATGGCTTCGTGCAAATTCTGCCCTCTCGTACAGGCTCTGTTGTTTCCCCATAGTCTGTGTTTCGCGCTCCGGCAATGAATTTTTGTCCTAGGTTCATTATTAGGAACTCAAAATTTGCTTTGGTCCATGGCACAGCCGGCGGGAGGTATAGAGAAGCAATTGTGAAGTCACCTCTGCTAGTGCTTAACTTGACTGCGGCCATCTGCAGATGTGGTTGGGAAATGTGTTCCAGGGGGTGGTGGCTCAGGCTATGGCGGATTAAGATGCCGGCACCTCCTCTGCGGTTGTTGCAGGAATGTTGAGTTATATATGTAGTATAACCGGGGACATATATTTTTGACCACATGTGCATGTGCGTTTCCGTTAGGAGCATTATGTCAATGACGTGGGTGGCGAGAAAAGTCCTTAGTTCCTGGATTTTTCTGTTGAGGCCATCTGCGTTCCATAATCCGATACTTAATTGGCTCATTTTGATGGGATAAGGCGAGAAATTACCGACATCAGGATGTGC
The DNA here is from genome assembly GCA_035045725.1 of Drosophila ezoana. Classification (NCBI taxonomy): domain Eukaryota; kingdom Metazoa; phylum Arthropoda; class Insecta; order Diptera; family Drosophilidae; genus Drosophila; species Drosophila ezoana. Next base: position 124,261 of record JAWNOU010000003.1, on the reverse strand, counting down.
TGAGTTTCGGAGTTTTTATGAAGCGTATTAAGGATCTGGTCCATTCTTGAGGTAAGGCTTAGCATGGCCTCTTCAAGAGCCGAAATTCTCGAGTTCGTATCCTCGCTCGGCTTGTTTCCGGGGATGTTGTTGAGCTGCCGTTCGTTCGCTTTACCATCTGGTATGTATTGGGTGACGCCTCTTCGCTGGCTGTTGGTAGGGTTGCCCGATCTGAGCATGTCCGCAAATGAAACAGATTGCCAGCTACCATGGGAGGGGGGATAAATTGATTTGAATTGTTGTTTTGCCGAGCGTGGTTATTATGCGCCTTGTGGAGAGTAGCCGAGATATTGGGGGCCGGCTTGCGTACCTTGATTCGGTCTATGTACCATTTACAGCCTTTGTAATTGGCAGAGTGGTTTCCGCCACAGTTGCCGCAAAAGAAGTCGCCTTCCTGGACTGCTTTGCAAAGGGGCGATCCTGTTGGGTGCTCTTCAGCACATCTACCACAAACGAATTGCTTCATGCAGTAGTTTTTAGAATGGCCATAATCTTGGCAGCGGTGGCATTGGACAACGTCAGCAGATCGGCGGGGGCGCTCCACTAAGACTCCTTGACGGCACAAAGGGCTTATTTTTAGTGCTTCCTTATTGTTGGGAGCCGGTTTGAGGTCTAAGAAAAACATATTTAGCCTGCTTTGCTCAGTGCCATTTGGGGTCTTGCCTTTAGGGTTGAAGATGTTGACTACCTTGTGTCCTTTGTCTAGCATTTCCTTTATTATAAAGCCTTGGGCTGTAGAGGACGCCATCTGTTTGATGACAATGCGAAAAGGTTTATCTTCTTGGAGTTGGTAGTGATAGTTTTGGCATTTAGACTTTTCCATGAAAGCAATTACTTTACAGAATGTTGGAACGTCCTTGGTGTATAGCCTAGTTAGGCCTGAGCCAGACGTACGAGTTGAGTAGCTGCTAGGTGGAATGACTTGGTCCAAGGCATCCTGGAATTTGTGAATATCTGTTATACCCGGAACCATGATGGGACCAGGTTTTCTAGACTTAGGAGGCGGTGGAGTTGTCGCAGGCAGTGGTAGGTCCTCCAGCATGCTGGCTTCTGTCTCCATATCATCTAATTCCGTATCTTTCTGATTTTCGTCAGCCTCGTTGTCGACAGTGTCAAGGGCTGCAAATCGATTCATCCTTAGATTTTTTGGTCTTACCCTTTTTGTTGGTTTGGTCAGGTGAGGGGGGAGCGCTAGGGCGCTTGCGTCTGGCAGTGCCATAAGGCACAGTACCGACTTGTGTGCTGGTGTTAATTGCCGGTGCAACAGGAGTGTTGATGGGCATATTAGCGGCGCATGGGGTGGTTGTGACGCTTAGCGTCAGAAGGTTTATTGCACGCCGATATTGTATCGTAAATCACTTTGATTTGGTTGTTACGCACTTCCGTCTCGTTTAACAGTCGGAGAGAAAGTGTCTTATAACGAGTACATTCAGATTTGCCTCCCGAATATGAACTTATTTATCTATCTGTTGCGGTCGCTTAGCAAACTTCGCTTTGAGAGAGCTTGAGTCAAAATTGAGTGAAGTTTGAGCTGCGTCAGCAATTATGCGTGGCATAGTTCTCTGATGGGAACATTGACAGTGGCGTGATATTTAGGGTGAATTGTTTTGTAATATTGTTATTACAATTTATAAAAAATTCATTTAAGCACGTCTGTGCTGGTTAGGTTGTAGTTTATGAATGGTTTTATTCAAAGTCAATGTTATGCGCTTAGCCTATGGATACATATATGTTCTTATGCTTTTATTGGTTAACAGCTACAAAGAGAGGGAGAGTGAGTAGCTTGCATATGCCTGTGTTAGTGAACATATATGTTGCTCATGAAATGCGCTCAGACGGAGCGTGGGATATGCAGCGTAAACATAAATGGTCAGTGTGCGGTTCTAGTGACTCGCGCTGCGTAATATGAGCCAGAGCCAATATATAGAGTGGCTCTGGGTTTGCTAAATTTATATTTGTTATTGTATGCAACAAAGTGCCACATACTTTATATATGAATACTGGGTGTTACTTTTAGGCATATACACACTACACCTCCCTTTTTAAAGAAATAACGTAACATTATAAATGTGTAGTTATTAAATGAACTATAGTTATTAAATGAAATTGGTTTTTTTTTTATTAAATAGTAAAATGTAGTAAAAATGATTAAAATAATATGCATTTTAAAAAAATTATTTAAGATTTATAAAAATGTAAAAATTTCAAAATATAAAAATTTGTTTTTCATAAGGATTGATTTTTTTTTTTTTTTGGTAGTTGATCAGGCCGATGTATCTTTATTTTTTTTTTGTATTTGACTTCGTAAAGAAAATTTATATGTTTTATTCGTTAAAAATTTTTAGTCTATTCTTATGAACTTTTTGTTCTTTACCTTTTGTATCTTTCATTATAGCATTGTCTTTATCTTTTATGCTTACTACCGTATATGGTCCTAAGTATTTATTTTCTAATTTATGACCTACTTCATTTTTTAAAAGTACTTTGCCTCCTATATTCAAATTTAAGTCTAGTGTTTTCCTATCATATTGTTCTTTATTTTTCTGCTTATGTTTATCTATCATAATTCTTGGTCTTTTATATGCTAATTCTAGTCTATATTTAGATTCCTTAGCATAGTCTTCTACATTATAAATTGGGTCTATTTGATCTATGCTATTAAAATGTTTTGGTATATTTGAATTTTTACTGAAAATTAGCTCATATGGACAATAATCATGTGCCATTGATGGGGTTGTATTGTAACAATAAGCGAAGTATTGAAGCCATGTGTCCCAATCAGTTTTATCAACTGATATGTAGGAACGTATGTACTCATTAAACGTTCTGTGGCTTCTTTCAACAGTACCAACTGTTTGGTGATGGTGTGCTGTTGATGTTATATTATCTATTTTTAGGTATTTACATATGTCTGTTATTATTGAATTCTTATATTCTGTACCCATGTCCGTTATGAACGTCTTCATTGGACCGTACTTCAGAATAAAAGATTCGAATATTGCTTTAGCGACAGTTTTTGCATTTTTATTTGGGATCGGAATGGCAACTAGGTATTTTGTTAAATCACAAATTAGTGTAACTGCATACTCGTTACCATTCTTTGATTTGGTAATGGACCTATGGTGTCAACAATTACCCTGTCGAAAGCGTTTGTTGGTGTTTCAGTTATAATTATAGGTGTCTTAGTGTGCTTTGTTGTTTTAGCTTTTTGACATTTCGGACAATTACGTATGTACTTTGTTATATGACGTGTCATATTTTTCCAATAGTAATGTCTTTTTATTTTTATTTTTCCAATAGTAATGTCTTTTTATTGTTGCTAGCGTTTTTGAAGTGCCTGTGTGACCACCTTAAATAGGATCATCATGGAATGTAGACATTATTGCTTCTTTTTCTGTTTCTTTACTTATTTGGGTTACCGGCTAGAGTAGCGCTACTCTTAAGTTTTTTAAATATATATTGCCCATATTTTTGAAAGTATCTATTGAAATGTTTTCGAAGATCTTTTCGCTCGGTACCACTTTGAGTTGGCTGATTCCTAATATACCGGCTTCTTTTTCAAGCCTTTGGAAAAATTGAGCTATATCGATAGTTCCATTAGTATAAAGGTCGCTAATCTCAATTCTTGCAACAACCTTTTTACCATGTTTTAAAATACATAGCATATTTGTTATGTGCAAGGTCACTATTTTTCGCATATCGTCGTTTTTAATGACGTCGTGTACGTTGGGCTTAGAGGCTTTATCAAGATTTTGCCTTGGCAAAATTTCTTGTTCTTTTCCTGCGCAGGATTTATTTTGTCTACTTTGTTGTCTGGTAGTGACTTTCAAGACATTTGTATTAGTACTTTTTAATTCTTTGATGGTTATTCTTGATAACGCATCTGCAACAAAATTATCTTTTCCCCTAAGGTATTCTACAGTGAACTCATACTCTTCTAAATCTAGTTTCATTCTCGTTAATTTTGAACTTGGATTTACCATTGAAAACAGATATGTCAATGGTCTATGGTCTGTTTTAATTGTGAAATGTTGACCATATATGTATGGTCGAAAATGGGTTATTGCCCAGTGGATTGCTGCCAACTCTTGTTCGGTTGTACTTTTATTGCTTTCTCCTTTTGTAAATGAACGAGAAGCATATGCTACGGGCAATTGTTTATCTCCATACGTTTCGAGTCAAAACCGCTCCGCAAGCTAGTTTACTGGCATCTGTTATGATGCAAAATTCTTTGCTAAAATCTGGGTATTTTAGTAAAGTGGGCTTCATAAGAGCTTTTTTTAAATATTCGAACGCTTTTTGGCATTGATCGGACCACTCAAAGTTTACAGTCTTTTTACATAATCTTGTTATGTGACGTGAATAATCTGCAAAGTTTTTTATGAAACGTCTGTAATAATTGCAAAATGCAACGAATCTTCTAGCGCTATCAGCGTCCGTGGGGACTGGATATTTTTCAATGACATCATATTTTTTGTCATCTGGCAAAATACCTTGATCAGTACACTTATGTTAAGCTTTTGATCATGTGGTTTTCGGAACAACCGATGACGATTAAGTCGTCCATGTACAAGAAAGCTTGTGAAGGTTCTAATCCGGAAAAAGCGATGGTCATCATTCTTTGAAAAGAATTAGGCGCTATTTTTAGACCATATGGTAATCGAGTAAAACAATAGGAGCCATTGCTCGTTGAAAAAGACGTTATATTTCTAGAATTTTCTTCTAATTCTATTTGGTGAAAACCGGACATTAAATCTAAGCATGAGAAATATTTTGCTCTGCCTAGTTGGTCAAGAATATCATCTATTCTTGGGAGTGGAAATTTGTCAGACAACAGTTTTTTGTTAATTTGGCGATAGTCTATAACTAATCGCCGTCTCTTGGTATCGGAACCAGGTTATCCCTTTTTTGGGACAAGAAGTATAGGACTGTTATATTCCGATACAGACGGCTCTACAATATTATCCGAGACAAGTTTTTCGACTTGATTATTAACTTCTTATTTATGGGAATGAGGAATTCTGTAGTTTTTAATGTACACTTGCTCAGTATCTTTTAGTCTTAGTTTTTGTTTATAAAAATTATTGGTTGTTATGGATTCGGTTTCGAGTCCGAATATGTCTGTATACTTGGTGCAGAGATCTTTTAATTGTGTTTTAAACAATGGGGGAGAGTTCTTTTTTAGTTTTTCCATCACCGTTTCTTGGCGATCTTTGCTAATTTCATGGACTGTTTCATAGTCACTTAGCTTTTCTATTTTAATATCGTTGAGATTTACTATTTTTATTGAATTTGTTGTATTTAAAATTCGGACAAATGTATTATTGGAAATAGTATTTCCAATGAATATTCCTTTATCAATTTCTTGATTTGGAATGAAAATATTGTTTTCTGGCGAAACAATATTGATTTGACGGACTACTTCAGAACGAGCTGGAAGTATTGTGGCATTATTATCACAAGTGTGAGTCATTGGTAGTTTTATTGGATAGTTTAAATTATTTGGCCGAAGTATTAGAGAATCACATGTTTGTGTGAAATCTAATTGGCAATTATACTTTTTAAAGAAGTCTATACCGATAATGCCATCGCTGGGAATTGGGAAATCGTGTCCGACTATGTGAAAGTCGTGTGGAATGACATATTTTCCGGTAGATAATTCTACGAATGATAAACCTTTAGAAAAAACTGAACCTTTACCGATTCCAGATATTTGAGTTGATATGTTTGAATTAATGTTTTCAAATGTATCAACATGTTCTTTTAATAGTGATATGTCTGCACCAGTATCTAGCAAAAGGGTAAACGCTTTACCTGTTTTTTCGTTATTTATGTTAATGAAGATACTGAGGTTTTAATTGACTGTGTGTACTTTGGCGTTGCTTGGTGCATATCTTAAGGGTTTTGTTGGTTTTCCGAGTTAGTCTGTGTAACTCGAACATTATTATTGCCATTATAGTTGCCATTGTTATTGTTTTGGTTGTTACCTCGGTTGGAATTATTCCTTCCTCGGTTATTACCACGGGCATTACCTCTATAATGTCCTCTACCATTGCTATTGTTAGTATAGTTTGCGTTATGATTACCGCGGCCATTGCCTCTACCTCTTTGGTAATTGCGATAATCATTGCCTCTATTATGTCTGCCTCGCTGATATAATACTGTGCTGGCACTTCCAGTCATTTCAGTGCTGCAATGAATGTATTTACTCATTGCATCATTAAATGTGGTGAAGTTTCCAGCTTCAAGTATTATACGAAGTTTTTCATATTCACAATTTTTGGTCATTGCAGATATTGACTCTTAGTAGAGAATTTCTCTGCATTATCCGAGACTAGGCCATCGTCAATATAAGCTGCCTCGAGTTGCTTACGCAAGTTATCGATTTCAGCTGTATATTGAGCTGCTGTTTTGCCTGTTTGTTGGGCGTTTAACAGCTTTGCCTTAATCACGTCAATGGATTCTCCTTTGACGCAACTTTTTAATTTATTAATAATTTGTATAGTATTGTGCCAATTGGTTTCGATTTTATGACTTCTACAGCCAAATCCTCTTGGTTGCCCTTTGTTCGTTCAACAAGCCTTAAGGCTGTTAAAAAACGATTTAATGACAGTTTTTAACCGTTAAATTTAGGGACTGTAGACGAGATTTGTCTTACATATTCCCTATCTAAGGCTACCTGGTCTGGCATGTTGGATTCGATCGATCTTTATATCAGTAATTGGCTTCGACTCATTAAGATCTTGCAGCTGGTTTGGATCAAACTTTGCTGGTAAAAATAGATCTTCTGGAACATTTATTATAATGTTCTGTCAATGTTTTTCAATCTTGTATTTAAAGATTGTATGAATTTAAGGCACTGCCTGGCATGCTCCTGTGTTAGTTTATTTTTAATGAAATTTACTGCATGTACTATATCGTTATATTGTTTTATCAATATTTGTGCATGGTATATTAGTGTTTCTACCTTTATAGGTATTCCTTTATTAATGCATTTATATGACTTGTCAAATTTGTCTTTGAGGTCATTGATATTTTTCACCAATATACTCCATTCCATACTAATATAATAGATATTTATTGATGCAGTCGCACCATTATTATTGTTGCTGGTCCCAAAATTGGGTGTTCTTCAGTTACCAGCTTTACTGAGACATGCCTCTATATCTGACATATTCAAATATGTTCAAACCTTGTCTAGTCCGTCTGCTCTACTGATATAGCGTTTCTTAATTTTCTTTGTATGCATCGCATACACCTTCAATGCTAGCGATACAACAGATACGACGGTGATTATAATTAACAAAATTGTAATGTTCTCTTAATTTTCTTTATGATGATCAATGATTTTAACCGTATTGATTACATTTGCGGACGATTTTTCAACCTAGGACTCGTTTGAGGCCAGTAGTATTTTGCTGAAAAGTTGCATGGCAAAAGGATATTCACGACACCTGATTTAGTACGTGCTTACTACTAAATTCCAATGGCCGGCGAGGACATAAAAAAAAACAGCCGTATTCACACCATTCGGACTCATTAAATTTCTTTAGTCTTAAAAACGCTACCCAAACATTTCAACGGTTTATGAACAGCATATTCTGGGGCATTGACTTTGACTATTGCTATAATGACGACATTTTGATTATGTCCACTACCCCAGACGAGAACGAGAAACATTTGGAAACCGTACTCTCCATACTTCAAAAGAATGGTTTCAGCATTAATATAAATAAAAGGTAGCGAAGTCGCAAGTTAAATTTCTAAGCTATGCCAGCGACAAAAATGGAATACGGCCACCAGAAGATCGAGTCAACGCCATCGTTTACTTCAATAGACCCTACAAAGTTTGCAAACTCGGCCGATTCCTTGGCATTCTTATTTATTATCGTCGTTGTATCCGTCATGCATCTGCCATTTAAGCATCACTCAGCGAAATTTGTCGAGGCATAAAAAAGAACGACAAACGCAAAATCGAGTGGACTGAGCAGACAATAAATGCATTTGAACCGTGCAAACGGTCTGTGGCTCAGGCTGCTATGAGAGCACACCCGGTTTTTGCAGTAGGTGCAGCGTTGGAACAGCAAGTTCCAAGCTTTGGAAAACCGAAAAAAAACTACAGTACGTATACGCTATTGGCTATCTATGAGGCCATACGTTTTTTCAAGCACATTCTGGAGGCGTGTGTTTTGTCATAAAAATAGATCACAAGCCTCTTATATATGCTTTCTCTCAGAAACCTAAAAAAGCATCACCTCGCCAGCTACGTCACCTGGATTTCATTTCGCAGTATTCCACAAACATTGTACATGTAGCTGGTACTGATAACACCGTGGCCGATGCATTGTCCCGCCTAAATGCCATCGCGCTGGAAAAAATAAAAGAGGCACAAAACGAAGACATTGATTAACAACATAAATTACTAGGGAGTAGTAGCCTCAAATTGCAGCTCATCAAATTTGACAATGTGTCAGTTTTTTGCGACACATCCAACGGCGCATTTAGGCCGTATATACATATATCATGATGTCTTTCATCCCAGCAGCACAGCCACCAATCAGCACATACGCCGCAAATACGTATGGCCATTTATGGAAAGGATGTGGCATCGTGGGCTCGAAACTATTTTCCCTGTCAACGAGCGAAGATCCATCGCCACAACACATGATCCCGGAAAAGATCGAAATGCCGAACAATCGAATTGACCATGTGCATATAGACATTGTTGTAATGCCAGAGGTTTTCGAAGGATTTCGCTACTTCCTTATCCTGATCGATTGATTCTCAAGATGGCTCGAGGCCGTTCCAATGAAAGATATATCCGCTGACACTGTTGCTTCGATGTTCTGGTCGAATTGGATTACACGGTTTGGATCCCCAAAAATAATATCAGTTTTTGCTTTGTTTTTGGTATTTTGACTGCGTACGTGTTTGCGACGCAAATTCCAAGAATCTATCAACAGCATTGCAATTGTGATTGTATTGTTTTCTGTGCTGCTATTTTAATTGGGACTCAATTTTTAGTGTGGCTGTTGAGTAGAGGCAGTGGCAAGTGGTGCGGCCTATCGCGAGCTCGAGCCCTACCAAAGAACGTTTTTTTTTTGTCTTGTGCGGCTGCTGAGTAGAGTCGGCAGCAGTAATGCGGTCAGTTGCGAGTTCGAACCCTGCCAACAGAACTTTTTGAACCCATTGAAAATGGGTAAAAAGGGTATATTGTAATTGTGCAAAGTGCAAATGTATGTAACAGGCAAAAGGAAGCATCTCCGACCCCATAAAGTATATATATTCTTGATCAGCATCAATAGCCGTCCGTATGTATGAACGCAAGGATCTCAGAACCTATAAGAGCTAGAGACTGAAATTTTAGATGTAGGTGCTCCTAGTGCCTGCGCAGATCGAGTTTGTTTCCGATAATCGATAACTTACTCCGTTTCAAAGTAATCGATAAAATTATATATCGAAATCCTGTTTTTTAAGCAATTTTTTTAAATAATAAGAGCTAGAGTCACCAAACTTGACATGTAGCTTCTAGAATAGTATATATATTTGCATTTGGTGTTGGAAGAAGAGGGCTCAGGTTATCCCCTAGTCGGGAGCTCCCGACTAGAACCTCTTACTTGTTTTTTATTAATCTTTATAAATTCAAACGAACTGCATTTGGTGTTGGAATAAGAGGGTTCAGGGTGTTCTCTAGTCGGGAGCTCCTGACTAGAACCTCTTACTTGTTTTAGTTAAGATTTTTTTGTGCCTATGTACAAACTACTGCACTTGTTGTTATTTTCCCCAGCACATGGTATTTGGTAAATTACGTTACTTTTATCGGTCATAGGAATTTTTGATTTTATCTTATTGAAAAATTTTTGTAACGTAGCAGTCTGAGTTCGTGAGGCTTTCTGATCGTCGTGGGACATATAGTAGGGATTTGTATATTTTGTTAGGTTCTGTAGGCTTTTCTGTTCAGATATGTCGTCTTTTTCATAATGTTTTAATTACGTTTTGTGGGAAGTCATTTTTCGTCAAGAGTTTTTTAATTTCATGTACAATTTCTTTGATGTATATTGTGCCCGATTGTTAGACATTCTTTTCATGCAGCCTATTGCTGTATTGAATATTATACTCTCAGGGTGGTTTGAATTAAAGTTGAGTATTCGTCCGGAGGCTTTGGGTTTCTCATATCACTTTATTTTGAGTGTGTGAAACTGAAAAAGAATATACTTATAAAATTAACGTCACCTTTTTTTGGCTACATATCACATATTAATTATTTTTCCCAAGTTTAAAACCCTTTAACATATACACTTTTAACTTAGTATAAGAAAATAATAAGTTCTTAATTTGGAACCTCTATCAAAGTGTTTTTAGCATGCATTTTTAATTTCTTCGTATTTAACTTTAAGTTTTAATCAACCTTATAACCGACCCTTGGTATATGATTTTACTTTAAAATGATATTCTTAGTTCTCTTAAGCTTGATGTGAATTCTGTTAGGAACAATGAAATTTATTGTTGTAATAAATAAGTTTAAGTGGGATTTTAACATGTTAATTTGTTATCCATGTGGAGCCATGCGTCGCCAAAGTAATCAAGTAGTGTAACTTTTGCTTTTTTAGGAATCACCGACCAACTGTCTGGTCAAGCGGCCCCGGTGATCATGGTAGGGTAGGCAACAGCTGTCGCATGAACATCAGCACAGCGTATCAACAACAACATCAGCCACTTACCTTTTTTTTCTAGTCCCTGTTGTGATTTTCTCAATCTTTTCTATTTCATTCAAATACAATCGAATTTCTCAAAAGTCCTCGAATTTTATGTAATTATGCATACGTGCGAATAGGTACACGGTGATACCAAAGACCATATAAACACTAAGATGAGTAACGCCATATAACAAAATGCTACTATGCAGCTTGATTTTTTGAAAATTGAGAACGAAAACGAAATCTGTATCATTGCGCTCTCACAGCCGAGAGAACGAAAAAGCTAAAAATAGAATGTGCTCTCAGCTTCGGCTCTATGAGGGCCGTGCAAGCAATTATGTTTGTATGCGTGTGAATATATGTACATACATAACAGCATATTTGAATGTGTTGTTATCCACTGCTCTGGCAAAGTCTCTGGCTGGCAAAGAAACAATTTTCTTAGTTTTCTAGCGCAGATCACGACCTACCCCAAATTTGAGTTGATATATGAATGCATTTTGTGTACTGAGGTTGGCTCCGTACAAAATATGTATTTTTAAGTCGATGCAAATATTTATGTAATTTTTTATATTTGAAATTATTAATTAAATTATTAATTTTAAGTAATACAAAATAAATTAAGGAAATAAAAGTTTTGCAAATTTGTTGTTTTCAAAGATACATTTAAATAATTTTTATTTTTTTTTATTTTATTATTTTTGTTCGATTTATAAAGAACAACGTCGCCGCTCGAATTAGCTACCGATGGTCGGTACCCAGGGAACACCGCGAGGAGGCAGGAGGAAACTAAATATGAGCCGACTTGAAATGCTTTAATTTTTTTTATTTCATAATTGGGGAATAAAAATAATATTAATTTAATTTAAAGAAATTATATAACAATTTTGCATCGACTTAAAAAAACATATTTTCTACGGAGCCAACCTCAGTACACAACATGCACTCATATGTGAATACAAAATTGGGGTAAGTCGTGATCAGCGCTAGAAAACTAACAAAATTCATTTCTTGCCAGCTAAAGCCAGAGTAGTGAATAACAACACATACATATGTACATACTTTAAAGTTCTTATGCATGCATAATTCACGCATACAACCAAAGGTGCTTGCACGCCATTGGCTGAGACAAAAACTTTTCTCGAGCATACACTGTTCAAACACAAAAGTGAAATCAATCTATGTGTGATATTTTCTTATCGTAGTTATTGCACAAGATGCGCCTTGTGTTAAAATTATTTAATTCTTAAATTTTCCTGTAAAATTAATCGTTAGTAAATAGAGTAATATATAATTTTATTAAAGCATGCATTTCATGGATAAAGAACAAGCACTTTGCGTCGATCGTAAGTTTTAAACATTTTCGCTCAATGTACTTCGAAAACGAAGCGACGCAAAGCACCATCGACCAGCTTTGCTGAAGGCAGGCTGCTGACTAACTTCGTTGCTCGTGTCAGCATCAGCAAGCCGCGACTTCGGCATTCGTTCGCCTGGTCTTTGGAGAACGAACAGTCAGTCGGCAGGCATGTCGTACGAAGCCTCAAAGGCCAGATGAAAGGCCAGGCTAGAAATTTTGCGTCGCATTCAAATGTATAGGCGTTACTCATCTTAGAGTTTATATGGTCTTTGGTGATACCATATAGAACCCACCCCAGCCGACATCATATAGCCGAAACCAGCGTGTGCATCGCTAGTAACTACAAGACCATCAACTCACTAACATACGTCATATGTTACAATATGATATGTTATAATTATATTTGGCTCCCAACGCGGGGCATAAAGCATGCATTCTGGCTGGCCCCGATTTATATTTCTTCTCCGTTGTTAACAATACTCGACAGTACACAGCGAATTCGATTGTCTTCGCCCTTTTAATTGCCTTAAGTTCTGTTGAGATCAGTTTATTTTTTAAATGGCCAAGACTTGTGTATAGCAAATAACTTATGTGTCTTGTCAAGAGTCTCTGAATGCGTTTAAACTTTAATTAGTTAAAACTCCGTGATCTATACATATGTACAAAACCCATGTTAATCCCTGTATGATTGCCTGTCCTTGTATAGTAGACGTTGTTTATTGGTTTTACACAGCTATACCCTACTGTTGCTCTATGGAGTTAACGCCACTTTCGCACTTAAGTCGCTACCCAGACAACTGTTATCCCTTTCCGTCTAATTTTATTGCCATTTAAGTTTGTTTTGAGAGATTCCTGAGTAATTGTGCACATCAATAAGACTTAGCAATTACTAATGTTGAGAAAACAAAATGAAGATATTAGTTAATTCTGGATTCAAGTTTGCTTGGTGTAGAACTGACACTTGCCGCTAAGTTATTAAATTGTAGTTTTTTTATCCCTACATTTTTTTTCTTTTATTAATTGATCGGTTAGGTGGGTAAAGCAAATCGCTACCTTTTTATAAAAACGATCGCATGGCTTCAAAACATTTTAGTAAAAATTTCGTATGCTGTATTAAAAGCGTACACTGTTGATTGAAATACATCCATGCGATTTGCGTTCACTTTATTGAATGTCTTTTAGAATTTATATATTGTTGTCCTCAGCCAGTAAACGCCGGCAGAGACGTTAGCTTATTATGTTTTACTTATATGCTCAGCGCTGATATTAGCAAAGCGCGAGAGAGAATGTTGTATACATACGTAAAGACTGCCCATTGCATACTTGTGTGATCATATTACTTTTGCACTTGAATTATGCTTGGGACTTTGATTTACGTAAACATTGCAGCAAAGTGCTACAATGTGTTTGATATTAAAAGTCACTGGGTAGAGTGTGTATTATATATGTTATATATATATATATATATATTTGGTACAGAATATTACATCTCCCTCATTTTGAAAAAAAAGTAAGTATATGAAGTTATTTTGTTAGTGTATAGCAAATATAACTTATATATATATTTTTTTTTTCAAAGTGTAATTAAAGTTATATTTGGTTTTTTTTTATACCCTGAACCCATTAAAAATGGGTAAAAGGGGTATTATGTTTTTGTGCAAAATCCAAATGTATGTAACAGGCAGAAGGAAGCATCTCCGACCCCATAAAGTATATATATTCTTGATCAGCATTAATAGCCGAGTCGATCTAGCCATGTCCGTCTGTCTGTCCGTCCGTCCGTCCGTCCGTCCGTCCGTCCGTCCGTCCGTCCGTCCGTCCGTCCGTATGTATGAACGCAAGGATCTCAGAACCTATAAGAGCTAGGGACTTGAAATTTTAGATGTAGGTGCTCCTAGTTCCTACGCAGATCGAGTTTGTTTCCGATAATCGATAACTTGCCCCGTTTCCAAGTAATCGATAAAAATGTATATCGATATCCTGTTTTTTAAGCAATTTTGGTAAATAATAAGAGCTAGAGTTACCAAGCTTGACATGTAGCTTCTAGAAAAGTATATATATATCGATTATCTTTCATTTTATACCTATCGCCACCTCCCCGCTACTCTCTATCTATAAGCGCGCGCTGCATTTGGTGATAGAATAAGAGGGTTCAGGGTATCCCCTAGTCGGGAGCTCCCGACTAGAACCTCTTACTTGTTTCAACCTATCCTTATGAACTTTTTGTTGTTTATTCCTGTAGTCTTTAATTAACATTATCTTCTACTGATACTACTGTACAGGGTCCTAAGTATTCTGGATCCAATTTGTTGCCAGTTTAATTTCTTAATAATAAGGTTTTTTCTGTTTTTGCTTTAAAATCTATAACTTTTTTATCGTAATGTTCCTTATTATACCCTGAACCCATTAAAAATGGGTAAGAAGGGTATATTGATTTTGTGCAAAATGTAAATGTATGTAGCAGGCAGAAGGAAGCATCTCCGACCCCATAAAGTATATATATTCTTGATCAGCATCATTAACCGAGTCGATCTAGCCATGTCCGTCTGTCTTTTCGTCCGTCCATCCGTATGTATGAACACACGGATCTCAGAAGATAAAAGACGGTTGGTGCAGTAGCCCCGAAACAGTGCGCTGTAACATATGGCACCAAAAAGAACATCCATATATGTATTCCAATAACCGTTACGAAATGGAACACAATTTTGGCAACCAACGCTTTTCGTAAGTATCACGCACGCTCCGTTACGATAGTAACAAATTGAACAACGAGCATAAAAAGGAAAGGCACCTTGTTTTCTTGTATATATGTCTCTAGAACGCTTGTGCTATATTTATGACGATACTAAAAAAAATTTAATATTATTTATAAATAATAAAATAAGTTAAATATTCTCCCATTTACCTCATACCGAAAAATACTGATGTTTAAGCTTTGAATCAATTAAAAGTCGAAAAAAGGGCTTAATGTTTTTGTTCAAATGTATTTAAGAAGGAATCGTAAGGTATTTATTTTATCGACTCTGTATTTATGAATGCTTCCATATTATAATCTATAAGAGCTAGAGACTTGACAACGCAATTTTTTCATGCAAAGTTAATAGGAAAGTCATATCACACATAAGTATTAGGGTAGTTCGTTTTTGTAATTAAAGTTTTTTTTAATAAATTAAACGCGACCATTCAATAGGAGCAGCCGGTAGGGTACTTTTTGTGCACTTATAAGACCATTAAAGGTCAACCGAGTCCCAGATCTTAGATAAGTCGTGGCGAATCTCATCTCATACAACTAAAAATGTCAAGGATCGGATGGACGGCTAACCAAATCGGTGGCATCGGCTGTGACTCGTCGGCTTGAGGTTAGGTTCACAAAGTTCACTGCACTGAAGATGAAGTGCATATATGGTCAAATGAAATAGTTATATTGGCAGGATCCCCAAAAGTGGTCTTCAGTTGACTAAGCCACCTTCTTTCGGTGATGCATAGTTCCCAGAATTGAATAAATAATTACGGAGACTTTTAATTATTTATTCCAAGACAAAAATACCAATACATATATCTCTTTAACATACCGATTGAATATATATATGTATATATAATTGTCATAATCAATCTAACAAAATAATTGCAGGTATAAAGAGGGGCTGCTTTGGTTTAACTTATATTATTTATTTAATATAATATATAATATATATAATATAAGGTAAAAAAGTTTAAGAAACAGTTACTTTACGTTAATTTTTAGGATCTTATAGTTTCAACAAGTAAGAGGCTCTAGTCGGGAGCTCCTGACTTGAGGATACCCTGAACCCTATTCTACCAACAACATGAAACGTATATACATGGAGTAATGCCAATATATGTATGTATATATAACCACACGTTTTCTTTATAACGTACATGAACATATACCTATTTTCAATGGGTAAATCAGGGTCTTGAGCAAGATCCAAAAAAGGCATGTCATTTCTAAAGCAGAATGCAAAACGCTATCGCACTATGTATGTATATATGTACATACATACAATCTACATGAATCAACATGACAACACGCAAAAGTCTGTAGTGAGATAGCAATTGCAGGCTACAGACTAAAGCGATTACTGCTTCTTTAGACCAGATTTGAAGTAAGAGCGTTGAAAAATATTCACTTTCCTACCACCTCCATTCGATATATACATATATAAAAATGCACACGTTACTAAATTTATTATTAGAATCGCATTTATAACAACATCGCTCAAATAATAAAAATGTTTATACCCTGAACCCATTAAAAATGGGTAAAAGGGGTATTATGTTTTTGTGCAAAATGTAAATGTTTGTATCAGGCAGAAGGAAGCATCTCCGACCCAATAAAGTATATATATAAGTAGATAGTCTAAAATACATATGTTGACTGATGCATTAATAACAAGTAAGAGGTTCTAGTCGGGAGCTCCCGACTAGGGTATACCCTGAACCCTCTTCTTCCAACACCAAATGCAAATATGATCAAGAATGTATATACTTTATGGGGTCGGAGATGCTTCCTTCTGCCTGTTACATACATTTGCACTTTGCACAAATACAATATACCCTTTTTACCCACTTTCAATGAGTTCAGGGTATAAAAACAAATGGGAACACAAGAAATAAAAGGTTAATTATTTCTATTTGTGAAAGCTATTGAAAAAGCTCAGTAGCGCAACATTTGGTGATCCCGACGTGATTTTTGTTGTTGTAAGATTATTTGCTTTACATTAAAGCAATTATCTTAAAAGACACCACCTGGCATTTCGTTTTGTGCACTTTATGTACAATACTTATAAGCGATCGCCGTCGCTTTGTCTACTCTTTCAGTCGCTTAAAGTCTTTGCTCATTCGTGCGGTACTTATGTAAAAGCTATTGCCGTTGCTTCGTTACATAGCTTGACACTTGCGTTCGCCGAAGTTCTTACAACTATTGTTTTTTGAACGGTTTGCATGTACTAGCGATCACCGTTGTTAGTTACTCAGCTAGTTTCGCACACGCTTTCTATCAACGCTTCTAATGGCAACCGAAAATAATGCCTCTAGTGCCCTCTGCAAACAGGGTGACCTTTCTGAAGCGCAAAGCCATTTCAATTTATGACAGTTAGCAAACACTTCGAAATGCTCTAACTAATTCGCCACTTAGTGCAATTGATGAGTGCGGTCTTAGTGTTAGGCTGAAGCAAATCGAGCGGCTTCAGACCTCATTTGATATTACTCACACTAGCCTCGAAGAACTAGGCTTTGATGAAATCGGTAACCAATTGCGTGAGGACTTTGACGAGTTAGCAGTTTCTATGGAAATTTCGTTTCGGAGTGAAATTGCGCAACGTGTCTCAATATTGCCCTGCTCAACATTTCGCGACCAATCTGTGCTGCCCGCGCAGACAGTTAGAGCTAAGGCACCGCCGACACTACCCTCAATAAAGTTGCCTACGTTCAGTGGTGGTTACACAGAATGGGCCGACTTTTATTCTATGTTCACAACCGTCATAGGAAATCATCCTGATCTAGTAGATATCAAAAAGCTGCAGCATCTTCGATCGTGCCTGAAGGATACAGCGCTGGACGCGATTCGATCATTGGAAATAACAAATGATAATTATGCCATTGCACTTAATTTATTAGAGAAAAGGTTTAATAATAGACGTTTGGTTTTTCAGGCACACATACTTGAGATATTGGGGCTCAAGAGGGTGGCAGGTGGATCGGCCGTGTCGCTAAGGGAGTTATCCGACCAATTCAACGCACATATTCGCGCGTTAAAGAGCATGGACAACTCCGAACAAATCGCTGAATGCATTATTGTGCAGATTATTTTACAAAAGCTGGACCCAACATCACAAGCCAAATGGGAAGAAAGGCTAGAGGATTCGTCGTACGTCAACTTAATACCATCGTGGGAGCATATGGCTACGTTTCTGGAGCAGAGATGCCGAACAATGGAAACCGTAAATTTTGCTATGGCAAGCTATGCCCCTAGCTATCAGGTGGGAAAAACTAGAGCAATTAACACCAATAGATCGTCATTTATCGCCACTAACCACGACGCCCCTGTCTGCGTCTTTTGTGACAGCCCTGGTCATAATATATATAATTGTTCTCGATTTGGAAATTTGACCCCTGCATTACGGCTTAGGGACGCAAAACGAGTTGCATTGTGCTTGAATTGCCTAAAGAAAGGTCATCAATTGCGATCATGCAGCTCTGGATGCTGTCGGACCTGCGGGGCGAAACATCATTCTCTGCTGCATTTAAATAATTCGGTATTTCCGTCTGGTCAGCTGACTGAGCCTGCAAATTCATCGCCGAGAGCCCTGCCTCTTTCGCTAAGTCATCGCCATCTACCTCCACATCTCTTGTTGCCCAGCATTTCAGTAGTTATGTTGTCGTCTTGGCTACGGCTATGATCTTTGTTAAAAATCGCTCCGGCACTTTGATACCTTGTCGTGCCCTTTTGGATTCTGCTTCTCAGCTTCACCTTATAACGTCGCGCCTCGCTCAACAGCTTCAGCTAAAGAAGCACAAGTCCTCAGCCATTGTCTCTGGTCTAGGAGATTCTCGTTTTGAAACAGAAGGAAACACGGTCACTATCACAATACAGTCTCAAGTCTCTGAATACTCAACATGCCTCGCAGCTCTGGTAGCGCCTAACATAACTGATAGTCAACCGAGTTTTACTATCAACACGACGAATTGGAACATTCCCGATAACATAAAACTTGCAGATCCAACTTTCTTTAAGCCTCAACGCGTGGACTTGCTACTTGGAGCTAGCCTGTTTTACGACCTTCTCAGCGACGGCCAGATAAGGCTTCTCCCAGGACTACCGTGTCTTCAAAAACACGGCTTGGTTGGGTAGTTTCTGGAGGCGGACCGCGCTTGAGTGGTTCTATGTTAATGGCAAAGCATACTGCGGGCAAACTTAAGTCAAGTTCTGAAGAACGTGCTGATGAATTGGTTCAAAGATTTTGGGAGATACAATCCTGCTTGGAAAGTACACCTACCACTTAAAAGGAAGAAAACATCTGTGAAGAATATTTCGTAGACTCATATCAGATTGCCTAGTGGCCAATATTCAGTTCGATTACCCTTTAAGCGAAGTTTGGAATGTCTGGGGACGTCATACCAGCAAGCCTTTCGTCGGTTCCTGACCCTGGAACGCAAACTACAAAATCGTCCAGATCTGAAGATTCAATATTCAAACTTTCTAAAGGAATATTTGGATCTTGGTCATATGTCGCCTGTTGCACCAGAGTCTATAGGACTTTGTCAATACTTTCTTCCTCATCAATCTGTCTTTAAAGAAGACAGTTCAACGACAAAGTTGCGAGTCGTTTTTGACGGCTCAGCAGCTACTTCGTCAGGTTATTCATTAATTGAACTATTGATGGCTGGACCTGTAATTCAAAGCTCGCTGTTTCATATCCTTCTTCGCTTTCTTAATTTCCCGATCGCCCTAACAGGGATATTGGAAAAATGTATCGCTGCGTACACGTTTCAGCACCGGACGATTTTCTCCAATGCATTCTGTGGCGAGACTCGCCAGAACAGGATTTAAAGATTTTTAAGCTGGATACAGTTACATACGGAACAAAGCCAGCTTCATTCCTCTCTATCCGTGTTATGCATCAGCTGTCTATTGATGAGGAAACTAATTTTCCAATTAAATCTCGGATTCTGCGGCGTGACTTCTACGTTGATGACCTCATTTCAGGGGGTGTTCAATTCAAGAAGCATAGGAAATTCTTAATCAGACGGCTGGAATCTTGGCCAGTGGGGGCTTCAAGTTGCGAAAGTGGTGCTCAAACAATGCTGCTGTACTGAAGGGGATACCCGTAGAGGACAGAGAATCTTCTCTAAAGTTTGATGATGGTAGCGACATCACCAAAACTCTTGGACTCGCTTGGGACTCAGCGTCGTATCGGTAGCTATTTTCTTTTTCGTCCATTCAGCAGAGATCCAAACCATCCAAAAGATCAATACTATCGACCATAGCTCGCCTGTATGACCCGCTTGGACTCATAGGGCCGGTAATCGCCAAGGTTTAAATCTTTTTGCAGCAGATCTGGAAGGAGAAGCTTGAGTGGGACGAGAGCTTGCCATCATCACTAGCAACAGCTTGGTATGATCTTTGCTGCAGTTTTGAAAAGCCACAGTTTCTTAAATTTCCTCGTCTCGTGTCAATACCTGCAGCAGAGTTAGAAGTTCACGGTTTCTGCGATGCCAGCATCGAAGCATATGGGGCCTGTGTCTACGTCCTTTCTTGACGAACATCAGCCAGTTGTCAGTTGTCAATTGTTGTGTTCCAAATCGCGTGTAGCTCCTCTGAAAACAATCACAGTTCCAAAGCTAGAGCTCTGTGGCGCCGTCTAATTAGCTAATCTCATGCGTGAGATATCTAAAATGAATCTGTTCGATGGAAAATTCTACTGTTGGTCGAATTTTTCTGTATGCCTTTCCTGGGTAAGGACCGAGCCCTGCAAGCTCAATGTCTTTGTGGCTAATCGCGTCACAGCAGTTCAAGAGCTAACTAATGGCATGGAATGGCGTTACGTGCCTACTTCACTCAAACCGGCAGATATACTCTCGAGAGGATCTACGCCCATTGAATTAGATCAATCGTCACTGTGGTTCAACGGCCCAGAATTTCTAGTTAAAAACAAATTGGACTGGCCTGCTTCTTGCTTGTCAGAAAAGACAGAACTCGAACTTAGAAAAAGGGTCCGTTTTGCGTCATCTCCCTTCGTTGATATAACTGCCACTTGTAAATGCGTCAACTCATTTGATACAATATATTCGGATATATTTATAAATTCATATACAGAAGCAGGCATCCTGGACTAACAGTGTCTGATATACAACATGGGACCCAACTCTTACTTAGGCTGGTCCAGAGAGCACACCTGTGGGATGAGATCAAATCAGTGCAATCGAGAAGAGTTGTTAAACCGTCCAGTTGTATCGCATCACTTAACCCTTTTTTGGATGATTTCGGCATTCTTAGAGTTGATGGGCGCTTGAAAAACTCTTCGCTGGATTTCGACGCTCGCCATCCAATAATTCTCCCGTGTCACCATCCCATCACAGACTCAGTCATCACACGGTTTCACAATCAGGACTTACACGCTGGTCCACGGGCACTTCTTGCTCATATTTGGTGGCAGTATTGGCCGATTGGTGGAAGGAAGACCGTATCCAAGGTGGTTGCAAAATGTGAGAGATGCTTTCGTGCCAAGCCTCGATTAGTAGAGCATATAATGGCTGATCTGCCTAAAGAACGTTTGACTGCTTGTCGAGCCTTTGAAGTCTCTGGCGTTGACTATTGTGGACCATTTTTCTATAAGCCAGACGTACGAAATAAAGCTCCAGTCAAATGTAACATGGCTGTCTTCGTCTGCTTCGCGACTAAAACGGTTCACCTGGAACTGGTCAAGGATCTGTCGACAGCTTCATCCTTGAACGCGCTTAAGAGGTTTCAGTGCATACATATTGCATGGCTGATTCCATTGATTGGAAATTTATACCTCCTCGTTCACCGCATTTTGGCGGCCTTTGGGAAGCAGCAGTGAATACAGCGAAGCATCATTTTTATCGTGCTGTTGGATATTGTGTTCTAAACTTCGAAGACTTTCGCACCCTAGTCTGCCATATAGCATCGATAATTTATTCCAGGCCATTGTTTCCTCTTTCAGAAGATCCAGCAGATCTAGATGTGCTCACTTCAGCTCATTTTTTGATTGGTGGACCCAGCTCATCGTTCGTTGAGCCTGTCGTGACGCACCTTCAATTCAATCGTCTGGATGGTTGGCAACAAGTAACATACCTCCAACAACTGTTTTGGTCTCGCTGGCGTGAAGAATACTTAACACTGCATCAGCAGCGCTCCAAATGGCGTACTCCGAAACCAGGCCTATGCGTCAACGACATAGTCCTCGTAAAGGATGAAAATCTGCCGCCTCTAAGGTGGCCACTGGTGAGAATCACGGAGTTAATCGTGGGAAAGGATGGAGTCGCTCGCGTAGCCATTTTGCGCACCGCAACAGGAGAAACGAGAAGAGCTGCAAACAAGCTGTGCCTATTGCCCATCAGGAAATCTGTTGAAAGCCCATGCCTTCCAACGGGGTGAGAATGTCTGGCTACGCAGCCAAAACAACTGGAGCTACCTCGCAACTCATAAGAGCAGCATCTTAATTTTATCTTATAATACTCGCTCTGCAAAGCAATTGCCTAAATTTCGCTCTTAAGAAACCATTTACATAGAGCTGCCGCTCTTCGCTGTAACGATCGTTTTATTTCCCTAGCTTTACTTATGCGAAGGCCTCGATGCTGCGCATCGAATTAGTTAAGATCGTTCGCTTCATGCATTTGGTACACATCGGCCACTTGCATTTCTCAAAATTATAACTAATAATTGTCGCTTCGCTAAAATTGGCGCGTACTAATTCGGGTTCGCTTGCCTATATAAAACTATTGGTCTTAAATAATAAGCACACACCAATTCGGGTCTGCCTGCTTTTCGTAACTTTAAGAAACATAAAAACAAATTGGAACACAAGAAATAAAAGGTTAATTATTTCTATTTGTGAAAGCTATTGAAAAAGCTCATTAGCGCAAAATACATTTTATTGATTAATTTAAAAATGCATCCATAATTATACTCAGTGATACATCATTGAGTAATAAATCTATACATACCGAGGCTTTTGGATAAAAGCTCTTTTTCAAAATACTTGGTGCGAGATACCAAGGTGACAACCATAACACCCGGCTGTCTACAGCTATTTTGTAGTGACGCTTGAAGTAAAAGAAAAATTTTTTTGTTCATTTGAAAACAATAAATTTATATGAAATATATATAATTAAGTTTTACACGAAAAGTTACTTTAAAAAATATATTTCAATTCTTTATTTCACTAACGGCTACTTCTGATATCGAGTACATTCAGATTTGCCTCCCGAATATGAACTAATTTATCTATGTGTTGCGTATATGAATATGTCCGCTGGTGTTCTGTTAGTTGTTTTGTGTTTTGTCTTATGATTGTATGTTTAAAGTATAGTTTCAAATTTTGTAAGTTTATTTTCGACGTCTGAGTCGCTGTTAATGATTCTTAATTTTTCGTTAACTGTCTTATGAAAGCGTTCTACGTCGGATTTGCCATTTTTACTAGTGGTTATATTAATATTTACTGCTTCTGATTTTAACCATAATTGTAAAATAAAATCGGAGTCTTTGTCTGCATTTATTTCGATGGGGTTACCCATTTGGTTGAATACTTGTATTATAGCTCGTTTGGTTTCTAACCAGTCTCTACTTTTTATATCCTGAACCCATTAAAAATGGCTAAAAGGGGAATTATGTTTTTGTGCAAAATGTAAATGTATGTAACAGGCAGAAGAAAGCATCTCCGACCCCATAAAGTGTATATATTCTTGATCAGCATCAATAGCCGAGTCGATCTAGCCATGTCCGTTTGTCTGTTCGTCCGTCCGTCCGTCCGTCCGTGTGTATGAACGCAAGGATCTCAGAACCTATAGGAGCTAGAGACTTGAAATGTAGGTCCTCCAGGTGCCCGCGCAGATCGAGTTTGTTTCCGATGAACGATAACTTGCCCCGTTTCTAAGTAATCGATAAAAATGTATATCGAAATCTCGTTTTTTAAGCAATTTTGGTAAATAATAAGAGCTAGAGTTACCAAACTTGACATGTAGCTTCTAGAATATTACATATATATCGAGTATCTTTCATTTTATACCTATCGCCACCTCCCCGCTACTCTCTATCTATAAGCGCGCGCTGCATTTGGTGTTGGAATATGAGAGTTCAGGGTATCCCCTAGTCGGGAGCTCCCGACTAGAACCTCTTACTTGTTTTAATCAATTTTGGTAAATAATAAGAGCTAGAGGCACCAAACTTGATATGTTGCTTCTAGAATATTATATATATATCGAGTATCTTTTATTTTTTACCTATCGCCACCTCCCCGCTAGCACCGCAGAGCTATAAATCAAGTTAATAGCCCAACTTATATTGCCAACCAATCTAAGCCACAATTTAAATGCAATTGACCTTTCGAGAATACACAAATATTCTATGGTACAATAATATATACTGTAGAAAATTTCATTAAGATCGGTTAAGAGAAAACCAAAGTTATATGTATCTGCGCAGTTGGATGGCACAGCTAGCAAAACATCAAGAATTTGTGTACACACACACATTCATGCGCGTCTGCATTATATCGCATTCTAACAGCATTGTAATTTTTTCTGTTATGCTATTTTAGTTCGGTTTTTTTCTCAATAAATCTTAATTATTGGTGTGGCTGTTGAGAAGAGGCATAGCAAGTGTTGCGGTCTGTCGCGAGTTCGAGCCCTACAGGGGAAACTATTTTTTTTTTGCTGGTTTGTCTGTTGAGTAGAGTCGTCAGCAAGTAATACGGTCAGTTGCGAGTTCGAACCCTGTCAGGGCAACTTTTTTTTTTTAATTTATCTTTATTAATTCAAACGAGCGCGTTGCGCGAACTGCATTTGGTGTTGGATTAAGAGGGTTCAGGGTATCCCCTAGTCGGGAGCTCCCGACTAGAACCTCTTACTTGTTATACCCTGAACCCATTGAAAATGGGTAAAAAGGGTATATTGTATTTGTGCAAAGTGAAAATGTATGTAACAGGCAGAAGAAAGCATCTCCGACCCCATAAAGTATATATATTCTTGATCAGCATCAATAGCCGAGTCGATCTAGCCATGTCCGTCTGTCTGTCCGTCCGTCCGTCCGTCCGTCCGTCCGTCCGTCCGTCCGTCCGTATGTATGAACGAAAGGATCTCAGAACCTATAAGAGCTAGAGACTGAAATTTTAGATGTAGGTGCTCCTAGTGCCCGCGCAAATCGAGTTTGTTTCCGATAAACGATAACTTGCCCCGTTTCCAAGTAATCGATAAAAATGTATATCGAAATCCCTTTTTTTAAGCAATTTTGGTAAATAATAAGAGCTAGAGTCACCAAACTTGACATGTTGCTTCTAGAATAGTATTTATATATCGAGTATCTTTCATTTTATACCTATCGCCGCCTCCCCGCTACCACCCCAAAGCTATAAATCAAGTTAATAACCCAACTTGTATTGCCAACCAATTTAAGCCACAATTTAAATGAAATTGACTTTTTGAGAATACACAAATATTCTATGGTACAATAAGATATAATGTAGAAAATTTCATCAAGATCGGTTAAGATACATAGAAGTTATTAAAGAAACCATGTGGTTATATATGTACATACATATACATACAATATTGGCAGGCCACGAGTCAGCGGCAGCTGGCACAAAGCGCTGGAGTTTCTGTATACATGTGCACTAATACACACAAAAAGAATTACAATTGCGATTGCATCGTATGCTCTATGTATATATGTACATATGTGGTCCTATTTTAGTTCAGTTTTTTTTCAATTAGTAGCAACTTTCGGTATGGCTGCAAGGTAAAAAGCCACGGGAAGCAGTTGGTCGCGGGGCGCAAGTTCAATTCCAATGGGGAGAAAGAATTTTTTTGACTATTTATTTTTATACCCTGAACCCATTAAAAATGGGTAAAAGGGGTATTATGTTTTTGTGCAAAATCCAAATGTATGTAACAGGCAGAAGGAAGCATCTCCGACCCCATAAAGTATATATATTCTTAATCAGCATTAATAGCCGAGTCGATCTAGCCATGTCCGTCTGTCTGTCCGTCCGTCCGTCCGTCCGTATGTATGAACGCAAGGATCTCAGAACCTATAAAAGCTAGAGACTTGAAATTTTAGATGTAGGTGCTCCTAGTTCCTACGCAGATCGAGTTTGTTTCCGATAATCGATAACTTGCCCCGTTTCCAAGTAATCGATAAAAATGTATATCGAAATCCTGTTTTTTAAGCAATTTTGGTAAATAATAAGAGCTAGAGTCACCAAACTTGACATTTAGCTTCTAGAAAAGTATATATATATCGATTATCTTTCAATTTATACCTATCGCCACCTCCCCGCTACTCTCTATCTATAAGCGCGCGCTGCATTTGGTGTTGGAATATGAGGGTTCAGGGTATCCTCTAGTCGGGAGCTCCCGACTAGAACCTCTTACTTGTTTTTATGTTGGTTTTATGAAAGTAATTTGTAACTTTTGTTTCGTTCTCGGTTCCTTTTTCAAATTCTATTGTCGATTATAGTAATTAAGAGGTCTTTCTGTGATTTGAAAATGGTTACTGTTGTCTTCCTGAGCACTATGTGTAGTTGCTCTTGTGCTAATGGTATCTTCGCCTAAAAAGTTTTCGTTTAATTGGATTCTGGACAGAGCATCTGCCACATAACATATAGACTTATGCTCTTGCGAAAGGACGGTCCCTATTGCCATATTACTCGCGTCTGTTATTAATGAAAATGGTTTTTCGAAATTAGGGTATATTTAAATTGGGTCGGATGTTATGAGTACTTTTAGCTATTCAAACGTTGATTCGTAGTCTTTGTCATTTATATTGATTTTTGCTTCTTTTTTTTAATTTAAGTCTAAAAGGTTTTACTATATTAGCGAAATTTTGTATAAATTTCCTTTAGAAACCACATAATCCTGGAAATGATTTACTTTCTTTTGGGGTTTTTTGGAATTGGGAGTTTGATAATTGCTTGTATTTTGTTGGGATTTGGTTTTATACCCTCAGTTGTGATGATGTGACCGAGAAATTCAGCTCTTTTCTCAAGAACTCGCATTTATCCAACTGTAGATTTAAGTTAGCTTCTCTAAGCTTCTCAAATACTTTTGGTAGCGACAAAATGTGTTTCTCCAATGAAGTGGAAAAAATTATAATGTAGTCTAAGTAGACCAGACAATCCTTAACAAGTAAGAGGTTCTAGTCGGGAGCTCCCGACTAGGGGATACCCTGAACCCTCTTATTCCATCACCAAATGCAGCGTGCGCTTATAGATAGAGAGTAGCGGGGAGTTGGCGATAGGTATAAAATGAAAGATAGTCGATATATATATATACTATTCTAGAAGCTACATGTCAAGTTTGGTAACTCTAGCTCTTATTATTTACCTAAATTGCTTAAAAAACGGGATTTCGATATACATTTTTATCGATTACTTGGAAACGGGGCAAGTTATCGTTTATCGGAAACAAACTCGATCTGCGCGGGCACTAGGAGCACCTACATCTAAAAGTCTCTAACTCTTATAGGTTCTGAGATCCTTGCGTTCATACATACGGACGGACGGACGGACGGACGGACGGACAGACAGACGGACATGGCTAGATCGACTTGGCTATTGATGCTGATCAAGAATATATATACTTTATGGGGTCGGAGATGCTTCCTTCTGCCTGTTACATACATTTGCATTTTGCACAAAAACATAATACCCCTTTTACCCATTTTTAATGGGTTCAGGGTATAAAAGTTAAATCTTCTAAGAGATTGTTCATACAACGTTGGAACGTTGCAGGTGCATTCTTAAGAGCAAATGGCATGCGAGTGTAGTCGTAATGGCCATGTTTAGTCGAAAATGCGGTCTTGGGTATTGATCCAGGATCCATTTGAATTTGGTGGAAGCCTTTGGCTAGATCAATGGTTGTGAAATATTGACATTTTCCAAGTTTGTCTAATATTTCATCCATGATCGGGATAGGGTTTTTATCATTAATAGTTAGTTCATTGAGATTGCGGTAATCCATGACATACCGGTAATTTTTGCTTTCCAGATGCATCGTTTTTCATTGGAACAATTATTACTCGTGAGCAGTAAGGGGATTTGGATTTACGTATGATATTTGTTTTAATCTATCGCTTATTTGTTTATTTACTTGTTCATCGTATATTTGAGGATATTTATATGGACGCTTGTAAATTGGGTCCTCATGTTTTGTTAGAATTTTCTGCTTAATTGTACTAGTGAAAGTCAAATTGTCACCTTCATGGTACTGGATATCACGAAATTCATGTAAAACATTTTTAATTTTTTCCTTTTCTTCTGAGTTTAGGTGCTCTAACCTATACTCATTATTTTCTGTTAACGGATCCTTGTGCATAGTCTATTTTTGCTTGACATGCTTCAAGGTATTCTCTCCCAATCATAACATCATAATGCTCTGAGAAGTCGTGAATATAGAATTTTTGTTTACTCGGAAAAATTTTGCTTGCTCCTAATCTTATGCTTTGTTTTAATTCAATACCACCATTTATGGTGTGAACCTTTACTTGTTGTATATTGGAAAAGTTAAGCGGTTTGTTTTCATTAGGTTTATGGTTGAACCTCTTCTGTCAATGACACATTTTAGAACTTCGTCATTCATAATTAATTTTATGAATGGATTTCTTCTGTTTGTTCCGAGGCTTGCTGATGAAAATTTTCAGATGTGTCCATTCCCATCTGCCCACTGTTGCTATCTCTTTGACGTTTAGTCTGAGGGTTTGGCGCATTAAAGCGTGAATGGGACTGGTTTTGATAGTTCAAGGGATTTTGGGTTCTACCTTGACTTAATTTCTGTTGGAACTCGTGGTGAGCCTTTTGATTGTCTTCGGAATTAGTGTGTCGTTTGTTTTGTACATGATAACTCTGATTCGTGTTGGAATAGCCACTTGAACAGGTGGCTGGGTTAGCATTCTGCTGATAATTTCCCATGTTCTACGATTGTTAATTGATTTCCCTGAACGTTATTAGTTTTAGGTCTATCATTTACGCTATTTTCGTATAATCCTTCTCTTTCTGCTACTTGCTTAAGTTTCTGTGTCGTATCTGTCTAACATCATGAAAAGCCTATCTTTTTTTTGTAATTACATCTTTAATTGTGTTATTCATGGCATTTGTATAAAGTGTCATGTTGCTAGGTATATTTTCTAAAGCTAACTTATTTAATATAACATAAGATTTATTTTCGAGATCCTCGATGAACTTACGGACGTTTCCCTGGAAATTCGTATTGTATAGGCGTCGAAGGAGCTCTTCAAATGGTGTTTGCACTTTGTATTCTTCGATCAGTGCATTCCTCAACTCCTGCCAAGTGTTGGCCGTTGTCCTTTGTTAAACTCTCTGAGCATCTCCAGCAACTTGCAATTCGATGGCTCCATATAAGATGCTATGTTGTCTGACATCTCGGGTTGGATACAGATGTAGGATGTAATCGATCCTTTTAATAAAAGCGTTGAGATTTTCTGTTGATCCGTCAAAACTTGGCACCTGTCTCAGTTGTGAGAGGGTCTGGTTGAGGTGTTGTTCTGATAATTCCATTGTCATAATCTTGGTGTAATTCACTTTTTGGTGTTTGATGATGACTTTATTTTTAATAGCTTTTTTTTTTCTTTGAGATTTTGGCTATTGAATTTTTTAGGTCTTGGATTTTGCACTTTTATTTCTTTGCACTTTGTGTTTGTGTGTCTTATTGAAAAGACCCAGTAATAACGTATTACAGGGATCGAAAGATATGCAAAGCCATTCGTTATTAACTGTAGTAGCTTTATTGCCCGAAGGGTCAATGATAATAGACTACAAGCGACCCGAAGGTTCTTGTGCGGATACGTATTCGAGAAATCGTTTGCTACACACCGACAACAATTTCGGTCGCGATTGTGCTTTAGATCTAGGAATTAATTAGCCTTTAGCGATCTTTACTTTTTCCCGACGTATCCTACCGGCTGCGCCAATTAAGTTTTACACGAATAGTTTGTAGTATGTGCATATATTGAGGGTACACTGTACCAATAAAGTAACATCGTTTAAGCATAAATATATCAGCAACACATTGTTGCAGTACACAAACAAAACCATTTCAAGTGAGCGTGTAATACGATCGCCCGCTTATGAGCTAAGCTAAGTCAGCAGTAGCACGCTGACCACTTATAACATATATATATATATACACATATATATATATGTACTTAAGACTCTCTCTCTCCCGATTATGCTGATAAGACAAAATATATGCAACTATGCGGTCTTAGCCATAAGAATATATTGAATAAAACAATTCTAAAAACACAGTCAAACGGCACAGAAGTGCCAGCGTATTAAATTGGATATTACGATATTGTGATGTTACAACATTAAATGTCGACCTTTACGACGTTACATGGCGACCGTGACCGAGTGAATTAAACAAGCGAAACCTAAATAAAAATCACCGAAATACATGGCGAAGGAGCTTATACATGGCAAAAATTGAGATAATTACTGAGTGAGTAGAGTGCGTGTAATATGGGTAAACGTGGAGGTGTTAAATTAAAAATAAATAAGAGAATATCACACTTAAAGTGGCTTTTATTGTCAAGTACACCGTCACCAGCGTGGTCAACGTCTATAAAACTACAAGTTGAGCTTGACTTCTTAAAAACACAAATTAAAACCTCAGTTCCCAATACCGCATCTCACTCAACTCATATTAAAATCATAAAAGAACAAATAAAATCCATACCTCCATCCCCAAAGAAGCTACCAACATTAAGGAAGACATGCCCAAATGACTGCGAGGGACCTTTATACTAACCGTATTGTGAGTACACCTGTGCAGCCTGCACCAGTGCCCCAACACAGATGCAGTAACAACCTGTGCAGCCAGCACCGGTCCCGTCTGACACACCAAGTCAGGCCAAAGACAAGTGAACCAAGAGCGCATTTTTATACCCTGAACCCATTAAAAATGGGTAAAAGGGGTATTATGTTTTTGTGCAAAATGCAAATGTATGTAACAGGCAGAAGGAAGCATCTCCGACCCCATAAAGTATATATATTCTTGATCAGCATCAATAGCCGAGTCGATCTAGCCATGTCCGTCTGTCTGTCCGTCCGTCCGTCCGTCCGTCCGTCCGACCGTCCGTCCGTATGTATGAACGCAAGGATCTCAGCACCTATAAGAGCTAGAGACTTGAAATTTTAGATGTAGGTGCTCCTAGGTGCTCCTACGCAGATCGAGTTTGTTTCCGATAAACGATAACTTGCCCCGTTTCCAAGTAATCGATAAATATGTATATCGAAATTCTGTTTTTTAAGCAATTTTGGTAAATAATAAGAGCTAGAGTCACCAAACTTGACATGTAGCTTCTAGAATAGTATATATGTATATATCGATTATCTTTCATTTATACCTATCGCCAACTCTCCGCTACTCTCTATCTATAAGCGCGCGCTGCATTTGGTGATGGAATAAGAGGGTTCAGGGTATCCCCTAGTCGGGAGCTCCCGACTAGAACCTCTTACTCGTTTTCTATTGCACTGCGTTGCATATTTTTTTCCCATTGCACTGCGTTGCATATTTTTTTTTATATATTATAAAAAACTAATGTACAATTAGCGACACCAAAGTTGCCCGATTAGCGTGTGGCCTGAAAGTCACACAAACACTAGGCAGGAAATAATGTAAAAATATATGTCTATAGAAACAAATGAAATAAGTAAATCGGTGGAAAATTTTGAAAATTTGGCCAAAATGGGCATTGTAGACGTAAAAACTGTAGACTCGACAGCTAACGTAATAAACAAAGTCGAAGTCGAAAACACCGATCTAAAACTAATAACAATACTTATTATTATAATTTTTATTTAATACTAGCACATCTATTATACAAATTGTATAAGTACCATAATAGATGCATTAAGAAGCGATATCAAAGCCAGGCAAACGACCTGGATAAAATTTAAAATAAAATTACTAATAATCATTATTGAAAAAAAAATTAATTAAAAATATATAACTATTTGATTGAAGATTTATATATGTTTTCGCACATTTTAATAATTTATTTTAAAATGAAATGGAATGGCATAACGTTAATGCCGCATTAATTAAAATAAAAGAAAACTTTGATAAATCATACAAGTGCTTAGCACAAAATAGGAATATTTCAAACGAGACTATAAGTAGACACGCAGCAATACTAGTTGCATGTTTTAACCAAGCTCGTTCCCTGATACACGACAATAAAGAAAAGTTAAATACTCAGCATTGGTCGTATGTATCAAGATTTTTGCATAGATTAAAAACAAACCTGAATAGCATTAAATCAAAATATTCGCTAGACATAACTATACCTTCGAGTTTGAATACTCCAGTATTAGTCGAGGAAGAAACAAACACAGACTTAGAGACAGTAAGCGAATCTGAAATCGCAAGCGGTTCAGATAAGCATATAAAAGAAGAAGATCTAAGCGATCTTACGATACCAGCGGTAATCACACTAGCCGAACTATCTGAGTCTGAACCAGAGTCTATTACTGAAGTAAAAACTCTAAATATGGCCATGTCACAAGTAGAATTTCTTAAGCTAGCCTCTTCACTCATACCTGAGTTTAGTGGAAAGTCTGAGAATCTACAAAGTTTCATAGATGCTCTTAATTTAGTGGATTCACTAAAAGGAACACATGAAACTACAGCTGTCAGCCTAATAAAAACTAGACTCAAAGGCCATGTTCGAAACTTAATCAATACTGAACAAACAATAGTGTCCATAATAGACAAACTAAAAAGCGGTATAAAAGGCAAATCAGCTAAAGCATTATCCGCTAAATTGTTCAATCTGCAGCAAAAGCAAAAGACAGCAAGTCAATATATTCAAGAAGTTGAACAGTTGACAAGGGCTTTGCAATCAGCACATATGATTAACGGTGTATCGCAAGAATATGCAGAAGAACTGAGCCTACAAGTTGCTGTAAAATCAATCATAGCAAACAGCACAATTGACGAAGTTAGGTCTGTAATGAAATCACGAAATTTCAATACAATGAGTGAGATTACAACTGTGTTCGTCGATAGTTGCACAGACGCAGTAGGACACCCAAATACAGTCCTATATGCTGCGCAGCAACAAAGATATAGACCTAACCGAGGGTATAACCGCGGAAACTACCGTGGAAATTACCAAAATAATAGTAATAGAAATAATAATAATAATAATTATAATATTGATGGCAACAATAGAAATAGAGGCCAATATAGAGGAAACTCTAGAGGCCGTGGTAACTCAAACAGAGGCCACAACAATAATAATGGCAGTAACAATAATGTGAGAACTGCCCAGAATGCTTCGGGAAACTCACAACAGCCCTTAGGTACACAGCAATAGACAGTAAAAAGGTTCATTCGATTAATCTTAGTGTAAATATATTCGTAACATTCACAAACGTGGCTACAGGCAAGAAATTAATATTTTTGATAGATACTGGTGCAGACATATCTCTTTTAAAAGACAATTCAGACACTTTTAATGATATAAACATGGACAACAAAATAAATATTCAGGGAATCAATCAAGGATTAATTCAATCTAAAGGACTGACATCTTTAGAAATACAAACAACTAAATATATAATTCCACACAACTTCCATATTGTCGAATCAACTTTTTCTATACCGTGTGATGGAATTTTAGGAATAGATTTTATTAAAAAATATAATTGTCAACTAGATTTTACACCTTCAAAAGATCTGCTCATAATAAGACCAGACAATCTAAACTATCCTATATATGTTCCCATAAATTACAGCTCTGGTAACAATACAATAGTGTTACCAGCAAGATCCGAAGTTGTCCGAAAAATTGAGTTTACTTCAAATGAAGATAGCATTTTAATTCCGAACCAGGGAATTCAACCTGGTATATATGCAGCAAACACAGTCGTAACAACTGCAAATGCATTCGTCCGTTTACTAAATACAACTAGTACCGATCAAATGATTAATATAAATAAGTTGAATTATGAATCATTAGCAAATTATGATATATCCGAAATAAATAATGAAACTAGAACGAACGATGTTATGTCAAAGTTAACTAAATGATGGCTCCATATAAGATGCTATGTTGTCTGACATCTCGGGTTGGATACAGATGTAGGATGTAATCGATCCTTTTAATAAAAGCGTTGAGATTTTCTGTTGATCCGTCAAAACTTGGCACCTGTCTCAGTTGTGAGAGGGTCTGGTTGAGGTGTTGTTCTGATAATTCCATTGTCATAATCTTGGTGTAATTCACTTTTTGGTGTTTGATGATGACTTTATTTTTAATAGCTTTTTTTTTTCTTTGAGATTTTGGCTATTGAATTTTTTAGGTCTTGGATTTTGCACTTTTATTTCTTTGCACTTTGTGTTTGTGTGTCTTATTGAAAAGACCCAGTAATAACGTATTACAGGGATCGAAAGATATGCAAAGCCATTCGTTATTAACTGTAGTAGCTTTATTGCCCGAAGGGTCAATGATAATAGACTACAAGCGACCCGAAGGTTCTTGTGCGGATACGTATTCGAGAAATCGTTTGCTACACACCGACAACAATTTCGGTCGCGATTGTGCTTTAGATCTAGGAATTAATTAGCCTTTAGCGATCTTTACTTTTTCCCGACGTATCCTACCGGCTGCGCCAATTAAGTTTTACACGAATAGTTTGTAGTATGTGCATATATTGAGGGTACACTGTACCAATAAAGTAACATCGTTTAAGCATAAATATATCAGCAACACATTGTTGCAGTACACAAACAAAACCATTTCAAGTGAGCGTGTAATACGATCGCCCGCTTATGAGCTAAGCTAAGTCAGCAGTAGCACGCTGACCACTTATAACATATATATATATACACATATATATATATGTACTTAAGACTCTCTCTCTCCCGATTATGCTGATAAGACAAAATATATGCAACTATGCGGTCTTAGCCATAAGAATATATTGAATAAAACAATTCTAAAAACACAGTCAAACGGCACAGAAGTGCCAGCGTTTTAAATTGGATATTACGATATTGTGATGTTACAACATTAAATGTCGACCTTTACGACGTTACATGGCGACCGTGACCGAGTGAATTAAACAAGCGAAACCTAAATAAAAATCACCGAAATACATGGCGAAGGAGCTTATACATGGCAAAAATTGAGATAATTACTGAGTGAGTAGAGTGCGTGTAATATGGGTAAACGTGGAGGTGTTAAATTAAAAATAAATAAGAGAATATCACACTTAAAGTGGCTTTTATTGTCAAGTACACCGTCACCAGCGTGGTCAACGTCTATAAAACTACAAGTTGAGCTTGACTTCTTAAAAACACAAATTAAAACCTCAGTTCCCAATACCGCATCTCACTCAACTCATATTAAAATCATAAAAGAACAAATAAAATCCATACCTCCATCCCCAAAGAAGCTACCAACATTAAGGAAGACATGCCCAAATGACTGCGAGGGACCTTTATACTCACCGTATTGTGAGTACACCTGTGCAGCCTGCACCAGTGCCCCAACACAGATGCAGTAACAACCTGTGCAGCCAGCACCGGTCCCGTCTGACACACCAAGTCAGGCCAAAGACAAGTGAACCAAGAGCGCATTTTTATACCCTGAACCCATTAAAAATGGGTAAAAGGGGTATTATGTTTTTGTGCAAAATGCAAATGTATGTAACAGGCAGAAGGAAGCATCTCCGACCCCATAAAGTATATATATTCTTGATCAGCATCAATAGCCGAGTCGATCTAGCCATGTCCGTCTGTCTGTCCGTCCGTCCGTCCGTCCGTCCGTCCGTCCGTCCGACCGTCCGTCCGTATGTATGAACGCAAGGATCTCAGCACCTATAAGAGCTAGAGACTTGAAATTTTAGATGTAGGTGCTCCTAGGTGCTCCTACGCAGATCGAGTTTGTTTCCGATAAACGATAACTTGCCCCGTTTCCAAGTAATCGATAAATATGTATATCGAAATTCTGTTTTTTAAGCAATTTTGGTAAATAATAAGAGCTAGAGTCACCAAACTTGACATGTAGCTTCTAGAATAGTATATATGTATATATCGATTATCTTTCATTTATACCTATCGCCAACTCTCCGCTACTCTCTATCTATAAGCGCGCGCTGCATTTGGTGATGGAATAAGAGGGTTCAGGGTATCCCCTAGTCGGGAGCTCCCGACTAGAACCTCTTACTCGTTTTCTATTGCACTGCGTTGCATATTTTTTTCCCATTGCACTGCGTTGCATATTTTTTTTATATATTATAAAAAACTAATGTACAATTAGCGACACCAAAGTTGCCCGATTAGCGTGTGGCCTGAAAGTCACACAAACACTAGGCAGGAAATAATGTAAAAATATATGTCTATAGAAACAAATGAAATAAGTAAATCGGTGGAAAATTTTGAAAATTTGGCCAAAATGGGCATTGTAGACGTAAAAACTGTAGACTCGACAGCTAACGTAATAAACAAAGTCGAAGTCGAAAACACCGATCTAAAACTAATAACAATACTTATTATTATAATTTTTATTTAATACTAGCACATCTATTATACAAATTGTATAAGTACCATAATAGATGCATTAAGAAGCGATATCAAAGCCAGGCAAACGACCTGGATAAAATTTAAAATAAAATTACTAATAATCATTATTGAAAAAAAAATTAATTAAAAATATATAACTATTTGATTGAAGATTTATATATGTTTTCGCACATTTTAATAATTTATTTTAAAATGAAATGGAATGGCATAACGTTAATGCCGCATTAATTAAAATAAAAGAAAACTTTGATAAATCATACAAGTGCTTAGCACAAAATAGGAATATTTCAAACGAGACTATAAGTAGACACGCAGCAATACTAGTTGCATGTTTTAACCAAGCTCGTTCCCTGATACACGACAATAAAGAAAAGTTAAATACTCAGCATTGGTCGTATGTATCAAGATTTTTGCATAGATTAAAAACAAACCTGAATAGCATTAAATCAAAATATTCGCTAGACATAACTATACCTTCGAGTTTGAATACTCCAGTATTAGTCGAGGAAGAAACAAACACAGACTTAGAGACAGTAAGCGAATCTGAAATCGCAAGCGGTTCAGATAAGCATATAAAAGAAGAAGATCTAAGCGATCTTACGATACCAGCGGTAATCACACTAGCCGAACTATCTGAGTCTGAACCAGAGTCTATTACTGAAGTAAAAACTCTAAATATGGCCATGTCACAAGTAGAATTTCTTAAGCTAGCCTCTTCACTCATACCTGAGTTTAGTGGAAAGTCTGAGAATCTACAAAGTTTCATAGATGCTCTTAATTTAGTGGATTCACTAAAAGGAACACATGAAACTACAGCTGTCAGCCTAATAAAAACTAGACTCAAAGGCCATGTTCGAAACTTAATCAATACTGAACAAACAATAGTGTCCATAATAGACAAACTAAAAAGCGGTATAAAAGGCAAATCAGCTAAAGCATTATCCGCTAAATTGTTCAATCTGCAGCAAAAGCAAAAGACAGCAAGTCAATATATTCAAGAAGTTGAACAGTTGACAAGGGCTTTGCAATCAGCACATATGATTAACGGTGTATCGCAAGAATATGCAGAAGAACTGAGCCTACAAGTTGCTGTAAAATCAATCATAGCAAACAGCACAATTGACGAAGTTAGGTCTGTAATGAAATCACGAAATTTCAATACAATGAGTGAGATTACAACTGTGTTCGTCGATAGTTGCACAGACGCAGTAGGACACCCAAATACAGTCCTATATGCTGCGCAGCAACAAAGATATAGACCTAACCGAGGGTATAACCGCGGAAACTACCGTGGAAATTACCAAAATAATAGTAATAGAAATAATAATAATAATAATTATAATATTGATGGCAACAATAGAAATAGAGGCCAATATAGAGGAAACTCTAGAGGCCGTGGTAACTCAAACAGAGGCCACAACAATAATAATGGCAGTAACAATAATGTGAGAACTGCCCAGAATGCTTCGGGAAACTCACAACAGCCCTTAGGTACACAGCAATAGACAGTAAAAAGGTTCATTCGATTAATCTTAGTGTAAATATATTCGTAACATTCACAAACGTGGCTACAGGCAAGAAATTAATATTTTTGATAGATACTGGTGCAGACATATCTCTTTTAAAAGACAATTCAGACACTTTTAATGATATAAACATGGACAACAAAATAAATATTCAGGGAATCAATCAAGGATTAATTCAATCTAAAGGACTGACATCTTTAGAAATACAAACAACTAAATATATAATTCCACACAACTTCCATATTGTCGAATCAACTTTTTCTATACCGTGTGATGGAATTTTAGGAATAGATTTTATTAAAAAATATAATTGTCAACTAGATTTTACACCTTCAAAAGATCTGCTCATAATAAGACCAGACAATCTAAACTATCCTATATATGTTCCCATAAATTACAGCTCTGGTAACAATACAATAGTGTTACCAGCAAGATCCGAAGTTGTCCGAAAAATTGAGTTTACTTCAAATGAAGATAGCATTTTAATTCCGAACCAGGGAATTCAACCTGGTATATATGCAGCAAACACAGTCGTAACAACTGCAAATGCATTCGTCCGTTTACTAAATACAACTAGTACCGATCAAATGATTAATATAAATAAGTTGAATTATGAATCATTAGCAAATTATGATATATCCGAAATAAATAATGAAACTAGAACGAACGATGTTATGTCAAAGTTAACTAAAAATTTTCCAAATCTATTTAATAAACAATTAAAAGAACTTTGTTGTAAATACACAGACATATTCGGACTTGATACCGAATCAATAACAACCAATAATTTGTATAAGCAGAAACTAAGATAAAAAGATGATGAACCTGTATATATAAAAAATTATAGAAATCCTCATAGTCAAAAACACGAAATTCAAGCTCAAGTTGATAAACTAATTAAAGATAGAATAGTTGAGCCTTCAGCCTCAGAATACAACAGTCCACTGTTACTAGTACCAAAGAAATCCATAGATAACGAAAAGAAAAAATGGCGATTAGTAATTGACTATCGCCAAATTAATAAAAAATTACTATCCGATAAATTTCCACTTCCTTGGATTGATGATATCTTAGATCAACTAGGTAGAGCAAAATATTTCTCTTGCCTTGACTTAATGTCAGGATTCCATCAGATTGAGCTAGACGAAAACTCTAGAGATATAACATCCTTTTCAACGAGCAATGGCTCTTATCGCTTCACGCGATTGCCATTTGGTTTGAAAATAGCGCCAAATTCATTCCAAAGAATGATGACTATTGCATTCTCTGGACTTGAACCATCACAAGCATTCCTTTATATGGATGACTTAATAGTAATCGGTTGTTCCGAAAAACACATGCTTAACAATTTACTTAGTGTTTTTGACATGTGTAGGAAACACAACTTGAAGCTACATCCTGAAAAATGTTAATTTTTCCTGCATGAAGTCACATTTTTGGGACATAAATGCACAGATAAGGGAATCTTGCCAGATGACAAAAAGTTTGATGTCATATTAAATTATCCAGTTCTACATGACTGACTCTGATAGCGCTAGACGTTTTATAGCATTTTGTAATTACTACAGACGATTCATCAAAAATTTTGCCGATTATTCTAGGCATATAACACGATTAAATAAAAAGAATGTTCCATTTGAATGGACTGATGAATGTCAAAATGCTTTTGAATATCTTAAAGCTCAATTAATAAAGCCTACTCTGTTACAATATCCAGATTTTACAAAAGAATTTTGTATAATCACAGATGCTAGTAAGCAAGCCTGTGGTGCAGTGCTAACACAAGCCCACAATGGAACTCAACTTCCGGTAGCTTACGCATCTAGAGCATTTACCAAAGGAGAAAGCAACAAGAGTACGACGGAACAAGAGTTAACAGCT
This sequence comes from Drosophila ezoana, assembly GCA_035045725.1. Classification (NCBI taxonomy): domain Eukaryota; kingdom Metazoa; phylum Arthropoda; class Insecta; order Diptera; family Drosophilidae; genus Drosophila; species Drosophila ezoana. Next base: position 84,455 of record JAWNOU010000003.1, on the reverse strand, counting down.
ATTTATTGGGCAATCACCAAATTCAGACCCTATATCTACGGAACTCATTTCATAGTAAAAACAGACCATAGACCACTAACGTTTTTGTTTTCAATGACAAACCCCAGTTCTAAATTAACGCGAATGAGACTTGAATTAGAGGAGTATAATTTTACAGTAGAGTACCTAAGAGGCAAAGATCATTTTGTAGCCGATGCATTGTCACGGATAACAATATCTGAACTAAAAGACATACAAAATAAAGTCCTGAAAGTCACTACCAGGTATCAAAGTAGACAAAAATTCTGCGCAGAAAATAATAAAGTAGAGATGCCAAGGCAATCTACCGAAACAGCTTCTCAGCCCAACGTATACGAAGTCATTAATAATGATGAAATACGTAAAGTAGTGACCTTGCATATAAAAGATATGCTATGTTTCTTTAAACATGGTAAGAAAATTATAGCAAGAATTGATTTTGGAGATTTGTATACTAATAATGGAAATATTGATTTAGGACAACTATTTCCAAGGCTCGAAAAAGAAGCCGGTATATTAAAAATCAGCCAATTGAAAATGGCACCGTGGGAAAATATCTTGTAAAAAGTTTCAATAGATTATTTCAAAATTATGGGCAATAATATATTGAACACATGGAGAGTAGCGCTACTCAACCCGGTGACCACATTAACAAATGTAAAAGAGAAAGAAGCTATATTGTCTACACTACATGACGATCCAGTACAAGGAGGTCACACAGGCATTGCAAAAACCTTGGCCAAGGTCAAAAGACATTATTACTGGAAAGGTATGACTCGTGATATAACAGAGTACATCCAGAAATGTCAGAAATGTCAAAAAGCAAAAATAACAACAAATATTAGAACCCCTTTAACAATTACTGAAACCCCGATGAAGGCTTTTGACAGAGTGATAGTGGACACAATTGGTCCACTACCAAAATCAGAACAAGGCAACGAATATGCAATTACACTGATATGTGACTTAACAAAATATCTAGTTGCCATACCTATTCCAAACAAAAGTGCAAAAGTCGTAGCTAAAGCTATATTTGAAGATTTTATTCTGAAATACGGTCCAATGAAGACGTTCATTACGGACATGGGTACAGAATATAAAAATTCAGTTATAGAAGATTTATGTAAGTACCTTGGTATAAAAAACATAACTTCAACAGCACACCACCACCAGACAGTTGGGACAATAGAACGAAGTCATCGAACTTTTAATGACTTGACTAAATATTTAGTTGCCATACCTGTCGCAAATAAAAGCGCAGCAACTGTTGCAACAGCAATATTTGAATCATTTATTCTCAAGTACGGTCCAATGAAGACGTTCATTTCGGACATGGGAACGGAATAGAAAAATTCAATTATAAATGATTTGTGCAAATATTTAAAAATAGACAACATAACGTCTACGGCACATCATCACATGACAATTGGAACAGTAGAAAGTGGTAATGAACGTCTTTATTGGATCGTACTTCAGAATAAATGATACAAATATTGCTTTTGCTACCGTATTTGCACTTTTATTTGCAATTGGGACGGCAACGAAGTATTTGGTTAAATCACATATTAGTGTGACTATATTCTCATTCCCATTCTCAGATGTACATAGGTAGGGGACCAATAGTATCCACTATCACTTTGTCAAATGAACTTATTGGTGTTTCTGTCAGTATAAGAGGAATTTTAGTATGCGTTGTTATTTTCGCTTTTTGAGATTTTTGACATTTTCGTATGTGCTCAGATGTATCTTTAGACATTCCTTTCCAGAAATAATATCTTTTGACCTTGGCCAAGGTTTTTGAAATGCCTGTGTGACCTCCTTGTATTGGCTCATCATGGATAGGCTCATCATGGAGCTTAGACAGTATTGTTTCTTTTTATTTTTCATCTTTTATTAGGGTCACCGGGTTGAGTAGCGCTACTCTTAATGATTTTAATATTTGGTTGCCCATTTCTTTGAATTTATCAATTGAAACGTGTTCAAAGATATTTTCCCACGGTGCAATTTTGAGTTGGCTGATTTCATATATACCGGCTTGCGTTTCAAGCCTTTGAACGAACTGACCTAAGTCAAGAATTCCACTAGTATATAAATCGCTAACATCCCATATTTAAAGAAACATAGCATATTTTTAACATGCAAGGTGACTACTTTACTAGTTTTTGATTTTTGAAGATTGCATAGGCAATTCTTCTTTATCATCTCCTGTGCAGGATTTCTGTCTACTTTGGTGACTGGTAGTGACTTTCAGGACTTTTATTTGTATGTCTTTGAGTTATCGAATGGTTATTCTTGATAACGCATCCGCTACATGATTATCTTTCCCCTTAGGATAGTCTACTGTAAACTCGTACTCTTCTACATCTAGCCTCATTTTGGGTAATTTTGATGTAGGATTAACCATTGAAAATAAGTAAGTTAACGGTATGTGGTCTGTTTTAACTGTGAAATGTCTACCATATACATATGGTTTGAAGTGATTAATTGCCCAATGAATTGCTGATAGCTCTTGTTTTGTGGTTGACTTATTACTTTCACCTTAAGTGAAACTGCGAGATGCATATGCTACAGGTAATTGAAGACCATTATAGTTTTGAGGTAAAGCTGCTCCACATACCTCTTTGCTAGCATCTGTGATTATGTAAAAATTTTTGCTATAATCGGGGTATTGCAGTAAAGTTTGATTCACTAATGCCGTTTAAGGTGTTCAAAGGAATGCTGGCAATCAGCTGTCGATTCGAATTTTACATCTTTTTTACATAATCTTGTTATGTCACGAGAATAATCGGCAAATTTTTAATGAGACGTCTGTAGTAGTTACAAAATGCAACAAATCTTCTAGTGCTGTCTGCGTCGGTAAGAACTGGGTATTTCCCAATGACATCATATTTAGTGTCGTCAGGCAATATACCTTTATCGGTGCATTTGTGTCCAAGAAAAGTGACCTCCTTCATGAAGAATGAGCACTTATCTGGATGCAACTTGATGTTGATGTTGTTTTTTCTGCATAGATCGAATACATTTGTGCGATTTTTGGTCATATGCTTTTCAAAACAACCAATAACAATTAAGTCATCCATGTATAGGAATGCTTGAGATGGTTCAACCCCAGTGAATGCGATTGTCATCATTCTTTGAAAGAAACTAGGCGCTTTTTTTAAACCGTAAGGTAATCGTGTAAAACGATAAGAGCCATTGCTCGTAGAAGAAGATGTTATATTTCTTGAATTTTCTTCAAGTTCTATCTGATGGAATCCAGACATTAGAGAAATATTATGCTCGACCTAATTGATCAAGAATATCATCTACTCTTGGAAGTGGAAATTATCAGCTAATAATTATACCCTGAACCCATTAAAAATGGGTAAAAGGGGTATTATGTTTTTGTGCAAAATGTTAATGTATGTAACAGGCAGTAGAAAGCATCTCCGACCCCATAAAGTATATATATTCTTGATCAGCATTAATAGCCGAGCCGATCTAGCCATGTCCGTCTGTCTGTCCGTCCGTCCGTCCATCCGTCCGTCCGTCCGTCCGTCCGTCCGTCCGTCCGTCCGTATGTATGAACGCAAGGATCTCAGAACCTATAAGAGCTAGGGACTTGAAATTTTAGATGTAGGTGCTCCTAGTTCCTAAGCAGATCGAGTTTGTTTCCGATAATCGATAACTTGCCCCGTTTCCAAGTAATCGATAAAAATGTATGTCGATATCCTGTTTTTTAAGCAATTTTGGTAAATAATAAGAGCTAGAGTTACCAAACTTGACATGTAGCTTCTAGAAAAGTATATATATATCGATTATCTTTCATTTTATACCTATCGCCACCTCCCCGCTACTCTCTATCTATAAGCGCGCGCTGCATTTGGTGTTGGAATATGAGGGTTCAGGGTATCCCCTAGCCGGGAGCTCCCGACTAGAACCTCTTACTTGTTTGAATCTGCAATTGAATTACCAACAAATATACCATCTATGTATCTCCTGATTTGGTATTAGGATTTGGTTATATTTAGTATCAACGTTAATTTTTCTGATTAATTATCTCGTTGTTCTTGATACTATGGAAAATTGGTATTTGTCAAGAATGTGCAATATTATTGGATCTTAAAATGAAACAGTCACTTTGTGTAGTGAAGTCAAATTGGCAGTTGACTTTTCTTATGAAGTCTATTCCAATTGTTCCGTCTCCAGGGATCGGAAAATCGTTTTCTACTATATGAAAATTATGTGGTATAATGTTAGAAGTTCGCATTTCGAGGATTTCTAAACCTAATGAGCTTAATGATCCTATATCAATTCCTGTAATTTGGGTTATATTATCATGATCAACATCCAAAAATTGATCAGAATTTTTTTTTATGATTGAGATGTCAGCTCCTGTATCTATTAAAAATTAAAAATTAAAAAAAATTTCCTACCAGTATGTTCATTTTGTATGCTGATAAATATATTTAAATTATGATTGATGGTGTGAACCGTTGGTTTTATTAATTTTGAGTACTTAAGGGGGCCTGTTGGTTTTCCGACGTGCTTTGAACCTGTCGTACATTACCATTTTGTCTGTAATTGTGTGAGGTGTTTTGGTGGTCATTGTAGTTGTTATCTCCGTGTTTACGGATGTTTCCTCTATTATTTCCACGTCCTCTTCCATAATTATTGTTATTATATTGGCCATTATTTCGGTTATAATTGTTTATATTATTATTACCACGACCATTGCCTCTACCGCGGTAATTACCTCTATTATTATTACCACGTTGGGCTTGACCTCTCTGGGAGTATAAAATGGAACTTGCATTACCCGTCATCTCAGTCCTATAATGTATGTACTTACTGACGGCTTCATTCATGGTAGTGAATGTTCCTGCTTATAGTACTGTCTTTAACTTGCCATGATCACAATTTATTAGCATGCTCAGATGGCAATCCCTCATCGATATACAAAGATTTAAGCAATTTTCGTAGATTATCGATTTAATTAGTAAATTGCGTGGCTGTTTTGCCTTTTTGATAGACATTTGCCATTTTCGCTTTTACTACGTCGGATGTTTCACCGACAATTGCATCTTGCAATTTCCTTATTATTGCCTTAATGGTTGTCTCATTCTGGACTTTGTAGAGGGTTGAGCCAATTTTTTTAGACTTTATTACCTCTATTGCTATTGCTTCATATGATCCTTTTGTCATATCAACTAATTTTATTGCCGTTATGAATCTTTGTAGATGGATTTTTTTCCATCAAATTCTGGGACTTCATGGCTGATTTCCTTTATATACGAAAGTTTACATTATTTTGAAACAGCAGGAAACGTTAGATTATTCAAATCCTCTTCCGCTATTTCTGGGTATAAAGATTCAAGCTCTTCAATCTCTGGTGATTCTTTCGATTCCGGCTCATTACGAGTTTCGAATGTCAACGGGGTGTTTAAGATTGGTACTGATATACCCAAATTATACCTCTGTTTTATGGATATTAAGTTTGATCGTAGTTTGATAAAAAATTTTGATACCTGGGAGTGTGTCTTATCTAGTGTGTCTTTTTGGTCATATACGTGCTTGGTTGAAGTATTCTACTAATATTTCAGCATGTTTGTTAACTGTTTGCCCTTGAATTGGTCTATTTTGTGATAAAGATTTGTAAGATTTTCTATTCTTCAATTCATTTATTTTTATATATGTTTCCCTTCATTCCATTATACTATGGATGTTGACTATTTTTATACCCTGAACCCATTAAAAATGGGTAAAAGGGGTATTATGTTTTTGTGCAAAATCCAAATGTATGTAACAGGCAGAAGGAAGCATCTCCGACCCCATAAAGTATATATATTCTTGATCAGCATTAATAGCCTAGTCGATCTAGCCATGTCCGTCTGTCTGTCCGTCCGTCCGTCCGTCCGTATGTATGAACGCAAGGATCTCAGAACCTATAAGAGCTAGAGACTTGAAATTTTAGATGTAGGTGCTCCTAGTTCCTACGCAGATCGAGTTTGTTTCCGATAATCGATAACTTGTCCCGTTTCCAAGTAATCGATAAAAATGTATATCGAAATCCTGTTTTTTAAGCAATTTTGGTAAATAATAAGAGCTAGAGTCACCAAACTTGACATGTAGCTTCTAGAAAAGTATATATATATCGATTATCTTTCAATTTATACCTATCGCCACCTCCCCGCTACTCTCTATCTATAAGCGCGCGCTGCATTTGGTGTTGGAATATGAGGGTTCAGGGTATCCTCTAGTCGGGAGCTCCCGACTAGAACCTCTTACTTGTTTGAATCTGCAATTGAATTACCAACAAATATACCATCTATGTATCTCCTGATTTGGTATTAGGATTTGGTTATATTTAGTATCAACGTTAATTTTTCTGATTAATTATCTCGTTGTTCTTGATACTATGGAAAATTGGTATTTGTCAAGAATGTGCAATATTATTGGATCTTAAAATGAAACAGTCACTTTGTGTAGTGAAGTCAAATTGGCAGTTGACTTTTCTTATTAAGTCTATTCCAATTGTTCCGTCTCCAGGGATCGGAAAATCGTTTTCTACTATATGAAAATTATGTGGTATAATGTTAGAAGTTCGCATTTCGAGGATTTCTAAACCTAATGAGCTTAATGATCCTATATCAATTCCTGTAATTTGGGTTATATTATCATGATCAACATCCAACATCTTTTATGATTGAGATGTCAGCTCCTGTATCTATTAAAAATGGTTATTTCCTACCAGTATGTTCATTTTGTATGCTGATAAATATATTTAAATTATGATTGATGGTGTGAACCGTTGGTTTTATTAATTTTGAGTACTTAAGGGGGCCTGTTGGTTTTCCGACGTGCTTTGAACCTGTCGTACATTACCATTTTGTCTGTAATTGTGTGAGGTGTTTTGGTGGTCATTGTAGTTGTTATCTCCGTGTTTACGGATGTTTCCTCTATTATTTCCACGTCCTCTTCCATAATTATTGTTATTATATTGGCCATTATTTCGGTTATAATTGTTTATATTATTATTACCACGACCATTGCCTCTACCGCGGTAATTACCTCTATTATTATTACCACGTTGGGCTTGACCTCTCTGGGAGTATAAAATGGAACTTGCATTACCCGTCATCTCAGTCCTATAATGTATGTACTTACTGACGGCTTCATTCATGGTAGTGAATGTTCCTGCTTATAGTACTGTCTTTAACTTGCCATGATCACAATTTATTAGCATGCTCAGATGGCAATCCCTCATCGATATACAAAGATTTAAGCAATTTTCGTAGATTATCGATTTAATTAGTAAATTGCGTGGCTGTTTTGCCTTTTTGATAGACATTTGCCATTTTCGCTTTTACTACGTCGGATGTTTCACCGACAATTGCATCTTGCAATTTCCTTATTATTGCCTTAATGGTTGTCTCATTCTGGACTTTGTAGAGGGTTGAGCCAATTTTTTTAGACTTTATTACCTCTATTGCTATTGCTTCATATGATCCTTTTGTCATATCAACTAATTTTATTGCCGTTATGAATCTTTGTAGATGGATTTTTTTCCATCAAATTCTGGGACTTCATGGCTGATTTCCTTTATATACGAAAGTTTACATTATTTTGAAACAGCAGGAAACGTTAGATTATTCAAATCCTCTTCCGCTATTTCTGGGTATAAAGATTCAAGCTCTTCAATCTCTGGTGATTCTTTCGATTCCGGCTCATTACGAGTTTCGAATGTCAACGGGGTGTTTAAGATTGGTACTGATATACCCAAATTATACCTCTGTTTTATGGATATTAAGTTTGATCGTAGTTTGATAAAAAATTTTGATACCTGGGAGTGTGTCTTATCTAGTGTGTCTTTTTGGTCATATACGTGCTTGGTTGAAGTATTCTACTAATATTTCAGCATGTTTGTTAACTGTTTGCCCTTGAATTGGTCTATTTTGTGATAAAGATTTGTAAGATTTTCTATTCTTCAATTCATTTATTTTTATATATGTTTCCCTTCATTCCATTATACTATGGATGTTGACTATTTTTATACCCTGAACCCATTAAAAATGGGTAAAAGGGGTATTATGTTTTTGTGCAAAATCCAAATGTATGTAACAGGCAGAAGGAAGCATCTCCGACCCCATAAAGTATATATATTCTTGATCAGCATTAATAGCCTAGTCGATCTAGCCATGTCCGTCTGTCTGTCCGTCCGTCCGTCCGTCCGTATGTATGAACGCAAGGATCTCAGAACCTATAAGAGCTAGAGACTTGAAATTTTAGACGTAGGTGCTCCTAGTTCCTACGCAGATCGAGTTTGTTTCCGATAATCGATAACTTGCCCCGTTTCCAAGTAATCGATAAAAATGTATATCGAAATCCAGTTTTTTAAGCAATTTTGGTAAATAATAAGAGCTAGAGTCACCAAACTTGACATGTAGCTTCTAGAAAAGTATATATATATCGATTATCTTTCATTTTATACCTATCGCCACCTCCCCGCTACTCTTTATCTATAAGCGCGCGCTGCATTTGGTGTTGGAATATGAGGGTTCAGGGTATCCCCTAGTCGGGAGCTCCCGACTAGAACCTCTTACTTGTTTAATACTACCATTACGAGTGTTCTACCTAGTATTGGGTGTTCGCTTATTACTGATTTCACCTCCACACCGGGAATGGTGGTCAATACAATTGCTTTTTGTGTTTTCGTGTAATGTATTAAAGGTGAAAACTCGAAATAAAAAGTATCCATATATAGGTATTCCAAATCATATATGCTTATTGGTGTCGTTGAGACTAATTGTTGAATTCTTTCTTTAAAATAAGCATCTCTAACATAAACTTGTCTTATTGCTTCTATTGTAGCCATATTAAAGTGTATATAGTGACATATTCACAACAACAGCATTTTGAACCACTGTTATTCATAAGCTAATTGCATGGCATAACCCATTGTGTGTTTACAAATTGAATAATCATAACAATAACATGCCTTCTGCATCCGAATTCAAATAACGCTAACAGCAGCAAAAATCCTAAGAGCAGAATGCCTTCTGCAGCCAAGCTCACATATTGTCAACAATCATTTATAAACAAAAACTGATCAACAGAAAGGCGCTAGCATAAACAAGCTGCAGCCGCTATCCCTTTGCAAAAAGTCACGTACTCCAATTATTATTTAGCTTTAAATATAGCGTAAGCCAATTTTTGTACTTCAGTCTTAATCCAGATATTCAACATAATAAACCGATACAGATTCACGGTCGGGAAATATAGTTTTTTATTTCCAAACTTATTACTACGTTATTGGCGCAGCCGGTAGGATAGCATTTTGTGAAAAGAAATAAATTAAAGTTCGTGAGTGATACGATCAATTAAAGAGAGGCTTATCCATACAACTGGTGTCTTCTCTGATCAACAAGTGTAATTGTGCACAGTATTCCAACTAAATCGAATATATTTCAACTCCAAAATTCGCTATCCGCAAAAGAACTTAACGTGTGAAAACAATTCAAGCAACGTATAAATCCAATTCGGTCGTTGCAACAAAGTGAATTTCGTGACACAAACCAAAAAAAAAAAAAAAAAATAAAATGGAGCAACCAGAAGGCTCTCATGTGGCTGCACTTGCAGCAATGAATAAATTAAACGACCAAAATTTAAACCAATTGCTTCAACAAATACGGAACGTGCCAGCCTTTGAGGGAGACCCTATAACCCTGGGTCCATTTATCAGAAAGATGGATTACCTGCTTCAACTGTACTCTACTCACAATGAACGACAACAATGCATCATATTCGGGGCGATTGAGCTCCAGATATCCGGAGATGCCCAGAAGGTTCCTAGAATGCTGCAAATCAACAACTGGTCCCAACTGAGGGAAGCCTTAATCTCCGAATACAAGACGCAAACTACTGCGAAGACTATATAATACCAATGATCAAGGTAATTTACGTAAATTTTGTAGTGAGGTAGAGGCTAAGATAATAATTATAACTGACAAGTTAGAATTAGAAGGGAATTTAGATAATTCCAGATTGTATACAAACGCTATGCATAACACTGTAAAAAACTTGATAAATAAAAAATTACCAGATAGACTCTTTATGTCACTCGCAAGACATGATATATCCACTATTTCCAAATTAAAACAAGTAGCTCAAATGGAGGGCTTCTATGAGGAAAATTATTATAACAATAATAAAAAACAAAATACTAACAATGCTATAAATTATACAGGCAATACTAAACCTCAATTTACCCCAAGTTACATAACTAACAATAATCAAAGCCACAATTTTTCACATCACCCTCCGAACAACCAAACTTATTTTAACCAAAATAAGCAACTAGCTCAAGAATTCAAACATAATTTACAACAAGCACAAATAAATAACCCCATAAATCAAAATATTTCTCAAGGTAGATATATACCAAATCAACCGTACAAGCGTACACGAGAAAATACTAGTGGTTCCCAAAAAATGCAGGTTGATGAAAATTATCAACAATCCGAAAACTATCAGGGTAACTATGTACAAGAAGAGTATGGTTGTCAGAACAACCAATATGAGGTGTTTCAGAATAATGAAATAAAAGACGAAAATTTTCCAATTGGAGCCTCGGGACAAGCCAGTACATAGAAATTAAAATTAATAACAGACGCTACAGATGTCTCATTGACACTGGGTCGTCAATAAATATGATGAGGGAAAACTTCCTTAATATACCAGTTTATACAAGACCTACTTCGATTAGAACCATGACAGGGATATCAAAACTAAACCATTATGTATCCACTGCACCTAATAAACTCTTTAGGCAAGATCAGATATTTTACATACATGATTTTTCACCTCATTATGATATACTTTTAGGCAGAAATTTATTAAAGGCAAACAACGCCATAATTGACTACGCTCATGACAGAATAATAATTAGCGAGAGATCGTTCAATCAGAAGAAATTAGTTTGGGATCCAAATTCAGAAAAAAACTTCGAAGCATATTTAAAGCCAGAAAGTTATACACTAGAAATTAATTACGCAATAAGTAATGAAATAACATCGGGAGAAGATTACCGAGTTGATCATCTAAACGTTGAAGAAAAATCAAAACTATTAAAATTACTGAAAAATTTCAGTGACATTCAATATCGAGAAGGTGACAATTTGACCTTCACGAGCATTGTTAAGCACGAAATTAATACACATCATGAAAATCCAATTTACAAGAAACCATACGGTTACCCTTTCGCTTTCGAACAAGAAGTCGAAAAGCAAATTAAAGATATGTTAACCCAAGGTTTTATTCGGCATAGCCAGTCGCCTTATTGTAGTCCCTTATGGATCGTACCAAAAAAGGCAGACGCCTCAGGAAAGGCAAAATTTAGATTAGTGGTCGATTACAGAGGATTAAACGACATTACAATCAATGATAAATTCCCCATTCCAAACATGGACGAGATTTTGGGAAAATTAGGAAGATGTTCATACTTTACAACAATAGATTTAGCAAAAGGTTTCCATCAGATTGAGATGGACAAGAACTCAATTAATAAAACAGCATTTTCTACCAAATACGGACATTACGAGTATACTCGAATGCCATTTGGACTTAAAAATGCACCAGCAACATTCCAAAGGTGCATGAATCACGTTCTTCGCGATTTAATTAACAAGCATTGTCTTGTTTATTTGGACGACATTATTGTCTTCTCCACATCACTTGAAGAACATTTAAATTCAATAAATAAAGTTTTTGAAATATTAAGACAGGCAAATTTGAAACTTTATGTGGTTATTATCGAAAGTTCATTCCAGATTTTGCAAAAATTGCAAAACCCATGACTCTTTACCTAAAGAAAGCGGCAAAAATTGATATTACAAATGTTGAATACAATAAAGCCTTTGAAAAATTAAAAATATTAATTATAAACGACCCAATATTAGTATGTCCAGACTTTAATAAAAAGTTTCAGGTAACAACCGACGCAAGTAATTTTGCAATAGGAGCTGTGTTGTCACAAGATAACAAGCCAATTAGTTTCTCAAGTAGAACGTTAAACGATCGAACAAAATTACAGTACAATAGAAAAAGAGCTTTTAGCAATAGTGTGGGCAGTAAAATATTTTCGCCCATATTTATATGGCAGACCATTTGACATTTTAAGCGATCATAAGCCACTCGTTTGGCTAAACAACATTAAAGAACCCAACATGAAATTACAACGTTGGCGTATTAAACTTTGTGAATATAATTTCTCAATCAAATACTTAGAAGGAAAATTAAACCACGTAGCAGATGCTTTATCACGCATCAAAATTGAAGAAAATATGCTAGGCGAACAAGATATTAACACACAAGCTACAGCACATAGCGCTGAAGAAGATAATAAAAATTTAATACATTTAACAGAAAAACCATTAAACTATTTTAGAAGACAAATAGAAATGATTAGAAGTGATACCGAGCAAATAGAAGTTGCACCATATTTTAAAAAATTAAGAATAAAAATCGAATATTTAAACTTAAACATTGAAAAAGCTAAACAGATATTGATAAAACATATTTGCAACAATTCAAGCGTATTATACATTGAATACGATTCCGATTTTGAGATAATACAACAAGCCTTTAAAGAAATAATGAACCACAAAACAACTCGAATATTACGAACAAATATTAAACTGAAAGACATTAGGAGCTATGCAGAATTTAAAGAAATAATAGTTAGCAACCACAAGAAACTTTTACATCCAGGCATCGAAAAGATGGTCAGACTTTTAAAGAAACATATTATTACCCAGACTATCAAAATTTAATCCAAAACATAATTAACGAATGTGAAGTTTGTAATCTAGCTAAAATTGATCACAGGAACACATCTTGTAAATTTAAAATTACACCAGAAGTAGAAAACTGTAGAGAAACTTACGTAGTAGACATTTATTCAATAAAAAACCACAGCTATTTAACATGTATTGATTTATATTCAAAATTTGCAAATGTAATTGAACTTAACGGCAAGGATTGGATGGAAGTTAAAAGAGGACTCATCCAAATATTTAACAACATGGGAAAACCTATAACTCTGAAGGCAGATAGGGACAGTGCTTTTATGAGTCTTGCCCTGAAAGAATGGTTGAATAAGGAAAAAGTTGAAATTCAAATAACAACAAGTAAAAATGGTGTAGCGGATATAGAAAGACTACATAAGGCAATTAATGAAAAAATACGCATTATAAATACTGAGGATGACGAAGAAAATAGACTCATGAAAATTGAGGTAATTTTATACACTTATAATCATAAGCTAAAACATAACTCTACTGGAAGAACTCCAGCTGACATTTTCATTTACGCAGGTACACCTAATTATAATACCCAAATTATAAAAGAGACCAGAATAAATAATCTTAATAAAAACCGAAATGATTTCGCAGTAAATACAAAGTTTAGGAAAGCACCCATAATTCACGGTAAATTACATAACCCTTACAAACCCACTGGGAAAATAGAACAAATTGACGAAGATCATTTTGAGGAGACTTACAGAGGTCGAAAAATTAAGCATTATAAAACAAATTATCAAAAACAAAAGAAATTAAATAAGAGCAAATATTTACAGGAGGACGAAGTTCCAAAACAGGACATATAACATTCATTTTTCTGGCACTAATGATGTCAACACTATTACCAGGAAGTAATAACCAGTTTATAGATATTAACCCTATTAAATCAAATAATGGATACTTACTCTTTAAAATAGGCATGATAGACATACCCGATAATTACGAGCATTATTGCCTCACAATAAATTTAACAAAGACAGAAGACACATATGACAAATTAATGTTACAAACAAACAAATTTAAGGACAGAATACAAATTCAATATTTGACAGAAAAGTTGCAAAGAGAAATAAACGGTATCCGAATAGTAAAAAGAAGTAAGAGAGGATTACTTAATTTCGTAGGAACAACATACAAATACTTGTTTGGAACTTTAGATAACAACGATAAGGAGGAACTTGAAGAAAAAATGAATTCAATAGCTCAAAATAGTATTCAAATAAACGAACTCAACCATGTTATTGAAGCGGTCAACCAAGGAATAGAAATAGTAAACAAAGAAAGAGAAGAAAGAGAAGAATTTAAAGTACTGGAACTACTTGCATTCAACTTACAACAATTCACAGAATATATTGAAGATTTAGAAATGGGAATGCAACTAACTAGATTGGGAATTTTTAATCCAAAATTATTAAAACACGACTATTTCACAAACGTTAATTCCGAAAAGCTACTTAACATTAAAACATCTACTTGGCTTAGATCAGATACGAATGAAATTTTGATTATTTCACACATTCCTAGAGAAATAAATAAAACCCCATTATACGAAATTCTACCCTACCCGGACGATGATAAAAATATTTTACAAGACGAAACACAATACAAATACTACTCACATAATAATAATTTATACAACAAGGACAAGAAAAAATTAACTATTAACCAATGCATATTAGGTATAATAAAACAAACTAACACTAGTTGCAGATTTTCAAAAACACATCTAATAACACAAACTAACTATATCGAACCAAATATACTTATAACATGGAACTTACCCAAAATCACATTGAATCAAAACTGTATTAAAAATGATATCTTAATTGAGGGAAATAACATAATAAATATTCATAATTTCTCAGCAATACTTAATGAGATATCTATAAGCAATTTGAACTCAGACTACACACAGAGTATATACGTAAGAAATAATATTACTAAATTAAAGCCACTTTCGTACATTCAAACAAAAGAAAGAATTTTCGAAAATATTAAAGAAATGAAAATATTCCAAATTATAATAATTAGAGTATTTGTAATCATCATATTAATCATAATAATGTATCTAGCATATAAGTTTAAAAATATACCCAAACAAATATTTATTAAGAAAGTAAATGTTATTGATCAACCACCTGCACAACTCCCAGTTGAACTTGAAATTGAAAATGAACAAGAAAATTTAAATATGTTACCAAAATTGTATCCTAGCATTTAAAGAATATTTTTTATTATACTTACCTTTTTCATATACCCTACACGCGTGAGGACACGCTTTATTTTTAGTGGGGAGGAGTGACATATTCACAACAACAGCATTTTGAACCACTGTTATTCATAAGCTAATTGCATGGCATAACCCATTGTGTGTTTACAAATTGAATAATCATAACAATAACATGCCTTCTGCATCCGAATTCAAATAACGCTAACAGCAGCAAAAATCCTAAGAGCAGAATGCCTTCTGCAGCCAAACTCACATATTGTCAACAATCATTTATAAACAAAAACTGATCAACAGAAAGGCGCTAGCATAAACAAGCTGCAGCCGCTATCCCTTTGCAAAAAGTCACGTACTCCAATTATTATTTAGCTTTAAATATAGCGTAAGCCAATTTTTGTACTTCAGTCTTAATCCAGATATTCAACATAATAAACCGATACAGATTCACGGTCGGGAAATATAGTTTTTTATTTCCAAACTTATAACTACGTTATTATATATATATATACCAACATATGCAAAAGAATTATTTTTTTTTTACAAATATTTGAATAATTTGATGTTCTTTTACATTTCCTATCCAATTATGTCTAGGTTGTCGGCGCTGGTCGTATTATGATGTATGTATGTATATAATGATTTTATTATGTTTTACATACAAATGCGAAATTAATTGAGCGACATTGACAATTGTCAAGATAAGGAGCAAAATCCACAATGATTTAATTGTTGACCTCATTGGCCGTATTGTCTTTGGTCTGACTATCGTCAGAACCAAACCAACCAATTTTGGAAATTTAATTAAAAAAAGTTTTAAAATGTTTTTGTATCAATGTACAATACTATAGCACAAGGAAAATGTATGAAGAAGAAAAAAAAAACAATGTTAGTTTAAATATGACTGATTTACAAAATTTTGCTGTATATAATTGAATATCAGTCATATGGTATTAGTATGTAAGCTTATCAGTTGTTAGTATTTTTCAAGATGCACTTTATAGGTGCTGCAACTTAAGTAGAGTCTTAAAATAGTGGCATTGGGGCATTCGCTTATTTGCAGCCCCTTTGCGTTTCTTCGCTTTTTTGGCGAAGTTGTTTATTAATTTCCGTAACGCGCTCCTGGCATCGCCTCTTATCCTCCTCGTGTGTGTAAGTCTTGTGGAGCTTCAGCTCCAGTCGTCGCTGTTGCAGTAGGCAGTAGGCCTGATCCTACCGTCGCGCTTTGTTTTTTTCTTTTGTTTCTTTTCCTGTCGTGTACTCAGCTATTGTGAGTGGGCGGGGTACCTCGTTTGGATACACCTCCTTTAGGCTGGGTGCATCCCTTTGCTCGATAGTCCAACGTTGTCATTTGTTGTCATATGTCACTTTATTTTATTCGGCGCCAGCGGTGTTGTAAGCGTATAAGCGTGTAAGCGGCGGACTGCCTCTCATATTTTCATAACTTTATTTGTCGCCTCCAGCGCTGGTGTAAGCGGCGGACTTTTACTGTTGCTGTTCATTGTATTTATTTTTTTTTTTTGGAATATAATGTTTACTTGGAATAGCAGCTGAACTATATTAAAAGTGCATTGCTGCTTATTCAACTTCTGTTGTACACAGTAAGTAAACAGGCGTTACAAATTGAAAGTTCCCCATCTAAATCCAATTTTAATTAAGAACGTCCGTCAACCTCGCATCAGGGGGCACCTCCGATCACTCGATCACTTCAAACTAGATCGCAGTCCAAACAAATGAATAGATCCAACATGGCTGGTTCTCCAATGAATCCCGAGCTTTTAAACGCGCCCGCCACTAATGTGGGCAACAGAGAAACGATTGATGTAGTTCAAACAGTGATGGCGGGCACAATATCCGCCGAGATGGCAAAGCAGACTCTACCTATGTCATCTGCAATGGCACAGCTTACCGAGAGACTAGCCCAAGCAATTACATCTGGGTTACAATCTTGTTCCGTAGCTCCAACTGGAGGAAGATCTCCACTACCAACGGATCTGATACCAACACGGATACAAACACTGGCACACATTGAGCAGCAAAACTTACAACAACTTTTGTCCAGTTCACAGACGCATGCAGCTTGTGCTCAAGCGGGTGGGTCTGAACACACCAACATATTTCGATTTGCTTCCCGATCGTATAAGCCAAATAATGGTAAGCTGGAAATTGCGGTTCAGTGATAAAGGATCAGTTTCCGTAAATGATTTTATCTATAGGGTTCAAGCAGTGACTATTCAGACCCTGAATCGAATTTGTTTGAAGGTAATGCTGAAGGGTTTTGGCGATACCATAAAAGTGTGCCATTTATTAGTTGGCATGAACTGTGTGAAGCCATTATAGGACAGATTAAGGATACGCGCACTGATCGAAACATTCGCTGTGAAATAGGGCTACGAAAGCAACGCTTAATTGAATCTTTTGATGAGTTTAATGGAGCGATTGCAGCCTTGGCAGATAAACTTGCACAGCCCATGTCTGAACAAGCGCTCTTAGAAACTTTAAGGGTAAATCTTTCCCCAGGAACTCAGCACGAAATCTTGTATGATCTTGTTAGCACAATAGCACATCTGCCACACCTCCTGTGTACTCGGAAAATCTTTATGCAGTCAGTTGCTTAGCCTCAAGCACTAACCAAACAGCATATAGACTGGACAACCAGTGTATGTTGCTGGGGCCTCACGTATTATATGCGGCTCGTCCAAAGTTGCCTTCGTTTCGGGTTCTAGAACGGCCGCACGCTCTCACAGAGAGTGTGAGTAAGAATACATCTGACGTGTGTGATAGAACGGCTTCGCTGCTCTTTTTTATTCGCTTTATTCGCTCACACTACAAAAACTGCTTTGGCTTACTCTAAGTGTTCTTTCAATTTGTCTATTTACCGTTTTACTGTCTGTGTGTGTATGCGTCCGCACTGGCAAGAATGCCCAAAAAAAAAAATTTTCTCAACAGTCGGTGGCTTTCTTCCCTTTTAAAGGGACGAGTAATATGAAATAATGAAAGGGTTTGCCACGTCGATGCGAAATTCTTGCATTCTTGCTCGATATCGTTGGTAAGGGTACCTAAGCATTGGCATGTGTGCATTTTTGATTCTTTGGACTCGCCATATTCACGCACACTTGCATTTTGTATATGAAAAGAAGCATTTATCCGTTTGTGTGCCTTGTGATGGGGTGATAAGTTTTATTTTTGTAAATGTAAATATACATTGCCATTGGCAGGATCAGCTGATCGCAATCAACTTCAATGGGCAGCATTGCGCCATAACATTTATGCCATTACATATGATCAGCGTATGTTAATAACATAACTAGAGTGACCATGACCTATGTTAATGACTTCGTTGCGAATGAAAATATCGTGTCTTGGGTGAATGCTTAATTGCCTCTTTTAGTTTTGGCGTGGCGTCATTCCTTTTCCATTTTAATCGCCAACGAGTACAGTCGCTTTAGATTGCTGTAAAAATTATAAAGTTCAATTTTTCACGTGGGCGTGATAAACCCACGTGTGTCGGCACTCAAGCTCAGAAAAAAAAATCCCAAGTGCCTGGGAAAGAAAAAGAAGGTAAATATAGACATCATGCGCTCCCGAGCGCTTGGCTATAACCTTTCACCGGAATAAAGAAAAATTCCAGAATTCGGACGTTTTGACAAATCTTCACTAAGGGATCGTTACTGGAGTCGAGGGGAGCCATTCCTGTGTGTGGAAGTCGTAGGAAGGTGCAGGCTAAATTGCGGCGCCGCGTTATTGCGTGCCAAAAACAAAATTACGCGTAACGCGAACTCCTTGCCAAAGCCAAAGCCAAAGCCGAAGCCCAAAGCATCAAATAGCGAAAATCTACACTGGTAGCAGGCAGCGAATTTCCTAAGGCGAACCAAGATTTCAGCATCGTCTCAGTTGCTGCAGATAAGCTTTGAACCTCGCTAACCAATAGTTCTTGCTGCACGCACTGGCCGACCAACGTGACCACGTGTTCGACCCATCGATTCCCGGACATTCTTGAGCGCAGATCTGGTGGATAGCTAACCAGTGCGCACCCTCACTCGGATTTACAACATCGGATATAATTGTTAAACGGCATACTGGCCGTAGGTATAAGCGAAGGGCATAAGTACACATGAAATTTAAATTGCAATTCTTTCCGCTTTATATCGCTGACATTGTCTTTCGATCCTGATTTAGCATGTATATGTCGCTGACTACTATATTTCTACGTACACAGTTCAATTAAGATTCCACAGCACATCATCGTCGTCAACAGGCCTGCTGACATCGTTGGATTATACTAAAGTAGTGAGTACTGTGTGAAAGATCAAAAGGTAATAAGTCAACTTATCGAATTGTACATATTGTTTAAATCGCGGTTGTAGTCAGCGGGTGTACTCCTAATCAGCCTTCGTAATTACAAGTAATTTTTGTGGATCATTCAGATCAGCAGTGATTTAACTTAGTATTAGTTTCGAAGTGTAATCTTATTCATGTGTGTTTTTGCCCAGATTTAGTTTTATAAAGAAAAAAAAACGTTGTTCTTTTCACGTAATGTATAATGAAGTACGATCATGAATTTAAATTCTCTTTGAATACAATTATATGATAAAATGAAATATTAATTCCTTTTTGGGCACCTTAGGTAAATAATATCGCAAATAAAAGGGTAGTTGCAATGAAAACCGCAGATGCAGCTACAGGCAGGGTGGGTGAAGACCGAGGGTAGCCAACATCCTAGCTCCTCGGCTCTATACTGATATATCCTGCTTGCAGACCGTAGTCCCTCCTTATATATCGTGGTATTCCGTCATACCTTCACTCTGTCTACTTTTTTTTCTTTATTATACTTGACGCGTCGAGTGTGTTAGGGAGCAAAAGAACCCACGCCCCTTCCCTGAGCACGGTCGCAACCCGTAGACGGAGTACGCTCCCAATGCACAACACGAGTGTTAGGCGAGACGCGCCCAGCGTAGCCGTCGTGTTCGTTACAAGATAAAATAATAAGAAAATGGCGCCCAACGTGGGGCGCGAACTTCTGCTCTTCCGCTTCTCACCCCAGAGATCCGGAATTGGCCCACAAGAACTTAGGAGAGAGCCGATAGCATTGTTCGTAACTTGATTTGTCACGAGCGAATGTGGACGATCCTACGTTAAATCCGTGCTAGCTTTCACCCTTCTTCCTATCCTTATCACAATATACCATCCAAATAATTTTAGTTTCCGTGCCGACATTTATCTTCGCTAGGAACTGCTGGTATTCTGATATCTTTTGTTGGAGCCAGACCGGGAAGTAAATCGTCGAGCGATTTGTTTAGTGGATCAGTTATACTGTTCCATTAGAAATCTTATTATGGTTTCGCCACTTTTGATTCATTTAGGATTTTTAGATCTGATTTCGAGTCGGTTCTCTACCAAGTGATAGAATGTTGGTAGGGCATAATAACATTCCGTTTGTTCTAGTTGAATTGAGAATTGTTCGGGTTGGGTTATTTCGACTCGTCCCTCTTCAACCTAGTTCAGACAACTCAACACTGATTTAGGAAAATAGTTTGTTTGCTTTTTGTAAGGAGATATATCAAACATAGAGATTTATATTATTCGATGTATTTACCTAAGGATAAGTCCCATGTTATAATATTGTTATATTAATATCGAAGTGCCTTAAACCTTTTCTTTCTGCCGTAAAACCGTTTCCGATTATCGTAATTATCGCTCATTAGCGCTTTTCGTATGTATCTTACAATTACAATCCTTTAGGAATCAATTTTTATTTAAATCTTTGACCAATTATAATCGATTGATTTATGATGGCTGTCGTTCGTAGTCAGGAAAATTTAACTCTCAGCGAAGCACCTGCAGTGTGTACTATTTGCAATGAATCATCGATTGGTAATGCAGACATTGTAGAAACTCCATGCGCTCATAAATTTCATCGAAATTGCCTAAATCAATGGTTAAGAAGCAATGAGACATGTCCCACGTGCAAGCGAGTTTGTAGTCGAGAATTATTCGAAGATAGCAGTGACTTGAATGCCGTAGCTTCACAAAGACCTACAAACACGGGGGCCGTTCCTCGGTCCCGAACTATTACCCGAAGTAATGCTCGGAATACTCCTAAAGCCGCCAGAGGTCGTCCTAGTGGACCGACCAACTCTCGGGAGCAAGCGGGATCGCGAAACACCCAACCTTCTAGGGAATCGCTTGGTTTGTCAGAACAGCGTGTGCAGTTGCTTATCAGTAAGACACTGGAAGCCCATAAGGCTGAAATGGCGTCTTATTTGTCCGAAGAATTAAATGCCGCAGTTAGAAATTTAAACTTGTATCAGGAGCCACGTGAGGAACCCCAATTAGAATGGGAACATGATTTTCCACGTGATGCACCGCGATCGAACAACGCTTCAAGATTACCGAATGTTAGTGTTCAGTCTGATGCGAGACGTGAATACGCAGTCGATAGGCCCGACAAAATATCGAGTGTCATATCCAATTGGCAAGTCCGATTTTCAGGCGTGGCTAGTGATATCCCAGTTGATGACTTTATATATCGCATAAATTGCTTGACTTCACAATGTTTAAATGGCAATTTTAGATTGCTATATCAGTTTGCCAATTTGCTGTTTACCGGACCAGCTTTGACATTTTTTTGGAGATATCACCGTACGACTGACCAAACAGGCTGGTTTAATTTGTGCACATGCTTGCGAGAAAGATATAAAGACCACAGATCAGACGAAGACATAAAAGACATGGTTAGAAGACGCAAGCAACGAGGGTCCGAAAGCTTTGATGAATTTTTAGATACGATCCTTGCTTTGTCAGATGCGTTACGGGAACCAATGTCAGACTCAGAGTTAGTGACCAATGTCAAGCGAAACCTTAAACCAGAATTAAGACATGAACTACTTCATGTAAGCACTCCGAGTCTTGCGACATTACGCAAAGAATGTCATAAGCATGAAGCGTTCTATTCGAATTACCTTTCCAAGCCAATTTCTCGACCAATTAAACCACAACGAGTAGTCAACGAACTAGTCCATGAAGATACAACAAAGACGGATCTTACGCAGAATCTGGGAGAAACTGGGGACATAAATGCTATACATTCTCCGGAAAAATTGATTTCCTGGAACTGCGAGGAAAAGGGACACAGATACCAAGAATGTTTAAAAGCTCGTCGTGTATTTTGTTACGGCTGTGGTGCCGTTGACACTTACAAACCCACTTGTAGAAAGTGTAACCCTGTTGCGGAAAACTCTCCGGAGGACCTTCGTCGTCTTTTAAACGCGAATGTCCGTCGTCAGTAGCCTCGGATCCAGACTTAAATAAAGATACCTTAACAACTGATTCTACCTTCACACCCGACTTATCAAAATCGTATCAGACAAAACTTAAGCCTTACCACGTCCGTTTACACGAATATTTAGACCGAAGAGCAACTATTTTCGTCTCAGAACCCAAAGTTGAATTTAAGCCTCGTTCGTCAGAGAGACTAAGAAACCTATGGACTCAGCGACGCTCGCTAAATAAGCACCGTGTTTCAGCAATTGATCATCGATCAAACGATGTGCGGCCGTTCACGAATTTGGAAATATTCAATCAGCATTACTTAGCCTTGTTAGATAGTGGGGCTACGAAAAACGTGATTGGTGGGAGCTTAGCGAATAAAATTCTCGATACGAAAATTGACTTTAACAAAATAAAAGGCGATGTGAGAACCGCAGACGGACAAAAACAACATGTAGGTTCCATTTCAATTCCTATCGTTTATAACTCCATTGCAAATAATTTCGAATTCCTTATTGTCCCGTCTATCAAGGAAAACGTTCTATGTGGAATAGATTTCTGGAGAGCATTTGGCATTTCAGTAAATCATTCGAATACCCTGAATTCAGTGGAGTTCGAAGAAGTTGATTCGAACCAGTTGTCGTTAACACTAGCCCAAAAGACACGCTTACAATCAGTAATCACCTCTTTTCCTTCATTTGAAAGTGATGGTCTAGGAAAGACTACTCTGATAGAACATATCATCGATACTGGGGATACCAAGCCCATAAAACAGAGGTTTTATCCGTTATCACCAGCAAGGGAAAAATTGTTGTGCGAAGAAGTAGATAGGATGATCAAACTTGGTGTCATTGAAGAAGCTCCATATTCCGCATGGTCATCTCCCGCGATATTGATTGTTAAGCCTGGAAAAGTCCGATTTTGTTTAGACTGCCGCAAGCTAAATGAAGTGACCAGTAAGGATGCGTATCCGATACCAAATTTAGATGGCTTGATAAGTAGACTTCCTCCTGTACATTGTGTGTCGAAAATCGATTTAAAAGATGCCTTTTGGCAAATCTGCTTGGATGAATCATCGCGGGCAAAAACAGCATTCACTATCCCGAACAGGCCGTTATATCAATTTAAGCGGATGCCATTTGGATTGTGCAATGCACCGCAGACCATGAGCCGATTGATGGATCAAGTAATTCCTTACGACATGAAAGGTCATGTTATGGTTTACTTGGATGATTTACTTGTTTTATCGCAAAGTTTTGATGAACATTTAATTCATTTGGCTGAAATCGCCGCACGATTGCGTAGGGCAGGTTTGACCATTAATATCCGTAAAAGTAATTTTTGTCAAACAAAAGTCGAATATCTTGGCTACATCGTAGGCGAAGGCACCTTGCAGCCTAATCCGGCTAAAGTGGAAGCAGTGGCAGATTTTCCAGTGCCGTCAACAAAAAGACAGCTGAGACGATTCCTAGGAATGACCGGTTGGTATCAACGGTTTATCCCTCACTACTCGTCGATTATCTTTCACCTCACAGAATTGTTGAAGGGCACGGCATTTGCTTGGAATGATGATGCTCAAATTTCGTTTGAAGAAATCAAAAGAAAATTATCCTCAGCACCGTTCTTGATAAACGCAAACTATGAGAAGCCGTTTATAGTCTAATGCGATGCTTCCATGCATGGTGTAGGCGGTCTATTAGCCCAATGTGATGAGTCAGGAATCGAGCGACCCATCGCATACATGTCGAAAAAACTAAATAAAGCGCAGCGAAATTATTCCGTTACGTAACTCGAATGTCTTGCCGTTGTATTGGCTGTAAGAAAATTTCGCATGTACATCGAAGGACACGATTTTAAAGTCGTGACTGATCATGCAAGTTTACGTTGGCTAATGAACCAAAAAGATCTGAGTGGTAGACTAGCTAGATGGTCATTCAAATTGCAAGGATACAATTTTTCTATCGAACATCGCAAGGGAAGTGAGAATGTGGTCGCAGACACGCTTTCCCGTGCTTTTGAGCCAGCAGACGAACTAGCTGCGTTGGACCTAGAAGTATACCCTGAAATCGATTTGTCTTCGGGGGCATTTCGATCCAACGAATACAGCCGTCTAAAAGATAATATTATTCGTTCCAACTTGCCAGATTTTCGAGTTGTAGATGATTATATATATTTCCGAAATGAATGCTCAGCTAGTAGTTTAGACGAGAACATGAAGGGCTGGAAATTATTTGTGCCTTCTGAATTACGCGTAAAAGTTATGAAAGCAGCACATGATCAACCAACATCCGCGCATTGTGGGATGGCCAAATGTTTGGAATGTATTCGCAGACATTTGTACTGGCCGAACATGGTGGTTGACGTACGCGAGTACATACGCCACTGCGAGTTCTGTCAAACGTCGAAAGTTCCTAATCGATGCCTCAAGCCGACCATGGGAAACCAAGTGGTCAGCGAAAGGCCTTTCCAAAGGTTATATGTCGACTTTGTTGGTCCGTACCCACCATCTAAAAAACGAAATATTGGTATATTCGTCATTCTGGATCACTACTCGAAGTTCACATTTCTCAAGCCCATAAAAAGGCTCAATGCCAAAGTAGTGGTAGATATACTGCAAGAAGATATATTTGACTGTTTTGGAGTACCCGAGATAATAGTGAGTGACAATGGCACTCAATTTAAAAGCCTGGAATTCTCCTCTCTCTTGTCGAAGTACGGCATACAGCATATGTGTACCGGTGTATACTCGCCACAGGCAAACGCGGTGGAAAGAGTTAATCGTTCGATTAATGCTGCTTTGCGCACATATATTCGGTCCGACCAAAGCCTATGGGATGTATATATTAGTAGTATAAATAGTTCGTTACGAAACACCATACACCAGTCTATTGGAATTTCTCCATATTTCGTGGTGTTTGGGCAAAATATGATTAAACACTGCAATGATTACAAGTTGCTCAAAAGCCTGAACATGCTGAATGAAGGGCAATTAAAACTCGATCGAGCAGACGAATTTCCCTTAATACGTTCTAATATTCAAAAACACATGGATAAGGCATATGAAAAGAATTTGCGAACATATAACTTACGCACACGCCCTCGTTCTTTTGAAGTCGGTCAAATAGTAATAAAACGCAACTTCGTTTTAAGCAATTTGGCTAAGCATTTCAACGCAAAACTTGCACCAGTTGGAACTAAAGCACGTATCAAACGAAAAATTGGTAATTGCATATATTTGTTAGAAGACCTCAAGGGAAAAGAACTTGGTCATTACCATGCTAAAGACATTTGGGAATGTAAGTAATCACCCCTTTTTCAGCTTTTATCTCAGTATTAGTTAATCCTTTCGATTAAACCTGCGTTGTGATGGGGTGATAAGTTTTATTTTTGTAAATGTAAATATACATTGCCATTGGCAGGATCAGCTGATCGCAATCAACTTCAATGGGCAGCATTGCGCCATAACATTTATGCCATTACATATGATCAGCGTATGTTAATAACATAACTAGAGTGACCATGACCTATGTTAATGACTTCGTTGCGAATGAAAATATCGTGTCTTGGGTGAATGCTTAATTGCCTCTTTTAGTTTTGGCGTGGCGTCATTCCTTTTCCATTTTAATCGCCAACGAGTACAGTCGCTTTAGATTGCTGTAAAAATTATAAAGTTCAATTTTTCACGTGGGCGTGATAAACCCACGTGTGTCGGCACTCAAGCTCAGAAAAAAAAATCCCAAGTGCCTGGGAAAGAAAAAGAAGGTAAATATAGACATCATGCGCTCCCGAGCGCTTGGCTATAACCTTTCACCGGAATAAAGAAAAATTCCAGAATTCGGACGTTTTGACAAATCTTCACTAAGGGATCGTTACTGGAGTCGAGGGGAGCCATTCCTGTGTGTGGAAGTCGTAGGAAGGTGCAGGCTAAATTGCGGCGCCGCGTTATTGCGTGCCAAAAACAAAATTACGCGTAACGCGAACTCCTTGCCAAAGCCAAAGCCAAAGCCGAAGCCCAAAGCATCAAATAGCGAAAATCTACACTGGTAGCAGGCAGCGAATTTCCTAAGGCGAACCAAGATTTCACCATCGTCTCAGTTGCTGCAGATAAGCTTTGAACCTCGCTAACCAATAGTTCTTGCTGCACGCACTGGCCGACCAACGTGACCACGTGTTCGACCCATCGATTCCCGGACATTCTTGAGCGCAGATCTGGTGGATAGCTAACCAGTGCGCACCCTCACTCGGATTTACAACATCGGATATAATTGTTAAACGGCAAACTGGCCGTAGGTATAAGCGAAGGGCATAAGTACACATGAAATTTAAATTGCAATTCTTTCCGCTTTATATCGCTGACATTGTCTTTCGATCCTGATTTAGCATGTATATGTCGCTGACTACTATATTTCTACGTACACAGTTCAATTAAGATTCCACAGCACATCATCGTCGTCAACAGGCCTGCTGACATCGTTGGATTATACTAAAGTAGTGAGTACTGTGTGAAAGATCAAAAGGTAATAAGTCAACTTATCGAATTGTACATATTGTTTAAATCGCGGTTGTAGTCAGCGGGTGTACTCCTAATCAGCCTTCGTAATTACAAGTAATTTTTGTGGATCATTCAGATCAGCAGTGATTTAACTTAGTATTAGTTTCGAAGTGTAATCTTATTCATGTGTGTTTTTGCCCAGATTGAGTTTAGTTTTATAAAGAAAAAAAAAACGTTGTTCTTTTCACGTAATGTATAATGAAGTACGATCATGAATTTAAATTCTCTTTGAATACAATTATATGATAAAATGAAATATTAATTCCTTTTTGGGCACCTTAGGTAAATAATATCGCAAATAAAAGGGTAATTGCAATGAAAACCGCAGATGCAGCTACAGGCAGGGTGGGTGAAGACCGAGGGTAGCCAACATCCTAGCTCCTCGGCTCTATACTGATATATCCTGCTTGCAGACCGTAGTCCCTCCTTATATATCGTGGTATTCCGTCATACCTTCACTCTGTCTACTTTTTTTTCTTTATTATACTTGACGCGTCGAGTGTGTTAGGGAGCAAAAGAACCCACGCCCCTTCCCTGAGCACGGTCGGAACCCGTAGACGGAGTACGCTCCCAATGCACAACACGAGTGTTAGGCGAGACGCGCCCAGCGTAGCCGTCGTGTTCGTTACAGCCTGTTGGTTGCCTGCCTGCCTGTCCCCGATGCAAATTTGACAAGATTTTTGGATTTCTGCTTTATTGCGTAGCAGAAAGACATGTATTCTGCTATGGATGTGGCAAGGCAGACACATTTAAGCCTACTATAGAAAATGACCTATTTTTAAATACAACCAAATATTTTAATGTCAACCTTCCCGGGTTTAAGCTTAATTTAAGAGTCTAAAAAACTCTCAACCTCACTGGCTCGTTCTCGACTGCGTAGAAGTGCGTGTAGTAAACGTTATAAGAATGAACTAAAACTGTTGTTGGCCTCTGTAATTGGTTGACTAAATGATTTCCGTCGGTATGATACCTGTTGAGGGGAGGTATCTCAATCAACGCACAGAAAAAGGATGGAGCAGATTAAAAAGACGTCTGTTCGTAGTTTATTCGCAAGAGAACTAGATTAACATAAAGCTTCTGCTGTAAGCAGCTGTATTCAGATATCGATTCATCCATAAGTAATATGATATGGTTGCATTGGTACAGATTATTTTCAGTACCCTTCCTCAATGCAAGCATGTTTGCATGCCTATTTTAAACCTTAACTCTTAACAAGTTCATTATACTTCTGCTTTGCCAGATTTTTGGTCAAAACATCAGCTATCATTAAATCTGTTGACACATAATTCAGTTTAATTTGCCCTTCCTTAACAATATCCCGTACAAAATTATATCTTATATCAATATGTTTTGTTCTCCCATGACGAACAGGATTTCTAGCGAGTTGTTGTGCACCCAAATTATCGCAACATAAGTTGGCGTGCTTGTATCGCCACATCCTATCTCCACAATAAGTCGTCGCAATGCTATTGCCTCCTTGCATGCGGTAGATAATGCTATGTACTCGGATTCTGTGCTACTGAGTGCAACACTTTTCTGTTTCTCCGACTTCCATGAGATAGGACCTCCATCTAAGAAAAACACATATCCAGTATACGCCCGACGATCCTTCCTGTCACCACCTCAGTTGGCGTCCACGAAACCCACAAGAGCCTGCTAGCACTCTTTGTAGTGCAGCTTCAAATTACATGTTGATGATAAATACCTTAGAACATGTTAACACCTGCCAGATGTTCGCTGTGTGGTTCCTTGTTGCACTGCGCTAATTTTGTCACTGAGTGCAAAATATCCGGCCTAGTAGACAACGCCAGCCACATCAGTTCGTCAATAAGTGATTGGTATGTCTGCGCATCCACTTGGCGGTTGATCTGCAGTTTTCCATGCCTTGCCGACGCAGAAAATCGCGTGTATATTGCGTCTGACATAAGGTGATTTCACCCAATTCTCCCTTCCGTTGGACCTCCATGCCTAGGAACAGCTGCAAGGGTCCTTTGTCCACGCATTCAAAAGATTCTGATATCTCTTCCTTTATGCTATACAGATCATCTTTACTTTGACATGCTATAATAAGGTCATCTACGTAAGCCAGTATATAGCAAGACTGTCATAATTATTCTGGTACAATCAAATTTCATGTTTACAAGGGACAAATCCAATTTGTCGCAGAGCTCCATCAAGCTTGCTGTTCCACTCCCTCCTGCTTGTTTTAACCCATAGATTGCCTTCTTCAGCAATAGGACCTTGTTTGGCTGATCATTATTAGTGAAGCCCAATGGTTGTTTCATGTAACTATTTAGGTATGCTGTGCACACGTAAATCTGGTGCTTATGCAGCTATAGCTCAGCAGCCAGAGCTAGAATGAAACGTACACTCTCCAGTCTGCAAAAGGTGAAAACCTTTCAGTAAAGTTTACACCATATTTCTGTGCACATCCCTTCGCTACAAGACGTGCCTTTTATCGCTCTACTTGACCATCCGCTCCTCGTTTGATGTTGAAACCCCATTTACGGACAATTGCACGTTGATCTTTTGGCAATTCCTCAATTTGCCACGTTTTAATCAACATCAGAGAGTCGTACTCTCTGTTCATTGCTGCACGCCACAGTGCAGCATCGGAACAGCTGATGTCCTCCTCGTAGGATATAGGAATTTTTATGTCGCGGCCTACCACAGCTCCAAAAATATTAAATTGCTTCTTAGGTCGTCCACGCTTTCCAGTGCGAATAATTTTTGGTCTACCTGGCCCCAAACGTAGTTCCTCGTCTGCACTGACGAAACTGTCGCTACAACGGTCATTTTTTATGCCGGCGTTGACTTCGTCATCTGAGTCATTGCCATTTTTTAAGCCGACGATGGCTTCGTCGTCAGAGCCACTGCCATTATTTAGACCGACGTTGGCTACGTCGTATGAGCTATTCCTGTCGATGCCTGTGATCGATTGACCTTCATTTTTTTTTGCACACGTTGGCAAATCAAATGTAACGGCTCCAGTATAACACTGCTCACTGCCGCATTGCTCATCAAAAAGCACATCTCTCTTCTCGACCACTTGCCCAGTGCTCGGACTATATAGACGATATCCTTTTGAATCTCTGGCATATCCGACCATACGGTATTCGTGTCCTTTGGCACTGAATTTGCTTAGCCGCTTACCCATTTCCAAAGCTACTGCAATGGAACCAAAAACAGTAAAATGACAAATTGAAGGTTTTTTACCATTCCACGCTTTCATGGGCGTCATATTTGTAAGCGCACTCGTGGGTGATCGCTGATCGGGGGTATTGCTTCTGCACATAAAGACTCCTTTTAACCAGATTGTACTAGCAGGCATC
This sequence comes from Drosophila ezoana, assembly GCA_035045725.1. Classification (NCBI taxonomy): domain Eukaryota; kingdom Metazoa; phylum Arthropoda; class Insecta; order Diptera; family Drosophilidae; genus Drosophila; species Drosophila ezoana. The sequence goes on along the minus strand of JAWNOU010000003.1, from coordinate 54,221 downwards.
GTGACATTTGAACCAAGGTACGGCTTGCCCCCTCAGCCGTTCCGTTCTGCTGAGGCGTATATGGTAGCGCCAATTGCCGTGATATACCGTTAGCTTTGAGATACTCGTCAAATGTTTTGTTTACGTACCAGTTTGTTTTTCCACCAAATGCTTAAATTCAACAAACTTTGAGAATACTTCATCTTCCCTTTTAGAAAAAATATAAAGATGCGCCGACACTTATCATCGATAAATAATAGAAAATATCGCCTGCCGCCAAGTGATTTGGTCTCAAATGGTCCGCACACATCGGAATAAACAAGTGCCAAAAGCTCACTAGCTCTGTTTTCCTTTGAATGGGGAAATGGTTGTACATGTATTTTACTCAGCATACAGGTCTTACATGACACCTTGGATGAAAAATCAGTTCCTGTTATCCCACGCACCATTTTATTTTTGGTTAATTCAGTCAGGCTCCGAAAAATTAAGTGGCCATAGCGCTTATGCCAGAGTGCTCCGTCCACACATGCCGCAGCAAAACAGTTGTTGGGCTTACCTTAAAATGTGTATATCCCACCTTCTTGACCATCAAAATGCACACGCCATCCTGAATAATTTTTGCATGTTTGTTGCTGAAGTGAGCAACATAGCCTCTTGCGACAATTTGACTAACCGACAAAATATTGCCTTTTAGATCCGGAACATACAGTACATTATTGAAAACAATTGTATAGCTATCTGTTTGTAACTTGACCTCGCCTTTTCCCTCTGCATGTAAAAAGCTGTCTCCTGCCAAGCCGATCATCTCTGTATGTTATTCTATCTTGTTAAACATTGCCCGATTACAACACATGTGGCTTGTAGCGCCTCTATCTAAGGACCACTTTGAGCGATCAAATCCATTTGCGTCTAAAGAACCTTTTTTATTTTTTCTTCTTTCCTCGTGCTTCTCTTCTTTTTCTTTTCTGCACTTATACTTCGGCAATCTGATTTTATGTGGCCTCGCTTGCCGCAATTAAAGCATACGATTTTTTTTGTATGTGTCTTTTTTCCACTGCTTTTCACATTAACTGTAAAAGCATGCGTTTCTCCATTTTGTCTGTCAGCATTTGATCGTCTCTCTCCCTCTTCCTTTACTTTGATATACAGAATTTCAAATTCTGGCAACACATCGCGCGTCTCATTGGCGACAACAAAGTTTTCGTAATCTTTTGGTAGACTAGAAAGAAGGGTGATCACTTTCAGCTCGTCAGGCATATCTATGCCCACTGACGCCAGCTGATCCAAGATCTCACAAAATGCGTTCAAATGACTACACACATTTTGACCGTCTGACATTTGCAAACTTAACAGCATTTTGTATATAGACACCTTACGCACCAGTCTCGTTGGCTGGCGCATCGCCTTCAGCTTTGTCCAAGCTGCAAATGACGTCTCACAATTTTTTTATACAGCTCGTCAACTTAAATGTAATTTTCACTACGAGCTCCTTTAATGCGCTTCCCAATCATGTGCCTGGGCAAATAACCTGTTGAGGGGAGGTATCCCAATCAACGCACAGAAAAAGGATGGAGCAGATTAAAAGGACGTCTGTTCGTAGTTTATTCGCAAGAGATATCGATTCATCGATAAGTAATATGACATGGTTGCATTGGTACAGATTATTTTCAATAATACCTTCTAGGTAAGTCCGTAGTTTGGTTATTGGATACCGGTGCTTCAGTAAGCTGTGTAAGTAGTCAATTAGCCAAGTATATTCGCGAGACGACACCCCAAAAAAAATTAACAGCTTCGGTGAAAACCGTGGATGGAAAATCGCAAGACATTATTGACCGACTGACAGTGGATGTCAAATATAGGGATGAGACTCACAAAATTACTTTTTTTTTGACCCCGACATTATCTGAATATCTTTATCTTGGTATTGACTTTTGGACCACTTTCCACTTCTTGCCTACTTAAATTTTAAACGGGGACATGGTATTGCAGCTTTAGACGACTCAGTACTGAGGCCCCTATCTTCCCAGTAAAAACACCTGCTCGAGAATATAATCAATATATTTCCGTCATTTTCAAAAAAAGGGTTGGGGCGTACTACCTTAATTCCCATATAATAGATGTAGCTGTCGCGAAGCTCATCAAACAGCGACATTATGATGTGTCTCCGGCTATAGAAAAACTGATGAACGACGAGTATGATCGCATGCTAGAGCTTGGAGTGATTGAGTATCAAATAGTACTTGGTCCTCGCCAGCGGTGTTAATCCGAAAGCTTGGAAAGCTTCGTCTGTGCATGGATAGTAGAAAAGTAAACGAAATAACGGTTAAAGATGCCTTTCCAATGCCCCTAATAGATGACATTCTAGGAAAATTACCAAAGGCTGAGTATGTAACTAGTCTAGGTTTAAAGGATAAAATTATTCCTGTGCATCTTCGCAATGAGGCATTTATATACCTCGATGACCTCTTAATTGTATCAGATACGTTTGATCGTCATTTGGAGGTATTGAAATTAGTTCCAAGCCAGTAGGAGCAGGCAAATTTAACAATTAATATTGAAAAGAGCAATTTTTGCCTTAAAGAGGTGAAATATTTGGGTCACATGATTGGTCATGGTAAGATCAGTACAGATCCAAAAGAGATTACCGTTATCACAGACTTCCCATTACCCCGCTCGATAAAGCAAGCTCGTCGATTTCTTGGCCTCACTGAGTGGTATCACAAATTCATCCGCGAGCTTCACCCATTACCGACACCTTGAAGCAGAAGAATTTTAATAAACACTTTTCTATCCATTGCGATGCAAGCAACATTGGGTTAGGTGCTGTATTGATGCGAACCAATAACTATGGCAATTAAGTCCCATTAGTTTTTATGTCACGGAAACTGAACCGGTGTTAGCGAAATTACACGGTCCCAGAAAAAGGGTGTTTGGCCGCCGTTTTTGCCTCATTGAAATTTAGGGCATAAATCAAAGGTCAAGAGTTCTCTATCTTTTTAACATAAAAACAGTAGCCAGAATGTTGTTCCAGGTGCGCTTCCTCGTACACACACCAATAATCTGTCAGCACTCTGGATAGCCAGGATGGTAGATCTGCAATCCCATGAGTTTAAGTCTGCCGACTAAAGACCATTCAAATCAATCGCGCTAAAATCCAAAATTATGGATGACAAGTCCTACAACCCGAATTTAAAAGTCGTTTATCGTCAAGCCGATCGTGCAGTAGACCAGATAGTTGCAGATGAGTTATGCTGGAATCTTTGGTTGCCAAAAGGTCTAGTGGCACAAGCATTAAAAGTCGCCCATGTAGACACTCTTTCTGCTCACTGTGGCAAGACCACCAACATCCCAATCGCACACTTCATCCACTAGAGAACACTGGCCAAACGGATCGAACGTTTTTTCATAACCTTATCGATTTTCTCGGTCCCTGTACCCGCCGTCGTTGTGGCAATGTCGTGATTTTTGCTTGTGTTGATAAGTTGTCCAAATTCACTTTCTTAAGCCAGTTAAGAAATTCGCTGCTGATGCGAATTGCAAGTATTTAGAAGAAGAATTGTTTCACTATTTTGGTGTCCCTGAATCCGTAAATAGGTCGCTCATACGCGCAATTAAATCTTATGTTCGTTCAGATCGGAAAAATTGGGATGAGCAGCTCAGCAGCATTTGCTGTGTCCCTCCTTATATATCGTGGTATTCCGTCATACCTTCACTCTGTCTACTTTTTTTTTCTTTATTATACTTGACGCGTCGAGTGTGTTAGGGAGCAAAAGAACCCACGCCCCTTCCCTGAGCACGGTCGGAACCCGTAGACGGAGTACGCTCCCAATGCACAACACGAGTGTTAGGCGAGACGCGCCCAGCGTAGCCGTCGTGTTCGTTACAGCCTGTTGGTTGCCTGCCTGCCTGTCCCCGATGCAAATTTGACAAGATTTTTGGATTTCTGCTTTATTGCGTAGCAGAAAGACATGTATTCTGCTATGGATGTGGCAAGGCAGACACATTTAAGCCTACTATAGAAAATGACCTATTTTTAAATACAACCAAATATTTTAATGTCAACCTTCCCGGGTTTAAGCTTAATTTAAGAGTCTAAAAAACTCTCAACCTCACTGGCTCGTTCTCGACTGCGTAGAAGTGCGTGTAGTAAACGTTATAAGAATGAACTAAAACTGTTGTTGGCCTCTGTAATTGGTTGACTAAATGATTTCCGTCGGTATGATACCTGTTGAGGGGAGGTATCTCAATCAACGCACAGAAAAAGGATGGAGCAGATTAAAAAGACGTCTGTTCGTAGTTTATTCGCAAGAGAACTAGATTAACATAAAGCTTCTGCTGTAAGCAGCTGTATTCAGATATCGATTCATCCATAAGTAATATGATATGGTTGCATTGGTACAGATTATTTTCAGTACCCTTCCTCAATGCAAGCATGTTTGCATGCCTATTTTAAACCTTAACTCTTAACAAGTTCATTATACTTCTGCTTTGCCAGATTTTTGGTCAAAACATCAGCTATCATTAAATCTGTTGACACATAATTCAGTTTAATTTGCCCTTCCTTAACAATATCCCGTACAAAATTATATCTTATATCAATATGTTTTGTACTCCCATGACGAACAGGATTTCTAGCGAGTTGTTGTGCACCCAAATTATCGCAACATAAGTTGGCGTGCTTGTATCGCCACATCCTATCTCCACAATAAGTCGTCGCAATGCTATTGCCTCCTTGCATGCGGTAGATAATGCTATGTACTCGGATTCTGTGCTACTGAGTGCAACACTTTTCTGTTTCTCCGACTTCCATGAGATAGGACCTCCATCTAAGAAAAACACATATCCAGTATACGCCCGACGATCCTTCCTGTCACCACCTCAGTTGGCGTCCACGAAACCCACAAGAGCCTGCTAGCACTCTTTGTAGTGCAGCTTCAAATTACATGTTGATGATAAATACCTTAGAACATGTTAACACCTGCCAGATGTTCGCTGTGTGGTTCCTTGTTGCACTGCGCTAATTTTGTCACTGAGTGCAAAATATCCGGCCTAGTAGACAACGCCAGCCACATCAGTTCGTCAATAAGTGATTGGTATGTCTGCGCATCCACTTGGCGGTTGATCTGCAGTTTTCCATGCCTTGCCGACGCAGAAAATCGCGTGTATATTGCGTCTGACATAAGGTGATTTCACTCAATTCTCCCTTCCGTTGGACCTCCATGCCTAGGAACAGCTGCAAGGGTCCTTTGTCCACGCATTCAAAAGATTCTGATATCTCTTCCTTTATGCTATACAGATCATCTTTACTTTGACATGCTATAATAAGGTCATCTACGTAAGCCAGTATATAGCAAGACTGTCATAATTATTCTGGTACAATCAAATTTCATGTTTACAAGGGACAAATCCAATTTGTCGCAGAGCTCCATCAAGCTTGCTGTTCCACTCCCTCCTGCTTGTTTTAACCCATAGATTGCCTTCTTCAGCAATAGGACCTTGTTTGGCTGATCATTATTAGTGAAGCCCAATGGTTGTTTCATGTAACTATTTAGGTATGCTGTGCACACGTAAATCTGGTGCTTATGCAGCTATAGCTCAGCAGCCAGAGCTAGAATGAAACGTACACTCTCCAGTCTGCATAAAGGTGAAAACCTTTCAGTAAAGTTTACACCATATTTCTGTGCACATCCCTTCGCTACAAGACGTGCCTTTTATCGCTCTACTTGACCATCCGCTCCTCGTTTGATGTTGAAACCCCATTTACGGACAATTGCACGTTGATCTTTTGGCAATTCCTCAATTTGCCACGTTTTAATCAACATCAGAGAGTCGTACTCTCTGTTCATTGCTGCACGCCACAGTGCAGCATCGGAACAGCTGATGTCCTCCTCGTAGGATATAGGAATTTTTATGTCGCGGCCTACCACAGCTCCAAAAATATTAAATTGCTTCTTAGGTCGTCCACGCTTTCCAGTGCGAATAATTTTTGGTCTACCTGGCCCCAAACGTAGTTCCTCGTCTGCACTGACGAAACTGTCGCTACAACGGTCATTTTTTATGCCGGCGTTGACTTCGTCATCTGAGTCATTGCCATTTTTTAAGCCGACGATGGCTTCGTCGTCAGAGCCACTGCCATTATTTATCAATTAGCCAAGTATATTCGCGAGACGACACCCCAAAAAAAATTAACAGCTTCGGTGAAAACCGTGGATGGAAAATCGCAAGACATTATTGACCGACTGACAGTGGATGTCAAATATAGGGATGAGACTCACAAAATTACTTTTTTTTTGACCCCGACATTATCTGAATATCTTTATCTTGGTATTGACTTTTGGACCACTTTCCACTTCTTGCCTACTTAAATTTTAAACGGGGACATGGTATTGCAGCTTTAGACGACTCAGTACTGAGGCCCCTATCTTCCCAGTAAAAACACCTGCTCGAGAATATAATCAATATATTTCCGTCATTTTCAAAAAAAGGGTTGGGGCGTACTACCTTAATTCCCATATAATAGATGTAGCTGTCGCGAAGCTCATCAAACAGCGACATTATGATGTGTCTCCGGCTATAGAAAAACTGATGAACGACGAGTATGATCGCATGCTAGAGCTTGGAGTGATTGAGTATCAAATAGTACTTGGTCCTCGCCAGCGGTGTTAATCCGAAAGCTTGGAAAGCTTCGTCTGTGCATGGATAGTAGAAAAGTAAACGAAATAACGGTTAAAGATGCCTTTCCAATGCCCCTAATAGATGACATTCTAGGAAAATTACCAAAGGCTGAGTATGTAACTAGTCTAGGTTTAAAGGATAAAATTATTCCTGTGCATCTTCGCAATGAGGCATTTATATACCTCGATGACCTCTTAATTGTATCAGATACGTTTGATCGTCATTTGGAGGTATTGAAATTAGTTCCAAGCCAGTAGGAGCAGGCAAATTTAACAATTAATATTGAAAAGAGCAATTTTTGCCTTAAAGAGGTGAAATATTTGGGTCACATGATTGGTCATGGTAAGATCAGTACAGATCCAAAAGAGATTACCGTTATCACAGACTTCCCATTACCCCGCTCGATAAAGCAAGCTCGTCGATTTCTTGGCCTCACTGAGTGGTATCACAAATTCATCCGCGAGCTTCACCCATTACCGACACCTTGAAGCAGAAGAATTTTAATAAACACTTTTCTATCCATTGCGATGCAAGCAACATTGGGTTAGGTGCTGTATTGATGCGAACCAATAACTATGGCAATTAAGTCCCATTAGTTTTTATGTCACGGAAACTGAACCGGTGTTAGCGAAATTACACGGTCCCAGAAAAAGGGTGTTTGGCCGCCGTTTTTGCCTCATTGAAATTTAGGGCATAAATCAAAGGTCAAGAGTTCTCTATCTTTTTAACATAAAAACAGTAGCCAGAATGTTGTTCCAGGTGCGCTTCCTCGTACACACACCAATAATCTTTCAGCACTCTGGATAGCCAGGATGGTAGATCTGCAATCCCATGAGTTTAAGTCTGCCGACTAAAGACCATTCAAATCAATCGCGCTAAAATCCAAAATTATGGATGACAAGTCCTACAACCCGAATTTAAAAGTCGTTTATCGTCAAGCCGATCGTGCAGTAGACCAGATAGTTGCAGATGAGTTATGCTGGAATCTTTGGTTGCCAAAAGGTCTAGTGGCACAAGCATTAAAAGTCGCCCATGTAGACACTCTTTCTGCTCACTGTGGCAAGACCACCAACATCCCAATCGCACACTTCATCCACTAGAGAACACTGGCCAAACGGATCGAACGTTTTTTCATAACCTTATCGATTTTCTCGGTCCCTGTACCCGCCGTCGTTGTGGCAATGTCGTGATTTTTGCTTGTGTTGATAAGTTGTCCAAATTCACTTTCTTAAGCCAGTTAAGAAATTCGCTGCTGATGCGAATTGCAAGTATTTAGAAGAAGAATTGTTTCACTATTTTGGTGTCCCTGAATCCGTAAATAGGTCGCTCATACGCGCAATTAAATCTTATGTTCGTTCAGATCGGAAAAATTGGGATGAGCAGCTCAGCAGCATTTGCTGTGCCTTGCGTTCATTTGTCCTATCACCGCCTTTGGTCAGCACATGGTGACTGATGGAGCTAGCTATAAGCTCTTAATAAACCTTCAGTTGCTAGAGGATCGGTCCGTTCAATTAAGTAAGGACTACTCTTCTGATATCCTCCGAAATAGGGCAAAGGACTTAATGAATGCGTAGCACACGCGTAACGAATTTATAATTTGCGTAGCCGTGAGGTTTCATACACTGTCGAACAAGAAATATATTGTCGAAACTTTCAACAAAGCAATTTGGCAAAAGGCTTCAGTGCAAAATTAGCGCCCACTCTTATAAAATTCCGAATAAGACAAAAGCTTGGAAATTGCTATTATGTGATCGAAGATCTGCAGGGCCGAACTATAGGTAACTATCATGCCAAGGACTTAAAGCAGTTATACAAATTGGTTTCAAGCGTGTATCCCACGTTGTTGATTATACCCCAACGTGTGATTTTGATGGGGGGAATTTGTTGGAAATGGAAAGAGTGGTTTTTATATAATGTTAAGAAACTGGAAATGGCGAATGTTTCACTATTTTTGTTTGTGCGAAAACCTTAAGTCGCGCCGTCCATACACAGTTGTATTGCCGCCCATATAAGTTCTAGACAACGGAAAATAATTTTTTTTTTAATACTGAAAAAGTGCCAAACCCACAGAGGGTTTGTACTCGCAACTGACTGCACTACTTGCCGCCTCTACTCAACAGCCACACCAACTATTGAGTCTTAATGAGAAAAAAAAAGAATTAAAATACCAGCACAGAAAATAAAACATTCGCAATTGCAATGCTGTTGATAGAATTCAAAGAAGACGCGCATGTATGTTTGTGTGTACATGTTGACAGAAATTCTTGTAGTTGCGCTAACTGCTGCTGACAAGTGCCCAGCCAAAACACAAAACTTTTGTGTGTTTCTTTACCGATCTTAATGAAATTTTATACAGTACATCTTAAAGTGCTATGGAATAAATGTGTATTCTCGAAAAGTAAATTGCATATAATTTTTGGCTTAAATTGGTTGGCAATGCAAATTGGGTTATTAACTTGATTTAAAGTTCTGTGGTGGTAGCGGAAAGGTGGCGATAGGTATAAAATGAAAGAAGAAGAAGGTATAAAACGAAAGATATTTGATGTATATACATATACTATTTTAAAAGCAATTTATCAAGTTTGGTGACTTTTGCTCTAATTATTTACACAATTTGCTCAAAAAACAGGATTTCGATATCGATTTTTATCGATGGCTTGGAAACGGGGGTGGTTATCGATTATCGGAAACAAACTCGATCTGCGCATGAACTAGGAGGACCTCCAGCTAAATTTCTTAGTCTAAAGCTCTTATAAGTTCTAAGATCCTTGCGTTCGTACATACGGACGGACGGACAGACAGACGAACATGGCTAGATCGACTAGGCTGTTGATGCTGATCAAGAATACATTTAGTTATGTTCATCCAGCCTGCAAGGCAATTCTTATTGAAACTATAAGCAATATTTCGGAATAAGTTTCTATTCCGATTACTTAGCTCTTTCACCCTTATTAGACCCATATTAATCATTACATCCACTTAACGCGTAGCTGCGGCTTTTCTAACATACAGATCCAGACTCTCGGCTCTAACATAAACATAACAGCGCAACCACTTAATGTAAAGATCCAGATTCTCATGCGCAATTCATAACATAAAGACCCAGATTCTCGTTCGCAATTCCTCACATCGTCGACGAATACGTTTATCGTCGAGCCGTTCACGCAGCAGATCAGAAAGTTGCAGACGAGTTGTGCTGGAAACTTTGGTTGCCAAAAGGTCTAGTGGCAGAAGTATTAAAAGTCGCCCATGAAGACTCTCTTTCTGCTCAGTGTGGCATCAATAAAACATTGTAAAAGCTCAGGCGTTTTTACTATTTTCCCAATTTGTTGTCAAATGTAAAGAATTTCGTTAACAACTGCGAAGTGTGTAAGACCACCAGCATCCCAATCGCACACTTCGTCCACCAATGGGGAACACTGGCCAAACGAGTCAAATTTTCCAAAAACTGTGCGTCGATTTTCCCGGTCCCCATTCTCGCCGTCGTTCTGGCACTGTCGGGATTTTGGTTTGTGTTGATAAGTTGTCCAAATTTCCCTTTCTTAAGCCAGGTAAGAAATTCACTGCTGATGCGAATTGCAAGTATTTAGAAGAAGAATTGTTTCACTATTTTGGTGTCCCTCAATCCGTAAATAGGTCGCTCATATGCGCAATTAAACTTATGTACGCCCAGATCGGAAAAATTGGGATGAGCAGCTCAGCAGCATTTGCTGTGCCCTGCGTTAATTTTTCTATTCAGCAATACGTACGAGTCCCTATCGCATTGCCTTTGGTCAGCACATGGTGACTAATGGAGCTAGCTATAAGCTCTTAATAAGCCTTCAATTGCTAGAGGATCGGTCCGTTCAATTTCCGAAATAGGGCAAAGGACTTAATGAATGCTCAGCACACTGTCGAACAAGAAATATATTGTCGAAACTTTCAACAAAGCAATTTGGCAAAAGGCTTCAGTGCAAAATTAGCGCCCACTTCTATAAAATTACGAATAAGACAAAAGCTTGGAATTTTGCTATTATGTGATCGAAGATCTGCAGGGCCGAACTATAGGTAACTATAATGCCAAGGACTTAAAGCAGTTATACAAATTGGTTTCAAGCGTGTATCCCACGTTGTTGATTATACCCCAACGTGTATTTTGGTGGAGGCAACTTTGTAGGAAATGGAGAGAGTGGTTTTTATATAATGTTAAGAAATTGGAAATGGTGAATTTTCCATTATTTTTTTTGTCTTGTTACAACCTTAAATTGTTTTGGCGCCCATATAAGTTCCAGATTACGGGAAATTTTTTTTTTTTTTAATACTGAAAAAATGCCAAACCCAAAGAGCGGTAAGTTGACCAACGTTTTTTTTTGAGTCTTAGAAAGACTGGCATTCCTGTCTAATTACAGGATTGGACCTTAGTACGAGCTCAAAATATAGTATAAGCTCCGAGCGTAATGAGATGAAAAATTAGTACTAGACTAACGCTTACTAACAAAGTGAATTTAGTACCAGGCGAAAGTAGTGCAGACTAAATTGCTGCCGAAAAAAAATAATCATTGAATTCACCTAAGATGTTGCGAATTCCCAATCAAATGTTCCCGCTGGAGATTAAGCATTAAGGTGAATTCGCCGTATAGTGGAGCTTCAGGGAGAGACTATCGTCGCTGCATTATCACCAAATTAGTATTTCTCCACGCCTCAGCAGCAAACGTTGGCGGTGAAGCTGCATAACTTTCGGAATTTAGTTTTGTGTGTGGTAATTTATTGGTTGAGTCATAAAAATAATATGAGCATGTTTATTATTTAACAATTTTATTAGCTCCTAAAGACCACATGTCATTTTTCAATCGGTCTATTCTTTTTATACCCTGAACCCATTGAAAATGGGTTAAAGGGTATATTGTATTTGTGCAAAGTGCAAATGTATGTAACAGGCAGAAGGAAGCATCTCCGACCCCAGAAAGTATATATATTCTTGATCAGCATCAATAGCCGAGTCGATCTAGCCATGTCCGTCTGTCTGTCCGTCCGTCCGTCCGTCCGTCCGTATGTATGAACGCAAGGATCTCAGAACCTATAAGAGCTAGAGACTTGAAATTTTAGATGTAGGTCCTCCTGGTGCCCGCGCAGATCGAGTTTGTTTCCGATAAACAATAACTTGCCCCGTTTCCAAGTAATCGATAAAAATGTATATCGAAATCATGTTTTTTAAGCAATTTTGGTAAATAATAAGAGCTAGAGTCACCAAACTTGACATGTAGCTTCTAGAATAGTATATATATATCAAGTATCTTTAATTTTATACCTATCGCCACCACCCCGCTGCTCTCTATCTATAAGCGCGCGCTGCATTTGGTGTTGGAATAAGAGGGTTCAGGGTATCCCCTAGTCGGGAGCTCCCGACTAGAACCTCTTACTTGTTCAATTTGTTTTCTTCTCGTGCTTTCTTTGTTTTTTCCCTCTCTCCGTTGCGATGATCGCCATGTAGGTCAAGAGAGCAACTTCTTGAAGAGTGCACAAAAAAAAGAGAGAAGAGAGAAAAGATAGCTCAGCCACATAGGAGCAGTGCTTTTTATACCCTGAACCCATTAAAAATGGGTAAAAGGGGTATTATGTTTTTGTGCAAAATGCAAATGTATGTAACAGGCAGAAGGAAGCTTCTCCGACCCCTAAAGTATATATATTCTTAATCAGCATCAATAGCCGAGTCGATTTAGCCATGTCCGCGCGCTGCATTTGGTGATGGAATAAGAGGGTTCAGGGTATCCCCTAGTCGGGAGCTCCCGACTAGAACCTCTTACTTGTTTTCATTTTTCTTTTAGTGCCTCTTTGTGTTTTTTTTTTATCACAGCAAGTCGTCGCGTACATCAACAAAAGCGCTTTTGGAGATAGATGATATTCTAAATTAAAACAATTCTAAATTAAAACAAGTAAGAAGTTCTAGTCGGGATCTCCCGACTAGGGGATACCCTGAACCCTCATATTCCAACACCAAATGCAGCGCGCGCTTATAGATAGAGAGTAGCGGGGAGGTGGCGATAGGTATAAATTGAAAGATAATCGATATATATATACTTTTCAAGAAGCTACATGTCAAGTTTGGTGACTCTAGCTCTTATTATTTACCAAAATTGCTTAAAAAACAGGATTTCGATATACATTTTTATCGATTACTTGGAAACGGGGCAAGTTATCGATTATCGGAAACAAACTCGATCTGCGTAGGAACTAGGAGCACCTACATCTAAAATTTCAAGTCTCTAGCTTTTATAGGTTCTGAGATCCTTGCGTTCATACATACGGACGGACGGACGGACGGACGGACGGACGGACGGACAGTGGACATGGCTAGATCGACTCGGCTATTAATGCTGATTAAGAATATATATACTTTATGGGGTCGGAGATGCTTCCTTCTGCCTGTTACATACATTTGGATTTTGCACAAAAACATAATACCCCTTTGACCCATTTTTAATGGGTTCAGGGTATAAAAATAAATAGTCAAAAAAATTCTTTCTCCCCATTGGAATTGAACTTGCGCCCCGCGACCAACTGCTTCCCGTGGCTTTTTACCTTGCAGCCATACCGAAAGTTGCTACTAATTGAAAAAAAACTGAACTAAAATAGGACCACATATGTACATATATACATAGAGCATACGATGCAATCGCAATTGTAATTATTTTTGTGTGTATTAGTGCACATGTATACAGAAACTCCAGCGCTTTATGCCAGCTGCCGCTGACTCGTGGCCTGCCAATATTGGATGTATATGTATGTACGTATATAACCACATGGTTTCTTTAATAACTTCTATGTATCTTAACCGATCTTGATGAAATTTTCTACAGTATATCTTATTGTACCATAGAATATTTGTGTATTCTCAAAAAGTCAATTTCATTTAAATTGTGGCTTAAATTGGTTGGCAATACAAGTTGGGTTATGAACTTGATTTATAGCTTTGGGGTGGTAGCGGGGAGGCGGCGATAGGTATAAAATGAAAGATACTCGATATATATATACTATTCTAGAAGCAACATGTCAAGTTTGGTGACTCTAGCTCTTATTATTTACCAAAATTGCTTAAAAAAAGGGATTTCGATATACATTTTTATCGATTACTTGGAAACGGGGCAAGTTATCGTTTATCGGAATTAAATTCGATCTGCGCGGGCACTAGGAGCACCTACATCTAAAATTTCAAGTCTCTAGCTCTTATAGGTTCTGAGATCCTTGCGTTCATACATACGGACGGACGGACGGACGGACAGACAGACGGACATGGCTAGATCGACTCGGCTATTGATGCTGATCAAGAATATATATACTTTATGGGGTCAGAGATGCTTTCTTCTGCCTGTTACATACATTTGCACTTTGCACAAATACAATATACCCTTTTTACCCATTTTCAATGGGTTCAGGGTATAAAAATAGCAGCACAGAAAACAATACAATCGCAATTGCAATGCTGTTGAAAGAATTCAAGGAATACGCACATGAATGTGTGTGTGTACATGTACACAAAAATTCAGCTTAATGTGCTATGGAATGTTTGTGTATTCTGAAAAAGTCAATTGTATTAAAATTGTACCTTAAATCGGTGGGCAATACAAATTGGGTTATTAACTTGATTTATAGCTATTAATATGAAAGATACTTGATATATATATACTATTCCAGAAACAACATATCAAGTTTTGTGACTCTTGCTCTTATTATTTACACAATTTGCTTCAAAAACAGGATATCGATATTGATTTTTACCGATTGCTTGGAAACTGAGTGAGTTACCGAATATCGGAAACAAACTCGTATTTCGCATGGACTAGGAGAACCTACAGCTAAAATTCCAAGTCTCTGGCTCTTATAGGTTCTGAGATCCTTGCATTCATACATACGGATGGACAAACAGACGGACAGACAGAAGGACATTTAATAGATCGACTACGCTGTTGAGGCTGATCGAGAATACATACACTTTTTAGGGTTGGAGATACTTCTTTCTGCCTGTTACATACATTAGCACAAAAACATTATACCCTTTTACCCATTTTCTATGGGTTCAGGGTATAAAAACTCTTATTAAAATCAGCACAGTAATGGAATAAAAAGAAAAAGATTTGAAGAGCTGAAGTTTGAAAATAATTAAAAGAAACTGAAAAAGAATGTACTTATAAAATTAACGTCACCTTTTTTTTTGGGTACATTTTCACATTTTGATTATTTTTAACAAGTTTTAAACCGTTAAAAATATACACTTTTACTTATTATATGAAGATAATTAGTAATTCCCAATTTGGAACCTCTATCATAAGTGTTTTTAGCATGCAAGATATCACCCAGCCTTCAAAACAATTTTTATTGAAAATTTAAGCAATATATCGGAATTAGTTTCTATTCCGATTACTTAGCTCTTTCACCCTTATTAGACCCATATTAATCATTACATCCACTTAACGCGTAGCTGCGGCTTTTCTAACATACAGATCCAGACTCTCGGCTCTAACATAAGCATAACAGCGCAACCACTTAATGTAAAGATCCAGATTCTCATGCGCAATTCATAACATAAAGACCCAGATTCTCGTTCGCAATTCCTCACATCGTCGACGAATACGTTTATCGTCGAGCCGTTCACGCAGCAGATCAGAAAGTTGCAGACGAGTTGTGCTGGAAACTTTGGTTGCCAAAAGGTCTAGTGGCAGAAGTATTAAAAGTCGCCCATGAAGACTCTCTTTCTGCTCAGTGTGGCATCAATAAAACATTGTAAAAGCTCAGGCGTTTTTACTATTTTCCCAATTTGTTGTCAAATGTAAAGAATTTCGTTAACAACTGCGAAGTGTGTAAGACCACCAGCATCCCAATCGCACACTTCGTCCACCAATGGGGAACACTGGCCAAACGAATCAAATTTTCCAAAAACTGTGCGTCGATTTTCCCGGTCCCCATTCTCGCCGTCGTTCTGGCACTGTCGGGATTTTGGTTTGTGTTGATAAGTTGTCCAAATTTCCCTTTCTTAAGCCAGGTAAGAAATTCACTGCTGATGCGAATTGCAAGTATTTAGAAGAAGAATTGTTTCACTATTTGGTGTCCCTCAATCCGTAAATAGGTCGCTCATATGCGCAATTAAACTTATGTACGCCCAGATCGGAAAAATTGGGATGAGCAGCTCAGCAGCATTTGCTGTGCCCTGCGTTAATTTTTCTATTCAGCAATACGTACGAGTCCCTATCGCATTGCCTTTGGTCAGCACATGGTGACTAATGGAGCTAGCTATAAGCTCTTAATAAGCCTTCAATTGCTAGAGGATCGGTCCGTTCAATTTCCGAAATAGGGCAAAGGACTTAATGAATGCTCAGCACACTGTCGAACAAGAAATATATTGTCGAAACTTTCAACAAAGCAATTTGGCAAAAGGCTTCAGTGCAAAATTAGCGCCCACTTCTATAAAATTACGAATAAGACAAAAGCTTGGAATTTTGCTATTATGTGATCGAAGATCTGCAGGGCCGAACTATAGGTAACTATCATGCCAAGGACTTAAAGCAGTTATACAAATTGGTTTCAAGCGTGTATCCCACGTTGTTGATTATACCCCAACGTGTGATTTTGATGGGGGGAATTTGTTGGAAATGGAAAGAGTGGTTTTTATATAATGTTAAGAAACTGGAAATGGCGAATGTTTCACTATTTTTGTTTGTGCGAAAACCTTAAGTCGCGCCGTCCATACACAGTTGTATTGCCGCCCATATAAGTTCTAGACAACGGAAAATAATTTTTTTTTTAATACTGAAAAAGTGCCAAACCCACAGAGGGTTAGTACTCGCAACTGACTGCACTACTTGCCGCCTCTACTCAACAGCCACACCAACTATTGAGTCTTAATGAGAAAAAAAATAATTAAAATACCAGCACAGAAAATAAAACATTCGCAATTGCAATGCTGTTGATAGAATTCAAAGAAGACGCGCATGTATGTTTGTGTGTACATGTTGACAGAAATTCTTGTAGTTGCGCTAACTGCTGCTGACAAGTGCCCAGCCAAAACACAAAACTTTTGTGTGTTTCTTTACCGATCTTAATGAAATTTTATACAGTACATCTTAAAGTGCTATGGAATAAATGTGTATTCTCGAAAAGTAAATTGCATATAATTTTTGGCTTAAATTGGTTGGCAATGCAAATTGGGTTATTAACTTGATTTAAAGTTCTGTGGTGGTAGCGGAAAGGTGGCGATAGGTATAAAATGAAAGAAGAAGAAGGTATAAAACGAAAGATATTTGATGTATATACATATACTATTTTAAAAGCAATTTATCAAGTTTGGTGACTTTTGCTCTAATTATTTACACAATTTGCTCAAAAAACAGGATTTCGATATCGATTTTTATCGATGGCTTGGAAACGGGGGTGGTTATCGATTATCGGAAACAAACTCGATCTGCGCATGAACTAGGAGGACCTCCAGCTAAATTTCTTAGTCTAAAGCTCTTATAAGTTCTAAGATCCTTGCGTTCGTACATACGGACGGACGGACAGACAGACGAACATGGCTAGATCGACTAGGCTGTTGATGCTGATCAAGAATACATTTAGTTATGTTCACCCAGCCTGCAAGGCAATTCTTATTGAAACTATAAACAATATTTCGGAATAAGTTTCTATTCCGATTACTCAGCTCTTTCACCCTTATTAGACACATATCAATCATTACATCCACTAAACGCGCAGCTGCGGCTTTTTTACCATAAAGATCCAGACTCTCGGCTCTAACATAAACATAACAGCGCAACCACTTAAAGTAAAGATCGAGATTCTCATGCGCAATTTCTAACATAAACGTAACTCCAGCCATTTAGATTTTAATGACAAAAGCCGCCCCGCGAGCTTTTGATCTTTAAGAAAAGATACTTAAGCATAAACACAGCTGAATTGCAGCATAAGATCACAGCGAGCTTTTAAGCGTTAAGAAAATAAGCTTTATCATAAACATAGTTGACTTGCATCATCAGTAAGAAGTTCTAGTCGGGATCTCCCGACTAGGGGATACCCTGAACCCTCATATTCCAACACCAAATGCAGCGCGCGGTTATAGATAGAGAGTAGCGGGGAGGTGGCGATAGGTATAAAATGAAAGATACTCGATATATATATATACTATCCCAGAAGCTACATGTCAAGTTTGGTGACTCTAGCTCTTATTATTTACCAAAATTGCTTAAAAACGGGATTTCGATATACATTTTTATCGATTACTTAGAAACGGGACAAGTTATAGTTTATCGGAAACAAACTCGATCTGCGCGGGCACCTGGAGGACCTACAGCTAAAATTTCAAACCTCTAGCTCTTATAGGTTCTGAGATCCTTGCGTTCATACATACGGACGGACGGACAGACGGACATGGCTAGATCGACTCGGCTATTGATGCTGATCAAGAATATATATACTTTATGGGGTCGGAGATGCTTCCTTCTGCTTGTGACATACATTTGCATTTTGCACAAATACAATATACCCTTTTTACCCATTTTCAATGGGTTCAGGGTATAACAAAGTCAGACTTATTTAAAGAAAAAACAAGTAAGAGGTTCTAGTCGTGAGCTCCCGACTAGGGAATACCCTGAACCCACCTGCAGCTCGCACTACGCTCTCGTTTGTAGCAATAACGATAAATTAAAAAAAAAAAAAGTTTCCTTGGCAGGGTTCGAATTCGCAACTGACCGCACTACTTGCCGCCGCCTCTACTCAACAGCCACACCAACTATTGAGTCTTAATGAGAAAAAAAAGAATTAAAATAGCAGCACAGAAAACAATACAATCGCAATTGCAATGCTGTTGAAAGAATTCAAAGAATACGCACATGAATGTGTGTGTGTACATGTACACAAAAATTCAGCTTAATGTGCTATGGAATGTTTGTGTATTCTGAAAAAGTCAATTGTATTAAAATTGTACCTTAAATCGGTGGGCAATACAAATTGGGTTATTAACTTGATTTATAGCTATTAGGTAGTAGCGGGAAGGTGGCGATAGGTATAATATGAAAGATACTTGATATATATATACTATTCCAGAAACAACATATCAAGTTTGGTGACTCTTGCTCTTATTATTTACACAATTTGCTTCAAAAACAGGATATCGATATTGATTTTTACCGATTGCTTGGAAACTGAGTGAGTTACCGAATATCGGAAACAAACTCGTATTTCGCATGGACTAGGAGAACCTACAGCTAAAATTCCAAGTCTCTGGCTCTTATAGGTTCTGAGATCCTTGCATTCATACATACGGATGGACAAACAGACGGACAGACAGAAGGACATTAAATAGATCGACTACGCTGTTGAGGCTGATCGAGAATACATACACTTTTTAGGGTTGGAGATACTTCTTTCTGCCTGTTACATACATTAGCACAAAAACATTATACCCTTTTACCCATTTTCTATGGGTTCAGGGTATAAAAACTCTTATTAAAATCAGCACAGTAATGGAATAAAAAGAAAAAGATTTGAAGAGCTGAAGTTTGAAAATAATTAAAAGAAACTGAAAAAGAATGTACTTATAAAATTAACGTCACCTTTTTTTTTGGGTACATTTTCACATTTTGATTATTTTTAACAACTTTTAAACCGTTAAAAATATACACTTTTACTTATTATATGAAGATAATTAGTAATTCCCAATTTGGAACCTCTACCATAAGTGTTTTTAGCATGCAAGATATCACCCAGCCTTCAAAACAATTTTTATTTAAAATTTAAGCAATATATCGGAATTAGTTTCTATTCCGATTACTTAGCTCTTTCACCCTTATTAGACCCATATTAATCATTACATCCACTTAACGCGTAGCTGCGGCTTTTCTAACATACAGATCCAGACTCTCGGCTCTAACATAAGCATAACAGCGCAACCACTTAATGTAAAGATCCAGATTCTCATGCGCAATTCATAACATAAAGACCCAGATTCTCGTTCGCAATTCCTCACATCGTCGACGAATACGTTTATCGTCGAGCCGTTCACGCAGCAGATCAGAAAGTTGCAGACGAGTTGTGCTGGAAACTTTGGTTGCCAAAAAGTCTAGTGGCAGAAGTATTAAAAGTCGCCCATGAAGACTCTCTTTCTGCTCAGTGTGGCATCAATAAAACATTGAAAAAGCTCAGACGTTTTTACTATTGGCCCAATTTGTTGTCAGATGTAAAGAATTTCGTTAACAACTGCGAAGTCTGTAAGACCACCAGCATCCCAATCGCACACTTCGTCCACCAATGGGGAACACTGGCCAAACGAATCAAATTTTCCAAAAACTGTGCGTCGATTTTCCCGGTCCCCATTCTCGCCGTCGTTCTGGCACTGTCGGGATTTTGGTTTGTGTTGATAAGTTGTCCAAATTTCCCTTTCTTAAGCCAGGTAAGAAATTCACTGCTGATGCGAATTGCAAGTATTTAGAAGAAGAATTGTTTCACTATTTTGGTGTCCCTCAATCCGTAAATAGGTCGCTCATATGCGCAATTAAACTTATGTACGCCCAGATCGGAAAAATTGGGATGAGCAGCTCAGCAGCATTTGCTGTGCCCTGCGTTAATTTTTCTATTCAACAATACGTACGAGTCCCTATCGCATTGCCTTTGGTCAGCAAATGGTGACTAATGGAGCTAGCTATAAGCTCTTAATAAGCCTTCAATTGCTAGAGGATCGGTCCGTTCAATTTCCGAAATAGGGCAAAGGACTTAATGAATGCTCAGCACACTGTCGAACAAGAAATATATTGTCGAAACTTTCAACAAAGCAATTTGGCAAAAGGCTTCAGTGCAAAATTAGCGCCCACTTCTATAAAATTACGAATAAGACAAAAGCTTGGAAATTGCTATTATGTGATCGAAGATCTGCAGGGCCGAACTATAGGTAACTATCATGCCAAGGACTTAAAGCAGTTATACAAATTGGTTTCAAGCGTGTATCCCACGTTGTTGATTATACCCCAACGTGTGATTTTGATGGGGGGAATTTGTTGGAAATGGAAAGAGTGGTTTTTATATAATGTTAAGAAACTGGAAATGGCGAATGTTCCACTATTTTTGTTTGTGCGAAAACCTTAAGTCGCGCCGTCCATACACAGTTGTATTGCCGCCCATATAAGTTCTAGACAACGGAAAATAATTTTTTTTTTTAATACTGAAAAAGTGCCAAACCCACAGAGGGTTTGTTCTCGCAACTGACTGCACTACTTGCCGCCTCTACTCAACAGCCACACCAACTATTGAGTCTTAATGAGAAATTGCAATGCTGTTGATAGAATTCAAAGAAGACGCGCATGTATGTTTGTGTGTACATGTTGACAGAAATTCTTGCAGTTGCGCTAACTGCTGCTGACACGTCAGCCAAAACACAAAACTTTTGTGTGTTTCTTTACCGATCTTAATGAAATTTTATACAGTACATCTTAAAGTGCTATGGAATAAATGTGTATTCTCGAAAAGTAAATTGCATTTAAATTTTGGCTTAAATTGGTTGGCAATACAAATTGGGTTATTAACTTGATTTAAAGTTCTGTGGTGGTAGCGGAAAGGTGGCGATAGGTATAAAATGAAAAAAGAAGAAGGTATAAAACGAAAGATATTTGATGTATATACATATACTATTTTAAAAGCAATTTATCAAGTTTGGTGACTTTTGCTCTAATTATTTACACAATTTGCTCAAAAAACAGGATTTCGATATCGATTTTTATCGATGGCTTGGAAACGGGGGTGGTTATCGATTATCGGAAACAAACTCGATCTGCGCATGAACTAGGAGGACCTCCAGCTAAATTTCTTAGTCTAAAGCTCTTATAAGTTCTAAGATCCTTGCGTTCGTACATACGGACGGACAGACAGACGGACATGGCTAGATCGAATAGGCTGTTAATGCTGATCAAGAATACATTTAGTTATGTTCACCCAGCCTGCAAGGCAATTCTTATTGAAACTATAAACAATATTTCGGAATAAGTTTCTATTCCGATTACTCAGCTCTTTCTTCCTTATTAGACACATATCAATCATTACATCCACTAAACGCGCAGCTGCGGCTTTTTTACCATAAAGATCCAGACTCTCGGCTCTAACATAAACATAACAGCGCAATCACTTAAAGTAAAGATCGAGATTCTCATGCGCAATTTCTAACATAAACGTAACTCCAGCCATTTAGATTTTAATGACAAAAGCCGCCCTGCGAGCTTTTGATCTTTAAGAAAAGAAACTTTATCATAAACATAGTTGACTTGCATCATAAGTTCATAATTGTACTTTAGTTCTAATTTTGGATTTAAATAAATCGGAAGCTTCTAGCCTCCCACAAAAATATTTTTTTCCAATTGGTCGCTAACAGTTGGTTAATTGGCGCCCAATGTGGGCTCGCGATTGATAACACAAGAAAAGGATATTTAAAAGGAAAAAAAATAAATTCAAAATTGTTCTCAATAAGAGCATTAAAAATTTCTGATAAACGGAAATACTGTGTGTGTCTAAAATAAGCATTAAAAATGTCCAACAGACGGAAATATTGGAAGTTCCGATAAACGAAAATACGAAGTTTTTGCAAAATAAGTACGTGAAAGTCAACCAAAAATGTTCAACAATTTCAAACACCGTTAAATAAACATTTTTATGTGACCAATTATAAAAAATCATCAAACAAAAATGATATTTAAAAGTGAATCGAAAATTTCAATTTATGAAAAGATCGTTTAATAATAACATTTCGTGTGTGACTAGTTATGAAAAACTCATCAACCCGAGATCTCCGAACGAGAATAATCTTAAAAGAAGACCCTAAAACAGAAGGAAGGAAGGAAGACTTGGTCGACTTTACAATCACTAATAAAGAAATAACTTTTACTTGAGCCATAAGACTTTTTTTTCCTTTTTATTTTATAAGCAAATTTAAATTGTAATAATAAGAAGTAAATTTTACTAACCAGAACATTTATTAGAATAATCATTTTTAAAAAGTGGATAATCAAATAGAAAGTTTTGATAGCTCAGTTGATAGCAACTATGACTAGAGCACTTCAGAGCAAATTGCAGAATTGAAATTGCAAAATAATCTCTCATCCAATAATTAACAAGAATTTAAAGTAACTGAAATGACTGACTTAATTCGTTGCGATGAATCATTTGATGTCATCAAGTCAATACCAGCATTTTCAGTCAGTTATAACGCATATGTTAGCTGGTGCAAAGCAGCTTATTGCGCCATGCGTATGTATATATATGATACCCTGACCAATCATGGTACAGTTCTTAGCTTTGAAGCTAAACGTGCAAGACAGTCTACAGTGATAGACGGCCAATCTACATAATAGAACAGGAATTGAGGTTTTTACGTCAGGGTAACCTGACTATTCTAGAATACTACAAATTGGTTAATAAAAAACAAACCCTTTTGATAAACAAAACGATAATGACATATGGCGATAAAGACAACAATAATACTGTAATGAATAAGAGGAACAGGGACAATCTTCGTCACAGGCCTCAACGGCTTTTTGTCTAAAGTATTGATTTCCCTTAAGCCAGAGAACTTGCCAAATGCTTTAACAAAAGCTCAGGAACTAGAAGCGAATTACCAAAGGGCAAACTTCGCTTACAATCACTTCACCAACACCCAACAACTTAACAATGCAAGCCCAGTGCATAAAAATCAGCAAATGAAAGCTGAAACCCCAAACTAATAATAGGTATTACAACCACTTAAGGTTCAATCAAGTTCCACAAAACCAGAACTTTGCTCAAAGCAACAAGAATCCGCAACCTCCACCATAGCCCATGGATGTAGACATGTAGTCCATACAACTACAAAATACACATCCGTATCCCCAAACTCGTAATTCTGCGCAACCGAAGAAACGAGACTACGCTCTTCCTTCGGTTCAATAACCTAACAAGCTCAAGCGTATTAAAAACCTTGAGGAAGACCATTTTTTAGAGGGAAAGGGGAGAACTCCCCTTCATTTTCAGAATAGACAAAAAAATAAATAAAAATTTAAAAATACAAATTGAAACCGGTGCAACTGCTTGTTATATAAAAGAGAGTAAAAACTGTAAACGGCTACAGTATTATAACACACTTTCATAATATAAACATTTTGGCAAACGCCACAGATTTTACGAAAATAAAAACCTAGACGCAGATCTATTAGTCGGCTATAAACTACTAAAGAAGATTCAAGCAGTAATCGACTTATCAAATGGAACTCTGATTTATAATAACAAAACAGAAAAAATTAATTTCTTAAAACTTGTCTAAGAAACGGTTGGCAATTTAAAAAGTTCTAACGAAGACTATAACGTTGCCCATTATTTGGACTTCCAAGCCGGAAAATGTCATCATGTAAACCATTTTCCTTATTTAATATATCCGATATAGAATCATTGTCATTAAGTGACGCTGAAAGTCCACGTATCCGAGAGTTTAAAGTTGACGATAATCTTAAGAACGAAAAGCGAAAAGAAGAAAAAAGTCCAAAAGAGCAGACGTCGGATGACGTCGGTATCCTCTACGACAAGTTCTACTTTGTGCAAAATAAATCATTCCATTAATGAAATAAATTACTTGAATATCCTTGAGCAACAAGTCGTTCAAGAAATACAAACCAAGCATTCTCAGATTCAAACATGTCTCCCTTTTAGAGGAGAGAAAGGAACAATAAACGAGAATGCAATTTATAGTAAACAATATCCTTATCCTCAATCCGCTAGTAATTTCTGTAGTCAGGAAATAAATAGGATGTTAAAAGAAAACATAAGACGGCCCAGCAGAAGTCCTTCTAATGCCCCGGTATAAATAGTAGGAAATAAGGGTTTTAATGAAGATGGAACGCAAAAAAAACGACTAGTAATTGATTTCAAAAAACTAAATAATGATACAATCCCCGATAGGTATACAATGCCTGATCCTTCAGCTGCCTAGCCTATGAAAAGCGCGACTTTTCTCAACAATCGATTTAGAATCTGGATTTTATCAGACTCTAATGAAAGAAGGAGACATCGCAAAAACAACTTTTTCCATTAAAAATGGAAAATACGAATTCTTCGTTTGCCATTTGACTTGCGAACGTACCAAGTATATTTCAGAGAGCAATCGACAATATATTGCGTGAAAAAATCGGAAAAACTTGTCACAATTATATAGACGATAAACTATTTTTTCAGATAATCCGAAACAACATTTTGATGATTTACAAGAAATCGTTGAGATCCTATTTAAGGCGAATATGAAAATTTCCTTGGAAAAATCAAAATTCTTTTCAAAAGAAATAGAAATTTTAGTATACATAGTATCATACAATATTATTAAAACCGACACTACAAAAATAGAATCGATAATGAAATACCCACCTCCCAATAGTTTAAAGAAATTACGAGGCTTTCTTGGTTTAACAGGCTATTACGTAAAGTTTTTAAAAAACTACGCGACATAATGCTATGGTTTCAAAAAAAATGTTTAAAAATACAGATATAACTTTAGACAAAGAAGCTATCTCTGCTTTTAAAAATCTAAAATCACACTTATTTGCAAAAATTGAACTAACACATCCAGACTATACAAAAAGTTCGTTCTCACAGACGCTTCCGACATAGCCATTGGCGCGGTCCTTTCACAGGATGTTTTCCTGTTTTCCGATCACGTTTGTTTCAAAAACCTAAAATAAAACGGAAGGAAATTACGCAACAAATAAAAGAGAACTATACGCTATAGTATGGGCAATAAAAAATCGTAAAAATTACTTATACGATGCTACAAATTTAGAAACCCAAATACATAAGCTCATTTTGCTACTTGGGCGTCCACTTGGACCGAAGGCTCATATGGGGATCCCAAATAGCAGCAACGAGAACAAAATGCTTGAGAAGACTTCAAAAACTCGACTGTCTACTAAAGCCTCAAAACAAGCTGCATGTTTCCACGAAGGCACTGCTCGATGATTACGCCTATCTGGACGTATGCCATCCAAGTTTGGGGCACGGCGTCAGCACACCACCTGCACCGCATAAGAGTGGTCCAAGCCAAGGCTGCACGAAAGGTTGCCGGCCTGCCATGGTACGTGACAACCGACGCCATCGAACGCGATCTCCGCGTAACAAAGATCAGAGACCAATTAAACTTTTTCAGCAGCCGATACGCTGACAAGCTGCTACAGCACTTTATGGGGTCGGAGATGCTTCCATCTGCCATTTTGCACAAATACAATATACCCTTTTTACCCATTTTTAATGGGTTATGGGTATAAAAATGATTAAAAGAAACTGAAAAAGAATAAACTTATAAGATTAACGTCACCTTTTATTTGGCTACATAATCATAACAGCGCAACCACTCAATGTCAATATCAAGATTCTCATGCGCAATTCATAACGTAAACTAAAGACCCAGATTCTCGTACGCAATTATTTTATTATTATACCCTGAACCCATTAAAAATGGGTAAAAGGGGTATTATGTTTTTGTGCAAAATCCAAATGTATGTAACAGGCAGAAGGAAGCATCTCCGACCCCATAAAGTATATATATTCTTGATCAGCATCAATAGCCGAGTCGATCTAGCCATGTCCGTCTGTCTGTCCCTCCGTCCGTCCGCCCGTCCGTCCGTCCGTCCGTCCGTCCGTCCGTATGTATGAACGCAAGGATCTCAGAACCTATAAGAGCTAGAGACTTGAAATTTTAGATGTAGGTGCTCCTAGTGCCCGCGCAGATCGAGTTTGTTTCCGATAAACGATAACTTGCCCCGTTTCCAAGTAATCGATAAAAAAGT
This sequence comes from Drosophila ezoana, assembly GCA_035045725.1. NCBI lineage: Eukaryota > Metazoa > Arthropoda > Insecta > Diptera > Drosophilidae > Drosophila > Drosophila ezoana. The sequence continues at coordinate 27,762 of JAWNOU010000003.1, read as the reverse complement.
ATATCAAAATCCCGTTTTTAAAGCAAATTTGGTAAATAATAAGAGCTAGAGTCGCCAAACTTGACATGTAGCTTCTAGAATAGTATATATATATCGAGTATCTTTAATTTTATACCTATCGCCACCTCCCCGCTTCTCTCTATCTATAAGCACGCGCGCTGCATTTGGTGTTGGAATAAGAGGGTTCAGGGTATCCCCTAGTCGGGAGCTCCCGACTAGAACCTCTTACTTGTTTTTTATTTATTAATGGGCGACAAAACGAGTGTCTTCCTAATTTTTCAATACAATAAACATATATTATGAAAATTTAATGCTAAGAGCCTAGTTAGAGTACACAATTTTCTAATAAGATCACCAACCGATGGAGGTGTTTTCATTGCCAGTCCGGCCAGCTGTGCCCCTTTTCACAGCTAATTTTGTCAGTGCCGCTATTAGAGCCTACAGCTGAGAAGAAGGGTGCTAGTAGAGAAAATAGTGTTCTTAATTAAAATTTAAAAATAATCGTAATTTACTATATTAATTAAAAAAATAATATAAATAGCGGAAAAGAAAGAAAGAAGTTATTAATAAAGTAAAAAAGTTTAAGCAAGATATTTAGAATGTAAGAATGTAAGTTATTAATAAAGTAAAAAAGTTTAAGCAAGATATTTAGAATGTAGGTAGATAGGATAGAGAGATAGTAATCGGAAATCACCGACCCGGTGGGGGAAAATTTATAGCCTGTGCGGCAAGCTATGCCCCTGATCTTTGATGGGTATGGTCAGTGACTTCCCGAAGGTATACTGAAAGCAACGATTTTATTAGGGGTAGAGCGAGTGCGGTAAGGAAAACGTGATGCAAACTATTGTAAGTTTTACATAGCACGCGAAAAGGATTGTGCATAGCGTAGTCTGTTGTGCACGTAGATATATACGGGGCGATAATTTATGGTTGGTCTATCCGGAACAGAGAATTGAAGACGCTCTAGCAGAAAAGGAGAACCTATATCGCCAACAATCAACTTATGTAGGAAGACAACACCGAGAATTGTCCTACGGTTGGTTAACGACGGAAGATTAAGAAGGACCAGTCTGCTGGAGTAAGATAGAAACCGAAGATTAAGGTTCCAATTCAAACTTCGTAAGGCAAAAATATTCTGAACAGATTCAATTCGATCCTGGCTATTTTAATACTGCGCAGACCAGATGCAAGAACAGTATTCAAGGATAGGGCGAATAAGAGAGATGTTCAGAAGTTTCGTTATAAAAGGATCGTTAAACTCTTTGGACCATCGTTTAATGAATCCAAGTACACCTTTTGCCTCATTAACGATGGTATCTATATGCAGATTGAAGCTGAGTTTAGAATCAAAAAGAATTGTATAGCTGCAAGGTAAGGTGTAGTACGATTGAAGGTCATAAACATACACTGTGAACAATTTAGATGCAAATGATTGGCCGAACACCAAAGTTGCATAGCGTTCAAATCGTCTTGTAGACGAGAATGATGTAGGGGATTAGTGTATGAATAAATAAGATTCACATCGTCCGGGACAGGCATGTGATATAACATAGGGGAAATCATTTATAAAAAGAGTATAGAGTAAAGGACCAAGATGAATACACCAGAAGTAACCTGAATCTGTTTAGAGGTAGTCAGTCTCAGCATTACCCTTTGGGTCCAACCTTGTAATAAGAACTAATCCAAAGCAAAAGAGATGGGGGGAAACCTAATCGGTCAAGTTCAAAGAGTAATATGTCGTGGTGGACAGAGTCAAACGCCTTACTGAAGTCAGTGTAAATGACATCAGTTTGTACTTTCGAAAGGAAAGCATAATTTACCAAGGAAGTGAACTCTAGCAGATCGGTCGTAGTTGACTGATTCTTTACAAATCCATGTTGAACAGGGGAATCTATTATTTTATAGGGGTAGCGGACAGTTTTGCAATGCCCCTGTAATTTTATATATCAGACAGAAGAATCAAGGGATAGATTAAAAAGCTTTAGCAATGGATAAACAAGGGAAGAACTACACTCCTTGAGTAGACAACTAGGAATATTGTCAGGCCCAGGAGAGCAAGAAGATTTTAAAGAATTCATAGCTAAAAGGAGAGAGGAATGGGAAATAATAGGAGGAGGTATAGAACTAAAGGAAGTAATAGTATAAGGGAAGAACTGAAGAGTAGGTTGATTGGAAAAAATAAGCAAAGAGGTTATCTATCCCGAAAGAAAAAGAAGATGGCAAACTTGAAGATTTACGCTTCAAGTTTACAAAATTATAAAACTGTCTCCGGTTTTGGGAAAATTGCCTTTTGCAACGAGAAAGATAATTCTCATAGCACTGAGAATTAAGAAGAAAGAAGTTCGACTTGGCTATGGAATATTTGGCCAAGTCAATACTCGAACCAGACCTTTTAAACTTTTTAAAATATATAGACTTGATATATTGTAGGTTTGATAGTCTGGGAGTGAACCAGGGAGGCTTTGCGGAAGCAATTGAGGGAGTTGAATTAGGAATGCAATCATCTAAGATGGAGTTCAGTGTATTATAAAAAAAACAAGTAAGAGGTTCTAGTCGGGAGCTCCCGACTAGAGGATACCCTGAACCCTCATATTCCAACACCAAATGCAGCGCGCGCTTATAGATAGAGAGTAGCGGGGAGGTGGCGATAGGTATAAATTGAAAGATAATCGATATATATATATTCTTTTCTAGAAGCTACATGTCAAGTTTGGTGACTCTAGCTCTTATTATTTACCAAAATTCTTAAAAAACAGGATTTCGATATACATTTTTATCGATTACTTGGAAACGGGGCAAGTTATCGATTATCGGAAACAAACTCGATCTGCGTAGGAACTAGGAGCACCTACATCTAAAATTTCAAGTCTCTAGCTTTTATAGGTTCTGAGATCCTTGCGTTCATACATACGGACGGACGGACGGACAGACAGACGGGCATGGCTAGATCGACTCGGCTATTAATGCTGATTAAGAATATATATACTTTATGGGGTCGGAGATGCTTCCTTCTGCCTGTTACATACATTTGGATTTTGCACAAAAACATAATACCCCTTTTACCCATTTTTAATGGGTTCAGGGTATAAAAATAAATAGTCAAAAAAATTCTTTCTCCCCATTGGAATTGAACTTGCGCCCCGCGACCAACTGCTTCCCGTGGCTTTTTACCTTGCAGCCATACCGAAAGTTGCTACTAATTGAAAAAAAACTGAACTAAAATAGGACCACATATGTACACATATACATAGAGCATACGATGCAATCGCAATTGTAATTCTTTTTGTGTGTATTAGTGCACATGTATACAGAAACTCCAGCGCTTTGTGCCAGCTGCCGCTGACTCGTGGCCTGCCAATATTGTATGTATATGTATGTACATATATAACCACATGGTTTCTTTAATAACTTCTATGTATCTTAACCGATCTTGATGAAATTTTCTACAGTATATCTTATTGAACCATAGAATATTTGTGTATTCTCAAAAAGTCAATTTCATTTAAATTGTGGCTTAAATTGGTTGGCAATACAAGTTGGGTTATGAACTTGATTTATAGCTTTGGGGTGGTAGCGGGGAGGCGGCGATAGGTATAAAATGAAAGATACTCGATATATATATACTATTCTAGAAGCAACATGTCAAGTTTGGTGACTCTAGCTCTTATTATTTACCAAAATTGCTTAAAAAAAGGGATTTCGATATACATTTTTATCGATTACTTGGAAACGGGGCAAGTTATCGTTTATCGGAAACAAACTCGATCTGCGCGGACACTAGGAGCACCTACATCTAAAATTTCAGTCTCTAGCTCTTATAGGTTCTGAGATCCTTGCGTTCATACATACGGACGGACGGACGGACGGACAGACAGACGGACATGGCTAGATCGACTCGGCTATTGATGCTGATCAAGAATATATATACTTTATGGGGTCGGAGATGCTTTCTTCTGCCTTTTACATACATCTGCACTTTGCACAAATACAATATACCCTTTTTACCCATTTTCAATGGGTTCAGGGTATAATTAATAGCAATATTCATATTAACCGAGTCATATAAAAAAGACCAATCGATTGCATGAATACGTTGATTAAGCAAGGAAAAGTTTTCTTTGCAAAAGCAACGGCGAGGCTTATAGGTAGCTGATGAATGTAAAACGAGAGGATTGCAATTGAACATTGTCACCTCTAAAGTAGGATGATATACATCCTAAGGAAGGGATAAAGGAGGGGACATGGACACATTAGCAATAAGGTAGTCATTAACAAATACCAGATCAAGAGTTCTATTCAAATTATTGGAAATTGCATTAATTTGAAACAAGGAAAGGTCTAGCAATCTATAAATTAAGCTGTGCTGGGGGCACTAGATAATTTTCGGCAGTTAATAATGACCAATACACATACACATAAATAGGTTATTATCACGAACGTGTTTCATATTAACTTGAATATCAGAAGATGGAGGAACATAAGAGCATGTAATATAGATATTCCGTGCATGAAAAGACACCCTAACTGAGACAATCTCAGCGTCAGTAGGCGTACTAAAACAGAAAAGTTCTGACTGGAGAGTGGCTTTAACGGCAATTAATATCTCACCACCTGGAGTCGGCCGATCATTTCTATGCAAAACAAAATTGTTCGAAAAAACGTCAAAATAGGATATGGTTGAATTTAACCATGTTTCTGAAAATGCGATTATATAAGAATCGAAGGAAATGCTGGCCATGAAAAGATTTTTAAGTTTAGATATAAGACCTCTGACATTCTGATAATGAATAGAGATTTGGTCAGAAGACGAAATTAGTTTTTTGGGGCAGAAATAGTATAATGTATTGAAGGGACTGGAAGAATGACAGGCTGGTTACGCTTTTTATACCCTGAACCCATTGAAAATGGGTAAAAAGGGTATATTGTATTTGTGCAAAATGCAAATGTATGTAACAGGCAGAAGGAAGCATCTCCGACCCCATAAAGTATATATATTCTTGATCAGCATCAATAGCCGAGTCGATCTAGCCATGTCCGTCTGTCTGTCCGTCCGATAACGATAACGATAACTTGCCCCGTTTCCAAGTAATCGATAAAAAAGTATATCAAAATCCCGTTTTTAAAACAAATTTGGAAAATAATAAGAGCTAGAGTCACCAAACTTGACATGTAGCTTCTAGAATAGTATATATATATCGAGTATCTTTAATTTTATACCTATCGCCACCTCCCCGCTTCTCTCTATCTATAAGCACGCGCGCTGCATTTGGTGTTGGAATAAGAGGGTTCAGGGTATCCCCTAGTCGGGAGCTCCCGACTAGAACCTCTTACTTGTTTTTTATTTATTAATGGGTGACAAAACGAGTGTCTTCCTAATTTTTCAATACAATAAACATATATTTTGAAAATTTAATGCTAAGAGCCTAGTTAGAGTACACAATTTTCTAATAAGATCACCAACCGATGGAGGTGTTTTCATTGCCAGTCCGGCCAGCTGTGCCCCTTTTCACAGCTAATTTTGTCAGTGCCGCTATTAGAGCCTACAGCTGAGAAGAAGGGTGCTAGTAGAGAAAATAGTGTTCTTAAGTAAAATTTAAAAATAATCGTAATTTACTATATTAATTAAAAAAATAATATAAATAGCGGAAAAGAAAGAAAGAAGTTATTAATAAAGTAAAAAAGTTTAAGCAAGATATTTAGAATGTAAGAATGTAAGTTATTAATAAAGTAAAAAAGTTTAAGCAAGATATTTAGAATGTAGGTAGATAGGATAGAGAGATAGTAATCGGAAATCACCGACCCGGTGGGGGAAAATTTATAGCCTGTGCGGCAAGCTATGCCCCTGATCTTTGATGGGTATGGTCAGTGACTTCCCGAAGGTATACTGAAAGCAACGATTTTATTAGGGGTAGAGCGAGTGCGGTAAGGAAAACGTGATGCAAACTATTGTAAGTTTTACATAGCACGCGAAAAGGATTGTGCATAGCGTAGTCTGTTGTGCACGTAGATATATACGGGGCGATAATTTATGGTTGGTCTATCCGGAACAGAGAATTGAAGACGCTCTAGCAGAAAAGGAGAACCTATATCGCCAACAATCAACTTATGTAGGAAGACAACACCGAGAATTGTCCTACGGTTGGTTAACGACGGAAGATTAAGAAGGACCAGTCTGCTGGAGTAAGATAGAAACCGAAGATTAAGGTTCCAATTCAAACTTCGTAAGGCAAAAATCTTCTGAACAGATTCAATTCGATCCTGGCTATTTTAATACTGCGCAGACCAGATGCAAGAACAGTATTCAAGGATAGGGCGAATAAGAGAGATGTTCAGAAGTTTCGTTATAAAAGGATCGTTAAACTCTTTAGACCATCGTTTAATGAATCCAAGTACACCTTTTGCCTCATTAACGATGGTATCTATATGCAGATTGAAGCTGAGTTTAGAATCAAAAAGAATTGTATAGCTGCAAGGTAAGGTGTAGTACGATTGAAGGTCATAAACATACACTGTGAACAATTTAGATGCAAATGATTGGCCGAACACCAAAGTTGCATAGCGTTCAAATCGTCTTGTAGACGAGAATGATGTAGGGGATTAGTGTATGAATAAATAAGATTCACATCGTCCGGGACAGGCATGTGATATAACAGAGGGGAAATCATTTATAAAAAGAGTATAGAGTAAAGGACCAAGATGAATACACCAGAAGTAACCTGAATCTGTTTAGAGGTAGTCAGTCTCAGCATTACCCTTTGGGTCCAACCTTGTAATAAGAACTAATCCAAAGCAAAAGAGATGGGGGGAAACCTAATCGGTCAAGTTCAAAGAGTAATATGTCGTGGTGGACAGAGTCAAACGCCTTACTGAAGTCAGTGTAAATGACATCAGTTTGTACTTTCGAAAGGAAAGCATAATTTACCAAGGAAGTGAACTCTAGCAGATCGGTCGTAGTTGACTGATTCTTTACAAATCCATGTTGAACAGGGGAATCTATTATTTTATAGGGGTAGCGGACAGTTTTGCAATGCCCCTGTAATTTTGTATATCAGACTTTCCACCTTTCTTGTGGAGAGGAATGATATAAGATTCTTTCCAAAGAGATGGAAAGACAGAAGAATCAAGGGATAGATTAAAAAGCTTTAGCAATGGATAAACAAGGGAAGAACTACACTCCTTGAGTAGACAACTAGGAATATTGTCAGGCCCAGGAGAGCAAGAAGATTTTAAAGAATTCATAGCTAAAAGGAGAGAGGAATGGGAAATAATAGGAGGAGGTATAGAACTAAAGGAAGTAATTGTATAAAGGAAGAACTGAAGAGTAGGTTGATTGGAAAAAATAAGCAAAGAGGTTATCTATCCCGAAAGAAAAAGAAGATGGCAAACTTGAAGATTTACGCTTCAAGTTTACAAAATTATAAAACTGTCTCCGGTTTTGGGAAAATTGCCTTTTGCAACGAGAAAGATAATTCTCATAGCACTGAGAATTAAGAAGAAAGAAGTTCGACTTGGCTATGGAATATTTGGCCAAGTCAATACTCGAACCAGACCTTTTAAACTTTTTAAAATATATAGACTTGATATATTGTAGGTTTGATAGTCTGGGAGTGAACCAGGGAGGCTTTGCGGAAGCAATTGAGGGAGTTGAATTAGGAATGCAATCATCTAAGATGGAGTTCAGTGTATTATAAAAAAAATTAATAGCAATATTCATATTAACCGAGTCATATAAAAAAGACCAATCGATTGCATGAATACGTTGATTAAGCAAGGAAAAGTTTTCTTTGCAAAAGCAACGGCGAGGCTTATAGGTAGCTGATGAATGTAAAACGAGAGGATTGCAATTGAACATTGTCACCTCTAAAGTAGGATGATATACATCCTAAGGAAGGGATAAAGGAGGGGACATGGACACATTAGCAATAAGGTAGTCATTAACAAATACCAGATCAAGAGTTCTATTCAAATTATTGGAAATTGCATTAATTTGAAACAAGGAAAGGTCTAGCAATCTATAAATTAAGCTGTGCTGGGGGCACTAGATAATTTTCGGCAGTTAATAATGACCAATACACATACACATAAATAGGTTATTATCACGAACGTGTTTCATATTAACTTGAATATCAGAAGATGGAGGAACATAAGAGCATGTAATATAGATATTCCGTGCATGAAAAGACACCCTAACTGAGACAATCTCAGCGTCAGTAGGCGTACTAAAACAGAAAAGTTCTGACTGGAGAGTGGCTTTAACGGCAATTAATATCTCACCACCTGGAGTCGGCCGATCATTTCTATGCAAAACAAAATTGTTCGAAAAAACGTCAAAATAGGATATGGTTGAATTTAACCATGTTTCTGAAAATGCGATTATATAAGAATCGAAGGAAATGCTGGCCATGAAAAGATTTTTAAGTTTAGATATAAGACCTCTGACATTCTGATAATGAATAGAGATTTGGTCAGAAGACGAAATTAGTTTTTTGGGGCAGAAATAGTATAATGTATTGAAGGGACTGGAAGAATGACAGGCTGGTTACGCTTTTTATACCCTGAACCCATTGAAAATGGGTAAAAAGGGTATATTGTATTTGTGCAAAATGCAAATGTATGATCAGCATCAATAGCCGAGTCGATCTAGCCATGTCCGTCTGTCCGTCCGTCCGTCCGTCCGTCCGTCCGTCCGTCCGTCCGTATGTATGAACGCAAGGATCTCAGAACCTATAAGAGCTAGAGACTTTTTTTAGATGTAGGTCCTCCTTGTGCCCGCGCAGATCGAGTTTGTTAAATTTAGTATAATTTAGCATAAGATTTGCTAGCAACATAGGCTGCCAATGGCTCAGAAGTGGTGTCAGACAAAAGTCGAGTCACAAAAACATGCCTAAGAGGGGCGACAACAGTTAAGGTAGGAGCTGATGGGGCTGCAGGAAATACAAGATTTGGTGGGGCTAAAGAGGCACCATGATTGTTTTTAACAATTTGGGCAAGATTGCGCGCAGGTCTACCTTTGCGTCCAGGAGCTGACGGGGCTGAAGCAGTTTGGCTTACTGGGGCAGGTTTGAGTACGCGGTGTAATGGGATAAAACAGGGGTAATTATTGGGCAGTCGCTCGGAGAAGGCGATAAAGACAACATTGGAGATAAATCCAAGTTGTTCGAATTTGTATTTGCTAAGCAACTCAAAACTCGAGTCAAGAATACTCGAGAGCTGCTTAGCCACGTTATTAAGCTTTAAGAATTGATTTCTCACAGAATTATACATTCTGTAGAAATCAATTTGCTTGTCGATGCATTCTGGGCACGACCAAAGCATGCCACCGCAGCCCTTTTTGGCAATTGCAGCGACCTTGTCGCAATCACGCCCAGTGAGAACAGCACATTTAGCATGCATCATATTCTCACACAGCCAGCAATTAACAAATTGCGACTGTGCAGAATCATCAGCCTGCTTAAACGTGCAAGGTTTCTTACTGCACGATATAATTTCTATCTGCGTTAAAAGATAAGCAGAAGTTGCGTGAGCGCAGAGCAAAACAAAAAACGGTGCACAAAAGTAGAGCAAGTAAACGCTCAAAAACTAACTATTCGTACACAAACAAATTGCTTGGAGCGAAAAGCAACAGCAAAAACTGTGCGAGAGCGCGATGCACAAGCTGAAATATGCAGCAGCGAACACACGCACAAACAAATGTATGCACATGGGAGCACCAAAGCAAAAGAATCAAAACAGGCTATAACAACATCACGGAACTGACGACGCGTTAAATAAATGCAATAATTAACAGACTTACGCTGCACAACAGATAACACTTTGCACAAGTTATAAAAGCTTTTTAAATAAAGCACAAAAAATTCCAAATTTTGAAATAAAAAGCAGGATTAAAATGCAAAAATATATAAAAATCTTGGAGCACAAGTAAAACACGTCAATCACTCTCAACTGAGAAATCTTTCTGATTCCTAACATAAACATAACTCAAACCATTTAGCTTTGATTACGAAAGATGACCCCGCGAGCCTTAGAACTTTAAGAAAAGAAGCTTTAGCATAAACACAGCTGACTTGCAGCATAAGTTCATAATTGTACTTTAGTTCTATCTGACAATTTGATATCCATGTAGAGCAATGCGTCGCCAAAGTAATCAATTAGTGTATCTTTTTTTGTTTTAGGGATCACCGACCAATTGTCTGGACAAGCGGCCCCGGCGATCACGGAAGGGTGGGTAACAGCTGTCGCATTAACATCGGCACAGCGTATCAACAACATCATCCGCCACTTACCTCTTTTATTTCTAGTCCCTGTTCTGTGATTTTCTCAATCTTTCCTATTTCATTCAAATACAATCGAACTTCTAAAAACTCGCGAAAATAAGTTCTATGAAATTTGACGTCATAATTTATGAAGTCATGGCCTGCTGGCACTCGAATTTGCTACTTACTTGCGCCGGGACTCGCCTCTGCAACAACAACTTTATAACGCAATTGCGCTGCGTTGTAGGAACGACAGAGAAACAAGCAAACAGAAACAGTGGCATTACGCAAGTTTTTGTCTTGCAAGTGATATGTTACTGCCTCTCATTGTAAATGAGCTATTTTTTTGTTTTTGATTTAACGTTTGCAGACCAACCCAATGTACCATTCATTAACTTTAAAATGGCAATAAAGGCTCAGAGTAACTATTCATCTCCTTCTATTTACTGAAAGGATGTAGGACAATGGCTTTAATTTGGTAACATAGTTATTGACATAGATTGTCAGTAGATAGCAACTGTATGTTCTGGCACAGGAAGTGACGTCACCAGGGTGGGGACTGTATGTTCTGGCACAGTAAGTGGCGTCACGTTTGTTTACATTTATTATCAGGGTCAAGTGTTTTTACGCAAGGGAAAGGGGGAGGCGGGGGCGTTATGTTTACATTTGTGTGTGTGTGTATGTGCGTGTGTGCGCGCGCGTAAGTGGACGCTCATGGGAAAGGGGGAGTGGGGGGTGTTATGTTTATATTTTTGTGCGCGCGCGCGTAAGTGGACTCTCATGAGAAGGGGTGAGCGGGGGGTGTTATGTTTATATTTTTGTGTGCGCGCGCGTAAGTGGATGCTCATGAGGAAGGGGGCGGTGGGTCTTATGTTTTCATTTCTGTGTGGGAAGCAAGATCATATAGAGGAGGAGGGGGAGTACGTTGGTGTCGCGTGCGCAAGACGGAAAGGGTGGAAATGGACGGGGTGTTATGTTTCCATTTGTGTGTGTATTTTTTTTTTGTGTATAGGAGGGAAAAGCATTAAAAGCCGAAAAGTGTGGGACTTGCACCCACTAAAAACCCACCTACTCTCCGTATCCCTCTCATAGCACCACCGATGGGTATCACTTCACGAGGGGGAGATGGCATGAAAGCCTCAGCTAGATTCTCATCTATGATTGACGATTCCGCTGTCTTTCAGCGCGACGCAAGGATTTGATTATCACTGCCACTGTGGTGCTAATAGCAATCCAATTGTTTTGCGAGCTTAGAAGGATATCTAGTAAGTCGTTGACTATAAAAGGTCTCTCAGTAGTTTGACTAAGCTCTTCCCGTTCAGCAGAGAATCTTGGACAGACGAAAAAGACATGTTCAGCGTCTTCTATGGCACGCGCACAGTGTGTGCAAAACGTGTCCGACTCGTGTTTAAACATATATAGATAGGATTTAAAGCACCCGTGTCCCGTCAGTAATTGAGTCAGGAAAAAATCAGTCTGCCCGTGCTTCCTACTCACCCAAGGCCGTATGTCCGGGATCAGCGATCGTGTCCAGCTGCCATTGGTAGTAGCTCTCCACCTTGCCTGCCATTTTTCCATTGTTATAGCCCACCGTGTAGTTTGGGGGCCGTTGCTCCTTGTCTTCATTGCCAGGAGATCTAGCGGGATCATTCTGGCCAGCACTAGTGCTGCGTCTTCGGAGACAGTACGGTAGGAGCTGAGGCATCGTAGCGCGCACCTGCGGTATGAAGCCTTGCTGCTTCGGCCGTGAGCTGGTATTCTCAGTGCCGGCGCCCAGACTGTTGCGGCATACAGTATGATCGACCTGACCACACTTGAAATCAGCCACCTGCTCTTCTGCCGCGGGCCCGCATTGTTTGCCATCATCCTGGCTACTGCATTCGCTGCTTTCGCCGCCTTTCCCCCGACGAACTCCAGATGGTGCTTGAAAGTAAGCCGGTGGTCAAGCATTACTCCCAAGTACCTGATAGCTGGCTTCGAGTATATGGGACAATTGTCGACGCATATTGTGGCTGTCTCCACTGCCTTACGACTGCTGACCAGTACTGCCTCCGTCTTGTGGGCAGCCAGTGTTAAACCATTGGACGCGAGCCAGTTCACTACATGGCGGATAGCGGTGTTCGTTTTTTCCTCGACCGCCGGCAGCTCCTTGCTAACCGTAACCACCGCTATGTCGTCTGCAAAGCCAATAATACGAGTGCCTGCAGGGATTTCCAAGCGGAGAACTGCGTCATACATAACATTCCACAATGTAGGTCCCAGGACTGATCCTTGTGGAACACCGCCAGTTATTGTGTGCTGCTGCTGTCCTGCAGAAGTGTCATAGAGGAGCACCCGGTTGGAGAAGTAGTCCGTCATCAGGCTTATTAAATACGCCGATATCTGGAGTCCCTGCAGCGCGCGTATAATGCTCATCCAGCTAGCTGAGTTAAACGCGTTCTTTACGTCCAGGGTCGTGATGAGCCAGTATTTCTTCGTGCCATTCCGCCATCTGGTCCCCTCGATGGCTTGTGTGGCGATGCCCACCACATGGCTGATAGCTTGGGTTTTTTCCGGAATCCAAACTGATGCTCTGATAGCCCTTGCCGTTCTTCCACTTCGTCGTGCAGTCTGTTACAAATTAACCTCTTGAACAGTTTACCAACCACGTCGAGCATGCACAGTGGCCTATATGCAGACGGGTCCTCTGGTGGTTTGTCGCCTTTTGGGAGCAACACCAGTCTCTGGCGTTTCCACTTTGTAGGAAAGCGGCGATCCTCCATACACTTATTGAATAGCGCTGCATAAACTGCTGGTTGCTTGGCCACTATTAGATTCAGTGCTTTTCTTGGAATCCCGTCAGGTCCTGGGGCTTTATTTTGCTTTATCCGGGCCAGAGCCTGTAGCACCCCATCGGCATCCGTCCATTTTACCGTCGACGTTGCAGCGTACGTGGTTGCTATGTGCAGCGTTGGTTGCGAGGGGAAGAGCGTGGTGACGATTGCTCCTAGCTGGACCTCGCTTATGGGCATTGGCATCCTGCACATTCTTCACCAATTTGTAGGCTGCTCCAAAGGGTTGCGCGTCGGCTTCAGCGCATGAGCTCTTCCACGTGGCGTCCTTGCTGCGGTTGATGGCCTTCTTAAGTGTGGCCCCATTCGCTCTGTAGTCTTCCTGCATTTCCTGGTAATTGCTTTTCCTGTGAGTCCTTTTTCCTGTGTTCCGCGCTGGCAGTATTTTTCCTTGGGCTGGACGGCGAAGTGGCTTATTATCGCCTGGACGCACGCAGACGCGTGTGTTTGTGTGTGTGTTTTTTTTTTTTTTTTTTTGCTTACGGCTAAATCATTGTAAGATACTGATGGTCCGGGCCAACCGTATGCACGATTTGCTGACTCCGTCAGCACCTACGTACTAAACTCACCCCCCAATCACACACCACATTCCCCGCGGGATCACCGCAAAGTATTACTTCGCGGGGATGGGTTGCCTATTTTAGGCAGTATCCATTAGTCGTCGCTCCTTTTCGCATCGTCTCAGATCCCTCTGGATGCCTATTATGAGCTGGCTTGTATTTCTCCAGTTGTCCTCTCCTTCCAGCATGAACGCTATCAGTCCCTCCGGTGGAGGTACAGAGCCCACTACCTCTCTGTACCTCGAGCATTGGTACAGCACGTGTTCCGGGTCTTCGTCCAGATTTGGGCAGTTCGGGCACTCTGGAGTGTCCTTATGTCTGAACCTATGTAGATACTTCCTATACCCGCCGTGTCCAGTGAAAAACTGTGTTTGGTGGAAGTTAATTTCGCCATTCCGTCTCCTAATCCATTGCTCCAGATTGGGGATCAGTTTATGTGTCCATCTCCCCTTGCTCGCCGAGTTCCATCTCTTCTGCCAAGTTGCCATTGATGTTGCTCTCTCCGACCGGATGGCGTCCATTGAGACGGCGTTTCCCGTGGCTATTCGGGCCATGTAAATTTTCTCCATTTCCTTGGCCAGTATATCTACTGGCAGCATTCCTGCCAATACTGTGGCTGCCTCGTTCGACACCGTCCGAAATCCAAAAATGGTGCGCAGAGCATTGAGCCTATAGGGGATTGACATCTTCCTTCTGAGGCCTATCTGGCTTGCAACTGCTGAAGCCCATATCGGTGCAGCGTAGAGCAGCACGGAGGCTACAACTCTCGCGATGAGCAGGCGTCTACCTGCTTTAGGTCCTTCTATGTTGCATTTTGGCTGCTTGCATTTTGGCTGCTTTCTGGCTAACGTAGTCTCCGTGCGGTCGAAAGCTAAGCCTGTTGTCTAACGTGACCCCCAGATACTTAATGGAAGCCTTTGACTCGATACTAACGCTGTCTACCTGAAATCTAGCAAACTCGACTATTTTGCGGCTTGTGATGGGCACAGCCTCTGTTTAATGGCCTGCCAGCTCCAGGCTAGCGCCACGCATCCAGCTGGCCACAATCCTTATGGCTGCTTTCGCAGCCGCTACCACGTCTTCTATTTCTTTGCCCACCACTACTAGAGCTAGGTCTGCGAATCCTATGATTCTGCATCCCTGGGGCAATTGCACTCTGAGCACCTCGTCATACATTATGTTTTACAGGTCCCAAGACCGACCCCTGTGGGACCCCTGCTGAGACCGTGTAACTCCTAGCACCGTCTTCCGTATCGTAACTCAATACCCGATCGGACAGGTAGTTGGATATTATACGGAAAAGGGAGGACGGAATCCCTATTCGGTCTAAGGCTTCCAGTATACGAGACCAGCTTGCTGAGTTGAAGGCATTGCAGATGTCCAACGTAATCACCGCGCAATTCTACTTGTCTCTCCACCTCCATCTGGTTCCCTCTATTGCTTTAGCGGCAATATCTACCACCGCCTTAATTGCATCGACCGTAGACCATGCCTTACGAAATCCGTATTGCTGTTTGGACAGGGCCTCTTTCTCTTCGACGACACTAAGTAGTCGGTCATACACAATCCTTTCCAGTACCTTTCCCGCCGTGTCCAGTAGGCAGATTGGCCAGTATCCCGAGGGTTCCTCTATTGGCTTGTCCCCTTTCGGTAGAAGGATTAGTTTCTGTCGCTTCCATCTCTTAGGGAATACACCGTCCTGTAGACATCTAGTATATATCTCGGCGAAGGCGTCGGGTTTCGGTAGCATTGCTAACTTAAGCGCCTTGTTTGGCACCCCATCTGGTCCTGGAGCCTTTTTGTCGCCTAGTTTTTTGCTTGCCGCTAACACGTCGTCTGCCGATACCTGCTGCACAAGCTCCGTGCTCAGTGAGCGGTTGGCTACTTCCAGTCGTGGGTGTTGGGGGAACAGTGTCTCAACTATAGTGGCAAGTGCGGTAGGGCAGGTCATATGTGTTGTTCCCTGGCAACGGATCTTCTTCGTGACGACCTTGTATGCCGTACCCCACGGGTTAACATCGGCCTCATCGCATATTTTCTGGAAGCAGCTGAATTTGCTTCGCTTAATGCTTCTCTTGAGGTTTCGCTTGGCTGCCCTCAGGTCTTCCAGCCTAGATGCAAAGTCTGGGTGGCCTCGGGCACGCTGAGAGCGCCTTCTAGCACGCAGGCAGGCCATCCTTAGGTCGCTGATTTGCTCATTCCACCAGTAGCAAGGTGTTCCTCTTCTGTTTGGCATCCTCCTGGGCATGGATAAGTCGCACGCATCCGAGATGTTTTCCGTGAGCTGCCGCGCCATGTCGTCTGCTAACTCCGTGGCCCAAGTCCATTGTGCATGACGTAAGGAGTCCGTGTAGGCTTCCTCGTCTAGGCAGTTGTCCTTCCATTTGGGGCCTGTTGTTTTGGGCTGCTGTTTTCTCCGTCCTCTCCCATGGATCTCGAAATGCACTGCTCGGTGGTCGCTGAATGTGAATTCATTACTGACTTTTCATGTAGTTAGCCTATAAAGTGAGCTGCTGAGCAGGGTAAGGGTCTATAATAGAGCCTCTACCGGCCTTGCAGTACGTGAGCTCCTGCCCGTCGTTTGCAAGGCCCAAGTCGAGCACCGCGAACTCTTCAAGCAGGGTGGTCCCTCTCGCGTTAGTTTCCTTGCTTCCCCATTCCACGGCCCAGGCGTTGAAGTCTCCGGCTATGACGAGAGGAGCTCTGTTGCGAGCGTCTTCTGATATTTCTTCCAAATTGCCGCAGTTCCCAGCTTGGGGGTGCGTAGCAACTGTAAACGGTGATTCCATTAATTTTTGCTCTCACGAATCCGTCGTTTGCTGCTCTGACCTCCTGGACCGGTGATTTGAGAGACCAAATGGCCGCTTTTCCACATTTACTTGCCTCCCAGCCACTTCCAGCGATAGGCTTGTATGGCTCGCAGATTATTCCGACGTCCGTATTTCTCTCCCGTGTTGATTGCGTCAGCAGGGCCTGAGCAGCCTCGCAGTGGTTGAGGTTCAGCTGTGTCCACTTCATTTTCTGTTGGCTAGGGCGCTCCTAAACACGGGGCATCTGCCGCTGCCGGCAATGTGTTTGCAGTTGGCATTCCTTTCCTTACAGAGCATGCACTGTGGCTCTTGTTTGCAGTCCTTAGCCAAATGGTCATTTCCTCCGCATCGTCGGCACAGATTCGATCTGTCTAGATCACTTTTGCAGTGTCTTGCTAGATGTCCAAACTCGAGGCATCTGAAACATCTGGTGATGTTTATCCGTTCGCGGATTCTTGAGTTGACCCAGCCTACTTTCAGGAAACCTACTGAAAGGGCCTTTTTCGCGCTTCCCGCTGGCAGTCTTATCGTCGCCGTCTGTGTTTGGCCGTACGCCTTTCGGAGGCTGATATTCTCTGGGGCTATGTCCAGTATTTAGATTTGACCCCTCAGCGCCTCGCAGATATCCTCCCTGGTCGTGATCTCGTCCAGATTCTTGCACTCAACGGTCACTCGGTGGGACAGCGTCCGGACCTCTGCATTTTCGCCTAAGGTCGCCTACCAGGTTTCCAAATGCTATGGTATTCTCTCCCGAGTGGTTAAGCTGTGTCCTCCTTATTCTTGTCACCGCTTTTCCGAGCTCGCCCAGTTTTTCGTCCGCTTTAACTTTCCTTAGTATCTCTGAGTAGCTCGCTTCGCATTTTGCCGAGATGACTATAGCATCCGGTCGCGCCTTTTCCTTGAGCAGTCCCTTGCTCTTTTTCTGGGTGACCTCCTTCCTTTTCTTGTATGTGACCTCCTTCTACTTGTCGCCATCCGCTTTGGGGCTCGGTGTCTCCTGCGCCGTTGATACGGTAGCCTGGCTACCGGCTGGTCCTCGGATTCGTTTTGTTTGTGGTGTCCGTGCTGTGGCTTGCTTCCGCTTGACGTCCATCGTCATCCTGAACAATGGCGATGTTTGAGACGTTTGGTGCGTCCTGATGATCTCCTTGGCTGCTTCGTCGTGCAGCTGGATTGCCGCCAGCTCGTAGAGCACTCTGATGCTCTCTATCGAGTCGCGCATTGTCTGGTGGATGGGGCGTCGCTTGCCATCTTCGAGCATGACTACCAGCTTTGAGATCTCCTGTCCGAGTTCTCGTAGTGCTGAGCTGCTCTGGTTTGCCGTCGTTGGCTCCTGTCCTGTGTTCGTCTCAGTCGGGGCGGCTGTTGGAACACCTAGTGGTGATCTCGCCATTCTGCTGCTCTTTGCAAAAGCATCACAGCTCTCCTTCGTTTGTGGGGTTTTATTGGTACTCATTTTATTGGGTCCCAACTCCTAGGCCGTTGTCCTTGGTCATTGTACAGTCGCGTTTAGATCTCATGGTTGTCTTTGCAAGCAGTGAGGCCATGCGAGGGTTGACACCCGCCTTCATGGGGTCGAGTGTTCAGAGCCAGATCCGCGTTAATCAGGAATATCACATCTAAACCTATACTGCCAACTAAATGGCGACGATTCGAGGAGCGTGCTAGGAGATTTGCCATGTTTTAACGGGACGGGGGCGGTAACAGCATTAACTAGCAGTCATTTCGGCCAGATTTCACTCCGCTTACTGAGATGCTAGAATACTGTCAGCCGTCAGCCCAGAGGTCGTCTTGTCGTGTAGGGTTGTCCAGAGTTTGCAACCTAAGACGTTACTGGTCTCAGTCTTAGTCGCCTTCTCGTATTAGCTAGGCGCTTCACGGGTGTGCAGCGCCTACCCAGGGGATACCTGGCCACTGCCTGAGGTCACGAGTTGCTTTAATTGCCCAGGAACGGAATCGATCTGGCCATTGCCAGGTTAATGGCAGTCAGAATCTTTTCGCCTACTAGAGGGACCTCTCCGAGCAATTACATCCCCGTATTATTTCAGTCGCCTCGTACGACAAGCAATGACAAACTGTGGTAGTATTCTGTGGGCCGCTTGCCACACGACATGTGTGTGTGTGTGTGTGTGTGTGTGTGTGTGTGTGTGTGTGTGTGTGTGTGTGTGTGTGTGTGTGTATGTGTATGTGTATGTGTATGTGTATGTGTATGTGTATGTGTATGTGTATGTGTATGTGTATGTGTATGTGTATGTGTATGTGTATGTGTATGTGTATGTGTATGTATGTTTTTTTTTTTTTTTTTTTTTTTGCTTACGGCATGGAGGTGAAAATCTTCGTAAGATACTGATGGCCCGGGCCAACCGTACGCACGATTCGCTGACTCCGTCAACACCTACGTACTAAACTCACCCCTCACTCTGGAGAGTCCTCATGCCTGAACCTATGGAGATACTTCCTATACCCGCCGTGTCCAGTAAAAAACTGCGTTAGGTGGAAGTTAATTTCTCCGTTCCGTCTCCTAATCCATTGCTCCAGATTGGGGATTAGTTTGTGTGTCCATCTCCCCTTGTTCGCTGTGTTCCATCTCTCCTGCCAAGTTGCCATTGATGTTGCTCTCTCCGACCGTCGGATGACGTCTATTGAGACAGCTTCGCCTGTCGCTATTCGTGCTTTGTATATGTTGTCCATTTCCTTGGCCAGTATATCTACTGGCATCATGCCTGCCAATACTGTGGCCGCCCCATCCGACACCGTCCGGAATGCAGAAATAGTGCGGAGTGCGCTTAGCCTGTAGGGGACTGACATTTTCCTTCTGAGGCCTTTCTGGCTTGCAACTGCTGATGCCCATATCGGTGCCGCATAGAGCAGCACGGAGGCTACAACTCTCGCGAGGAGTAGGCGTCTACCTGCTCTAGGTCCTCCTATGTTTGGTAGCATCCTCGAAAGGGCCGCCTGCATTTTTGCCGCTTTCTGGCTAACATAGTCTACGTGAGGACGAAAGCTAAGCCTGTTGTCTAACATGACCCCCAGATACTTGATGGAAGCCTTTGACTCGATACTAACGCTGTCTACCTGAAATCTAGCAAACTCAACTATCTTGCGGCCTGTGATAAGCACAGCCTCTGTTTTATGGCCTGCCAGCTCCAGGCTAGCGCCATGCATCCAGCCGGCCACGATCCTTATGGCTGCATTCGCTGCCGCTTCTACTTCTTTTATTTCTTTGCCCACCACTACTAGGGCCAGGTCATCTGCGAATCCTATGATTCTGCATCCCTGGGGCAATTGTACTCTGAGCACCTCGTCGTACATTATGTTCCACAGGAGTGGTCCCAAGACCATGTAACTCCTAGTACCGTCTTCCGTATCGTAACTCAATACCCGATCGGACAGGTAGTTGGATATTATACGGAAAAGGGAGGACGGTATCCCTATTCGGTCTAAGGCTTCCAGTATTCGAGACCAGCTTGCTGAGTTAAAGGCATTGCGGATGTCTAACGTAACCACCGCGCAGTTCTTCTGGCTGCGATATTAAGAAAAAGATAATTGTGAAATCTCGAGCCAAGATGTGTTGTTTGTAATAATATTATTGTTACTACATCATGTAAACAAATGGGTTTCCTTTTATCGTAAAATTTAACATTTGCATCCAATGGAAATTCGATTCATACAGATGTATGGCCGATAAATACGTTGGAAAAATAAAAGTTTCTAAAAGTTTTGTAATTATTTATATATTTGTCATAAATGAAACCTTAACATTTTACATACTAAGTAAATTAGTATGTGACTTGTTTTACTTAATATGTTTTTATCGCATAATTATGTATGTATTTTATACATATATAATTTATACATATAAATACATTTTCAAATTTGTCATCAAAATTAAAATGTTTATTCCATTTTGGTATTAAACAATGTGTGATAAAATATATTAAGTAAGTGTACCCATAAAGATATTTTTGAACGAATTATATATTTCATATAGATATGATGTGTGGTGAATTTTTAAAAAATGTGAAAAGTTAATTAACGAACATGAAATGCTATGTAACAATGGCCATATTCGTTTATATTTTACATTAATATCTATAATATATTTTTTATTCAAAAATATGTTAAGTTGTCATGTAAATACATTTTGTATATATTTATGTATATTTTTTTACATACAAATTATAAAAACATTATTCTGGTTGATCCTGCCAGTAGTTATATGCTTGTCTCAAAGATTAAGCCATGCATGTCTAAGTACACACGAATTAACAGTGAAACCGCAAAAGGCTCATTATATCAGTTATGGTTCCTTAGATCGTTAACAGTTACTAGAGCTAATACATGCAATTAAAACACGGACCTTTTGGAACGTGTGCTTTTATTAGGCTAAAACCAAGCGATCGCAAGATCGTTATATTGGTTGAACTCTAGATAACATGCAGATCGTATGGTCTTGTACCGACGACAGATCTTTCAAATGTCTGCCCTAACAACTTTTGATGGTAGTATCTAGGTCTACCATGGTTGCAACGGGTAACGGGAAATCAGGGTTCGATTCCGGAGAGGGAGCCTGAGAAACGGCTACCACATGTAAGGAAGGCAGCAGGCGCGTAAATTACCCACTCCCAGCTCGGGGAGGTAGTGACGAAAAATAACAATACAGGACTCATATCCGAGGCCCTGTAATTGGAATGAGTACACTTTAAATCCTTTAACAAGGACCTATTGGAGGGCAAGTCTGGTGCCAGCAGCCGCGGTAATTCCAGCTCCAATAGCGTATATTAAAGTTGTTGCGGTTAAAACGTTCGTAGTTGAACTTGTGCTTCATACGGGTAGTACAACTTACAATTGTAGTTAGTACTATACCTTTATGTATGTAAGCGTATTACCGGTGGAGTTCTTATATTTAATTAAATACTTGTATTTTTTTATATATTCCTCCTATTTAAAAACCTGCATTAGTGCTCTTCATCGAGTGTTATTGTGGGCCGGTACAAATTAGAGTGCTTAAAGCAGGCTTCAAATGCCTGAATATTCTGTGCATGGGATAATGAAATAAGACCTCTGTTCTGCTTTCATTGGTTTTCAGATCAAGAGGTAATGATTAATAGAAGCAGTTTGGGGGCATTAGTATTACGACGCGAGAGGTGAAATTCTTGGACCGTCGTAAGACTAACTTAAGCGAAAGCATTTGCCAAAGATGATTTCATTAATCAAGAACGAAAGTTAGAGGTTCGAAGGCGATCAGATACCGCCCTAGTTCTAACCATAAACGATGCCAGCTAGCAATTGGGTGTAGCTACTTTTATGGCTCTCTCAGTCGCTTCCCGGGAAACCAAAGCTTTTGGGCTCCGGGGGAAGTATGGTTGCAAAGCTGAAACTTAAAGGAATTGACGGAAGGGCACCACCAGGAGTGGAGCCTGCGGCTTAATTTGACTCAACACGGGAAAACTTACCAGGTCCGAACATAAGTGTGTAAGACAGATTGATAGCTCTTTCTCGAATCTATGGGTGGTGGTGCATGGCCGTTCTTAGTTCGTGGAGTGATTTGTCTGGTTAATTCCGATAACGAACGAGACTCAAATATATTAAATAGATATCTTCAGGATTATGGTGTTGAAGCTTATATAGCCTTCATTCATAGTGGCAGTAAAATGTTTATTGTGTTTGAATGTGTTTATATAAGTGGAGCCGTACCTGTTGGTTTGTCCCATTATAAGGACGTGATCACTGTGTCGCCTTGTGTGTTGCGTCTGTTTCGCAAAAGTTGACCGAACTTGATTATTTAGAGGAAGTAAAAGTCGTAACAAGGTTTCCGTAGGTGAACCTGCGGAAGGATCATTATTGTATAATGTTCATTTCCGTTAATAAAAACAATTTTATATATACAAATATATACAATTTTTCTGAATATAAATCGAAGTTCATTTAAACAAATTTACACATACTTATGCCCAATTAAATATATATTTATATAATATCTGTCATTTTCAATTTGGGATTTGTCTGTGTTTATGCGTTTTTATGGAGAAAAAACTTGCGTGTATATGTACCATAATATACATGCGTTGCACAGATGTATTGTTCATTATTATATGAGCATACATATAAATATTATATAAGCGCAACAACCTAAATTTAAAGTGTTGTACCTGTTTTCAGGTTAATGCTTTGCATATTTACCATATACCATATTTTTAAAGAATATGTAAAACAAAGACATTTCGCAACACTGTTTAGGTATAAAAACATTTATTGAAGGAATTGATATATGCCAGTAAAATTGTGTATTTTTAATTTCTTTCAATAAAAATATTTGTGACGTAATGAAATAAACCAAAATAAATTAATCACTCTAAGCGGTGGATCACTCGGCTCATGGGTCGATGAAGAACGCAGCAAACTGTGCGTCATCGTGTGAACTGCAGGACACATGAACATCGACATTTTGAACGCATATCGCAGTCCATGCTGTTTGGTACTTTAATTAATTTTATAGTGCTGCTTGGACTACATATGGTTGAGGGTTGTTAGACTTTGCTAATTAAGTTGTTTAAAATTTTTCGAAGTTTTAAGCATATGGTATATTATTGGATAGATTATGTGTGTCCCTGATATGCATACAATATTCATAATATTAATATAATATATGGATGTACTACTCATTGTATATTTTGTATGAGAAAACTGAAGAATTATATTTTCTTTTTCAAATCAAATAATACTGAGGAATGTCTAGCATAAAAGAAAAATAAATTTTTCCTTCATCTAGAATTGCCTCTTATTAATGATTTGACAAATGAATTGTTATAAAATTTATGGAACTTCAGAACAAAAGTATTATCCATTATATTGAACAATAAATAAAGTTCAATTAACATTGTTTTATACAACCTCAACTCATATGGGACTACCCCCTGAATTTAAGCATATTAATTAGGGGAGGAAAAGAAACTAACAAGGATTTTCTTAGTAGCGGCGAGCGAAAAGAAATCAGTTCAGCACTAAGTCACTTTGTCTATATGGCAAATGTGAGATGCAGTGTACGGAACATCAACATTCTAGTATGAGAAGTTAACGATTAAGTCCTTCTTAAATGAGGCCATTTACCCATAGAGGGTGCCAGGCCCGTATAACGTTAATGATTACTAGATGGTGTTTCCAAAGAGTCGTGTTGCTTGATAGTGCATCACTAAGTGGGTGGTAAACTCCATCTAAAACTAAATATAACCATGAGACCGATAGTAAACAAGTACCGTGAGGGAAAGTTGAAAAGAACTCTGAATAGAGAGTTAAATAGTACGTGAAACTGCTTAGAGGTTGTAATATTTTAAACAATATTATAATAATAGTGTGCATTTTTTCCATATAAGGACATTGTAATCTATTAGCATAAATATTTATCATAAAATTATGTCTGATTGCTTATTTGAATTATATGCTTGCATTTTAACATAAAATAAAAGACATAAATTTGATAAAGTGCTGATAAATTTATATGATTACAGTGCGTTAATTTTTCGGAATTATATAATGGCATAATTATCATTGATATTTGTGTTTATTATATGCACTTGTATGATTAACAATGCGAAAGATTCAGGATACCTTCGGGACCCGTCTTGAAACACTCCATCGGGTACCCTCTATTGCTTTAGTAGCAATATCTACCACCGCCTTGATTGCGTCGACCGTGGATATAGCCTTACGAAATCCGTATTGCTGTTTGGACAGGGCCTCTTTCTCTTCAACCACTCTTATTAGTCGGTTGTACACGATCTTCTCCAGAACCTTTCCCGCCGTGTCCAGTAGGCAGATTGGCCTGTATCCCGAGGGTTCCTCTATTGGCTTATCCCCTTTCGGTAGGAGGATTAATTTCTGTCACTTCCATCTCTTGGGAAATACACCGTCCTGCAGACATCTATTGTATGTCTCGGCGAAAGCGTCGGGTTTCGTCAGCATGGCTAACTTTAGCGCCTTGTTTGGCACCCCATCTGGTCCTGGAGCCTTTTTGTCGTCTAGCTTCTTGCTTGCCACTACCACTTCATCTGTCGACACCTGCTGCACTAGCTCCGTGCTGCATGAGCGGCTGACGACCTCCAATCATGGGTGATGGGGGAACAGTGCCTCAACTATAGTGGCGAGTGGCTGCGGATCTTCTTCGTGACTACCTTATAAGCCGTGCCCCACGGGCTTACATCGGCCTCATATTTGCTGGAAGCAGCTGGATTTGCTTTGTTTGATACTTCTTTTAAGGTCTCGCTTGGCTGCCCGCAGGTCATCCAGCCTAGACGCAAAGTCTGGGCGGCCTCGGGCTCGTTGGGAGCGTCTTCTAGCGCGTAGGCAGGCCTTCCTTAGGTCGCTGATTTCCTCGTTCCACCAGTAGCAAGGTGCTCCTCTTCTGTTTGGCTTCCTCCTGGGCATGGATAAGTCGCACGCGTCCGAGATGTTTTCCATAAGTTGCCGTGCCATGTCTTCTGCCGTGGCCCCAGTCCATCGAGCATGGCGTAGGGAATCCGTGTATGTTTCCTTGTCTAGGCAGTTGTCCTTCCATTTGGGGCCTGTTGTTTTGGGCTGCTGTTTTCTCCGTCCTCTCCCGTGGATCTCGAAATGTACTGCTTGGTGGTCGCTGAAGGTGAATTCATTGTTGACTTTCCACCAGTGTTTCGTCAGTGTTTCTCTCCCGTGTTGCTTGCGACAGCAGGGCTTGGGCAGCCTCGCAGTGGTTGAGGTTTAACTGTGTGAACTTCATTTTCTGTTGGCCAGGGCGCTCCTAAACACGGGGCATCTGCCGTTACCGGCAATGTGATTGGGGTCATTTTTCCTGTCCTTGGAGAGCATGCACTGTGGCTCTTGTTTGCAGTCCTTAGCCAGATGGTCCTTTCCTCCGCATCGTCGGCACAGATTCGATCTGTCCAGTTCACACTTGCAGTGTCTTGCTAGATGTCCAAACTCAAGGCATCTGAAACATCTGGTGATGTTTATCCGCTCGCGGATACTTGAGTTGACCCAGCCAACTTTCAGGAAACCTACTGAAAGGGCCTTTTTCGCGCTTCCCGCTGGCAGTCTTATCGTCGCCGTCTGTGTTTGGCCGTACGCCTTTCGGAGGCTGATATTCTCTGGGGCTATGTCCAGTATTTAGATTTGACCCCTCAGCGCCTCGCAGATATCCTCCCTGGTCGTGATCTCGTCCAGATTCTTGCACTCAACGGTCACTCGGTGGGACAGCGTCCGGACCTCTGCATTTTCGCCTAGCGTTTCGCCCACCAGGCTCCTAAATGCTGTGGTATTCTCTCCCGAGTTCCTAAGCTGAAGTAGCAGTTCTCCTTTTTGTGTCCTCCTTATTTTTGTCACCGCTTTTCCGAGCTCGCCCAGTTTCTCATCGGCTTTAACTTTTCTCAGTATCTCTGAGTAGCTCGCTTCACCTTTTGCCGAGATGACTATAGCATCCGGTCGCGTCTTTTCCTTAAGCAAACCCTTGCTCTTTTTCCGGGTGACCTCCTTCCTTTTTTTGTGGGTGACCTCCTTCCACTTGTCGCCGTCCGCTTTGGGGCTCGGTGTCTCCTGCACCGTTGTTACGGTAGCCTGGTTACCTACTGGCCCTCGGATTCGCTTAGTTTGGGGTGTCCGTACCGTGGCCTGCTTCCGCTTGACGTCTACCGTCGTCCTGAAAAGAGGCGAGGTTTGACACGACTGGTGCGTCCTAATTACCTCCTTGGCTCCTTCGTCGTGTAGCTGGATGGCCGCCAGCTCGTAGAGCACTCTGATGCTCTCTATTGAGTCTCGCATGGGCTGGTGGATGGAGCGTCGCTTGCCATCTTCGAGCATGTCTACCAGCTTTGAGATCTCGTGCCCGAGTTCCCGGAGTGCTGAGCTGCTCTGAGTTGCCGTGGTTTGGTCCCGCTCTGAGTTCGTCTCTGCGGGGACGGCTGTTGCTCCATCTACTGGTGATCTCACCATTCTGCTGCTCTTTGCAAAAGCATCACAGCTCTCCAACTCCTAAGCCGTTGTCCTTGTCCGTTGTACAGTCGCGTTATAATCTCATGGTTGTCTTTGCAAGCAGTGAGGCCATGCGAAGGTTGACACCCGCCTTCATGGGGTCGAGTGTTCAGAGCCAGATCCGCGTTAGTCAGGAATATTACATCTGAGCCTATACTGCCAACTAAATGGCGACGATACGAGAAGCGTGCTTGGAGATTTGCCATGTTTTAACAAGACGAGGGCGGTAACAGCATTAGCTTAGCAGTCATCTCGGCCAGATTTCACTCCGCTTACTGAGATGCTAGAATACTGTCGGCCGTCAGCCCAGGGGTCGTCTTGTCGTGTAGGGTTGTCCAGAGTTTGCAACCTGCAACCTCACGGGTGTGCAGCGCCTACCCAGGGGATACCTGGCCACTGCCGGAGGTCACGAGTTGCTTTAATTGCCCAGGAACGGAATCGATCTGGCCATTGCCAGGTTAATGGCAGTCAGAATCTTTTCGCCTACTAGAGGCACCTCTCCGAGCAATTACATCCCCGTATCATTTCAGTCGCCTCATACAACAAGCAATGACAAGCTGTGGTAATATTCTGTGGGCCGCTTGCCACACGGCATATGTGTGTATGTATGTGTGTGTGTGTGTGTGTGTGTGTGTGTGTGTGTGTGTGTGTGTGTGTATGTGTATGTGTATGTGTATGTGTATGTGTATGTGTATGTGTATGTGTATGTGTATGTGTATGTGTATGTGTATGTGTATGTGTATGTGTATGTGTATGTGTATGTGTATGTGTATGTGTATGTGTATGTGTATGTGTATGTGTATGTGTATGTGTATGTTTTTTTTTTTTTTTTTTTTTTGTATTCAGTTTATTTATTCTTAGTTATTTAGCTTAGGTTATATTTGGGGTATTGTTTAGGTAGCGTGGATTGCCTGCGGAACGGCCGCGAAGCATTGCTTCACAGGCATGTTCTTGCTACCTAAATATCCGCGGTTCTCCGTCTGCTGCGCTCAACTCTCCTGAGTTCTCGCATTACTTTTGCTGCGAAGGTGCTGGCAGCGTCCCACTTTTGTGCGGTCTCTATCATGCTCGTGACCAGATTGTCCACCGTGATAGGTCTGCCCATGATGTCCTCCAGTTCCTGTCTGTTCGCTGCGAAACGTCCACACTCGAATATGACGTGATTGGCGTCCTCTATGATTCCTCTGCCGCACCAAGAACACTCGTCTGTGTTGTCGTGGCCGAATCGTTTAAAGTAGCTCCTGAAGCATCCGTGGCCTGATAGGAGCTGCGTTAAATAAAAATTAGTATTGCCATACTTGCGATTTGT